>CM038672.1:133977585-134607513 GCA_021605145.1 Aegilops bicornis
ATTAAGGAACCGGAGGATGTATATCAACAAGAGACAGTGAAAAAAGGTTTAAGCGGGGTCTTAATCGAAAAGAATCCTTACAGCGGGTCCCTACTGCACGTCTGCGCCTGTGTCTCCATTGTGCCGTATCCTGGACGTGTGTAGCATGTTGTTCATCTGTAAAAGAGAGGAACTTAGTTTGAAAGAAAAAGGGTCATGCGAAAGGTGTACTTAATATTAAATAAACAGAGTACGGTTCGAAGAATTAAATAAAATTGAGCTTTATTGTCTCTTGCTATACATGTATGCGGCCCCTCGTATGGGGGTATGCCGCTAGTAGGCACCGAACTCGTCTAGCCGTTTCCGGGGTTTGAATGACCAATTCAGGTACTTTGCCTAGCAGAGCCGGATAGCTGTGGGGCTGTCAAGGCAGTCTCCCGTTCTTCCGTGCTTGAGTAACACTTAATACTTCCTTTTAACAAGATGATGCCGCGTGGACCGGGCATTTTAAGTGTTAGAGATGCATAATGCGGTATTGCGTTGAAAGCGGGCGTAAATCTTGGCGTCCCAATAGTGCTTGATGGCTACTTTTAAGCAGGCGACATGGAAGAGTAACCTTCATGACGGAAGTTGTTGGATGAACCAAACACAACTTCTAGCAGTATGGAGCCCGTACAATGGGCATATGGGCCTGGCATTACTCCTTTAAAGGAGGTGTCGCTACAGCGAATTTTTGTTGGGTTTATCCCCATCCTGCGGATTGTGTCCTGATATATCAGGTTGATGTCACTGCCGCCATCCATGAGGACTTGTGTAAATTGGAATCCGATTATAGGATCCAATATCAAGGCAGTCCATCCTGCTTTTCGGATATTTTCAGAATAGTCCCGATGGTCGAAGGTGATTGGTTTTGACAACCCGATTAATGCGTAGCGCCTTTTAGTGGGCGCCCGCTCTGTTTCCCTTTGATCACGTGAAGTGAGTTTACTGTTTTTAACCTCCTGTGGGAAAGTTTTTTGTTTTCCGGGGCTCTGCTTGTGGTGCTTGTCACTTTCACTTGGTGTGTCGAGCCCCTTGTGTTCGGCGTTAAGTCGGCCGGACTGCTTGAAGACCCAACAATCTCTGTGGGTATGGTTTCCAGGCTTCCCAGAGGTACCATGTATTTGACACAGTCTATCCAGAATCTTGTTTAGGTTGGATAGCTCGTCACCTTTATTATCCTTTAGGGGCAGTGTTTTGTTGTTCGCCGAGAGCTTTTGAATCCGGCGTTGACCGCCGTACTATTTGGGCCATTTTCCTTATTCCGGCGCTGATCTTTTCTGCGTCGTGATTTCCCATTTCCATCCCTGATTTCGGATGTACTCGGGTCGCTGGTGCTGCATCTAGCCAGCCAGCTGTCTTCCCCTGCGCAAAAGCGGGTCATGAGGCTTGTTAATGCGGCCATTGTTCTTGGCTTTTCTTGGCCGAGGTGTCTGGCGAGCCATTCATCTCGGACGTTGTGTTTGAAAGTTGCTAAGGCTTGGCGTCCGGACGATCGACTATTTGGTTCTTTTAGTAAGGAACCTGTTCCAATTTCCGGCTGACTCTCCGGGTTGTTGAGTTATGTGACTTAGATCGTCAAATGCGTCTGGAGGCGGATGTAGGTCCCCTGAAAATTTGCCGAAATGCATCCTCGAGCTCTTCCCAGCTTCCAATGGTATTTTCGGGAGGCTCTTAAGCCAAAGCCGAGCTGGCCCTTTGAGTTTAAGGGTAAGTATTTTTATGGCGTGAGATCATCTCCTCCGGCCATGTGTATTGTGGAGGATGTAATCCTCAATCCGAACTCGTGGTCTGTTGTTCCGTCGTATGCCTCTATGTTTACGGGTTTGAATCACTGAAATTCATGATCCAGCACCTCATCGGTGAAACATAGGGGTGTCTGGCGCCCTATATTTGGGTGTGCCGTGGTTTTGAATTTTGGCGTGTTGCATTGCTTTGACGAGCGTGCTTTCATGGCCCATAGATGGACATAAATGGTGCATCCTATTGATGAGAATCCTTAGGCGGATCTCATATTGGCTTGTGTGCGGCACCATTCGCCGCTCTCTTTTTGCCGTGAGGTCGTCCATCCGACCGGGTGGCCTTCTTGCTTTTTAATTGTGGGGGCTCTAAGGCCTCCTCGTCGAATTCGGGCAGTAGCTTTCTTTTCGGGTAGCTCTTTGTTCAGCGACTGTCGCCGTACTTATCTGCGGTGCTGAATACTTTGCTCCATCTAATCCTGAGTGCATATTCCGTTGTTTTGAGCTTCCGCTTCTGCTTTTTCAGGCTACGCGCAGTGGCAACGAGCCTTTTCTGGAGGTCATTTTGCTCCAATGGTTTGTCCGGCGTGAGATCGTCCGGACTGTTGTCTTCGCTGGGGACAGATTGTTTATCCAAGTTGTCTTGTTCAGACGATTGCTCGATAGCTTGTTCGTTGTCCACCGGTTCGCCCTGCTCTATGGCTGGGTCTTTGTTGAGGCGGGACTTTGTTTGGCGTTTACGTTGCCGCTTTGACTGCTTTTAGGGCTTTATCCTTCGTGGCGTCCCGTTGTTCCTCGTCTTCATTTCCTTTAGGTGTATCCACCATGTATACATCATGGGATGAGGTTGTCCAGCATCCTATAGGTGCTGGTTCATTGTTGTCTCCTACATCGTCGTCCATACCGTCGATGTCTTTGGAGTCGAAATCGAGCACGTCGTGTAAGCTTTCGACAGTGGCTATGAAGTGGGTGGTGGGTGGGCATTGAGTTTCTTCATCGTCCGCATCCCAACCTTCCTGTTAAAGTAGTCCGGCCAGGCTCTCCGGATAAAGAGAGAGACTTTAGTGAATTCAGGATGTCGCCAAAGGGCGAGTCTTTGAAAGATGTCATGACCGTGAACTCCCTAACAGGCGCCCAATCGGATTCGATTGGCAAGGGCGAGGAGGGTTGAGTCCGGAGAGGAGTTCGGCACCACAGGTCGAGGTCTTCGCAGCGACAGTGATGGAGTTATTTCGATCGTCGTAGGGATTAAAGCCCCCGAGGCGGCGTCCAACCACTTGTCCTCGATCGGGGAATCCGGCTCCGGATTAAGGGTCGGAGCGGATTCTAGTGCGGCCTCTAGGGCACTTTGTTAATTTCAGAGCTAGATCATGTCCATCGAGACAGGCGGCGCTTGGCTGCGGCTCGAATCCGTCGAAGATCAAGTCTCCGCGGATATCGGCCGTATAGTTTAAACTTCCAAATCTGACCCGACGGCCAGGGGCGTAGCTTTCGATCTGCTCCAGATGGCCAAGCGAATTGGCCCGCAGTGCGAAGCCGCCGGATATGAAGATCTTTCCGGGGAGAAAAGTCTCACCCTGGACTGTGTCCTTGATGATGGTCGAAGAAGCCATCGAGCCTATCGGTGACGACACAGAGGAACTCTCAATGAAAGCACCAATGTCGGTGTCAAAACCGGCGGATCTCGGGTAGGGGTCCCGAACTATGCGTCTAGGCGGATGGTAACAGGAGACAAGGGACACGATGTTTTACCCAGGTTCGGGCCCTCTTGATGGAGGTAAAACCCTACGTCCTGCTTGATTAACATTGATGATGTGTGTTACAAGAGTAGATCTACCACGAGATCAAAGAGGCTAAACCCTAGAAGCTAGCCTATGGTATGATTGTTGTTCCTCTTATGGACTAAAGTCATCCGGTTTATATAGACACTGGAGAGGGCTAGGGTTACACATAGTCGGTTACAATGGTAGGAGATCTACATATCCGTATCGCCAAGCTTTCCTTCCACGCCAAGAAAAGTCCCATCCGGACACGAGACGAAGTCTTCAATCTTGTATCTTCATAGTCTTGGAGTCCGGCCGATGATGATAGTTAGGCTATCCGAACACCCCCTAGTCCGGAACTCCCTCAAGCGCCAGGGTTGTCGGGGTCGGTTGTCGTGGTAGGGCTTGCCGCAGTGTCGTCCAAGTCTTCATTTTCATCAGTGTCGCGCGATGAAGAATAGGAGCTGGCCACCAAGGAAGGAACCTTGACCTTCTTGTATTTCTTCGGTGGAGGTGTAGACCAGTAAAATTCTTCCTTCAGACCCATTTTCTTCAGATCTTCTTCGCTGTAGACATGAGATGTAAGAACAGCCAGTGCGGTTGAAGGTTTCATGGAGCTAGTATTGGTTTTTCTTCACTGCATTGTGTGTTGAGGTCATGTTGTGAAGAATGGAACCAAACTGACGCTTGACCCATTTATGATTGCGATCAACTTTCTGATGAAGACTGAGGAGTAACTCACGATCAGTCATCACCCTGGGTGTTGTGGCTTGAGGATTTTGCTTGGCAGCGTTGTTGGCGGCAGAGTCATGTGTGGCAGAGTCATCATTGGTGGAGTAGGATGCATCCTTGCGAAATTGACCATCCAATGGACGAATGCCTTCATCTATCACAGCAGTTGCCTTGCCTTTGTCATCAGATGAGGAAAATGTCTGTTTGAGGACTTCAATCAGAGGCAAGTAGCTGCAGTGGTTCAGAGTATTAGCCTTGTAATTGAGTGAAGACCTTGTCCTGATGAACCTCATAATCCATGGTGCACAAGGCTTCAGCTCAAATGGTGATATAGCAATATTCGCTAGAGTCCTCATGAAGAAATCATGGAAGTTGACGGGAACGCCATGAATGATATTGAAAAGCATATTCTTCATGATGCCAACGACTTCTTCATCATTTGAGTCGTGGCCTTTGATAGGACTCATTGTCTTCGTCAGAATGCGATAGACAGTCCGAGGCACATACAATAATTCCTTGACGAGGAATTTGGTTCAAGGGGCCTGCCCTGGCTTCAAAGGCTTCATCAGCACTTGCATGTAATGATTTGTAAGCTCAGGTTCATTGTAGACGCAATGAGCACCTTCAAGGGGAGGACTGAGTGGGAGGGCATGAAGCAAATCAGTTGCTGGTGCCTTGTAGTGAGTATTTTCTGACAACCAGTCCAACACCCATGAGTTCACATCTTCAGAATTTCCTGTGATGTGCAGCGTCGCATAGAATTGAAGAATGAGTTCTTCATTCCAATCACATATGTCAGTGCAGAAATTTAGCAATCCAGCATCATGAAGAACACTGAGGACTGGCTCGAAGCCCGACAGAGATTCCATGTCCACGTGAGGAATGTGTGCATGATCGGAGACTTTGTCTTTGTTGAATAGCACCGAGGAATAGAAATTGGCTTGACTAGCAGTCCAGAAACGCCTCTTCCTTATGCGAGCAGAGTCATATGGGTTGTAGTCGATGAAGAACACATGCTCGCCAAAGAAATCTTCAGCCTTGAACTTTTGCTTGCTTGAGAATGGATCCTTTGGTTTGGGCATAGGAGTGTCAGTGAGTTGCATCACAACCTCAGGAATCGCAATCTCAGGTTCTTTAGGCTGAGGAATTTATGGTTCCTCTTTAGTGGCAGTCTGTGTGTTCAAAGGATCAACAACATCAGTTTCTTCAGCACTAGTGGCTGGAATTTCTTCATGCATATGCGAGGTGGGGTGAGTTTCTTCAGAGCCCATTTGAACGGTTGGTGCAGGGGACTGATGTATTTGTTGTATTGGGGTGAAGAGTGGAGAATTGGGGTGCTGACTTTTCCAAAAGTCATCATTCATCACTGGCGTAGTGCATCCAATATCCACGTCTTCATCTTCAATTTCTTCAACACCAGCCTCTTCACCGTGAACCGAGGCATTGGCGAGGAAACAACTGGTGGTGAAGGGATCGCATCCACTTCAATTTCTTCATCAATCTGCTCTGACGAAGCAGCAGAATGATTTTCTTAATCAGATCCGCTAGGGATCACATATTCTTCACCAAAAGGAACAAGGTCCTTTGATGGCATGGTGGAGATCGGAACAACATCAATAGGGTTTTCAAACGAGCTGGTCATAGGCTTCATTTTCTTGAGTCAAGAATCTGAAGCAGCTGATGCTTTCATTTTCTTCACTGCAGCTTGCTCTGCAGCCTTGGTCTTCTTCACATCTGATGCAGATGTAAGGATAGGAGTTGGTGTAGGCGCATGAGGAGCTGAGGAATCTGGTTGATTTGCCTCAGGCGTAACTAATGCAGTTGCCCTGACTTCTTCATTTTCTTCAAGCGCACCACAAGTGGATGCCCTGGCAGTTTCTTCAGCGGCTGGAATGGAGTCATCAGACCTGGAACTAGCATTTTCTTCAGCAGTCTGAAAGTCATCAGCGGTGCTGGCATGTTCTTCAGTAGGCTGAGCAGACGCTTCAGCCTAAGGAAGTTCTTGTTGCGGTGGAGCTGCAACATTGGTGAACTTCTCAGTCAGTTTAACAAACCTGACTTTGGCTCCTTGCCAATCAGCATAGTAGGCGTTGAAGTTGTCGCTGAGGGCTTTGATTTCAGACTGAATTCTGATGAGTTCATCAGTTGTCACTTTGACAACGTTTTTCCTCAGGAACTTCTCTTTCCTGAACTGAGCCTTCTTGATCTGTCTGGCCTTCTCAAATTTCCATTTCTCTTCAGAGATGAAATGGGTCAGCGTGTGACTTTGCCAGTAGTCAAATGAAAATCAGGCATAGGGGTGTCTGGATCCTTGTGCGAGAGATCAATGTAATCGAGGATCATCTTAGGATTCAAAAGCAGTGGCACAGGTGTGCCTTTGGCTCTAGCGGCCCTTTCTTGTCTGCCTCTGATGATTTCTGCAAGTTCATCATCATCAGCTTCATCGTCAGATGGCACTTGGAAGGAAACATGTTTCTTCTTCGGACTTGGCCGAGGACCTCGTCCAGCCGTTGCCTTTGTCTTCAGCAGAGTGGGGCCAGATGAAGAATTTGGGGCTTCTGAGGAACTCGCTGAGACACCAGAGGCAATAGAGATGCCTGTAGTCCTTTGGAACGTGGCCAGATGCACACAGTCTTTGAGGACTTTGCGAAGCTTGGTGAGGACTTTGGAGGAGGAGCTGAGGATTTCGGAGGAGCAGGAGCAGCATGAGGAACTGGCCGTGAGGGCTTTGAAGATTCTGGCCGTGAGGGCATTGCTGAGGAACTTGGCCGTGAGGGCACAGTTGGTGAAGCACTTGGCTTGTGAGCGGGATTCTTTGCCATTGATTTCCTAGGTTTGACAGAGGCCTTAGTGGCAGCAGCAGTAGCAGAGTCTTCATTGAATTTGCTCACTGCTTCTTTGGCTTGTCTTGCCAACTTGGCTTGGCGCTTGGCCCATTCTTCAGGAAAATCCTCACCACGCTTGATCTTTGGTGGGGTGACTTCTTGGCCAGGTGCCAATGGAGCTCTTGGGCATGGCGGATAAAGTGCGAATTTCTTCATATACTTTGGAGTTACATACCTGCACTCCCTCCGTTCTCTTGCCCATCTCCTTTCAATCCTCTGTATGCGCACCTTGCGCTGATTTTTGTTCTCCTTTCCGAACTTGGCCTCATCAGGTGTGCAATAGTCAGCATAGATGTCCTCAGGTATTTCAAAAGCAGTCATGACCTCAGGCCTCTTTCCTCCTTTCTGCGGCTTCTTACCGTCTGCCATATTCTTGATTGAGGAATTTGAGCAGTCAATTCTCTGAAGAAGTATGCAACTTTTCTTCGAGGAACGCTGCAAATGAGTTAAGTTGATGAGAACCTAGTGATTCAGCAGTGGACATGAGTACCTGTGAACAAAGTATAGTTGCGAGGAATTTGGAGAGGTCATATGCGTTCTCAGAAGGTTTTTCAAAAAGAACAAGTTTGAGGAATTTGACCAGATGAGCCTTGAAGAATTTCACTAAGCATTCTTTGTCTTAGGTTCCGAGTTGTATACATCGAGGATCCACACAATTGAGGAATCTTGAAGAAAAATGATGCTTAGAGAAACGAATCAAGAACAGATGACTAGTGAGGTGTTTTGTGTGTGAGGATTTGAAGAATAAAACACCTTTGAAGATTTTGTAGAGAAAATTTGAATCAAAGAGGGCAGCAAAAGTAACTTTTAATTACCCTGGATGAAGAACACGATGAACTGAGAAGTGTAGATTTGAAGCTCGTCAGTTCAGATCTTCCACGCCCTAACTCGGCGGAGGAAGACAGCTACGGCGGCGGCGGAGTGAAGATTTCCATGACGGTAGCGAAATGCTGACAGCGACGAAGTCGAGGCAGTGAAGCTCTTCCTCACCGGCGACGATGGAGTAGCGGCGGCGCTATGGTTTGAGAAGCTCGAGCGGGAGAGAGAGCGGTCAAGCGGTGTAAAGGAAGTGAGGAAGGGGAGAGGGGGTATTTATAGTCACAGTGGAAAACTGTTCGCCCGAAGATTTAGGACGAACGTGCCCCTGACCCTTCTCATTCGCTTGACATGTGTCACCCACGTACTGAAAAGTGGAGATCGCGTTAGATCGTGGGTGAATAGATAAGTCTATCGTAGGAAGCGGAACGGTTTGATGGCAAAGCGAAAATTTGGATAAGATTAGTTTTAAAGTTCCGTTCGCAATTTCTTTTAGGTGACAAGGACACAGTGAAGATTTTGAACGAGTTTCCAATAGAACGCACATGAAGAATTTGTGAATAGATTGGGTTGAGTATAGCATAGAGGGGGAAGGGTCCGATCACATTTGCTTAGCAGAAAATGCAACTTGAAGAAATAGCCATAAGTGAATGCTGTAGAGGACATAAACCCATAATATAGCCAATGAAGAAAAACGACGGAAACAGTGAAGATTTTGCAAAGTTGAAGAGTTTGAAAAACTGAGGAAGAACTCAAATTGAAGATTTTCAACTTTGGTGGTGGCGTGACCCACCGTATGAGAATGATGATTTCAGACACCGCGTACAATTGTCGTAGGGTTCCGAGAATCAAATTCTTCATTAATTTCTTCACACTTAGAGTGTTGTTCTTCATTGATTGAAGAAAAACGTTTCTTCATGTGTTGCACATCTAAGTCATCAATTTTGCATAAGTGTTAGGATGAGTGTCCTTTTCAAAGAACATTCGAAGATGCTAAGATATTTAGCTCACACCGCAACTTGCTAAATCTCTTCTCATCCAAGGGTTTTGTGAAGATATCGGCTAGCTGTTCTTCGTCTTCACATGCTCGATGGAGATGTAAGCCCTTCAACACATGATCACGAAGAAAATGATGACGAATCGTAATGTGCTTTGTCTTCGAGTGCTGAATTGGGTTGTGAGCAATCTTGATGGCACTCTCATTGTCACAGTAGAGAGGCACATTCTTCACGTTGATGCCGTAGTCCTTGAGAGTTTGCTTCATCCACATCAATTGAGCACAGCAAGAACCAGCAGCAATGTACTCAGCTTCCGCAGTAGACAGTGATACACAGTTCTGTTTCTTCGAGGACCAACAGACCAAAGATCGTCCGAGAAAATGACAAGTACCAGATGTTGACTTGCGGTCCACACAATCACCAGCATAGTCAGAGTCACAATATCCAATGAGATCAAAAGCAGAGCCCTTGGGGTACCATAATCCTAGTGTTGGTGTGTGAGCTAGATATCGAATAATATGCTTCACAGCCTTATGGTGTGATTCCTTCGGTGTAGCTTGAAATCGGGCACACATGCAAATACTAAGCATTATATCTGGCCTAGATGCACATAAGTACAATAAAGAACCAATCATGGAGCGGTATACCTTGTGATCGAAGTCAATAACATTTTCATCAGTGCATAGATGGCCATTTGTGGGCATAGGAATTTTGACGCCTTTGCAATCTTGCATGACGAATTTACTCATAACATCCTTGAGGTATTTCTCCTGAGATATGAATATGCCATTGCGCTGTTGATGAATTTGATGACCTAAGAAGAATTTCAACTCTCCCATCATAGACATTTGATATTCTTCACTCATCATATAGGCAAATTCATCACTATAACGTTGGTCATTACAGCCAAAGATAATATCATCAACGTATATTTGGCACACAAACAGTTCACCATCATAAGATTTAGTAAAGAGAGTAGGGTCGAGCGAACCGGGTGTGAAGCCATTCTTCATGAGGAATTCCTTCAAAGTATCATACCATGCCCAAGGGGCCTGCTTGAGGCCATAGAGGGCCTTGTTGAGTCTGAAGACTTTGTCAGGATTCTTTGGATCTTCAAAACACAGGGGTTGAGCAACATATACTTCTTCCTCAAGCTTAGCATTGAGGAAGGCACTTTTCACATCCATTTGATATAAAGTGATATCATGATGGTTAGCATAAGCAAGTAATATGCACTACAAGAAACTTGTTAATGCATGACGGATTTCCCATGACATTTTCAGAAACCGTCATGGACAGCCCAGTACAGCCCCGCAAGCCCGCCAAAGCCCGACTAACCATTCCTGGTATAAAAGGCTAACCCTAAACCCTTTTGCTCGGTCCCTTCTCCCCCCCTCATTCGCAGCCCCTCCTGATTCCCTCCTCTCCCACCTATCGCCGCCACCAGTCTTCCTCCTCCCACAGCTCACCACCAGCCGTCCCCTTCCCTCCACTCACCTCGCAGCTCGGGCTAGCTGCCAGATCCGCCGCACCCCCCATCCACCCATTCCTCTCGCAACCTGTCTCTCTCTCTCTCTCTCTCTCTCTCTCTCTCTCTCTCTCTCTCTCGTGCAATCCCTCGCGCAGCAACAGCCCACTGATTCCGGCGACGTCCGCCACCGTGCAGCACACTCACGAGCTTGTCCGTGATCCCCCGCCCCCCCGGTCCTCCTGGCCACCTGGATCTGCCGCTCCCGGTGTCCGGCGCTCGCCCGCGACCCCTAGCCATGGCTAGGGTTTCGGCTGCAGCGTCACGACCGTCGCCGGCGTGTCTCCGTCGGCTCCTCCGCTTCCCACACCGCGCCCTCTCCGCGTCCTGGATGGAGCCCCCTAGCTCGATGTGCTCGCGCGTGTTGGGGCCGGATGGTGGCGACCCTGACCTCCTCTGTCGCGATCCCGATCTCCTCTGCACAATAATCCTGAACAGTTGCAGGTTGAAATGGATGATTTTGATGCCTACACTTTTCTTCTTTGTAGGCATGTATTTAGTCAGGAAAATTCATTGTGTTCATACAAGTATTCTTTGTTGTTTCATGTGATTGACAGATTGATTTACTAGTGTTTATCTTGATTTGGGTAACTGACAGTCTGAATCTAGATTTTTTAGAGTCAGAATATGGTACCTCACTACTTGAATTTTGTGCACATCAAAATGTAAATGCTGCTCTCTCACTCCCATTTTACTGTTTTGCACTGCCTTGTAAATTACTCTTGGACCTGCAATGGTGATCGTTGTTCTAAGATGTGAATCCGAATTGTAATTGTGTCTGGGGTTCAAGCAGAACATGTTTGTTACATGTTCTATATGGCGTTTGGACACAATTTAGAAAATCATTGATCGAGTCGACAGTGTCTTTTACGTGTTAAGAGCTAACATATATTTTCGTAATCGTACTTCTGCCTTCAGAGAATGTTGGATAGCCAGATCAATATCTACTTGATATAGCCCACATTCCGTATGTTCTGGACAATGGAGTTGGAACTTGCCTCTCATCAGTTATTCTATTCGGCATACCATGTGTAGTGCGTTCTCTATGATATGTTTTAATTTTGTATCATCGCTTTGCAATAAGCTAAGACTTTGTTTTGTGATATACAAATATACAATATATCAAATGCTTACTAGTGGAACTGTTTGCATCTTGCATAAATTTGGAAGTTAATAGCTTAAGGATATTCTAGGTACAGGAAAATATGTACCATGCTTGAAAAGGCAACTATAAAAAATCACTACATTTTGAATAATAACTTAGGTTTATTATTGGCTAGAGAGATCTGTTTTTTATAGATGCACCTAAAAAACAAGGATCCAACTAAAGGAAATAGAGATTAATAACAGACTTCTTAATTTTTTTACACCAAAGTCTTAATATGGTAGCTCACAGTCTCAATATTGTGCTTGCAGGTGCATTCACATCACCTGATCTTGTGCAGGCTTTGGAAAAATACTCGACTGTTTGTGTCGCTTTGAAATCTAACATCCAACATTCTTAAGAAGGTATATCAACTTTGAATCTATATACCATGTGCTTCCTGGCATTCTTGCTGCTTTGAAATGATTGAGATCCTTGAATAAATTTAGACAATCTTTCCTCCATTGTTTTTCAACTCTTTTGAGGGAGCAAGCATGGACATAAGGAAATTATGTCGCCTACTGCTTGGTATAAGGTCTTATCCGAAGCAAATTCTCTTGGTCTGATGGTCGGTGCTATATGCCATAAGCTCCTTAATTCCCGTTGTTGCAGTTTCCAGAATCCCAACCCATTTGAGCTACAGTTCTGAAAGTTTTATACAAAGTGCATTAGTTGGAACATCTTTTGTTGTTAGTTGAAGTATCATATTTTTGTTAGTGTAGTATGATGCTTGCTTATATATATTTCTAATTTGAATTTTTTTTATTCAACGGATTTATACGGCCTCAACTCATACTGCTATAGTACTTGGAGTTCTGTGATACATGTTCTGTTACGTTGTCACTTATAGGTCAACTTGATTAGACTTCCGTTTGACACGCTTCTATTTGGATCAATTCTAAGAAACCTCATGTTTATAATTATTTTATACAGTAGACACTTTGGTATTCTCATTTGTAGTCATGTTCAGATTTAGGAATTTTGGACAGCATGTAATTCATTTTTTATGTTTGTTGTAATTCATTTAGCTTAGACCAGAATGCTATAATTAGCAAACTTTAGTAGCTCAAAATTCATCATCTTACTCTCACTTAATATTCTTCTCCTAATTTATGCAGATCTGAACCCCACCTTTTATCATTGTTGGGAGATGGATGAGCTTGAGGGCATAGCCGAGCAGCTGTAGAATTGGGTCTCCACGGTCGCATATATTCTGTGGTGCTAGTTAGGTTGTAATGGTTGTAATCGTTCTTGTAATGTTGCTTTATTAATGATGTATATTCTGTAGATACCGTTGATGGTTGCATAAACTGGCAATGATCTGTGTAAAACTAGCATTATGAGTAAAACTGGCATTGTAATACAGGTTGATGGTTGCATAAATTGGCATTATGATCTGTGTAGAAATACTTATTCTTGGGCTAAAACCGGCATTAAGTTATTTCTAATATTATGCTAGAAAAATGTACTGAGCCAAAATTAGGTGAAAAGAAATGTGCTAGAATAATTTAAATTGTGCTAAAACCCGTCACAATTTCTATAACGAAAAATAGTGTCCATCTGGCAGCCACGTCATTCCAATAGGCCAATCAAAAATCCTACGTGGCATCAATCCATGACGGTTTGTTCCGTCACACAGGCTTGGGCCTAGTTAGGGCTGGGGCGGGCTTGGGGTAGACCCATGACGGTCAAGAACCGTCACCGAAGGTACGATGTCAAATTATGACGCGATATACATGACGGATTTGAAATCCGTCAAGGATGCACATCTATGATGGTTTTGTACAGACCTGTGACGGATCAGATCCGTCACGGACTAACAGATTTCTTGTAGTGATGTGAATAGCCTCAAGTCTAGCAACAGGTGCAAAAGTTTCATCGAAATCAATTCCTTCAACCTGTGTGTAGCCTTGAGCTACAAGTCGTGCCTTATTCCTCACCACAAGGCCATTTTCATCTTGTTTGTTGCGCTAGATCCACTTTCTGCCAATGATATTATGCTTGCGAGGATCTGGACGTTTGACCGGTTCGAGACATTGTTGAGCTCGAACTGATGTAATTCTTCTTGCATGGCCTGAATCCACTCAGCTCGTAAATGCTTCATCTACCTTAGTGGGCTCTGTGATAGAGACAAAAGCATAGTGCCCACAAAAGTTAGATAAATGTGAACTTTTGAGCATGTGAGAGGACCTGGTGCTTCAATGTCATCGATGATCTTTTCAATTTGCACTTCTTTTGCAACGCGAGGATGAGCTGGTTGTCGTCGAGGAATTTGATCAACATTTTCTTCAAAGACCATTTTCTTGATGTTATCTTCACGTGCATCAGCCGACGTTCTTCACGTTACGGAATGAATTCTTCAACAGATTCTTCAAGAGGAATGACATCCTCGATGCCTTGAACTTGATAGAATCCTCAGTGCTGGTTCATCTATCACAGAAGGTAGGTGCTCTCTTTGCGAGCCATTAGTTTCATCGAACCGCACATCTACGCTTCAACAATCTTGTGAAGAACATGGTTGAAGACTCTGTAGGTGTGCGAGTCCTTTCCGTAACCAAGCATGAAACCTTCATGTGCTTTCGATGCAAATTTAGCATTGTGATGAGGATCTCTAATACAACTTTTAGCACCGAAGACTTTGAAATAACTCACATTTGGTTTCTTGTCAGTGAGGAGTTCATAGGCAATCTTTTTGAAGAATTTGTGAAGATATACTCTGTTGATGATGTGGCACGCGATATCGATTGCATCAATCCAAAAATGACGAGGCGTTTTGTATTCATCAAGCATAGTGCGAGCCATCTCAACAAGAGTTCTGTTCTTGCGCTCCACGACGCCATTTTGCTGAGGAGTATAGGGAGCAGATAACTCATGAGTAATACCAAGTTCATCAAGATAGTCATCAAGACCAGAATTCTTGAACTCGGTTCCATTGTCACTCCTGATGTGCTTGATCTTCAAACCAAAGTTGGTTGAAGCCCTCGAGGAAAATCGTTTGAAGACTTCTTGCACTTCATGTTTGTAAGTAACAATGTGTACCCATGTGTAACGAGAGTAATCATCAACAATAACAAAGCCATATAGAGATGCATCATTAGTGATTTGCTGAGTAATGATTAGGACCAAAGAGGTCCATGTGAAGCAATTCGAATGGTCGAGTAGTGGTCATGATAGTCTTATTTGGATGCTTGGCCTTGGTCATTTTCCAGCTTCACGGGCTCCACACAAGTGATCCTTGAGGAATTTGACATTCTCAATGCCAATGACATGCTTCTTCTTTGCAAGCGTGTGCAAATTCCTCATGCCCTGCGTGACCAAGTCGTCGATGCCATAGCCAGCCTTCTAAAGCTTTTTGCAAGTAGGCACACGGCTGGTTGTGGTCTGTAGAGAAATCAACAATATACAAATCTTCTCTCCTAAAGCCTTCAAGACTTTGGAATTGTCACCTTCCATAATCACAACACAACGATACTTGCCAAAGACAACAACCATATCAAGATCACAAAGCATTGAGACTGACATGAGGTTGTATCCTAAGGACTCAACAAGCATGACTTTGTCCATGTGTATGTCCTTAGAGATCGCAACCTTACCTAGACCAAATACCTGAATTTTGCCTTTGTCAGCAAAGATGATATGCTTCAGATGTGATGGTGATAAGGGAGCATCCATCAATAGGTTCTTGTCACCAGTCATATGATCTGTACATCCACTATCAAGGACCCACTCAGTGGCTTTGGGTTGATCATCCTGCAGATTAATTAGTGCAACTTACGAACTCATATACTTCATCAGAAAAGAATATGATATCAAACTCATCAGATGAAATTCATCAAAGAGTAAAACAGATATAGCAGTATGAGGCCGTGTGAAATGAAAGTTCATTTCATCATGATTCGCCTGTGTCCTTTCAGGCATTTTTGTCAGGCCCCCAGCAAATTCTTCAGACGTTAAAGCACGTCTGGAGACCCGACCCTGCAGAAGAGATTAGTTCTTTTTCTTCACCACCCACATCTGAAGGGGTGGCAAAGAGTTCATCACTCTACGAGCTCCATATGAGAATGGTGGCATAGAAGCCAATCCATTTCGTTTCACATGAGAGGGGTTAGGGTAAGCATATGAATAAGGAGAGAAATTCTTCGAGGACTTATGAACATAATGGTTTGAAGAATAATGCACATATTCATAGCCCTTAGCTCTACCCTGCGAAACAGAGTTGTTAGCACGATGATAATCATATGAGGACTTTGATCCTTTTGAGGAATTTGATCCACGTGAGGAATTTGGTCCGTATGAGGACTTGGTTCCATATGAAGAATTTGGTCCATATGAAGAGTTTGATCTGTGGTTCCTATTCTTCACAGGTGGTGTCATGAGGACTGAGGGTGTTCCGGACTAGGGGGTGTCCGGATAGCCGAACTATCATCATCGGCCGGACTCCAAGACTATGAAGATACAAGATTGAAGACTTCGTTCCGTGTCCGGATGGGACTTTCCTTGGCGTGGAAGGCAAGCTTGGCGATACGGATATGTAGATGTCCTACCATTTTAACCGACTCTGTGTAACCCTAACCCTATCCGGTGTCTATATCAACCGGAGGGTTTTAGTCCGTAGGATGAACAACAATCATACCATAGGCTAGCTTCTAGGGTTTAGCCTCCTTGATCTCGTGGTAGATCCACTCTTGTAACACACATCATCAATATTAATCTAGCAGGACATAGGGTTTTACCTCCATCAAGAGGGCCCAAACCTGGGAAAAACATCCGCCTAGACGCACAGTTCGGGACCCCCTACCCGAGATCTGCCGGTTTTGACACCGACATTGGTGCTTTCATTGAGAGTTCCTCTGTGTCGTCACCGATAGGCACGATGGCTCCTTCGATCATCAACAACGACGCGGTCCAGGGTGAGACTTTTCTCCCCGGACGGATCTTCGCGTCCAGCGGCTTTGCACTGCGGGCCAATTCGCTTGGCCATCTGGAGCAGATCGGAAGCTACGCCCCTGGCCGTCAGGTCAGATTTGGAAGTTTAAACTATACGGCCGATATCCGCGGAGACTTGATCTTCGACGGATTCGAGCCGCAGCCAAGCCGCGCCAAGACCGCCTCGATGGGCATGATCTAGCTCTGCCGAACAAAGGCTCGAGGCCGCACCAGTATCCGCACCGGCCCTTAATCTGGAGCCGGATCCCCCGATCAAGGACGAGTGGTTGGACACCGCCTCGGGGGCTACAATCTCTACGGCGATCGAGCCGAACTCCATCCCTGTCCCTTGCGAAGACCTCGACTCCAGGGTGCCGGACTCCTCTCCGGACTCCGAACCCTCCGCGCCCTTGCCAATCGAATGCGATTGGGCGCCCGTTATGGAGTTCACGGCCGCGGAAATCTTTCAGCACTCGCCCTTTGGCGACATCCTGAATTCACTAAAATCTCTCTCTTTATCCGGAGAGCACTGGCCGGACTGCGGTCAGGACGGTCGGGATGTGGACGACGAAGAAACTCAAAGCCCACCTACCACCCACTTCATAGCCACTGTCGAAAGCTTACACAACGTGCTCGATTTCGACTCCGAAGACATCGACGGTATGGACGACGATGTAGGAGACAACAATGAACCAGGACCTATAGGATGCTGGACAACCTCACCCCATGATGTATACATGGTGGATACACCTAAAGCAAATGAAGACGAGGAGCAACGGGACGCTACGAAGGATAAATCCCTCGAAAAGCAGTCAAAACGGCAACTTAAATGCCGAACAAAGTCCCGCCTGAACAAAGACCCAGCCATAGAGCAGGGCAAACCGGTGGACAACGAACAAGCTATCGAGCAATCGTCCGAACAAGACAACTTGGATAAACAATCTGTCCCCGGCGAAGACAACAGTCCGGACGACCTCACGCTGGACAAACCATTGGAGCAAAATAACCTCCAGAAAAGGCTGCTGCCATCGCTACGTAGCTGAAAAAAGCGAAGCGGAAGAAGCACTCAGGATCAGATGGAGCAAAATATTCAGCACCGCAGACAAGTACGGTGACAGTCGCCGAACAAAGAGCTACCCGAAAAGAAAGCTACTGCCCGAATTCGACGAGGAGGCGTTAGAGCCCCCACAATTAGAAAGTAAGAAGGCCACCCGGTCGGATGGGCGACCCCACGGCGAAAGAGAGCGGTGAATGGCGCCGCACACAAGCCAATATGCGATCCGCATAAGGATTCACATCAAGAGGATGGCCCAGTTAGGTCCATCTATGGGCCAAGAAAGCAGGCTCGTCAAAACAATGCAATACGCCAAAAGTCCGAAGATCACGGCACACCCAAATATAGGGGTGCCGCACACTATGTTTCACCGATGAGGTCTTTGGATCATGAATTTCCAGTGAGATTCAAACCCGTAAACATAGAGGCATCTGACGGAACAACAGACCACTGGAGTCTCGGATCGAGGATTACATCCTCCACATACACATGGCTAGAGGAGACGATCTCCACGCCATAAAATACTTACCCTTAAACTCAAAGGGCCAGCTCGGCATTGGCTTAAAAGCCTCCTCGAAAATACCATTGGAAGCCGGGAGAGCTCGAGGGCGCATCCGGGCAAATTTTCGGGGACTTATGTCCGCCTCTGATGCGCAGACGATCTAAGTCACATAACTCAACAGCCCGGAGAGTCAGCCCGGAAATTCTGGAACAGGTTCCTTACTAAAAAGAACCAAATAGTCGACTGTCCGGACGCCGAAGCCTTAGCATCTTTCAAACACAATGTCCGAGACGAATGGCTCGCCAGACACCTCGGCCAAGAAAAGCCAAGAACAATGGCCTCATTAACAAGCCTCATGACCCGCTTTTTGCTGGAGAGGACAAGCGGCTGGCTAGATGCGATTACCGACAACCCAAGTACATCCGAAACCGAGGATGGAAATGGGAAATCACGATGCAGAAAAAGATCGATTGCGAATAAAGAAAATGGCCCAAATAGTACGGGCGGTCAACGCCGGATTCAAAACTTTTCGGCGAACAACAAAACACTGCCCCTAAAGGATAACAGTGACGAGCTATCCAACCTAAACAAGATTTTGGACAGACTGTGTCAAATACATGGTACCTCCGGGAGGCCTGCAAACCATACCCACAGAGATTGTTGGGTCTTCAAGCAGTCCGGCCGACTTAACGCCGAACACAAGGGGCTCGACGCACCAAGTAAATACGACGACGACCACCACAAACAGAACCCCGGAAAACAAAAAACTTTCCCACAGGAGGTTAAAACAGTAAACTCACTTCACGTGATCAAAAGGAAAAACAAAGCGGCGCCCCCTAAAAACGCGCTACACATTGGTTGTCAAAACCAATCGCCTTCGACCATCAGGACTATTGTGATAATATCCGGAACATAGGATGGACTGCCTTGATATTGGATCCTATAATCAACGGATTCTAATTTACACATGTCCTCATGGATGGCGGCAGTGACATAAACCTGATATATCAGGACACAATCCGCAGGATGGGGATAAACCCAACCAAAATTCGCCGTAGCAACACCTCCTTTAAAGGAGTACTGCCCGGCCCATACGCCCTCTGCACGGGCTCCATACTGCTAGAAGTTGTGTTTGGTTCATCCGACAACTTCCGTCGCGAAAGGCTACTCTTCCATGTCGCCCCGTTTAAAAGTAGCCATCAAGCACTCTTGGGACGCGAAGCTTTCGCCCGCTTTAACGCAATACCGCATTATGCATCTCTAACACTTAAAATGCCCGGTCCACGTGGCATCATCTCGTTAAAAGGAAGTATTAAGTGTTACTCGAGCACGGAAGAAGGGGAGACGGCATCGACAGCTCCATAGCTATCCGGCTCCACTAGGAAAAGAACCTGTAATTGGTCATTCAAACCCCGGACACGGCTAGACGAGTCCGGCGCATACTAGCAGCACACCCCCATACGAGGGACTACATGCATGTGCAACAAGAGACAATAGAGCTCAATTTTATTCTTCGAACCGTACTCTGTTATTTAATATTAAGTACATCTTTCGCACGATCCTTTTTCTTTCAAACTAAGTTCCTCTCTTTTACAGATGAACAACGTGCTACACCCGTCCAGGCTACGGCACAACAGAGACACAGCGCAGAGGCGTGCAGCGAGGACCCGTTGCAAGGATTCTTTTCAGATTAAGACCCTGCGTAAACCTTTTTTCACTGTCTCTTGTTGATATACATTCCCCCAGTTCCTTAATATAACTGAGGAGGAGGCTGCTGTTTTGGCATTGGCCGCACCAGAATTTTTGCGTGTACCTGGACACAAGGGGCTTAGGGCATTATTTTGCCCATTTTCATAAAGACCGAATACCTTAGGGAGTATTCGGCGTCTCGAGTTAGGCCTTATATGCATCAGCTCCGAATCATGTCTTTGGTCAAATCTTGGGTTGCCGGCTCACATGTTTTGCTGCCTTACGTTCCGTTTTCCACGGCTAACGGCACCGGAGAACTACTGCGATTGAGCCCGGTTCGCCGGGTGAGCACCTCAAGATGAGAAAGCCGAAAACATTTGTCATGATATAGCGAGAGACTGGTCAACCACTCGATGACTCACAGGAATGTTTAGAATTCCTCCGCATTAACAAAGGACCGGTTTTCGGTTAGGAACATACGCACCCCGAATTCGGGAGAGTGCGGCGCCCCCAGGGGCTATATAGTAGCCCCACCCTCGAACTCCTATGGCTAAGTGAAAGTGATAAAGCATTATAGTCCGGTTGCCTGGTTTTCTACGCTATCACCTCCTTAACAGGACCAAGACGTTGGATTAAGTGTGAAAAAGCGCTTTTTGCAAACACCCCGCACTATGTGCGTGGGGCTGAAAGCCAAGGACTGCCATCTTTCAAGTTATATACACATATACATAAGCGGCCGCCTGAGGAGTAGTTTACTACTTGCACGCACAAGTATAAAAAGCACTTATATTACATTGAAACATCGTTTTCACAAATCATACATGTCATTCAAACATAATATCCTTCGAGAACTGCGTCTCTATTAAACGAGCGCCCGACAGGACTTCTTCAAAGTAGTGCTCGGCAGGTACTCGGCCTCTGTTTGAATCCTGGGATGCAACGTCAGTGGCCTTCATCTCTTCCCAGTATGTCTTGACACGGGCAAGAGCCATCCGCGCTCCCTCAATACATGCCGATCGCTTCATCGCATCGATACGTGGCACCCCTCCAAGAAACTGCTGCACTAAACCAAAATAGCTCTTCGGCTGGGGTCCGTCCGGCCACAAGTGAGTCAAGACATGCTTCATGGAGAATCCGGACAATCGATTCAGCTCGGCCCATTCGGCCAACCGATCGGTCCGTGGCAGAGGACGCTCCGGACTATGGAATTGCGACCAATATAGCTCTTCCCTTCTGTGCCCCTTCTGGCCCCGGAAGTGCTCAACCGCGTCCACAGCGCTCACCGCCAAATCCAGATAAGCATCCTCTGAACTCCACAATTTATCCAACTGAGCATACTTTGGATTTGTATATTTCCTCTGCAGAAGAAACGGTTTTCCAGCCGCAATTGCACTGGCCTGACTCAGCTCCTCCTTGGCAGCTCTCAAAGCCTATTGGGCATTCTTGGATTCGACGGCGGCTTTCTTTAGGCCCTCTTGTTCCGCTTGACGCTCTTTTTCAAGAACCTCGCAGCGATCGGTAGTATTCCTTAACTTTTTGGCCATATCGGCCATCTCCTCTTTGCTTGGCGTTGAGCAGCCCGTTCAGCTTCTAGCTCTTGGCCGCCTTTAAAGCGCCGCATTACTACTCTGGCTTGCTCTTTCGCTCGGCGAGTTCTACCGCAGCTCCTCAACGGCAGCGGCACCATCTACATTAAGCATACAAACAAGAAGACATGGGCGTCAAGCTCCCTTACCAGGTGTCCGCATAGAAGTCGCATACCTTGTGACTCGTCAAACCGTTTATTGACCAGCTGGCGATGTCGCATCCGCCTCATCAAGCTGCTGCTTTAGTTCGGCATATTCATCAGTCCGGCGGGCCTCCGGGACGCCCTCCGCCTGTTTAGGAGCGGCGATACTTTAAAATCGAGAATTTGATCCTCGGCACGTCGTCAATTTTGACAACATACCGAGTCTCAGGGGCTACTATCTATACATGGCGCATTTTATATGCATAACTGTCAGAAGGTACATTATTTTTTGCGTACCTTAAACCCCGTCAGTAAGATTCTGACGGCTTCGTGCAATCCGCTCTCTGCAGATGCAATTCTTTCAATCACCATACCCATCAGAGCACGGTGATCTTCTGAGATAGCCGCTCGCCCGAGCAGATCCTTCAGCTCCTCCGACCGCACACCACTTGGCGCCGGACCTTCCGCCCCCGCCGGACTTGGGGGAACCCTCCGCGACGACACCTCTGGGTCGTCCGCTCCACATGAGGGTGCGACAGGTGGAGGCGTTTCGCTCTCCATCATCTCCGGAAGAAGATTCCCCGAGGACGAGCTCTGCTGAGAAGGGCTGAGGTCTGAACTACAAGGTACAACTTCGGTTATCTTCATAAATAAATACAGGGATGCTCCTTATTTACAAGACCCCTTCTTTCTACTTACGGCTCGCTGGAGGGCTGATCCCCTTGGGGAAATAATGCGGCTGGGTTACTTCCCAGCGCCGGACTCTCCGCCGAAGATTCCCTTCCTTTCTTTGAGGCCTTGACCTCCGGATCTTCTGAAGCGGTCCTCTTCTCTCCTCGGAAGGTGGGACTCTTAATCCCTCCTTCCTTGATAGCCTCCTTCCCAGAGGCAGTTGCTCCCCCGCTCCTCCCTTCGCCTTCTTCAAAAGGCGCGACCTTCAACATCTTGGTCAACACGGGATCCGGCGTGGTCTCTGGGAGTGGAGCCGGACACCTTATCAACTTTGCCTTGGTTATCCACTCCTGTTCAAGCAACGGCTCCTTTAAAGGGCATATATATATATATGAAATAAATGAATGGACAGCTTGTCCGGTTACAGGACTACTTACTTGAGTATCTGGGCGATTGCAGCTTAGTCCTGCGTCCTCGGTCAAGTCCGGACACTTCTCTTGTGATCCGAAGAACAGTTTATACATCTCCACGGGCGTCGTGCCCATAAAATTTTGGAGAGATCATGGTCCCTCCGGATTGAATTCCCACAGTCGGAGGGGGCGATGTTTGCAGGGCTGAAGGCGCCGGATCACCATAACCTGTGCCACTGCAACTAGATTGATCCCTCTTTCCTGGAGATCTCGAATGCGGCCCTGTAGCAGGGGAACATCCTTGGACGGCCCCCAGTCGAGCCCCTTGTTGACCCATGATGCCAGCCGCTGTGGTGGACCTGAAGGAAGGCGGAGCGCCGCCCATATGGTGCCCCTGGGAGCGGTGAAATAAAACCACTCCCGTTGCCACAAACCAAGCTCCTCTTGGAAAGAGCCCTCGGGCCACGGAGCACCAGCACATTTTCTTATGACCGCCCCTCTGCACTCCGCTTGCTGCCCCTTGATCATCTTTGCCTCCACTTTGAAGGTCTTGAGCCACAATCCAAAGTGAGGGGTAATATGGAGGAAGGCCTCACATACAACAATGAATGACAAGATATGGAGGATGGACTATCCTGGTGTTCATAATCTTCTATAAATTATTCGGAGGAAGAACCCGCCTTGCAATGCCGAAGACAATATGCGCGCCGGACTCGTCGTCGTTGAAGCCTGGTTCAGGGGCTACTGAGGGAGTTCCGGACTAGGGGGTGTCCGGATAGCCGAACTAGCATCATCGGCCGGACTCCAAGACTATGAAGATACAAGATTGAAGACTTCGTCCCGTGTCCGGATGGGAATTTCCTTTGCGTGGAAGGCAAGCTTGGCGATACGGATATGTAGATCTCCTACCATTGTAACCGACTGTGTAACCCTACCCCCAACCGGTGACTATATAAACCGGAGGGTTTTAGTCCGTAGGACGAACAACAATCATACCATAGGCTAGCTTCTAGGGTTTAGCCTCCTTGAGCTCGTGGTAGATCCACTCTTGTAACACACATCATCAATATTAATCTAGCACGACGTAGGGTTTTACCTCCATCAAGAGGGCCCGAACCTGGGTAAAACATCGTGTCCCTTGTCTCCTGTTACCATCCGCCTAGACGCACAGTTCGGGACCCCCTACCCGAGATCCGCCGGTTTTGACACCGACAAGGACATTCACCTGAAGACTTTCAAGGCACTTTTTGGGAACCCAGATTTTCTTCAAAGGGAACCGTTCCTGCAGTTAGTGCCAACATATCTAGCAAATACTTCACCATTTTGATTTTTCAACAGTTTATAGTTGGAGTCAAATGACTCATCAGAAGAATGAGGAGATTCACATGTAAAGCCAGATAAGTTAGATGGATCAATGGAGGTCCCTTTGCAAAGCAACCCATGAGGTTTTGGGTATCGCTCGGGCTTCCAATATGTTCCATCAAGATTGAGTTTCCTCTCAAAGGCAATACCCTCTTTCCTAGGGTTCCTGTTGAGGATCTGCTTTTTAAGCACATCACAAAGAGTCTGATGCCCTTTGAGGCTTTTGTACATGCCTTTCATGTACAATTCCTTCAGCCATGCATCGTCAGTGATACTAGCAATGTCCTCATATGAGGAATTAGTGATAGCAGAGGCAGGAGAAGAATTTGTAACAATTGAAGCATTTGAACATTCAGGTGAAGAATTAGCAGATTCACGTTCAATGCACTTTAAGCATGGAGGAACAAATTCTTCCCGAGCCGCGCTGATTTGTTGAGCAAGTAATGAATTGCGCTCCTTCGAAGATCTTCATAACTCACTCTTAGCTTCTCAAGATCTTGCTTTCTTTGAAGAAATTCATAAGAAAGCTTCTCATGATCGAGACAAGAGAGTGTTATGATGACCTTGAAGGTCACAAACTTAGACTGAAGTCTTTGAAGATTTTCAACAGGCTTTAGTGCGATCCATTTCTTCACCCAACATATCATCACTTTTGTCTAGCATGTTTTGAACCTTTTCAAAAGCCCTTTGTTCTTTTCTGACAATCTTAGCAAGTTTAGAGTAGCTGGGCTTGAGGTCTTCATCGATTTATTCTCACTAGATTCGGAGGAGGTATATTTGAGTACCTTGGCACCCTTTGCCATGAAGCAATAGGTGGGGCGTAGTCATCATTATTTTCACCAGCCTTGTTGGTGAGGTCAGTTCTTGAGTTGAAGATAGACTTGTCAGCGAATGCACGAGAGAGAGCCGGACTTCGCCACACCGGACTCGGACTCCTCGGATGCCTCCTCTTCCTCATGTTCCTCAGATTCTGCTTGAGTCCATTTCCTTGCCAATGAATGCTCGAGCCTTCTTGGAGCTGCTCTTCTTGTGAGATGAAGACTTCGAGGATTTTGATGATGAAGATTTTGACGATTTCTTCTTCTTCTTAGCGTCATCAGAACTGTAATCCCTGTATTTCTTCTTCTTTAATTCCTTTTCCCACTGAGGGCAATCTTGAATATAGTGACCAGGTTTCTTGCATTTGTGCCATAGCCTTCTCTTATAGTCACTAGATGAGGAATCACTCCTCCTTGAGGATTTTCCAAAGCGACCACGTCTTGAGAACTTCTGGAACTTCTTCACGAGCAGTGCTAGCTCCTGGCTGAATTCTTCAGGATCACCAAGGCTGCTACCAGAATCTTCACATTCAGATTCAGACACTGCCTTGGCCTTCAGGGCACGTGATTTGCCATAGCTCGAACCATAGAGTTCTTTCTTTTCAGCAAGCTAGAACTCATGAGTATTTAGCCTCTCGAGGATATTAGCGGGATCAAGTGACTTGTAGTCAGCATGTTCTTGTATCATCAGTGCCAGATTATCAAATGAGGAATCAAGCGATCTCAACAATTTCTTCACCACCTCATGGTCGGTGATGTCAGTGGCACCAAGCGCTTGAAGCTCATTTGAGATGTCAGTGAGGCGATCGAAGGTTTGTTGAACATTTTCAGTGTCGAGTGTTTTGAAGCGGTTGAAGAGATTGCGAAGAACATCAACTCGAGAGTCACGCTGAGTTGAGACTCCTTCATTTACTTTGGACAGCCTATCCCAGATAAGCTTAGCAGTTTCCAAAGCACTCACTCTTCCATACCGCCCTTTGCTCGAGATGGACACATATGATATTCTTCGCTTGAGAATCGAGTTTCTTGAATCTCTTCACATCGGTAGCGTTCGGTGAGGGTGAGACAAATGGGAACACCATTTTCCACAACATACCGTAGATCGTTATCAATTGCCTCAAGATGCATTCGCATCTTATTCTTCCGATGAGGGGTAGTCTGTCCCATCGAAGGTAGGACAGCCAGCAGAGACCTTGATCATACCTGCGGTCGACATAACTAAAACTCCAGGTGGTTAAACCAAAATCACACAGAACAAGGGAGTACCTTTCTCTAATACCAATTGAAAGTGCGTTATATCGACTAGAGGGGGGGTGAATAGGCGATTTTTTGAATTCTTCACTGAGGAATTTGCCGGTGAGGAAATTCCTTAGCGAAGAACTACTTGCAGCAGAATAAGTACTCAAGAGTAAGCATAACAGAATACAAGCATGGTAATCATGATGAAATGAAGACAAGCACAGAGTACAGAAAGCGTAATCACAGGATAACACAAGATGAAGACAAACAGACTGAATAAATTGAACTGAGGAAATTGAGAAAGTCTTCAGTCAAAGTCTTCAAACACAGATATGAACAAACACTCAACACAGTAATGAGGAAATGAAAGAGTTGAGGAAATAGAACCAGTAAGCTTGGTGAAGACAATGATTTGGTAGACCAGTTCCAACTGCTGTCTCAGGTTATGCGTCTGGTTGGGCCGAGTATTTAAACTTGAGGACACACAGTCCCGGACAGCCGGTCGGCCGAAAGCAGCTCAGGACACCAAGTCCTCACCGTATTCTCCTTGAACTAAGGTCACACAGACCTCATCCAATCACTCATGGTAAGTCTTTAGGCAACTTCCAAACCTTCACAGACTCGGTCACTCGGCGATCCACAATTCCTCTTGGATGCTCTAGACCATGACGCCTAACCGTCTGGAAGAAGCACAGTCTTCAAAGGTAACAAGGATCGGATCCACGTAGGATCAATCTCTTCAGTGATGCTCAATCACTTTGGGTTTGTAGGTGTTTGGTTTGGGTTTTCCTCACTCGATGATTATCGCTCAAAGTCCTCGGAGGATGGGATGCTCTCAAATGACAAGTGTCAGTTTCTCTCGGAGCAGCCAACCAGCTAGTAGTTGTAGGGGGCGGCTATTTATAGCCTAGGGAGCAGCCCGACATGATAAGACATGAATGCCCTTCAATGATATGACCGTTAGGTGGATAAGATATTTTGCGACAGCTGGCGCACACAGCACATCAACGGTCGGAAATTTGAGGTTCAAATTCCTCAGGGCTATCATGTTCCTCACTGTGTAGGCAATCCCGCCGCAAAGTCCTAACTCCTCGCCGTAACAAATTCCTCGGCGACTGTAAGAACTTCGTCTCATCCATGAAGAAATTGACTAAAGCTGTATGAGATTTCCAAAGGCTTCTCTAGAAGGGATTGGTAGGTGTAGGATTTTGAGTTGAGCATCACATGGAAATTTTTCCTTAGTATTTCCTCCACCCCTTTAACAGTACGGTGTTTCCTATGACTCAAGAAAGAGAAAACGAAACTACAAAAACAAAAGTCTTCACGCTTCATGTTCCTCAAATGAATACCAAGTCTTCAAGGTCACACCAATTTCTTCACTTTCAAATTCTTTAGAAAGTCTTCAGAATATCAAAGTCTTCATCAAAGAACTTCAGTTTTAGGGTCGACTTTCTATGTAAATATCAAACTCCTCATGGACTTATAGACCTGTGTACACTCATAAACACATTAGTCCCTTAACCTATAAGTCTTCAGTACACCAAAATCACTAAGGGGCACTAGATGCACTTACAGGTTTGGGCTAGGGGGGCGCGCGCCACACCTTGGCCTGCCTCCTCTCTTCCACCACTAGGCCCATGAGGCCCAATAACCCCCGGGGGGGTTCCGGTAACCCCCCGGTACTCCAAAAATACCCGATACACCTCGGAACTATTCTGGAGTCCGAATATAGTCTTCCAATATATCAATATTTATGTCTCGACCATTTCGAGACTCCTCGTCATGTCCATGATCTCATCCGGGACTCCGAACTACCTTCGGTACATCAAAACACATAAACTCGTAATACCGATCGTCATCGAACGTTAAGCGTGTGGACCCTACGGGTTTGAGAACTATGTAGACATGACCGAGACTTATTTCCGGTCAATAACCAATAGCGGAACCTGGATGCCCATATTGGCTCCCACATATTCTACGAAGATCTTTATCGGTCAAACCGCATAACAACATACGTTGTTCCCTTTGTCATTGGTATGTTACTTGCCCGAGATTTGATCGTCGGTATCACTATACCTAGATCAATCTCGTTACCGGCAAGTCTCTTTACCCATTCCGTGTTGCATCATACTGTAACTAACTCATTAGTTACATTGCTTGCAAGGCTTATAGTGATGTGCATTACCGAGAGGGCCCAGAGATACCTCTCTGACAATCAAAGTGACAAATCCTAATCTCGATCTATGCCAACCCAACAAACACCATTGGAGACACCTGTATTGCATCTTTATAATCACCCAGTTACGTTGTGATGTTAGATAGCACACTAAGTGTTCCTCCGGTATTCGGGAGTTGCATAATCTCATAGTCATAGGACCATGTATAAGTCATGAAGAAAGAACTAGCAATAAACTAAATGATCATAGTGCTAAGCTAACGGATGGGTCATGTCAATCACATCATTCTCTAATGATGTGATCCCGTTCATCAAATGACAACTCATGTCTATGGCTAGGAAACTTAACCATCTTTGATTAATGAGCTAGTCAAGTAGAGGCATACTAGTGACACTCTGTTTGTCTATGTATTCACACATGTACTAAGTTTCCGGTTAATACAATTCGAGCATGAATAGTAAACATTTATGATGATATGTGGATATATAACAACTTTATTATTGCCTCTAGGGCATATTTCCGTCAGTCTCCCACTTGCACTAGAGTCAATAATCTAGATTACACAGTAATGATTCTAACACTCATCGAGTCTTGGTGCTAATCATGTTTTGCTCGTGAGAGAGGCTTAGTCAACGGGTTTTCAACTTTTAGATCCGTGTGTATTTTACAAATCTCTATGTATCCCTCCTTCACTTGATCGTGGATGAAATTGAAGCATCTCTTGATGTGCTTGGTTCTCTTGTGAAATCTAGATTCCTTTGCCAAGGAAATTGCACCAGTATTGCCACAAAAGATTTTCATTGGACCCGATGCACTAGGTATGACACCTAGATAGGATATGAACTCCTTCATCCATACTCCTTCATTTGCTGCTTCCGAAGCAGCTATGTACTCCGCTTCACACGTAGATCCTGCCACGGCTCTTTGCTTAGAACTGCACCAACTGACAGCTAACCGTTCAATATAAATACGAATCCAGTTTGTGACTTAGAGTCATCCAGATCAGTGTCATTTACGACGAGCTCTTTGTCACCTCCATAAACAAGAAACATATCCTTAGTTCTCTTCAGGTATTTCATGATGTTCTTGACCGATGTCCAGTGATCGACTCCTGGCTTACTTTGGTACCTCCCTGCTAAACTAATAGCAAGGCACACATTAGGTCTGGTACACAACATTGCATACATGATAGAGGCTATGGCTGAAGCATAGGGAATGACTTTCATTTTCTCTCTATCTTCTGCAGTGGTCGGGATTTGAGTCTGACTCAAGATCACACCTTGTAACACACGCAAGAACCCCTTATTTGCTTGATCCATTTTGAACTTCTTCAAAACTTTATCAAGGTATGTGCTTTGTGAAAGTCCAATTAAGCGTCTTGATATATCTCTATAGATCTTGATGCCCAATATATAAGCAGCTTCACCGAGGTCTTTCATAGAAAAACTTTTATTCAAGTATCCTTTTATGCTATCCATAAATTCTATATCATTTCCAATCAACAATATGTCATCCACATATAATATTAGAAATGCTACAGGGCTCCCACTCACTTTGTTATAAATACATGCTTCTCCAAAAGCTGTGTAAAACCATATGCTTTGATCACACTATCAAAACGTTTATTCCAACTCCGAGATGCTTGCACCAGTCCATAAATGGATTGCTGGAGCTTGCACACTTTGTTAGCATCCATTGGATTGATAAAACCTTCGGGTTGCATCATATACAACTCTTCTTCCAGAAATCCATTCAGGAATGCAGTTTTGACATCCATTTGCCAAATTTCATAATCATTAAATGCGGCAATTGCTAACATGATTCAGACAGACTTAAGCATCTCTACGGGTGAGAAGGTCTCGTCATAGTCAACTCCTTGAACTTGTCGAAAACCTTTCGCAACAAGTCGAGCTTTGTAGACAGTAACATTACCGTCTGCGTCAGTCTTTTTCTTGAAGATCCATTTATTCTCTATGGCTTGCCGATCATCGGGTAAGCCAACCAAAGTCCACACTTTGTTCTCATACATGGATCCCATCTCAGATTTCATGGCCTCAAGCCATTTCGCGGAATCTAGGCTCATCATCGCTTCCTCATTGTTCGTAGGTTCATCATGGTCAAGTAACATGACCTCCGGAACAGGATTACCATACCACTCTGGTGCGGATCTTACTCTGGTTGACCTACGAGGTTTGGTAGTAATTTGATCATGATCATTATCATTAGCTTGCTCACTAATTGGTGTAGGAATCACAGGTACTGATTTCGGTGATAAACTACTTTCCAATAAGGGAGCATGTACAGTTACCGAGGTGTGTTTCTATGGGGGGGCACCGCACACAGCTAAGAGAAACTTTGGTGTGCCTTTGGGGTGCCCCCTCCCACGTATATAAAGGGGGGAGGGAGCAGGAGGCTGGCCAAGGGGAGGAGGCGCGCCATGGGGGTGGGGGGGGGGGGCAATCCTACTCCAAGTAGGATTCGCCCCCTTTCCTATTCCAACAAGGAGAATGAGGAAGGAGAGGGAGGAGAGAAGGAAAGGGGGGCCGGCCCCCTAGTCCAATTCGGTTTGGGCTAGGGGGGGTGCGCCACACCTTGGCCTGCCTCCTCTCTTCCACCACTAGGCCCATGAGGCCCAATAACCCCCCGGGGGGTTCCGGTAACCCCCCGATACTCCCGAAAAATACCCGATACACCTCGAAACTATTCCGGTGTCCGAATATAGTCTTCCAATATATCAATCTTTATGTCTCAACCATTTCGAGACTCCTCTTCATGTACGTGATCTCATCTGGGACTCCAAACTACCTTCGGTACATCAAAACACATAAACTCATAATACCGATCGTCATCGAACGTTAAGCGTGCGAACCCTACGGGTTCGAGAACTATGTAGAAATGACAAGGAATCATCTCAAGTCAATAATAAATAGCGGAACAGGGATGCTCATATTGGCTCCCACATATTCTACGAAGATCTTTATCGTTCAAACCGCATAACAACATACGTTGTTCCCTTTGTCATCGGTATGTTACTTGCCCGAGATTCGATCGTCCGTATTACTATACCTAGTTCAATCTCGTTACCGGCTAGTCTCTTTACTCGTTCCGTAATGCATCATCCCGTAACTAACTCATTAGTTACATTGCTTGCAAGGCTTATAGTGATGTGCATTACCGAGAGGGCCCAGAGATACCTCTGCGACAATCGGAGTGACAAATCCTAATCTCGATCTATGCCAACCCAACAAACACCATCGGAGACACCTGTAGAGCATCTTTATAATCACCCAACTACGTTGTGACGTTTGATAGCACACTAAGTGTTCCTCCGGTATTCGGGAGTTGCATAGTCTCATAGTCATAGGCACATGTATAAGTCATGAAGAAAGCAATAGCAATAAACTAAACGATCATAGTGCTAGGCTCACGGATGGGTCATGTCAATCACATCATTCTCTAATGATGTGATCCCGTTCATCAAATGACAACTCATGTCTATGGCTAGGAAACTTAACCATCTTTGATTAACGAGCTAGTCAAGTAGAGGCATACTAGTGACACTCTGTTTGTCAATGTATTCACACATGTACTAAGTTTCCGGTTAATACAAATCTAGCATGAATAATAAACATTTATCATTATATAAGAAAATATAAATAACAACTTTATTATTGCCTCTAGGGCATATTTCCTTCAGTGGGCGCCAAACGTGGGGGCAAAACAAATTTGATTCAAGCTCGTCCGAAAGACCTGTGTCTCTCCCTCCATTTCCCCATTCATACACGATGGGCGGCAAAACAAGGTCTCCTTGTCCGAAATTGATGTAGGCAACTATTTTAAATAGGGGCAGATGTGTAACTTCCCTCAGAAGTGTCACAATCGCCCTACCGGTTAGCAACGTTCATACACCGTGGGCGGCAAAACACCCTCTCCTCGCCCGAAATCACTACCGGCAAATATTGGGGAGATGCGAGATTACCGTCCTATCCCCAACCGACGAGATGTCCGAAATATTAAATGGGGGATAAGTTCGTAACTTTCGCACATTTTAGACAAGCGCGTCCCAAAGTTTGAGACCCCCCTCCCCCTCTATTTCCCAATTCATACACCGTCAGCGCCACAACAACCTCCCCACTCCGGCCAGTCCTGTTGTTAGCGCCGCCACCCCTACCCTGTCGTCCACTTCAAGAGATGGACGTCTCTCATCAACGGCGCTAGACCAGGATCCTTTCATCGCGTCCTCTCGCGTCGTCGGCGCCATCGTCCACCTTGTCGTTGCCACTCCTATGACCGCCTCATCCATGACAATAGGACTTATCCCCCGACCCGGCCGTCTGCCATCTAAAGTCTTATTCCGCGCCGCCGACAGCCTTCGCACCTACAGCAACCTCAATGTATCAGCAGTGGCCTACACAACATCGAAAGGGAGGTGGTACTCTTTCATATCTGCTTAAGTTATTGATCTCACACGGAAAATATGTCGTAACTTGTTTACTGTACTTTTCTTGTCCATACCAAATCGTAGTGGCTAGTTGAAAACAAACATTAGTTGCGAAGTAGCCTTTGTCCAATTTGCACCTTCAGATTAATCATGGCATGGCCACTATACTCGTAAAGCTTATGGTGTCCCCCTTTATATTCACTACCATCATCATAGGTGCTTCGTGTCGTGCTAGTACTGCTCCTCAAGACCTCAACCCATCAAGAAAAACAACATGCCACTCATAATTCCAAAGCTTAGTTGTTGAAATACGAATCTGATATGATGCTCATATTACTAAAACAGAGAACGTTTAATTGCTCAGCTAATGTTCCTATACTCATTTCGAAAAGCATGTGCGCCACATATAGAGAGACAACAGGGATTTGCATTTCTCTATGCGCTCTGGTTCATCATGGGTGGGCAACACACATTGTATTATCTAACTAGCAAGATGCCCCTGTGTTGTACGGAACATCAAGATGCATTTGTATGAGTAGTTTATCTTGTGGGAGAAAAGGATGAACGAAAATGTGGAGAGGGGTGTGGGTATCTTTTTGCAAAATTGCCATAGTTTCCTTCCTATCCGTCAGATATAAATCGGACGGCCTATATTGCAGGATGGCAGGCACACCATCATCACCAACTCTGTTTTTATAAGAATAGAGAAAAAAGTAGAGAAATCTGCTTGCTCTTTGTCATCGTGTTCCTCTTCTGTTCTTATTAATAAGTATATTACTTCCTCTGTTCCTAAACTGCCTTGGGTGCGTGCGTGTGTTGTGCTGGCGTGTGTTTGTATCGGGTGTTGTTCAACGTTGCTTTATTTATAAAGCAGGGCGAAAGCCTTTTTGGGTAAAACATAAGTATTTTTAGATATTCCAATAAGAACTACATACAGATGTATATAGACATATTCTAGATTGTACATTCACTCATTTTGCTCCGTATGTAGTTCGCATTCGAATCTCTAAGAGATTTATATTTAAGAACGGAGGGAGTAGTATAGTATGTTCCTTGTAGGGAAGTGGAGCAGGGACATTTGCAGTCGACAGGTCTATTGGGTCGCTTCAGATGGATGTTTTCAACGACTCTAGATGGTCTGCCATAATATCCGGGAAATGATGGGAGCTATGTTGTCTTTGATAGTCTAGACTAATAGTAACAGTATTGTGCCTTCAGTTGAATAGAGCTGCCCCTTTTGGGGTCGAAGCCTTTCCGAATCCTTTCTTCTCGTACCGGCAATACAAGCCCATATGGTCCAGCTAGTTCCACTTTCCTGATTTTACTCATGATGCTTAGGGGTTTCCCCTTTTATCTACCCTACTATGATCTGCGTAGGTGCTTTCTGTCGTACTAGCAGTACTCCACCCTTCAAGCTAAACAACACAACACTCATAATTCCAAAGCTTAGTTGTTCAAATATGATTGTGATATGATACTTATATTAGTTAATAGACACATTTAATTGGTTAGCAAAAGGTCCCACTTGAGTTTCCAACTATATGTCACGACATATAGAGAGATAGTAGAATTGCATTTCTTTGTCACTTGTTGACTGTACTTTCTTGTCCATACCAAATCTTAGTTGTTATTTCAAAGCAAACATCGGTTGCTAACTACCCTTTATGATTTGCGCCTTCAGATCTGCCATCCCACTGCCACGATCAACACTATACTCATCATGCATATGGTTTCCCCATTTTATGATGACCACGATCAGCCTACGTGGTTCGTGTCGTAATAACACTGCTCCACCCATCAAGCTAAACAAGCTTAGTTGTACAAATTCGAATATGATATTATGCTGATATTAGTAAAACTGACACATGTTTAATTGGTCAGCTAAATGTTCCTACTTTAGTTTCGAAATGCATGTGAGCCACATATGGAGAGACCAGAAGGAATAGTATTTCTCTATGCGCTCTGGTTCATCATGGGTGGGCAACAGACATTGTATAGAAAGACTTGTAATATCTTCAATCTGCTTGCTCTTCTGCTCTTCTTTAACATGATCCTGTTCTCTTGTTTAATAAGCTTGTTCCTTGTTGGGAAGAGTAGCAGAGACATTTGCGGTCGAATGGTCAGGTCGAGTTGTTCTCCCTTAGTATATTTTGAATCTGTAAGGTCACGTCGACTTGTTCTTCTTTACTATATGTTGAAGTTGTCATCTTCGAAGTATCATCACTTCTGGAGCTCTCATATTTTGAGTAGTAGGCCACATTATATTAATGCACACACCAAATTACAGCATGCATGTCATCTCTTAGAATAATTGCAGAGATAGCACAAAGGGGTTTACAGGGAGGCAGTATTGGATTGGAATCACTTCTACATTACAAAGATAACTCACTTGTTTTTATATTTTCATGCATGTCAGGTATTGAACATGATCAAAATGAATATGAGAATGGGCGCACGAGAGAAATATTGCGGAACAATCCACTAGCAAACAAACTTGGCATGGTGGAAAATGGCCTATCTTATTCACCCATCAAGGTGCTTGCTCTAACTTGGCAAGGTTGTATTGGTCGCACATATTTTGCATATGACCTCTTGCATTACTGCTACTTTGTTACACCACCATCTGCTTGGTTTAAGCATCATATATGAGTATATGCCATACCTATCCATTTTCTGTACCTATGGCCCAAGCGACTCCCGAGGTATCCTTGCCTGACGCCCTTTGCCCTTGATCGTCAGGCGCCAAGGTCCCGACTCATGGTGCTGTGATTACGCCTGTCGTCTTCTCCTCCTACTCCGCCAACTGCCGTTTCTCGACTCCTTCTACTATCTCGGATCATGCCTTTGCTGAATCGGACCGGCTGCGAAAGATCTTCCGGGCGCCGACCCTCGCTTGGTGGCCGGGCCTTTGGAGCTGGCCTCGGGCCGGGTACACTCGATGCTTCAATTCGAGCGGCGTTGGTTCAGGCGACGGCTTGCACGAGGAGAAGCGGGCCGTCCTTAGGCGAAGTCTGCTCGCGACGCCGCCTTGGGGGAGGTAGCCGATGTCCGAGGTTGCTGTAAGGCGCTGGAGAGCGAGCTGCAGGGCCTGCGCGACCAGCTTGCCAAGGAGGCCCGCGTCCGCCAAGAGAAGGAGGAAGACATGAAGGCTCGTGAGGCGGCCGCCAAGGACCGGGATGCCAAGCTTTGATGAGCGCCATGGCCGACTAGGTGCGCTGAAGCAGGAGTTGGAGGCGAAGAGGATCGAGCTGGACGACAAGGCGCGGGTCCTGGCCGAGGACCGTGTGGCCTTCGCGGAGCTGGAGGTGAAGGCTTGCACCTTGCCGAGGTCGCTTTACAACAGCGGCCTGGAAAGCCCGCTGGCCTGCGCCGAGGACGGCCACGCCAAGCTGCTTCCCTTCCTGGTCCGCGCCCTTGAAGATGTCACCCTTGGCCTCGGCCCCACGCTTGAGGCCGAGGCGCGTGTCCTGTCTTCTGCAGCGCTGACGCGCGTCTTCACCCACGTCTACCTTCACGACCCCAACATTGATCTCGACAGCCTGCTGGAGCCTGTGAGCGGCGAGCTTGCCGCTGTCGCTGCTGAGGCCATGAAGGGTCGAGTGGAGGATCTGCTGGCAAAGTTCCGGGCCTTCAGCACCAAGCCGAAGCGAGGCGCTGCCGATCCTGAGGCTTCACGAGGCGAACCCGCCCGGTAGCAGCCTCCGCCGCCCGGCAATGCTGGCGACAAGTGACTCCTTCGTGGCTCCTATCACCTTTCGGCTCCTGCAACATGCATCATGCCTCGTGGAGGCGTTTAAACTTATGTTTGGCGTTGTGAAAACAGTTATGGACTGTAATATTTGCTTTTGAATTCCTTGAGATTTGCGCTTTTCCTTCCTACTTGCTTATGTTCTACGTCGGCAGAGCTCACCGCCAAGATACCTCGGCGCCGTTAGCCCCGACTGTAAACCAGGGCCGGGACCAAGGAGTGAGGGGCTACGTGACAAGTTAGGGCTCTTGAGTCGCGATGCTCAGAGTCCCCTTGACATACTGAACAACAAGTAGGGAGGTGAGATGTATGGCTGAATTTACCATTCTACGTCGGCAGAGCCGGCCCCAGATACCTCAACCGCCGTTAGCCTTCGGAACTAAGGGGTGAGGGGCTACGTGACCAGTTAGGCTCTGAGTCGTGATGCTTAGGAGCCCCCTTGACGTTCAAACGGCCTTCAGACCTTGGCTCCGCTCGGGAGAGGCGTCTGACGAACCAGGCCGAGGGCCTGGCTGGGTGGCGTGCGTCTGGGCGTGACCCAGGCGTAGCCCCCGTGCCCATCCCCCTCGCGCGGCACTCCCGAGGGGAGGCGTTACGATGAGGCCAGACATTGAGCTCTGGGCTCCCTGAGGTTGATGCGGCCGGGGGCCACCCTCAGCTGTTTATCACCAGCGCGGAGCATAGCGCTTCCGTATGTGTATGGGCATAACGGCTCCTCGGCAGTGTCGTCAGCCAGCGCAGAGCATGGTGCTTCCACTGGTGCGTGGGAGGGGGCTCCCCTCCGGGAGGAGCCCCCGGGGCATGTACACCCATACGACACGTGGCTGTACAGTAGGGCCTGACGAGGTGTATCTGGGCACCCGTGAGCCAGCGCGGGACTCACGGGGCTATACCTCAAGGCGGGTTGCGCCTGGCACGGGGCCTTAACTTGTGATGTGTTCCTGCAAATTTGGTTAGATGTGGACGCTCTACGTCCCCAGGTCCCGGCCCTCGAGCGGGGCTCAGCCATTGCTGGTATGCCAGGTCGCGATGTCGTGGACAAGGCCAGAGGGTGAAGGCTGGAGAGCCAGTAGGAGCCCATGAGTCGTGATGCTCAGGTACCCCCCCCCCTTTAACGTGCAAGCGGCCGACATGAAGGAAGAGGGGTGCCATGGACAGGCACCAAATAACAATCATGATGGGTCAAACGCACAACCCGAATAAGCGCAGAGGGATACATGCCACCGGTGCAGCCCGGGTGGCTTGGGGATGATGCAGCCTGAGGGGCGCCCCCAATAAAGTAAACTAGAAACAGGAATCAAAAGGGAAACATGCCGCAGGGACGGACCCACGTGGCCTAGGAATGATGCAGCCCTGGGGGGCGCTCCCAGCTGAAAATGAAACTCGAAGGATGTCACCTGATAATGTTTAAGATGAAGGGATGCTGAAGTAGCGGACGCCGTGCGCTGCGGAAGCCGATCTTCACGAGCCCCCAGGCCCAGGAGCCTCGGGAGGCTCCGGAGGCGCTGGTGGCTCCTCGTGGACCATCTCCATCTCCGCCAGGACTGTGGAACGGCTGGCCACTTGAGCCTCCAAGATGCTCCTCATGAGGCGCTGGCGCGTGGCAGCCGTGTTCGGCAAGCCGTAAGGCATGCGAACGTAGCTGTGGGGTGGACCTTCACAGCGCCCCACACGTGAGGGCCAGAGGCGCTCCTGAGAGGCGGCTCGGTTGAGCCCTGGTATGTCGATGCAGACGCGCAGCCCACCATCCTCGCCTGGATGGGGAGCTACGGCAGGTAAGCGGCGGCTGCCACTCATGACTCTTGACTCCTGCAGCTCCTGAATGAGCTTGCTGACGAACTCCTGAGGGTTCGACCCTCCTTGCCGTGCTCCTTCCTGAGGGAAACGTGCTTTGAAACACGCCTCCAAGCGGTGCCCGAGTGCCTCCCTCGTGATCTTAGCAAAGTTGGTGGCCCTCTAGGAGAGAGCCCCCGAGCCTTGCTCGAGGAGGGCGCCGTCGCGCCTTCCTATGCGACAGAAGGAGGTGCCCCCTGAACAGGCGCGGACCCTGAGGGGCCTGCCTCCTGAGGGGTCGGGCCAGGTGATGTCTTCTTCTTCTTAGGAGCAGCCTCGGGGAGCCTCCCACTCCTGTGATCTGGGTCTTCAATTGACGCGGCTTGGAAAGCACGCTCCAGGGAACACACTGCGTCTCTCTCTTCACAAGGCACCGTGATGACTCCACCGCTTCCTGGCATCTTGAGGACATTTTAGCCGTGATGAGTCACGGCCATGAATTTGGCCAGAGCTGGGTACCCAAGGATGGCCTTGTTTGGAAGGCGAATGTGGGCGACGTCGAAGTCAATGAGCTCGGTGCGGTAGTTGTCGCGCTCCCCGAAGGTGACCGGAAGGCGGATCTGCCCTATCGGAACTGTGGAGCCATCTGTGACTCCGGAGAAAGGCTTGGTTGGCTGAAGCTGATTGTACGGCACTTGGAGATTGTTGAATGTCTCGACGGACAGGGCATTGAGCCCTGCTGCGCCATCGATGAGGATCCTGGTGACTTGCACGTTGCTGATGATTGGGGAACGAAGCATCGGGAGGACTCCGGCTGTGGCTGCACACTTGAGCTGATCCGCTGAGCTGAACGTGATGGCGCATGCTGACCACCTGAGAGGGCGCGTGGCTTCGAGCTTGGGGAGGACCGCATTCACTTCGCGAGCGAACTGCTTGAAGATGCACTGAGAGGCTGGGGCTTGAGCTCCGCCCAGGATGCAAGCGATTGCGCGCGGCTCCTCGAAGCCCCCAGCCCCCTCGTCCTGATGATGGTCTTCATTTCTCCTTGGCGGCGGTGGCAAAGGAGGGAGGCCTGCGTTGCCTTGTGGGCGATCCTTGCGAGGTTGATCCCTCCAGCCTCCCTTGCGAGGCGGGTCCCTCCAGCCTCCCTCGCGAGGCTGATCCTGCCAGCGGTCCTCGCGAGGTCGGTCACGCCACCCTTGGCGAGGGCCACGGTCTTCCCAACGTCATGTGCTTCTTCCTCCTCCTCGGCCATAGCCTCGATCATTGCGGTCGGGGCATCGACTGATTCGCCCTTCTCGCACGGCCCTGAGCTCTTGGCATTCGTTGGTGTTGTGGGTGTGGAGGTCGTGGTACACGCAGTACCGGCTGCCTTGGAAGACTCGGGCTGATCCCTGCCTCGTTTGGTGTCTGGTTCTGCCGTGAGCACGGCAGCCCCCTTGCGCTTCACGTCCTTGACCTTGGGCTTCTTCTCTTCTGGTTCGGCAGTCGGTAGCTCGAGGAGGGAAAGGCGTCCTTCCTCAGCCATGGCGCACTTGGTCGCCAAGTTGAACAGCTCCAGGGATGTGCACAGGTCTTCATGCATCGCCAGCTCCTCCTTCATCTTGACGTCACGCACACCGTCGGAGAAGGCTGAGATGATGGCCTCCTCGGTCACCTTGGGAATCTTGAGGCATGCATTGTTGAAGCGCTGGATGTACTTCTACAGGGTCTCTCCTGGCTGCTGCTTGACGCGGCTCATGTCGCTCACAGCAGGAGGCCGGTCGCGAGTGCCTTGGAAGTTGGCGATGAAGCGGGTGCGCATCTCGTCCCAGGAGGAGATCGTGCAGAGCTGTGTTCAGAGCCAAAAGTGGCACCGTCCTTGAGCGCCATGGGAAACCAGTTCGCCATGACCTTCTTGTCCCCGTTGGCGGCTTTGATGCCCAACTCGTAGAGCTGGAGGAACTCCGCAGGGCCGGCCATGCCATCGTAGCAAGGATGCAGGTCTAGCTTGAACTTGTCGGGCCATGCGACGCTGCGTAGCTCGGTGGTGAAGGCGCGACAGCCTGCAGTGGCCACGGGAGGCCTTTGGTGATGGAGGGCTTGGTCTTGCGGGTCCCCGTGCACTGTCGCTGGGAGCAGCGCGGGGTCTTGGCGTGCTGGAACAGGAGCGCGGTCGTGACGGGCCGGTGCAGGAGCACTCGGGCAGCTTCTTGGGGCGAGGGACCTCTTGTCAGCTCTGCTCTTGCTGCGCTGGTGCCGGACGGAGCGGGTTCCGCCCAGGGGCCACGCGTCGTGGCGCCAAGGCGCCTTCTTGAGGGGGAGGCAGCTGAGGCGTCCCCGGAGCTTCAGCCGCGCAAAGGCGGGCGCGTGCGCGGAGAAGGACGGCTGGGGAGCCTCGCCATGGCGGACGAGCTTGGCGACACGGTCGAGCCACTCGTGAGACATCGCCGACGGGCGGTAAGCGCAGAGCTTCGTTTGCCGCGATGAGCGCTGCTCGAAGTTTTCCATTGCTGCGCGAGCGCCTTGGGACGAAGAACCATCTGGGGCGAGCGAAGGAGTAGCGGTGTGGCCGTCTCGCCTCATGGATGGATGCTGGGACGACGCCTGCTGCTCGTTCCCGCTGGGCCGGTGGCGGCGTTGATGGCAGGCGACGGGGAACGGCGGGGGCGGCCGCCGACGGGGGCCGTCTGGGCGACGCGAGTAGCGAGCTGCGACGCCGGCGCGGGCCCGACGAGCGTCTGACATGGATGCGAGGGCGGCGACGAGCAGGGCGGCGGAAGACGGATTCCGGCGCACCCCTACCTGGTGCGCCAAATGTCGGATTTTGGGTTCCGGCAGACCCTCTAGGTTCGAACTCTGGGGTGCACGCGGAGATCTCACCTCCAACCTACCTACACCTCGTCGCCTCGCAAGCATCTAAAACTAAACAAAGAGCAACACAAGGGACACAAGGTTTATACTGGTTCGGGCCACCATTGTGGTGTAATACCCTACTCCATTGTGTAGTGTGGTGGATTGCCTCAGGGGCTGATGACGAACAGTACAAGGAAGAACAGCCTCGCAAGGGTCTGTTCTTGGCCGGTGCGATGCACTGCTAGGGGGAGTTCAGTCGCTTCTCTCTCTCTGGATTGCTTGATCTCTAGATCTATTCCAGATTGATCTCTCTGGCTGACTCTCTCCGGCCCCCTACCCTGTGGTTGGCTAGTCCTATTTATAGGCAGAGGCCCTGGGCCTCTTCCCAAATTTATAGGCAGAGGCTCTCGCCTGCGCTTGCCTCCTTTGTGCCAAAGAGGAAATGAGGACACTGCGTAGGCTGGCGCCCGCCTAGCGCCCTTGGTCGTCATGGCTTGCGTCATGGGCACCTCGTGAGGTACCCCACCTTGATCTCTCTGCCTCCTCACGAGCCAGCCTGACGAGACTGTGCCTGAGGAAGCTTCCTGTCGTCCGCCCTGTGAGGCTTGGCCCCTCGTGAGGGTCTAGAGCTTGTGCTGATGAAGATGGGCCGTACTGGGCTACCCCTTGAGCCACACCGCAGGCCGCAGGCAGGCAAGTCTGGGTACCCCCGTTCCCAGAACGCCGACAACGAGGAGTTCCGGAATGGTCCGGATGTAAAGATTTATATATGGGAAGTCCCGTTCTGGACACCGGAAGTGTTCTGGGCGTTATCGGTAACGTACCGGGACCATCGGAAGGGTTCGGGGGTCCACCGGGAGGGGCCACCAGCCCTGGAGGCCTGTGCGGGCCAATTGTGGGAAGGGACCAACCCCTAGGTGGGCTGGTGCGCCTCCCACAAGAGGCCCAAGGCGCAAGGAAGGGGAGAAGGGGGAAACCCTAGGCTCAGATGGGCCTAAGGCCCACCTAGGGTGCGCCCCCCTCTCTCCCCCTCCGGCCGCCCCCCTAGATGCATCTAGGGCTGGCCGCCACCCCTAAGGGGGAACCCTAGATGGAGGCGCAGCCCCTCCGCTCCCCCTATATATAGTGGGAGTTTTGGGGCTGCCAGAGACACGAGTCTCCCTCTCTCTTGGCTCAGCCCTACCCCTCTCCCTCCTCGTCTCTCGCAGTGCTTGGCGAAGCCTGCCGAGTGCCACGCCTCCACCACCACCACGCCGTCGTCCTGCTGCTGGACGGAGTCTTCCCCAACCTCTCCCTCTTTCCTTGTTGGATCAAGGCGCGGGAGACATCACTGGGCTGCACGTGTGTTGAACGCGGAGGCACCGTTGTTCGGTGCTTAGATCAGATTCGGCTGCGATCTGAATCGCTTCGTGTACGACTCCTCCGACCGCATTCTTGCAATGCTTCCGCATCGCGATCTTCAAAGGTATGAAGATGCACTCCCCTCTCGTCGCTAGTAAACTCCATAGATAGATCTTGGTGATGCGTAGAATTTTTTTAATTTCTGCAACGATCCCCAACAGTGGCATCATGAGCTAGGTCTATGCGTACTATGCACGAGCAGAACACAAGTTGTTGTGGGCGTCGATTTTGTCAATTTACTTGCCGTTACTAGTCTTATCTTGATTCGACGACATCATGGATGAAGCGGCCCGGACCGACCTTACACGTACGCTTACGTGAGACAGGTTCCACCGACTGACATGCACTAGTTGCATAAGGTGGCTAGCGGGTGTCTGTGTCTCCCACTTTAGTCGGATCGGATTTGATGAAAAGGGTTCTTATGAAGGGTAAATAGAAGTTGGCATATCACGTTGTGGTTTTGGCGTAGGTAAGAAACGTTCTTGCTAGAAACCTATAGCAGCCACGTAAAAAAATTTGCAACAACAATTAAAGGACGTCTAACTTGTTCTTGCAGCATATGCCGTGTGATGTGATATGGCCAAAAGGATGTGATGAATTATATATGTGATGTATGATATTGATCATGTTCTTGTAATAGTAATCACGACTTGCATGTAGATGAGTATGACAACCGGCAGGAGCCATAGGAGTTGTCTTAATTTATTGTATGACCTGCGTGTCAATGAAAACGCCATGTAATTACTTTACTTTATTGCCAATCGTTAGCCATAGTAGTAGAAGTAATAGTTGGAGACACAACTTCATGAAGACACGATGATGGAGATCATGGTGTCATGCCGGTAACGATGATGATCATGGAGCCCCGAAGTTGGAGATCAAAAGGAGCAAAATGATATTGGCCATATCATGTCACTATTTGATTGCATGTGATGTTTATCATGTTTTACATCTTATTTTCTTAGAGCGACGATAGCTTAAATAAGATGATCCCTTGCAATAATTTCAAGAAAGTGTTCCCCCTAACTATGCACCGTTGCGAAGGTTCATTGTTTCTAAGCACCACTTGATGATCGGGTGTGATAGATTCTAACGTTCGAATACAACGGGTGTAAGCTAGATTTACACACGCAATACACTTAGGTTGACTTGATGAGCCTAGCATGTACAGACATGGCCTTGGAACACGGAAGACCGAAAGGTCAAACATGAGTCGTATAGAAGATACGATCAACATGAAGATGTTCACCGATGATGACTAGTCCATCTCACGTGATGACCGGACACGGCCTAGTTGACTCGGATCATGTATCACTTAGATGACTAGAGGGATGTCAATCTGAGTGGGAGTTCATTAAATAATTTGATTAAATGAACTTACTTATCATGAACATAGTCTAAAACTTTGCAATATGTCTTGTAGATCAAATGGCCCACGCTAATGTTGCCCTCAACTTTAGCGCGTTCCTAGAGAAAACCAAGCTGAAAGAAGATGGCAGCAAATACACAGACTGGGTCCGTAACCTGAGGATTATCCTCATAGCTTCCAAGAAATCATATGTCCTTGAAGCACCGCTAGGTGACGCACCTGTTTTCCCAGCAACTCAAGACGTTATGAACGCCTAGCAACGATCGCAGAGTGATGATTACTCCCTGGTTCAGTGCGGCATGCTTTACAGCTTAGAACCGGGGCTCCAAAAGCGTTTTGAGCAACATGGAGCATATGAGATGTTCCAAGAGCTGAAAATGGTTTTCCAAGCTCATGCCCGAGTCGAGAGATATGAAGTCTCTGACAAGTTCTACAGTTGTAAGATGGAGGAGAACAGTTCTATCAGCGAGCACATACTCAAAATGTCTGGGTTGCACAACCGCTTGTCTCAGCTGGGAGTCAATCTCCCGGATGACGCGGTCGCTGCTGTAATCCTTCAACGCTTCCACCTAGCTACAAGAGCTTTGTGATGAACTTCAATATGCAGGGGATGGAAAAGACCATTCCAGAGGTATATTCAATGCTGAAATCAGTGGAGGTGGAGATCAAAAAGGAACATCAAGTGTTGATGGTGAATAAAACCACTAAGTTCAAGAAAGGCAAGGGTAAAAAGAAATTCAAGAAGGACGGCAAGGGAGTTGCCGCGCCCGGTAAGCCAGCTGCCGGGAAGAAGCCAAAGAATGGACCCAAACCTGAGACTGAGTGCTTCTATTGCAAGGGAGATGGTCACTGGAAGGTGAACTGCCCCCAAGTACTTAGCGGATAAGAAGGCCGGCAATACCAAAGGAGCTACCGAATAAGCGGAGACTGGCGAAGGACGAGGTGACAATGTGCGTCGGGAATGGTTCCAAGGTCGATGTGATCGCCGTCGGCACGCTACCTCTACATTTACCTACGGGATTAGTTTTAAGCATCAATAATTGTTATTTAGTGCTAGCTTTGAGCATGAACATTGTATTTGGATCTCGTTTAATGCGAGATGGCTACTCATTTAAATCTGAGAATAATGGTTGTTCTATTTATATGAGAGATATGTTTTATGGTCATGCCCCGCTGGTCAATGGTTTATTTTTATTGAATCTTGAACGTTATGTTACGCATATTCATAGTGTGAATGCCAAAAGATGTAAGGTTGATAATGATAGTCCTACATACTTGTGGCAATCGCCGCCTTTGGTCACATTGGTGTCAAACGCATGAAGAAACTCCATGCAGATGGACTTTTGGACTCTCTTGATTATGAATCATTTGACATGTGCGAACCATGCCTCATGGGCAAAATGACCAAGACTCCGTTCTCCGGAACAATGGAGTGAGCAACCAACTTATTGGAAATCATACATACTGATGTGTGCGGTCCAATGAGCGTTGAGGCTTGCGGTGGTTATCGTTATGTTCTCACCCTCACTGATGACTTAAGTAGATATGGGTATGTCTACTTAATGAAACACAAGTCTGAGACCTTTGAAAAGTTCAAGGAATTTCAGAGTGAGGTTGAGAATCAACGTGACAGGAAAATAAAGTTCTTACGATTAGATCGCGGGGGAGAATATTTGAGTCACGAATTTGGCACGCGCTTAAGGAAATGTGGAATTGTTTCACAACTCACGCCGCCTGGAACACCTCAGCGTAATGGTGTGTCCGAACGTTGTAATAGCACTCTGTTGGACATGGTGCTATCTATGATGTCTCTTACCGACCTACCGCTATCATTTTGGGGATATGCTTTAGAGACTGCCGCATTCACTTCAAATAGGGCTCCGTCGAAATCCGTTGAGACGACACCATATGGATTATGGTTTGGGAAGAAACCTAAGCTGTCGTTTCTAAAAGTTTGGGGATGCGATGCTTATGTCTAGAAACTTCAACCTGAAAAGCTCGAACCCAAGTCAGAAAAATGCGTCTTCATAGGATACCCTAAGGAAACTATTGGGTATACCTTCTACCTCAGATCCGAAGGGAAGATCTTTGTTGCCAAGAATGGATCCTTTCTGGAGAAAGAGTTTTTCTCGAAAGAAGTAAGTGGGAGGAAAGTGGAGCTTGATGAAGTACTGCCTCTTGAACCGGAAAGTAGCACAACTCAAGAAAATGTTTCTGTGGTGCCTGCACCGACTAGAGAGGAAGTTAATGATGATGATCGAGGAACTTCGGATCAAGTTACTACCGAACTTCGTAGGTCCACAAGGACACGTTCCGCACCAGAGTGGTACGGCAACCCTGTCCTGGAAATCATGTTGTTAGACAATGGTGAACCTTCGACTATGAAGAAGCGATGGTGGGCCTGGATTCCGACAAATGGCTTGAAGCCATGAAATCCGAGATAGGATCCATGTATGAAAACGAAGTATGGACTTTGACTGACTTGCCCGATGATCGGCGAGCCATAGAAAATAAATGGATCTTTAAGAAGAAGACAGATGTGGATGGTAATGTGACCATCTATAAGGCTCGGCTTGTCGCTAAGGGTTATCGACAAGTTCAAGGGGTTGATTACGATGAGACTTTCTCACCCGAAGCAAAGCTGAAGTCCGTCCAAATCATGTTAGCAATTGCCGCGTTCTATGATTATGAGATATGGCAAATGGACGTCAAAACAGCATTCCTTAATGGTTTCCTTAAGGAAGAATTGTATATGATGCAGCCAGAAGGTTTTGTCGATCCTAAGAATGCTGACAAGGTATGCAAGCTCCAACGCTCAATCTATGGGTTGGTGCAAGCATCTCGGAGTTGGAACATTCGCTTCGATGAGATGATCAAGGCGTTTGGGTTTACGCAGACTTATGGAGAAGCATGTGTTTACAAGAAAGTGAGTGGGAGCTCTGTAGTATTTCTCATATTATATGTGGATGACATACTATTGATGGAAAATGATATAGAATTCTTGGAAAGCATAAAGTCTTACTTGAATAAGTGTTTTTCAATGAAGGACCTTGGAGAAGCTGCTTACATATTAGGCATCAAGATCTATAGAGATAGATCAAGACGCTCATTGGTCTTTCACAAAGCACGTACCTTGACAAGATATTGAAGAAGTTAAATATGGATCAGTCCAAGAAGGGGTTCTTGCCTGTATTGCAAGGTGTGAGATTGAGCACGGCTCAATGCCCGACCACGACAGAAGATAGAGAAAAGATGAGTGTCATCCCCTATGTCTCAGCCATAGGGTCTATTATGTATGCCATGCTGTGTACCAGACCTGATGTGAACCTTGTCGTAAGTTTGGTAGGAAGGTACCAAAGTAATCCCGACATGGAACATTGGATAGCGGTCAAAAACATCCTGAAGTACTTGAAAAGGACTAAGGATATGCTTCCTGTTTATGGAGGTGACGAAGAGCTCGTCGCAAAAGGTTACGTCGATGCTAGCTTCGACACAGATCAGGATGACTCGAAGTCACAGACCGGATACGTGTATATTTTGAATGGTGGGGCGATCCACTGGTGCGATTGCAAGCAAAGCGTTGTGGCAGGATCTACATGTGAAGCGGAGTACATGGCAGCCTCGGAGGCAGCACAAGAAGCAGTCTGGATGAAAGAGTTCATCACCGACCTAGGAGTTATTCCCAATGCATCGGGCCCAATGACTCTCTACTGTGACAACACTGGAGCTATTTCCCTTGCCAAGGAACCCAGGTTTCACAAGAAGACCAGGCATATCAGGCGTCGCTTCAACTCCATTCGTGAACATGTTCAAGATGGAGACATAGATATTTGTAAAGTGCATACAGATCTGAATGTCGCAGATCCGTTGACTAAACCTCTTCCACGAGCAAAACATGATCAACACCAGAACTCTATGGGTGTTCGGTTCATCACAATGTAACTAGATTATTGACTCTAGTGCAAGTGGGAGACTATTGGAAATATGCCCTAGAGGCAATAATAAAATGGTTATTATTATATTTCCTTTTTCATGATAATTGTCTATTGTTCATGCTATAATTGTGTTATCCAGAAATCGTAATACATGTGTGAATACATAGACCACAACATGTCCTTAGTGAGCCTCTTGTTGACTAGCTCGTTGATCAATAGATGGTTACGGTTTCCTAACCATGGACATTGGATGTCATTGATAACGGGATCACATCATTAGGAGAATGATGTGATGGACAAGACCCAATCCTAAGCATAGCACAAGATCGTGTAGTTCGTCTGCTAAAGCTTTTCTAATATCAAGTATCTTTTCCTTAGAACATGACATTGTGAAACTCCCGGATACCGTAGGAGTAATTTGGGTGTGCCAAACGTCACAACGTAACTGGGTGGCTATAAAGGTACACTACGGGTATCCCCGAAAGTATCTGTTGGGTTGGCGCGAATCAAGACTGGGATTAGTCACTCCGTATGACGGAGAGGTATCTCTGGGCCCACTCGGTAAGACATCATCGTAATGAGGTCAATGTGACTAAGGGGTTGGTCACGGGATGATGTCTTACAGAACAAGTAAAGAGACTTGCCATAACAAGATTGAACAAAGTATCGGTATACCGACGATCGAATCTCGGGCAAGTGCTATACCGGTAGACAAAGGGAATCGTATACGGTATTGATTGAATCCTTGACATCGTGGTTCATCCGATGAGATCATCGTGGAACATGTGGGAGCCAACATGGGTATCCAGATCCCGCTGTTGGTTATTGGCCGGAGAGATGTCTCGGTCATGTCTACATAGTTCCCGAACCCGTAGGGTCTACAGACTTAAGGTTCGATGACGCTAGGGTTATAGGGAATAGATGTCCGTGGTTACCGAATGTTGTTCGGAGTCCCGGATGAGATCCCAGATGTCACGAGGAGTTCATAAAAGGTCTGGATGTAAAGATTTATATATGGGAAGTCCCATTTTGGACACCGGAAGTGTTCTGGGCGTTATCGGTAACGTACCGGGACCACCGGAAGGGTTCGGGGGTCCACCGGGAGGGGCCACCAGCCCCGGAGGCCTGCGTGGGCCAAGTGTGGGAAGGGACCAGCCCCTAGGTGGGCTGGTGCGCCTCCCACAAGAGGCCCAAGGCGCAGGGAAGGGGAGAAGGGGGAAACCCTAGGCTCAGATGGGCCTAAGGCCCACCTAGGGTGCGCCCTCCCTCTCTCCCCCTCTGGCCGCCCCCCTAGATGCATCTAGGGCTGGCCGCCACCCCTAAGGGGGGAACCCTAGATGGGGGCGCAGCCCCTCCCCTCCCCCTATATATAGTTGAGGTTTTAGGGCTGCCAGAGACACGAGTCTCCCTCTCTCTTGGCGCAGCCCTACCCCTCTCCCTCCTCGTCTCTCACAGTGCTTCGTGAAGCCCTGCTGGAGTGCCATGCTCCTCCACCACCGCCATGCCGTCGTGCTGCTGCTGGACGGAGTCTTCCCCAACCTCTCCCTCTCTCCTTGCTGGATCAAGGCGTAGGAGACGTCACCGGGCTGCACGTGTGTTGAACGCGGAGGCACCATTTTTCGGTGCTTAGATAGGATTCGGCCGCGATCTGAATCGCTTCGTGTACAACTCCTCCGACCGCGTTCTTGCAATGCTTCCGCATCACGATCTTCAAAGGTATGAAGATGCACTCCCCTCTTGTTGCTATTAAACTCCATAGATAGATCTTGGTGATGCGTAGAAAAATTTTAATTTCTGCAACGATCCCCAACAATTTTGGCCCGAACGAATTTTTTTCCGGTCATGCTTATGACACTTCTATGACTATAATTGTGAAAAAAACCTGTATCATCATAGATGTGGTGAGCTCCTACTTCTATGACAAAAAATCATGACAGAAAATGGGCTTTTCGGCCCTGAAGGGCTGTAGACGCAGCTACATGACATTCTTTGGGCCGTCCATGACGGAAAAAATCATGGTAGAAGCGAGGGCGAGGAAAATTTCGGGGAGTTCCCGGTTACGGTGGGTGGTCAAGGCAGAGAGATGCACGGAGGTTTGCGTGTTTCTCTCGTACACGTCGTGTGTATCTGCGAGGCATTGGGCGAGGCATTTGCTTACTGAACCCGAGCGATTGCACTAGCTACGTTACTGAGCCCGAGCGGTCGATCCCTTCGCTGCTAACTGAACCTGACCGACTCCTTTGCTGCTAACTGAACCCGATCGATCACAACTGCTGCTTACTGAAGCCGATCGAACCTGTTGCCTCTTGATGAATAGTGAAAGTGAGGTTGGTTGAACGAGTCGACACGTACGTGGTTGGGGTTGGATGAACAGTTCTCGGTGGGGGTTGGATGAACAGTTCCCGCTGGGGGTTGGATGAACAGGACCCCATGGGGGTTGGACGTTGCGGTTGCCGCCGGATGCACAGGACCCTGAGACGAGGCCACCACAGCCGAGGCATTGGGGTGGATGAACATGACCCTGTGGAGGGCTGGTTGAATAGTAGCCGGTGGAGGGCTGGTAGGATGAACAGGACCCCATGGAGGGCTGGATGAATAGGACCCCATGGAGGGCTGGATGAACAGGACCCCGTGGAGGGCTGGATGAACAGTAGCCAGTGGAGACAGAGGAAGACGCGGTAGATGAACAGTGCAGGTGGAGGTTGGAGGAAGTCAACGGTGGGTGAACAGTAGCCCGTGGAGTCCCGTTTTGCGGTACGCCACACCCCTCCCGATGAACAGGACCCCCATTTTGACCGTAGCACTCCAACACAAGTCTGTTTCCTCTGTTTTGCGATACGCCAGACCCCTCTCGATGAACAGGATCCCGTTTCGACCATAGCAGGTCTAGCAGAAGGCCATTTCCTCTGTTTTGCGGTACGCCAGACCCTTCCCGATTAATAGGACCCCGTTTCGACCGTACGCGCTCCAGCAGAAGGCCGTTTCCCTCTGTTTTGCGGTACGCCACACCAGGTTTTGGTTGTTCTGTCCAAGCTGGTTGCCTCCCGATGAACACGATGTTGTTTCTCCATTCTGACCCGCTAGTTGGTTATCGATGAACACGACGCCATTGCTGCCGTACATATCCACGAGTACGCGTTCGAGACTCCGCCCGTATGTATGTACGTAGCCATGTTTTTGCCCTGCGGATGTACGTACGTGTACACGGTTTTGAAGGGACTGCCTGAACTACTACGTCGGGGGCTCTACTACTACATGTGCTGCTGCTTGCTCGGCCACGATTCATCGTTGCAGAGAGACCAATCGACCAGCATGTACGTACACTTCGTGACCAGAATGACAACGCTACGTACGCTTCGACCAGGTGGGTCCCGGCTGTCGGGGAGGATAGGGAGGCACTTCCTTGCGTGCGAATTTATTGATGGTGGGTCCGAGCTGTCAGGGGGGCATTCATTTTTTTCCTCGCCTAATATGGAGACACTTTGCTTTCGTCCAAAGATATAGCTGGTGGTTTCCAGCTGTCAGGGGAAAAGGTTTTTTTCGCAAAATACAGCTAAGCCAAAATACAGAGCCCTTCCAGTAGGTCCATGTTGTCAGGTGGAGGACTCAGTATTTTGTGCGTAATAAGGAGGCACTTCATTGCTGCGGCCGTGGACCTAGCTGCCAGCCTCTCCACGTACAGTCCTCTTTCGATGTAAGTCGTTTTTGACCACCTTGACCAAAGGCTGCCGTCACCGTAGAATAAAAGCATGTCTGGGTGAGTACATGGATGGCGAGGCTAGGGATGGGAGTAGGGTGGGGCAGTTAGGCCTGCCCGGCAGCAGAGCCGGCCACGGGAGGCAGGAGCAGGCGGCACGACAGGCGCTGGTTTGGGCGGCGGGAGCAAGAAGACCAGAGGTTGAAAAAGCACTATGGCCGTTGGATGGACATCGTACATTCACTGGAGCTAGAGTCGTTCATATTGACTAAGTTTACAAAGCCCTCCTACCGCGTCAACTTAGTAGGCCCACAAGTCAGCCTCCAACTATGGTGGGTCCCAGATAGCAGTGGCAGTATTCATTATTTTCTACGTAATAAGGAGGCAGTTCCTTGCGTCCGAAGATATAGCTGGAGGAACCGAGCTGTCAGAGGGACGAACATTTTTTCGCGAAATACAGATGCCCTTCCAGTGGGTCCCTGTTGTCAGGTGGAGGAATCATTATTTTGCTCATAATAAGGATGCACTTCCTTGCATGCGACCGTGGACCCAGTTGTCAGCCTCTCCACGTACAGTCCTCTTCCGATGGATGTCGTTCGTTGACCATGCCGCGCCGAGAGCACCAGGGCGGTGGACGACGGCGAGGCCTAGGAAGGGAATGACCAGGAGCCGGGGAAGACTCGGCAGTTGTTTCCCATGCGGAGGGGGGGGTATGAGGGTTTACTGCTTCGGCTGTAGTGTGAAGCTGCAATTGCCAGAGAATAACAGGAGGTATGGGTGAGTAGGGGGATGGCTAGGCCAGCGATGGGAGTACGGTGGGGCGGTGAGGCCTGCGCGGCAGCATAGCCGGCCGCGGGAGGAGGGAGCAGGCAGTCCCCCGGCGCTTGTTTGAGCGGCTGGAGCAGGACGAGCAGAGATTGAAGAAGCACGACGGTCGTTGGATGGAGATCCAACAACCACTGCTCTAGTGTCTTGACTAAGTTGACACGATGTTGCGTGCGCGTCAACGTTTTTTTAGGAAAGCATATGCGTCAGCCTATAGTAGTCGCACAAGTTAGCCTCAAATCTATGGAAACCAGCATATAGCCCATCTGCCATTTTTTCTGATAATTTACAGCCCATCTGCTAATTCTTAAGGATTTTTTTGGAGCCCGTATTATTTTTGTTAGCATTATAGCCCATATTGTGGCCACGGTTAAAACATTATACGAAATTGTGCAAATTTCGGTGCGGTCGGAACTGTTTTTAATCCCGAAATTTCTAGTCACATTCAAACTAATTTGAAAAATAAATTATATCAATATAAAATCCAAATAATTGTCCACGCATAAAAATCAATGGAATTTAAAATCTCGAAATAAAAAAAAATTTGAAATTAATTGCCGGTTTGATGTGTTTAAAAATGTACAACCCATTTCTCATTATTGATAGCCCATTTTCTGGGCAAGCCGAATGAAGCTCTCCACGTTGAAAGATTTGCAGCCCAGCAGGGCTGACAAAGCAAGTAGGCCTCGGTTTGGTGTTCTGCAAAAGAACAAAAAACTGGGCTAGCCATTTTCAGAAAGAAAAAAAACTACTGGGCTGGTCTTGTGGTAAACATAAAAGAAAAGGCTAGCTAGACAGGCCAGAGTGCCCCGCACAGCCTAGTTGACCTCCTGCTTCCGTCTCAAAAACAAAAATAACCGGGCAAGCTGCTGGGTCCGTAGTGTCAGCCGCTCGTTGTGCAATTCTCTCGTTTATGACTACGTTGACAATGGCAGGGGTGCATGATGTCAGAAATCCATTAGGAGGAACCAATTTTTTTGGCCTGAAATAAGGAGGCGCTTGCTTGCGTACTGCCATGACCCAGGTGGGTCCCTGCTATGATCCTCTCCACGTACAATCGTATCCTGACTGTGTAAGCATCAACCTACTGGGCCCACAAGCCAGCCTCTAAACCCGTGGCGGACAAATACAACCAAGTAGTATATGCATGATCCGCTATTTATTCGTGTAGGATCGAGTAGGTCGGATAGTGTACGTGTAGGATCGCGTTAGCTGATGAATGTTCACTGGGAGATAAGGCATTTGCAAACGTTTTTGCTGGCAGTATCTTCAGATTCATGGCATTTTCTTCAGAACACCTTGTCAGTTCCTTCAGAGGTAGGCATTTTTATTCAAAAAACTGCCACCTTTGGATCTTGCTTCGCAACTAAAGCTGCCAGGAGCGTATTGGTAGGATAGCTAGTGATTGATCAGTAACTTGTAAACACTAAGAGAACAGAAATAAGGAACTTCTAGTAACTTGTAAACACTGAGCACACAAAAATAAGGATCATGCTGTGCACACTAAAAGAGCCGATCCGTTTGAAATGTTCACACGACACTCACAGGCCTGGCTTTGTATTATGTTCCCATTAATAGCCCAAATTCACAACCGACTAGTACCATTCCCACCCATAAGATCAACATGTTAATGCATCTCAATGATTCCGAGATCATATACAATATGTAGCTCCTAAAGTAAAGATAAAAAAACATTTGTTCTTGCTACTGACATGGATGCTTCTCTAGGCCAACATTCAGTACAAACTGAAAGACAAATCTGATCGTGAAGTTTACATTTCCACTTGCAAACATAAGTGGTTTCACCAACAGATGGAACCATAAGAGTGAACCACACATGATGGAGGAACATCCACTGAAATCGAGCATCCAATCATTGAGTCATGCCCTGCACCTCCAATGTAGGTCCACCCTGCCAATAAATTCAAATGCAAACCACTAATATTACTATCTAATGACAATACAAAAAGAGTAGCAAGATAGTATCAAATCATGTACCTTCATAATGAACAACTCATTGTGCCACCAATTGGATATAACGGTTTGGAAGAAAACATGCTCATAATGTTGAACCATTTGGACTTTTTGTGTAGTTCCACTAAAATCAAGCATCCATGTTTGCACAGAATTGAAAGTGTGATTACTATAAAAGTGGCACTAGTTGAAGCATAGACTCACAAATATAAGCATTCCAATTTCTTAATGGTAAAAGGTAGCAAGACTGTTTGTAACCACCTATCTGAAGGAATAAATAAGGCAACAGCGGCTCATGACAGGAAGGCATACATAGTACTTTCTGAAAAACTGAACCATTCCTCACATTTCCTCTTCTTTTAAGCATATTTTGTGCAGTTCAACTAAAATAAAATGCCATCACCGCCTTGACAATTTAGTGACATTGTACAAAAAGAAATGACTTGCCATTACATCATGATACCAGGTATGTAATCGATAGGCATTAGAGATAAACATGCAGACCTCCTCCGATAACATAATGAACATTAATTTTAACAAAGGTGTGACTAGCTTTACTAGCAGTAGTTGAGTGAACTCTACACCCTCTGTACCAATGCTGAAACTTGTTGCACAACTAGTATACCAATGCTGAAACTTGTTGCACAACTAGTATACCAATGCTGAAACTTGTTGCTCTGGGAAAGCTTGCCACACCTTATATCTGTCCAAACGCCAATGCAGCACCATTCGAATAGTACAAATATACACTAATCCAGTGCCTAGTGCAACAGTGGAGTTGTTTTTTTTTATTACGGGGTACAATATAATGGTTTTACTAACTGATCTCCATAAGCTAGTACTGGAAGATTTCTATAAGCATTAACAATACAAAATGTAAAGGTAACAAGTTTCAACATTGGTATACTAGCTATGCAATAGCATTAAACCAAATACAAAAGTCTGAAGGTAACTAGCATTATGAACTAATGATAGTATAAAAAATTTGCAAACCATGTGCCCTGAAGGTATATATCATTTTGAACTCGAGAGGACCTGAAAATTGCTATCCCAATCTTCATAGTCGATTAAACATAAAACATGATCAAACGAATCAAAGAAAACAACCAAAGAAGGAGGTGCCCACTCTTGACCTTTCCTCTTCTATTCATAATTTTTTGTGCAGTTTAACCAAAATAAAATGACATCAGCGCCTTGGCATTCTGGTGACACTGTACAAAAGAATCGACTTATCTCATGAAAGAGAGGTATGTAATCTATAAGCATTAACAGTGCAAAAATTTGAAGGTAGTAACAAGTTTCATCGTTGGTATACTGGCCGTGCAACATCATTAGAATGCCTTAGCTGAAAAATCTTTAATACATCCACAATCAGTATGTACCTCCACGGATGCATAGAGTGGTGAGGGAGGGATGGTTGCCCAAAGCAACAAATACCCAGGCAACATATGTGGATTACGTCCCATTTTGGTTCTATCTAGCAACCTTTTTCCTATGTGAGGAAAACAAACTGATCAACCTGGTCACTCTGTATTGCGTTTTCATGCCTTCCTACCCTTTTTCAACCAAGAGACACGACCATGTAAAAAAACAAGAGACACGAGACTCGTTCCTTAGCTACCGATTTTCCCCTTTTCAACCTAGATGCGGGTTCAATACCTAGTCTCTTCGACAGTACTTTCTTCCTTACTTTCCTTATTCAACCCAGACATGGATTAGTCTGCATGAAGTAGGGTTTACTTTAATAGTGCAAATTAAGGTTTTCGTCTGCGTGACCAGCAGAGCAGAGGATTGCAAATTGGGGAGATGGTGGAGTTAAAAAAGATCCACATGCAGCGACGTGGCAGGTGGGGGTAATAGAACAAGGGTATGGTTCGAAAAGAGGTAGCATACCTGAGGGTTGGCAGGAAGTGTCTTCGCTCGTGGTTGTCCTCCTCCACACACACACTATGGCAGAGAGCTTGGGGACGGAGGCCATCCTGCGCGGGCGCTAGGTCTGAGAGGACGGCCTTATCGTCAATGTGTGACCTCGCTCGCTGAGGACGAGTGCGTCAACGTTGCACGTCCTTTTCTTCCCCGGTCGACGGGATCTCGACGGATCTATGACCACCAGTGAGGGTGAGGAGGGAGAGAGAGGGACCACCGCCATCCTTTTTAGATTTGGAGAGAGGGTGATAGTGTGAGAAGCTAGTGGGCAGCCCTTAGCAAGCAAGCGCTGAAGCTCCAGCCTACATATCTTTTTTGATACTAGTACGAGGCGGAGTAGTGGTACTGTGGTAGAGTAGTTTAATATTTTCATTGCATATAGTACCAATTAGTGGTGCTTCAAAACCGGACGGCACGGCATTAAAAAAATAAAGTCGAGAAATAATGCGGCACCTCGGGCCAACACGGCCAGATCGCATTTTGCACGAGAAATTTCACACCATGTTTCGTTGACATGTCGTCCCGTTCCAACATGTTAGTGAGACGACAACGACTCCTTTTGTACAATTTCCGAACGGACGTCTATGTAGGCCGAGGCGCCTCTTCCTGTACCGTGGAAACCATCCACCGCCTATTTGCATTTCCCTCTCGATTTGGAACTGCTGTCGCACGCTCTTCCTCCCTCCATTTACCTTCACCCTTCCTTCTGCCATTGTTCGATCGTCTTCTTCATGGATGGAACAGGCCGGAAACGACATCGTTATTCTTGCCCCGATATGAAAGATGACGTGGTGGAGGAATTCATTGATCGGTGCGATGTCATCACCTCGGCTAGCATGGCAGGTTCGTTCAAGACCATTCTCGGTTTGATCTCCCCTATCTTCTTCGCCATGACCCTGCTCGCTGTCACGACGACGATGGAAGCCTCGGCTTGTGCAAGTTGATGCCACTTGATAATGATACGTGTGATGTTAAGATGCCATCGCTTAAGGGTAAGGCCTGGGCAGGCGCAAATGGAGATTGGGTTGTATATATTGGGAACAACTGCGAGTGGGAACTTGTGAATATGTACACTCATCACCGGGTTCCACTTCCAAAAATCTCAGACTGCCCTGAGATTCAGCACACACATGATCTACGTACGTTCAAATAAGATCATGATGACTGTCATCTATGAAAGATAGTAATTTGTCGAGTTCCCAACCGCTCTTGGGATTACAAGAACTATGATGTTGTTGCTATCTTTGACAAGCTTGTTGCCGTCCCTGCTTCCACGGATCAATGGATATTGCTCAAAAATCAATTTCTGTACATGGATGAGTACTGTGATGCAATACAATACGAGGGTCTTGTGTTTGCTGCCACCACTCATGGCACTGTTTTTGCATTGAATCCTTATGGTTTCGGTACGTTTGTCTTCCACCGTAATTAGAATTGTTTCATCCACATGCATGCTAGTTAGTGTCCACGTACTAATTAACCTTCTTGTGTTTCCAAGGTCCTGTGAACATTGCACCACCTATACTTGAAATTTTTTATAACCAAGGGGGGGATGATGATGGTGATGATCACGAGCATGAGGACGAGCAGGACCTACATACTAAGTGGCGTCTGGCAACTTATTTTGATGGATCACCTCTTCTTGTCTATATACAGGGCACTGCTGATGTTACTAAGGAACCAGGTGTTGTCTCCCTTGGTCGCACTCTCCGGACCTATTCCAACATCCGTTACAGCGTATTCATGATCGATACTAGTGTGCTAGTGCCAACACCTTTTGCGTGGTTCCGTATTGATAGTCTTGGAGGAAACTCGGTTTTCCTTGGACAAAACCATCCAATGATGGTGAAAGGCAATCCAGATGTTGTTGCCACAATGTTACCATCATTTATTAGAAGAAACTGTATCTATATCTATACCTAGGACATTGCTATGGTTCCCTATGCTGGCTATGTCAATATGTGTCCTGCTATAGGCCGCTTCAACCTGGATGATGAGTCCTGTAAGTGCATCTAGTGCCCCTTAGTGATTTTGGTGTATTGAAGACTTATAGGTTAAGGGACTAATGTGTGTATGAGTGTACACAGGTCTATAAGTCTATGAGGAGTTTGATATTTACAGAGAAAGTCGACCCTTAAAAATGAAGTTCTTCGACTGAAGACTTTGGTATTCTGAAGACTTTGAAAGTGAAGAAATTGGTGTGACCTTGAAGACTTGGTATTCATTTGAGGTACATGAAGCATGAAGACTTTTTTTTCGTAGTTTCGTTTTTCTCTTTCTTGAGTCATAGGAAACACCGTAATGTTAAAGGGGGTCGAGGAAATACTAAGGAAAAATTTCCATGTGATGCTCAACTCAAAATCCTACACCTACCAATCCCTTCGAGTGAAGCCTTTGGAAATATCATACGCCTCAGTCAATTTCTTCAAAGGATGTAGACAAAGTTCTTCCGGTCACGAGGAATTTGTCCTGACCGAGGAGTTAGGAATTCGCCACGGATTGCCTACACAAAGGAGGAACATGATAGCCCCGAGGAATTTGAGAGTCAAATTTCCGACCGTTCGTCTTTGCATACCACTGTTCCAAAATATCTTATCCACCTAACGGTCATGTCATTGAAGGGCATTTATGTCTTATCATCTCGGGCTGCTCCCTAGGCTATAAATAGCTGCCCCCTACAACCACTAGCTGGTTGGCTGCTCCGAGAGAAACTGACACTTGTCATTTGAGAGAATCCCATCCTCCGAGGACTTTGAGCGAAAATCATCGAGTGAGGAAAACCCAAAACCAAACACCTATAAACCCAAAGTGATTGAGCATCACTGAAGAGATTGATCCTGCGTGGATCTGACGCTTGTTACCTTTGAAGACTGTGCTTCTTCCAGACGGTTAGGCGTCATGGTCTAGAGCATCCAAGAGGAATTGTGGATTGCCGAGTGACCAAGTCTGTGAAGGTTTGGAAGTCGCTCAAGACTTACCACGAGTGATTGGACGAGGTCTGTGTGACCTTAGTTTAAGGAGAATACAAGTGAGGACTTGGTGTCCCGAGCTGCGTGCTCACGATCGGGTGTCCGAGACTGTGTGTCCTCGAGTTTAAATACTCACCGCTCCAACCAGACGTACAACTGAGACAGCAGTTGGAACTGGTCTACCAAATCATTGTCTTCACCAAGCTTACTGGTTCTATTTCCTCAACTCTTTCATTTCCTCATTATTGTGTTGAGTGTTTGTTCATATCTGTGTTTGAAGACTTTGACTGATGACTTTCTCAATTTCCATAGTTCAATTTCTTTAGTCTGTTTGTCTTCATCTTGTGTTATCATGTCATTACGCTTTCTGTACTCTGTGCTTGTATTCATTTCATCATGATGACCATGCTTGTATTCTGTTGTGCTTACTCTTGAGTACTTATTACGCTGCAAGTAGTTCTTCGCTAAGGAATTTCTTCAACGGCAAATTCCTTAGTGAAGAATTCATAAAAATCTCCTATTCACCCCCTCTAGTCGATATAACGCACTTTCAATTGGTATCAGAGCGAGGTACTCCCTTGTTCTGTGTGATTTTGGTTTAACCGCCTGGAGTTTTAGTTATGTCGACCACAGGTATGATCAAGGTCTCTGCCGGCTGTCCTACCTTCGATGGGACAGACTACCCCTACTGGAAGAATAAGATGTGAATGCATCTTGAGGCAATTGATAATGATCTTTGGTATGTCGTGGAAAATGGTGTTCCCACTGTCCCTCACTCAACACTACCGATGTGAAGAGATTCAAGCAACTCGATTCTCAAGCGAAGAATATCATATGTGGCCATCTGAGCAAAGGACAGTATGGAAGAGTGAGTGCTTTGGAAACTGCTAAGCTTATCTGGGATAGGCTGTCCAAAGTAAATGAAGGAGTCTCAACTCAAGCGTGACTCTTGAGTTGATGTTCTTCGCAATCTCTTCAACCGCTTCAAAAGACTCGACAATGAAAATGTTCAACAAACCTTTGATCGCCTCACTGACATCTCAAATGAGCTTCAAGCGCTTGGTGCCACTGACATCACCGACCATGAGGTGGTGAAGAAATTGTTGAGATCGCTTGATTCCTCATTTGATACTCTGGCACTAATGATACAAGAATGTGCTGACTACAAGTCACTTGAACACGCTGATATCCTCGAGAGGCTAAATACTCATGACTTCCAGCTTGCTGAAAAGAGAGATCTCTATGGTTCGAGCTATGGCAAATCACGTGCCCTGAAGGCCAAGGCAATGTCTGAATCTGAATGTGAAGATTACCGTAGCGTGCTTGGTGATCCTGAAGAATTGAGCCAGGAGCTAGCACTGCTCGTGAAGAAGTTCCAGAAGTTCTCAAGACGTGGTCGCTTTGTAAAATCCTCAAGGAGCAGTGATTCCTCATCCAGTGACTATAAGAGAAGGCTATGCCACAAATGCAAGAAACTTGGTCACTATATTCAAGATTGTCCTCAGTGGGAAAAGGAATTAAAGAAGAAGAAATACAAGGATTACAGTTCTGATGACGCTAAGAAGAAGAAGAAATCGTCAAAATCTTCATCATCAAAATCCTCGAAGTCTTCATCTCACAAGAAGAGCAGCTCCAAGAAGGCTCAGGCATTCATTGGCAAGGAAATGGACTCTAAAGCTGAATCTGAGGAACATGAGGAAGATGAGGCATCTGAGGAGTCTGAGTCTGGTGTGGCGAGTCTAGCTCTCGCTACTGCATTCGTCAGCAAGTCTATCTTCAACTCTGAAGAAACTGACCACCAACAACAAGGTCGATGAAGATAATGATGACTACGCTCCCACCTATTGCTTCATGGCAAAGGGTGCCAAGGTACTCAAATATACCTCCTCTGAATCTAGTGAGAATGAATCTGATGAAGACCTGAAGCCCAGCTACTCTAAACTTGCTAAAATTGCTGTAAAACAACAAAGGGCTTTTGAAAAGGTTCAAAACATGCTAGACAAAAGTGATGATATTTTGGGTGAAGAAATGGATCGCACTAAAGCCCTGACTGAAAATCTTCAAAGACTTCAGTCTAGGTTTTATAGTCTTCAAGGTCATCATAACACTCTCTGTTCTGATCATGAGAAGCTTTCTTATGAATTTCTTCAAAGAAAGCAAGATCTTGAGAAGCTAAGAGTGAGTTATGAAGATCTTCAGAAGGAGCGCGATTCATTACTTGATGTAGTGACCCGACCCGAATGGATCAAGTCTCTGTGCTCAGGTGTCATCCCTGGATCAGTAATGCTGACACCACACAAGATTTCAAGGATTTATAACAGAGTAGCAATCACACACTTATTACATCGTTGTCCAAAAGAGGACTTATTACAAATAAATATGGCTTAAGGCCATCTAATAACGATAACGGCGGAAGACTTGGAAGATAAGTGAGTCCATCAACTCCATCGGCATCACTGAGTATAGAACCACGACCTAAACACCTTACTCGTTGTCTGAAAAGTATGCAACATGAACGTTGCAGCCGAAACGGTCAAGACATGGAATATGCTGGCAATGTAACACATAGAGAGCAATGAAGCAATAAGCCTATACTACATGCATATATGGCTGGTGGTAAAGCTCTCACGGTTACAATTTTTGCATAAAGCTAGTTTTTCCCTCGCAAAGGAATAAATTTGTTTAACTATCATGGTGGTTGTTAAACATTGAGAATGGTTGATAGCATCCTCAATCCCAATTAAAAGTACTCATTAAAAACCCAACAATATTAATTAGAGTAACATGTTGAGATGCACATGATATTCAAGTACTAGATACTCAAGATGTCCATAACCGGGGACACGGCTAATCATGATTAGTTTATACACTCTGCAGAGGTTTGTGTACTTTTCCCCACAAGACTCGATCGCCTCCGTTTGGTTCTCGCACTACATGGTATTTGAGAGACGGATGATCGAGACACAGTCTTTCAGAAGCACTAGCACCTTACATGTGGGTAGACCGTACCAACCTACATCCCCTACATCAGCTAGCCTACCCGTAAGAGTTCGCACAACTTAGTCAACTATGCCAGAGCCCATAATGGCTTGTGGCTGCACACGGAAGTTTCTAGTTTGAATAATCTTATGATCCCTTTGAGCCTAGGTGGCGGTCCCAAGAAATACAGTAAGTCCTCGATAGAAACCAGTGCCTCAATCCACCCAGATGTGTGTTTAAGTTGCCACCTTAAATAAACCATTAATTAACAATCTCACATCTGTCATGGATATTCACTCACCCAATCCACGCCTACTAGCATAGCATGGCATAATAAGCAAACGAGAAGTAACTCCCAAGGTTTCATAAGTAAAACAGGTAATATGTACTACCTCAATCTACTTCCCATCCCACAATTTAATTAGATCCTAATCATGCAAGTGTTTGAGGATTGATCTAATGCATAAAACTGGGTAGTAGAAAAGGTATGATCAAGTGTTACTTGCCTTGCTGACGATCCGCGAAACCTAGAGACTCAAAGTAACAAGCGGCGCACTCCGGGTCATCTATCGCAGACAAACAACAAGCATACAATAAGTACTCATCTAATGCACAGGTAAATCTCGAATAAAAGATCTAACCAGAAAGTTCAACTTAAGAACCCTGGTTGCAAAAGAATCGAATCAAATAAAGTTACGAAAGTCAAACATCGAAAGAAAACAACTCGGTTCTAGCAATTTGAAACTAGGTCAAATTTTACAGTAGCAAAACTTTGTTTAAGTGGATTAGTCAGAATGGCGGTTTCGTAACAAAACTCCAGGCGCTTGAATCACCTGATTCCGATAAACGAGCGAGAAAATAAACTAGAACGAAGATTGGATCTGAAATCGAGATCGGAAAATAACGGATTAAATCCGATTAAAAGAAAAACGACGAACGGTTAAACGAAAGGACGTTCGTTAACAGAAACTAACGGTGAACACGTTCGTTAAAACGAACGGATCGGTGAACGCTCACTAATTAGCTAAACCGAAAAAATAAAACCGATCTAGGGTTTTTTTAAAACCGAACAACGGAAGAAAACCGGAACGGTTTTATATAAAAAACCGAACCGGGAGGGTGGCGCGCGCTGCTATACCTCCATGAGGTCGCCGCGGGCGGACGGGCTCCGGGCGGGTCGGCGAGGGCTCATGCGGGCGTGGCGGGTGGCTGGGCGGCGGCGGCGCACGGCCAAAGGGCGTCGCGGCTCGGGTGGCGGCGGGCTCAGCGACTGGCGGCAAGTGAGTCGAGGGCGGCGGGCGGCGGGTTTTAAGGAGGGCGGGTGCTGCCTTGGGGAGGGGCCACGGCGGCGGTCAACGCCCCGAGCCGGACTCGAGCGGCGGGCGGCAGTCTCCCAAGGGAGGCGGCTCGTGAGGTGGGCCGTCAGTGGGCCTTGGCCCGATCGGCCTTGTGCCGATTTTTTTTAAAACAAATATAGCGTGCAGAAAATAAAAATAAAAATATAGTCTAATGAACTCCAAAATTAATGAAGTAAACTTTTCCCGACTCCTAAAAATGAGTCGAACAAAATGAACTTTTACTCGGGGCCTAAAATGCATTTTTGAAAACACACATTTTTCCCTAAGGCAAATAAAAGTGAAAACTCCTCAATAAATCTTATTTGATTTTTTTATTAAATCTTCATTATTTCTTTTCTTTGGGAAAGTCATTTTATACCCTCTCTCATATTTTGATAGTAGAAATAATTGAAGATAAAATAAATAAAATCAAATGATCCTATTTTCAAAATTTGAGAAAATTCAAATATGAAAATAATGAAATCTCCAACTTTCTCCGAGGGGTCCTTGAGTTGCGTGAAATTTCTAGGATCAACAAAATGCAAGAAAATATGATATGCATGATGACTTAATGTATAACATTCCAAATTGAAAATTTGGGATGTTACAAACCTACCCCCCTTAAGATGAATCTCGCCCTCGAGATTCGGGTTGGCTAGAAAATAGGTGAGGGTGATCCTTGAGTAAATCCTCTTCCCTTTCCCTGTGGCTTCATCCTCGGTGTGGTGGCTCCAATCAGTATGTTGCAAAACTTGATAACCTTGCTGCGAGTAACTCTGCCGCATAATCGAGAATCTTGACTGGTTTCTCCTCATATGTTAAATCATCCTTCAACTGAATTGCTTCAAGTGGCACCGTATCCCTTAACGGTTCCTCTCCGCCATCTCGGCGTGACATTTCTTCACCGAGAAACATGGAATACATCATGAACTCCTAACAGTCCCTCTGGCAATTCCAGCTTATAAGCAACTTCTCCCATGCGTTGCAAAATCTTATACGGTCCAACGAAACACGGTGCTAATTTTCCTTTAACTCCAAAACACTTAATTCCTCGAAGCGGGGATACTCTAAGATAAACTCTGTCTCCAACTTCATATTCTATCGCCTTGCGTTTTGAATCCGCATAGCTTTTACATGCAGACTGGGCTACTTTGAGCCTATCGCGAATCAACTTAACCTTCTCGCTCAGACTCCTTAATCAAATCTGGTCCAAACAACTGACGGTCTCCAGCTTCGTCCCATGATAACGGTGTCCTGCACCTCCTTCCGTATAAAGCCTCGAAAGGTGCCATCTTCAAGCTGGTTTGGTAACTGTTGTTATAAGAAAACTCGGCATACGGCAAGTTATCATCCCAACTGGATCCATAATCTAGGGCACAAGCTCTCAAAGATATCCTCCAAAATTTGATTGACTCTCTCGGTCATCCATCGGTCTGTGGGTGGAAAGTCAGATCAATTCCAGCCTGGTTCCCAATGTTTCGTGGCAACCGATTCCAAAACTTTGAGGTAAATTGGGTTCCCCTATCTCGACACGATACTCTTCGAACTCCGTGTAAACACACAATTCTGGTCATGTATATCTTTGCCAACTTAGCAATCGCTATAGGTAGTCTTGATCGAATGAAATGAGCTACCTTAAATCAGCGGTCGACTATAACCCAAATCGAAGTCATCTCCTGAACGAGTCTTTGGCAAACCTGTGATGAAATCCATGCCTAGTTTATCCCACTTCCATTCGGGTATTGGCAATGGTTGTAACAATCCTGCTGGCTTATGATGCTCTGCCTTCACTCTCTGACATACATCGCAAACTGCTACATACTCCGCAATATCCTTCTTCATTCCGGTCCACCAGAACGTTTCCTTCAAATCCAAATACATCTTGGTATTTCCTGGGTGAATTGAGTAGGGTGAATCATGGGCTTCTTGCAAAATCAACTTCCTGATCTCCGGGTCATTTGGCACATAAACACGGTCCTCAAACCATAGGGTATCGTGCTCATCCTCACGAAATCCCTTAGCTTTTCCTTCGCTCATTTTCTCCTTTATAAAGGCAACTTCCTTATCTTCCTTTGGAGCTTCTCTGATTTTGTCCATCAACGTAGACTGAATCTCCAATGCTGCTACGTAGCCTCTCGGAACTATTTCCAAATATAGCTCTCGCAGATCCTCGGCTAACTCCTTGGGCATTCCTCCCATCATTAGGGTATTGACGTGGCTCTTACGGCTCAATGCGTCAGCTACAACGTTAGCCTTCCCGGGGTGATAATGCAATCTCATATCATAATCCTTAATAAGCTCCAACCATCTCCTCTGTCTGAGATTTAATTCCTTCTGCGTGAAGATGTACTTCAAACTCTTGTGATCCGTGTACACCTCACAATGATTTCCAATGAGAAAATGTCTCCATGTCTTCAATGCATGCACAACGGCTGCTAACTCCAAATCATGTGTGGCATAATTCAACTCATGAGGCTTAAGCTGTCGTGAAGCATACTGAAACAACTCTTCCTTCCTGCATAAGCACTGCTCCAAGTCCTCGGCGTGAAGCGTGTAATACACCTCATAATCCTTGGTCTGATCAGGCAAAATTAACACTGGTGAGGTAACCAATCTTTTCTTCAACTCCTGAAAACTTGCCTCGCAGTCCTCAGTCCATATGAACTCGGTATCCTTCTTCAACAATTCTGTCATAGGCTTTGCAATCCTTGAGAAATTCTCAATGAATCTTCGGTAGTACCCTGCGAGTCCAAGGAAACTCCGGATCTCTCCAACTGTTGTTGGTGCTTCCCATTTGGTTACGGTCTCAACCTTTGTGGGGTCAATCGCTATCCCTTCTCCGGATATAACATGTCCAAGAAATCCAACTTCCTTTAGCCAAAACTCACATTTGCTGAACTTGGCATATAACTGATGTTCCCTTAGTTTCTCCAAAACCAATCGCAAATGTTCCTTATGTTCCTCTTCATTCTTCGAGAAAATCAAAATATCATCTATGAACACCACGACGAACTTATCCAAAAACTCCATAAACACTTTGTTCATCAGGTTCATGAAATAGGCAGGCGCGTTAGTCAGTCCAAATGACATAACAGTGTACTCATATAGTCCATATCTCGTGGTAAATGCTGTCTTAGGTATGTCCTGCTCTCGAATCTTCAATTGATGGTACCCTGATCGCAAATCGATCTTGGAAAACACTTTAGCTCCTTGCAAACGATCAAACAGATCATTTATCATTGGTAATGGGTACTTGTTCTTGATTGTTACTTCATTCAATCCACGATAATCAACAACCATCCTTAATGATCCATCCTTCTTCTCCACTAACAGTACGGGTGATCCCCAAGGCGAAGAACTTGGGCGTATAAAACCTTTATCCAATAGCTCCTTTATCTGCTTCTTGATTTCTGCCAAATCCTGTGCGGGCATCCTGTATGGTCGCTTCGATATTGTGCCTGTACCTGGCAAAAGCTCAATCAAAAACTCAATGTCTCTATCCGGTGGCATTCCTGGCAACTCCTCAGGAAATACATCAGGGAAATCCTTCACCACTGGTACCCCTTCCTGCACAACTCCTGATAAGGAATTTACTTGTGCTCTCCTCGGCTCATGCCATGATACATACTTGATTCTCCTCCCTTCTGGGGTGGTAAGCAAAATTGACTTAGTGGCGCAATCTATGTTCCCTCATACTTCGATAACCAATCCATGCCTAATATCACATCCAATCCTTGGGATTCCAGAACTATTAGGTCCGAGGGAAAAACATAGTGTCCAATCCTTAATGGCGATCGATCACACCATATACTAGCCATGTATTCTCGCCTCGGTGAGGTTACTAGCATGGGTGACCTAAGGGCTTGGGTTGGTAATTTGTACTTATCCACAAATCTCCTTGATATGTATGAATGCGATGCACCAAGATCGAAAAGAACAACTACTGATAAATGACTTAACCAAAAACATACCGACATCGCATCGGGTTGATCTTCAACCTCCTCCACATCAATGTGGTTCACCTGTCCCTTGTTGAAAGGGTTGGGCTTCTTTCCAGAGCTTCCATTGCCATTTCCATTCTGGCCTTCTGGACATTCGTTTGCGTAATGCCCAGTCTTGCGGCACTTAAAGCAAGTTATGTGGCTCAGGTCTACCTTGGTTGGTGTCGACGGGTTGGTGCGGTTCTGTCCATTGCTTCCTCCATTCCCGTTCCCATTCTTGGTGCCATTATGGTTGTGTGAATTACCTCCTCCATGGGTATGCTGAAACTGAACTCCCTGTTTAGGGGTATAACGGGGCTTCTGCTGAGCTCCAGAGTTATACTTCCCCTGCCCATACTTCCTCTTACGATTCTCAATTTGCTGCTGCTTTCCTTCAATCATGAGGGCACGGTCTACCAACTCCTGGTAGTTATTGAAACTTGCTACCATCAACTGCATGCTTAACTCATCATTCAGCCCTTCCAGAAACTTCTCCTGCTTAGCTGCATCTGTAGCAATGTCATCTGGGGCATAACATGCTAACTTACTAAAATCATCCACATACTGGCCAACATTTCTTCCTCCTTACGTAAGTTGCGAAACTCACGCTTCTTCATGGCCATAGCTCCTGCCGAGACATGGGCGGTCTTGAAAGCTTGTCTGGCCCGATCCCATGTGACAAAGATCTACTGAGGTAAGTGGCTGTAAAATTCTCCCACCATGTCTTGCGGGTCCTTCAAGTTGGTGTGCAGCAAACTTCACCTTCTCTCCATCATACATCATGCGTTGGTCAACTCCCTTCCTACCTTACGGAGCCAATCATCTGCTACTATCGGCTCGGTGCTACTGGAAAACACCGGCGGATTCAGCCTTAAGAAACGTGTTAAGTGATCCGCAGGTGGTGGTGGTGGCGGTGGGTTGTTGTTGTTGTTGTTGTTGCCTTGATTCTGTACCAATGTTTGGATCAAAGTGTTACTATTTCTTTGGATCAACTGGGTGATCTCTGGCGGGAAAACAAATCCGGGGTCGCGTCTCGGAGGCATCTGATGGGTTTAGAAAAGACGAGAATTTAAGAATAGAATGGGGTCTAAGGAGAAACACTACCCAAATGTATATGAGCAAATGCACACAAAATCACTCCATTCAATTCAAACCAAGAGCTTACAACGGTCTAACTATCGCAACATAAAGGCGTGAACAAAAAATATTACATGGAGGGAATACTACTAATATGTGGGGGTCATCTACTAATTTGAACCGTGGAGGAATCCATGATGTCTCGCTCCGCTTCATCTTCAAAGTCGGGTTCACTTGGATCCGAATCGGTGTCGCCGATGTTGATGTAATCGCTCGAGGCGATCGGCGTACTTGTCTTCATTCTTGAGCGCCAATTTTTCTTGAGTTCTTCAATCTGCGTACTTAAGATCGTTATTGTGTCTTGCTAAAGCTACGATCTCGTCCATGTAGTCCTTACGTGTAGACTTTAGTTCTTCTTCAAGTTCGATGATCCTTCCCTTCGCATCTTTTAATTCGATCATATCATTGCACATCTGGTTCTCCTGGCGTCGAATGTGCTGGTTTAACTCCTGGATAAAAGCTGCAATGGATCTATCCTTCTTGGTGCCGACTATCTCCCATTGTTCATCCGGCGTTACATAAATCTGGTAGATAGTGTCCTTGAGGTCTTCTTGATAAACTTCTCCAATGCGTCCCATGGTGATATGAGCTGCCATGCTCCTTCCCATACTCCAGGTTGGTGCACTGAAAACACTATCTATAGGCTCGGTGATTGGGGCGAATGTCCTTACCGGAACATGAGCTTGAATCTTCCAGCGCTCCTCTTCAGGCAGAGTGGCGTTGAAAGTCCTGGTGAAGCTTGGTAATCCAATGTTCAGGTACTTGGTGACTTCCTTCAAGTGAAATCCAAAAGGTGTGCCTTCATCCGGTTGGGTGTACTTGATCTTCGCGTCCTTCATCCTAAAAGAGTAGAAAAGATGAGGAGTTAGAAAATGAGAAGAGAGTAGTGATCTATGGCTTTAACTTAGTGGTCGTGTCCTACAGTCAGCGTGTGCTCTGATACCATCTCTGTAGTGACCCGACCCGAATGGATCAAGTCTCTGTGCTCAGGTGTCATCCCTGGATCAGTAATGCTGACACCACACAGTACTTCGAAGGATTTATAACAGAGTAGCAATCACACACTTATTACATCTTTGTCCAAAAGAGGACTTATTACAAATAAATATGGCTTAAGGCCATCTAATAACGATAACAGCGGAAGACTTGGAAGATAAGTGAGTCCATCAACTCCATCGGCATCACTGAGTATAGAACCACGACCTAAACACCTTACTGTAAATGCGAAAAGTCTGCAACATGAACGTTGCAGCCCGAAAACGGGTCAGCACATGGAATATGCTGGCAATGTAACACATAGAGAGCAATGAAGCAATAAGCCTATACTACATGCATATATGGCTGGTGGTAAAGCTCTACGGTTACAATTTTTGCATAAAGCTAGTTTTTCCCTACTGCAAAGGAATAAATTTGTTTAACTATCATGGTGGTTGTTAAACATTGAGAATGGTTGACAGCATCCTCAATCCCAATTAAAAGTACTCATTAAAAACCCAACAATATTAATTAGAGTAACATGTTGAGATGCACATGATATTCAAGTACTAGATACTCAAGATGTCCATAACTGGGACACGGCTAATCATGATTAGTTTATACACTCTGCGAGAGGTTTAGCACTTTTCCCCACAAGACTCGATCGCCTCCGTTTGGTTCTCGCACTACATGGTGTGTGAGAGGCGGATGATCGAGACACGATCTTCGAAGCACTAGCACCTTACATGTGGGTAGACCGTACCAACCTACATCCCCTACATCAGCTAGCCTACCCGTAAGAGTTCGCACAACTTAGTCAACTATGCCGAGCCCATAATGGCTTGTGGCTGCATTACCGGAAGTTTCTAGTTTGAATAATCTTATGATCTCTTTGAGCCTGGGTGGCGGTCCAAGAAATACGAGCAAGTCTCTGATAGAAACCAGGTGCCTCAATCCACCCGGATGTGTGTTTAAGTTGCCACCTTAAATAAACCATTAATTAACAATCTCACATCTGTCATGGATATTCACTCACCCAATCCACGTCTACTAGCATAGCGTGGCATAATAAGCAAACGTAGAAGTAACTCCCAAGGTTTCATAAGTAAAACAGGTAATAGGTACTACCTCAATCTACTTCCCATCCCACAATTTAATTAGATCCTAATCATGCAAGTGTTTGAGGATTGATCTAATGCATAAAACTGGGTAGTAGAAAAGGTATGATCAAGTGTTACTTGCCTTGCTGATGATCCGCGAAACCTAGAGACTCGAAGTAACAAGCGGCGCACTCCGGGTGATCTATCGCAGACAAACAACAAGCATACAATAAGTACTCATCTAATGCACAGGTAAATCTCGAATAAAAGATCTAACCAGAAAGTTCAACTTAAGAACCCTGGTTGCAAAAGAATCGAATCAAATAAAGTTACGAAAGTCAAACGTCGAAAGAAAACAACTCGGTTCTAGCAATTTGAAACTAGGTCAAATTTTACAGTACCAAAACTTTGTTTAAGTGGATTAGTCGGAACGGCGGTTTCAGAATGAAACTCCAGCGCTTGAATCACCTGATTCCGATAAACGAGCGAGAAAATAAACTAGAACGAAGATTGGATCTGAAATCGAGATCGGAAAATAACGGATTAAATCCGATTAAAAGAAAAACGACGAGCGGTTAAGCGAGCGGACGTTCGCTAACAGAAACTAACCGGTGAACACGTTCGTTAAAAGCGAATGGATCGGTGAACGTTCACTAATTAGCTAAACCGAAAAAATAAAACCGATCTAGGGTTTTTAAAAACCCGAACAACGGAAAGAACCGGAACGGTTTTTATAAAAACCGAACCGGGAGGGTGGCGCTGGCGCTGCTATACCTTCGCGAGGTCGCCGGGGGCGGACGGGCTCCACGGGTCGGCGAGGGCTCAGCGGGCTTGGCGGGTCGGTGGCGCGGCGTGGCGGCGGGCACGACCAGCGGCGTCGGCGTCGGGTGGCGGCGCGGGCGCACGCGACTCTGGGCGGCGCAGGGTGAGTCGAGGGCGGCAGGCGGCTGGTTTTAAGGAGGGTGCTGCCTTGGGGAGGCCACGGCGGTGAGCGGCGTCCCCCGAGCCGGACTCGAGGCGGCGGGCGGCAGTCTCCCGGGCGGGAGGCGGCTCGTGAGGTGGGCCGTCGGTGAGCCTTAGCCCGGCCGGTATGCCGGATTTTTTAAACAAATATAGCGTGCAGAAAAAAAAACAAATAAAAATATAATCTAATGAACTCCAAAATTAATAAAGTAAACTTTTCCCGACTCCTAAAAATGAGTCGAACAAAATGAACTTTTACTCGGGGCCTAAAATGCATTTTTGAAAACACGCATTTTTCCCTAAGGCAAATAAAAGTGAAAACTCCTCAATAAATCTTATTTGATTTTTTTATTAAATCTTGATTATTTCTTTTCTTTGGGAAAGTCATTTTATTCCCTCTCTCATATTTTGATAGTAGAAATAATTGAAGATAAAATAAATAAAATCAAATGATCCTATTTTCAAAATTTGAGAAAATTCAAATATGAAAATAATGAAATCTCCAACTCTCTCCGAGGGGTCCTTGAGTTGCGTGAAATTTCTAGGATCAACAAAATGCAAGAAAATATGATATGCATGATGACTTAATGTATAACATTCCAAATTGAAAATTTGGGATGTTACACTTGCTCAACAAATCAGCGCGGCTCAAGAAGAATTTGTTCCTCCATGCTTAAAGTGCATTGAACGTGAATCTGCTAATTCTTCACCTGAATGTTCAAATGCTTCAATTGTTACAAATTCTTCTCCTGCCTCTACTATCACTAATTCCTCATCTGAGGACATTGCTAGTATCAATCGACGATGCAGGCTGAAGGAATTGTACATGACAAGCATGTACAAAAGCCTCAAAGGGCATCTCGACTCTTTGTGATGTGCTTAAAAGGCAGATCCTCAACAGAACCCTAGGAAAGAGGGTATTGCCTTTGAGAGGAAACTCAATGCTGATGGAACATATTGGAAGCTTGAGCAGTACCCCAAAACCTCATGGGTTGCTGCAAAGGGACCTCCAGTTGATCCATCTAACTTATCTGCCTTTACATGTGATTCTCCTCATTCTTCTGATGAGTCATTTGACTCCAACTATAAACTGTTCAAAAATCAGAATGGTGAAGTATTTGCTAGATATGTTGGCACTAACTGCAGGAACGGTTCTCCTATGAAGAAAAATCTGGGTTCCCAAAAGGGCCTTTAAAGTCTTCAGGTGAATTCATGACACCACCTGTGAAGAATTGGAACCCCAGATTAAACTCTTCATATGGACCAAATTCTTCATATGGATCCAAGTCTCATACGGACCAAATTCCTCATGTGGATCAAATTCCTCAAAAGGATCAAAGTCCTCATATGATTATCATCGTCCTAACAACTCTGTTTCGCAGGGTAGAGCTAAGGGCTATTGTCGGCGTTCTGGGAACGGGGGTCCCCAGACTTGCCTGCCTACGGCCTGCGGCGTGGCTCAAAAGAGGCCTAGGACGGCCCATCTTCATCAACGCAAGCTCAAGACCCTCGCGAGGGGCCAAGCCTCGCGGGGCGGACGACAAGGACCTTCCTCAGGCACGGCCTCGTCAGGCTGGCTCATGAGGAGGCGGAGAGTTCAAGGCAGGGTACCTCGCGAGGTGCCCATGACGCAAGCCATGACGACCAAGGGTGCCAGTCAGGCGCCAGCCCGCGCAGCGTCCTCCTTTCCCCTTTGGTGCAAAGGGAGCAAGCGCAGGCGAGAGCATCAAGCAAAGGCATCCGTTTTGGTGCAACAAGACCAAGACCAGCCCCAACGGCTGGAAGGGGGTCATCGTGGAGCCCAAGCAGGCGTCATCACCAGAGCCTTTGGCGGCGAGGACCAACTTTAGTCGAGGATAAGTGTACCCGCTGTTCCCCTTCAAAATGGCCAATTGTTGGCGCCCTTCCCGCTCAATATTTGGGAAGAGGCCCAGGCCTTCGCCTATAAATAGGAGTAGCCACCCCTGTAGGTATGAGGATCGGCCCCGGTATGAGATCGAATTCTCACCAAGGAACCAGATGGCTAGAGTAATGAACACCACCTAGCAGTTCATCGCACTCCACCAAGAATAAAGGCCCTCGCGAGGCTGTTCTTCCCTTGTACTGTTCTTCATCAGCCCAAGAGGCAATCCACCACACCACAAACTAGAGTAGGGTATTACACCACAACGGTGACCCGAACTAGTATAAATCTTGCGTCTCTTGTGTTGTTCTGTTTAGTAGTTTAGGTCCCTGCGATTCGGCAAGGTACGACACAGTGGAGGGTTGGATCTCCGCGCGCACCCCAGTATTCGAACCTCAAGGGTCTGCCGGAACCCGAAATCCGACATTTGGCGCGCCAGGTAGGGGTGTGCCGGAATCTGCCTTTCGTCGCCTCGTTCTTCCCCGACCACCGCAACCATGTCTGACGCTCGTCGGGCCCGCGCCGAGCGCCGAGCCGCCCTCGCCTCCCATGTCGCCCAGACGGCTCCCGTCGGCGGGCTCCCTCGTCATTCCCCGTCACCTGCCGTCAACGCCGCCACCGGCCCGGTGGGGAACGAGCAACAAGCGTCGTCCCAGCACCCGTCCATGAGGCGGGACGGCCACACCGCCACGCCTTCGCTCACCCAGCTGGTTTCGTCCACGCGCTTCGCGGCCATGGAGGCCCGAGCTACACTCATCGCGGCTAACGAGCTCCTGCGCTACCGCCCCGTCGACGATGTCTACGAAGAATGGCTCGACCGAGTCGCCGAGCTCGTCCGCGCTGCAAGAGGCGACCCCGCACCGTCTGGCCTCGCTACATCGCACCCGCCCGCCGGGCGATGAAGCTCCGGGCGCCTCAGCCGCCTCCTCCCAAGAAGCGCCTAGCCCCAAAGCGCGCAGTCCTGGCGGAACCCGCTCCGCCCGAGCGCCGGGCCGACAAGAGCAGAGCTGTCAAGAAGTTCCTCGCCCACAAGAAGCTGCCCAGCACTCCCGCCCAAGACGTCAAGACCCTCGCTGCCCCCACCCGTGGCGCAGGAGGCCCGCAAGACCAAGCTCTCTGTTGTCCGGCCCCCCGCGGCCACGGGCGGGCTGCCGCGCCTTCACCTCCGAGGCGCAGCGTCGCGTAGCCCGCCAAATTCAAGCTGCACCTGCCTCCTCGCTACGACGGGCACAGCCTGACCCTACGGAGTTCCTCCAGCTCTCTGCTGGGCATCGAGGCTGCCAACGGGGATGAAAAGGTCATGGCGAATTGGTTTCCCATGGCGCTCAAGGACGGGGCCCGCACCTAGCTCTTGAATCTGGCCCCAGGCACGATCTCTTCCTGGGCCGAGATGCGCACCCGCTTCATCGCCAACTTCCAGGATACTGGCGACCGGCCACCCGCCGTAAGCGACATGCGCCGAATCAAGCAGCTGTGGAAACCCTGCAAAAGTACATCCAGCGCTTCAACAACGCTACCAAGATCCCTGTGGTAACGGAGGAGGCCATCATCTCTGCCTTCTCCGCCGGCGCTGTGACGTCAAGATGAAGGAGGAGCCTGGCGATGCATGAAGATCTGTGCACCTCCTTGGAGCTGTTCAACTTGGCGACCAAGTGCGCGCCAGGCTGAGGATGGGTGCCTCTCCCTCCTCGAGCTGCCCGCCGCGGATCCCAAGAAAAGAAGTCCAAGGCCAAGGACGTGAAGCGCAAGGGGTTGCCGTACTGCGGCCGAACTGCACACCAAGCACGCACGGCAGATCAGCCCGAGTCCTCCAAGGGCAGTCGCCATCGTGTGTACCACGACCTCCACACTCACAACACCAATGAATGTCAAGAGCTCCGGGCCGTACGCGAAGGAAGGGTCGGCAGACGCCCCGAGCGCAGCGACCGGGGCTACGACCGAGGAGGAGGAAGGAATGCAGGATGCCGGGAAGACCGCGGCCCGCGCCAAGGGTGGCGCGACCAACCTCGCGAGGATCGCTGGCAAGACCCACCTCGCGAGGGAGGCTGGAGGGATCAGCCTCGCGAGGATCGCCTGCAGGGAACGCAGGCCTCCCTCCGCTGCCGCCGCCAAGGAGAATTGAAGACCGTCATCGTGCCGAGGGGCTGGGGCTTCCAGGAAGCACGCGATCGCTTTGCATCCTGGGCGGAGCTCAAGCCCCAGCCTCTCAGCGCATCTTCAAGCAGTTCGCCCGCGAAGTGAATGCAGTCCTCCCCAAGCTCGAGTCCACGCGCCCTCTCAGGTGGTCGGCGTGCGCCATCACGTTCAGCTCAGCGGATCAGCTCAAGTGCGCAGCCACAGCCGGAGTTCTCCCAATGCTTTGTTCCCCAATCATCAGCAATGTGCTAGTCACCAAGACCCTCATCGACGGTGGAGCAGGGCTCAACGTCCTGTCCGTGGAGACATTCAACAATCTTCAAGTGCCTTACAATCAGCTTCAGCCAACCAAGCCTTTCTCCGAGTCACCGACGGCTCCACGGTCCCGATCGGGCAGGTCCGCCTTCTGTCACCTTCGGGCTCGCGACAACTACCACCGAGCTTATCGACTTCGACGTCGCCCACATTCGCCTGCAGACAACGCCATCCTCGGGTACCCAGCGTTGGCCAAATTCATGGTCAGAACCCACCATGGCTACAACGTCCTCAAGATGCCAGAAGCGGCGGAGTCATCACGGTGCCCGTGAAGAGAGGGACGCAGCAGTGCTCCCCGGAGTGAGCTTTTCAGCCGCATCACTGGAAGACCTGCACCACATCAGCAGGAGGCCTCCCGAGGCCGCACCCAAGAAGAAGAAGACATCGACCGGCCCAGCTCCTCAAGAGGCAGGCCCCTCAGGGCCCGCGCCAGGCCAGGGGGAGCCTCCTTCCATCGCATAGGAAAGCGCGCCCGACGCTCTCCTCAGGCAGGGCTCGGGGGCTCTCCCCTGGAGGGCCGCCGACCTCGCCAAGGTCTCGAGGGAGGCGCTTGGGCACCACGTGGAGGCGTGTTTCGAAGCCACACGCTTCCCGCAAGCAGAGCAAGGCAAGGAGGGCCGAACCCTCGGGAGTTTGTCGCCAAGGCCATTCAGAGCTCAGGAGTCAAGGGTCATGAGGGGCAGCCGCCATTCACTGTGGCCCCCCATCCAGCGAGGATGGTGGGCTGCGCGTCAGATCGACATACCAGGGCTCAACCGAGCCGCATCTCAAGAGCGCCTCGGCCCTCGCGAGTGGGACGCTGCGAAGGTCCGCCCCACGCCCACGTACACATGCCTTATGGCCTGCCAAACGCGGGCTGCCAGGCACCAGCGTCTCATGAGGGCCATCCCGAGGCTCAAGAGGTCGTGCACGCCCGCAGCCCCTGGCGGAGATGGAGATGGCCCCTAAGGAGCCGCCAGCCTCCGAGCCTCCCGAGGCCCCCGGCACAGGGGCTCGTGAGGATCGGCCTCGCAGCCCACCGAGTCTGCTACACCAACACCCCTTCATCCCCAACATGACCAGGTGACATCTTTAAGTTTTATTTCTGAGGAGCGCCTTGAGGCCGCATTATTCCCGTGCCGCGTGGGTCCGTCCTGCGGCATGTATCCCTTTATTTCATGTCGTTAGCCTATCCTGTTGGGGGCGCCCTCGGGCTGAATCATCCCCAAGCCGCTCGGGCCAGTCCCAAATGACATGTATCCTTCCTACCTTTTCCTTAGGATTATGCTCTCGCTCCACCATGCTTGTTGTTTGGTGCCTTTTCCTGGGTGGCGGAAGCTTGCGCGTTAAAGGGGGGTGCCTGAGCATCGCGACTCAGGGCTCCTACCGGCTCTCCAGCCCTCAACCTCTGGTCTTGTCCATGGCATCGCGACCTGGCTTGCCAGCGACGGCTGAGACCAGCCCGAGAGCCGGGACCCGAGGACGTAGAGTTTCGTCATCTGACCCAGCTTGCGCGTTAAAGGGGGGTGCCTGAGCATCGCGACTCAGGGCTCCTACCGGCTCTCCGGCCCTCACCCTCTGGTCTTGTCCATGGCATCACGACCTGGCTTGCCAGCGACGGCTGAGACCAGCCCGAGAGCCGGGACCCGAGGACGTAGAGTTGCGTCATCTAACCTAGCTTGCGCGTTAAAGGGGGGTGCCTGAGCATCGCGACTCAGGACTCCTACCGGCTCTCCGGCCCTCACCCTCTGGTCTTGTCCATGGCATCGCGACCTGGCTTGCCGGCCGACGGCCGAGACCAGCCCAAGAGCCGGACCGAAGACGAGAGCACCGACATCCGCCAAATTTGCAGGAACACACTCGAAGATAAGGCCCGAGCCAGGCGCAACCTGCCTTGAGGTAGGGCCTCGTGAGTCCTTAGATCGCTCACGGGTGCCCCAACACACCTCGCGAGGCCTCTCGCGCCTCTCCAAAGCAACTAACGGCAGGACTAACGATCGCCACGGCGAGCTCTTGTTCCTTTTGTGGTGAACCTGCAGGGTCCCTCCAAGGAGCACGAAACGACCTCGCCACGCAATCTCTAGCCGGCCAAGGCACGGACCTAGCGCCGCACCAGGAAGCATTGTCCTGACCCTCGAAGATAAGTCACCCTCCGGACACACTAGTCATCGCAACACCATCCCCACACTCAATGCAACCCCGTCTTAGCAACGTCGCTCTCCTTTCTCACCGAATGATGGCTGCTTGAGGGCCAAGGGGGACCCCCTGAGCATCGCGACTCAGAGGCTCTTACCGGACCTCGGGCCGCTCACCTCCGCCTTCACCACGGCATCGTGACCTGGCATACCAGCCGACGGCCGAAGCCGCCTTTGGGACTGGGACCCTGCCGGTATGAGTATCAAGCCCTCCCGAGGTCCGGAAGGAAGAAACTGAGCTAGAACGGAATGATCATCTCGCATCGCCTCACAATAAGGATCATATTGACAAACGGCTACAAACATCTTACAAGCCCCTTGGGTACATTCTTGGCTCCTCGCAGAACAAAAGACGTGAATCCTAAGGAGTCCTATCTACAGGGACCACCACGGCAGACGCCATCATCAACAGTGGGCCACCCGATCCGGAGGCAACCCCATCCAGATCAGGGGCGGCGACGACCTGACGAGCCCGCCCTACTCCGGGAGCGGCGCAGGCTCGGGGGCTCGTAGCTGTTGTCGCTCGTCTCTGGCATCGCGAAGAGCTCGGCGGAGTCGCTGGATCCTCCGGCGCCTTCGTCACCTGAGGAGCTGTCAAGGGAGCGGGCAGTCAGCCTCTGTCTCACCACAGCAGGACCCCGACCACCTCTCCCGGGGCAGCACTCTAGCCGGCGACCCTCCGCGTCGAAGACCTTGAAGAACAACACCGAAGCACCGTCGTACTCCAGGTGGATCGTGAGGGCGCCCCTCGCCCTGCAGACCCGGGAGACCTCATCCCAGCCTCGAGTCATGAAGACCTCGCCTGGCAACTACCGCAACCTCTGCCTTGTCATGCGAGGGTGCCGCAGCCGGCGCCGCAGCCAGAGTCCTGTGGGCTCCCCATGCCGGACGACGGAGGCGAAGAAAGAAGGAAGACGAATCCAAGACTTAGGAGGCGCGGCGACGCAAGCACGAACTCACGGCAGGAGCCCTCGGCGTGGACTCCAGGGGGGAAGACGCACACCTTCGTGACCCGCCGGCGTCGTCGGCGGCGCCGCTCGTGGCGCCCGGCGTCGCCTCCTTCAGGGCCACCAATTTGCGCGTACAAGGGAAGAGGAAACCCTGGTGGCGGCCGCACGCACCAGGGCATGGGCGCCTCCTGGCGAGCGCTCCTGCCCTGACACCAGAGAGCAAGCCGCTTCTTTGGGGGGAGCAGGTCAGGATCCTCTTGAGGAGCCTTTCCCTTCTCTTCCCTGGAGAACCGACGGATCGGAGCCATGGCAACCAGACGAGACGAGGAAGAGGAGAAGCAGAAGGATAGACTGGAAGGGCGCGCGCCGTTCCGTACTTATTGCCGGCGAGGGCCAACCGTCGGCCTCCATGATCACCGGTAATCATGACCAACTCTGCATGCAGGGACTTGTCGAATCCGGGTGGTTACCGAGTCATCATGGGGAAGCAGTGCGCACACGTCCAATCAACCGCCACGCGTCACCCAAGGTCGCGGGCTGTTAGGGTCCGCGACGCTTCGCACTTGCCCTTTCGCCTCTCTGCTCGGCCAAGTTCGGGCGCGCCATGGGCCCGGGGGCTACTGTCGGCGTTCTGGGAATGGGGGTCCCCAGACTTGCCTGCCTGCGGCCTGCGGCGTGGCTCAAAGGAGGCCCAGGACGGCCCATCTTCATCAACGCAAGCTCAAGACCCTCGCGAGGGGCCAGATTGCTGGGCGGACGACAAGGAGCTTCCTCAGGCATGGCCTCGTCAGGCTGGCTCATGAGGAGGCGGAGAGTTCAAGGCAGGGTACCTCGAGAGGTGCCCATGATGCAAGCCATGACGACCAAGGGTGCCGATGGGCGCGCCAGCAGCGTCCTCCTTTCCCCTTTGGTGCAAAGGGAGCAAGCGCAGGCGAGAGCATCAAGCAAAGGCATCCGTTTTGGTGCAACAAGACCAAGACCAGCCCCAACGGTTGGAAGGGGGTCATCGTGGAGCCCAAGCAGGCGTCATCACCAGAGACTTTGGCAGGCGAGGACCAATTTTAGTCAGGATAAGTGTACCCGCTGTTCCCCTTCAAAATGGCCAATTGTTGGCGCCCTTCCCGCTCAATATTTGGGAAGAGGCCCAGGGCCTTCCCCTATAAATAGGAGTAGCCACCCCAAGGGTAGGAGGATCGGCCCCCCGGTATGAGATCGGAATTCTCACCAAGGAACCAGTAACTAGAGCAACTGAACACCACCTAGCAGTTCATCGCACCCACCAAGAACAGACTCCACGCTGAGGTCGTTCTTCCCTTGTATCGTTTCTTCATCAGCCCAAGAGGCAATCCACCACACCACAAACTACAGTAGGGTATTACACCACAACGGTGGCCCGAACTAGTATAAATCTTGCGTCTCTGGTGCTGTTCTGTTTAGTAGTTTAGGTCCCTGCGATTCGGCGAGGTACGAGACGGTGGAGGGTTGGATCTCCGCGTGCACCCCAGTGTTCGAACCTCAAGGGTCTGCCGGAACCCAAAATCCGACAGCTATGAATATGTGCATTATTCTTCAAACCATTATGTTCATAAGTCCTCGAAGAATTTCTCTGCTTATTCATATGCTTACCCTAACCCCTCTTGTGTGAAACAAAATGGATTGGCTTCTATGCCACCATTCTCATATGGAGCTCGTAGAGTGATGAACTCTTTGCCACCCCTTCAGATGTGGGTGGTGAAGAAAAAGAACTAATCTCTTCTGCAGGGTCAGGTCTCCAGACGTGCTTCAATGTTTGAAGAATTTTCTTGGGGCCTGACAAAATTGACTGAAAGGACGCAGGCTAATCATGAAGAAATGAACTTTCATTTCACACGTCCTCATACTGCTATATCTGTTTTACTGCTTGATGAAATTCATCTGATGAATTTGATATCATATTCTTCACTGATGAAGTATATGAGTTCGTAAGTTGCACTAATTCATCTGCAGGATGATCTTCCCAAAGCCTCTAAGTGGGTCCTCGATAGTGGATGTACAAATCACATGACTGGTGACAAGAATCTATTGATGGATGCTCCCTTATCACCATCACATCTGAAGCATATCATCTTGCTGACAAAGGCAAAAGTCAGGTATTGGGTCTAGGTAAGGTTGCGATCTTTAAGGACATACATGTGGACAAAGTCATGCTTGTCGAGTCCTTAGGATACAACCTCATGTCAGTCTCAATGCTTTGTGATCTTGATATGGTTGTTGTGTTTGGCAAGTATCGTTGTGTTGTGATTATGGAAGCTGACCATTCCAATGTCTTCGAAGGCTTTAGGAGAGGAGACTTGTATATTGTTGATTTCTCTACAGGTCCACAACCAGCCGTGTGCCTACTTGCAAAAGCTTCAGAAGGCTGGCATATTCATATCTTAGGAGAACTACCTCAAGGATGTTCTGAGGAAATTCGGTATGAAAGATTGCAAAGGCGTCAAAATTCCTATGCCCACAAATGGCCATCTATGCACTGATCAAAATGGTATTGACTTCGATCACAAGGTATACCGCTCCATGATTGGTTCTTTATTGTACTTATGTGCATCTAGGCCAGATATAATGCTTAGTGTTTGCATGTGTGCCCGATTTCAAGCTACACCAAGGAATCACACCATAAGGTTGTGAAGCATATTCTTCGATATCTAGCTCACACACCAACACTAGGATTATGGTACCCCAAGGGCTCTGCTTTTGATCTCATTGGATATTCTGACTCTGACTATGCTGGTGATCATGTGGACCCCAAGTTAACATCTGGTACTTGTCATTTCCTCGGACGATCTTTGGTCTGTTGGTCCTCGAAGAAACAGCACAACGTATTACTCTCTACTGCGGAAGCTGAGTACATTGCTGCTGGTTCTTGCTGTTCTCAATTGCTGTGGATGAAGCAAACTCTTAAGGACTACGGCATCAACGTGAAGAATGTGCCTCTCTACTGTGACAATGAGAGTGCCATCAAGATTGCTCACAACCCAGTTTAGCACTCGAAGACAAAGTACATTCAGATTTGTCATCATTTTCTTCGCGATCATGTGTTGAAGGGCGACATCTCCATCGAGCATGTGAAGACTGAAGAACAGCTAGCCGATGTCTTCACAAAGCCCTTGGATGAGAAGAGATTTAGCAAGTTGCGGTGTGAGCTAAATATCTTAGAATCTTCGAATGTTCTTTGAAAAGGACACTCATTCTAACACTTATGCAAATTTGATGACTTAGATGTGCAACACATGAAGAAATGCTTTTCTTCAATCAATGAAGAACAACACTCTAAGTGTGAAGAAATTAATGAAGAATTTGATTCTCGTAACCCTCTCGACAATTGTACGTTATGTCTGAAATCATCATTCTTATCTGATTGGGTCACGCCACCACCAAAGTCGAAAATCTTCAATTTGAGTTTTTCCTCGCTTTGAAATTCTTCGCTTTTCAAATTCTTCAACTTTGCAAAATCTTCACTGTTTCCGTCGTTTTTCTTCATTGGCTATATATATATATATATATATATATATATATATATATATATATATATATATATATATATATATGGGTTTATGTCCTCTACAGCATTCACTTATGGCTATCTCTTCAAGTTGCATTTTCTGCTAAGTGAATGTGATCGGACCCTTCCCCCTCTATGCTACTCAACCCAATCTATTCACAAATTCTTCATGTGCGTTCTATTTGAAACTCGTTCAAAATCTTCACTGTGTCCTTGTCAGCTGAAAAAATGACGAACGGAACTTTAAAACTATTCTTATCCAAATTTTCGGCTTTGCCGCTCAAACCGTTCCGCTTCCTACGATAGACTTATCTATTCACCCACGATCTAACACGATCTCCACTTTTCAGTAAATGGTTGACACATGTCAAGCAAATGAGAAGGGTCAGGGGCACGTTCGTGCTAAATCTTCGGGCGAACAGTTTTTCACTGAGACTATAAATACCCCCTCTCCCCTTCCTCACTTCCTTTACTCCGCTCTGCCGCTCGAGCTTCTCAAACCCTAGCGCCGCCGCTACTCCATCGTCGCCGGTGAGGAAGAGCTTCACTGCCTCGACCTTGTCGCCCGTCAGATTTCGCGCCCGTCATGGAAATCTTCACTCCACCGCCGACGTAGCTGTCTTCCTCCGCCGAAGTTAGGAGTGGAAGATCTGAATCGACGAGCTTCAAATCTACACTTCTCGGTTAAATGCGTGTTCTTCATCCAGGTAATTAAAAGTTACTTTTACTGCCCTCTTTGATTCAAATTTTCTCTACAAAATCTTCAAAGGTGTTTTATTCTTCAGATCCTCACACACAAAACACCTCACTTGTCATCTGTTCTTGATTCGTTTCTCTAAGCATCATTTTTCTTCAAGATTCCTCAATTGTGTGGATCCTCAATCTATACAACTCTGGAACCTAAGACAAAGAACGCTTAGTGAAATTCTTCAAGGCTCATCTGGTCAAATTCCTCAAACTTGTTCTTTTTGAAAAACCTTCTAAGAACGCATATGACCTCTCCAAAATTCCTCGCAACTATACTCTGTTCACAGGTACTCATGTCCGCTGCTGAATCACTAGGTTCTCATCAACTTAAGTCATTTGAAGAGTTCCTCGAAGAAAACTTGCATACTTCTTCAGAGAATTCGATTGTTCAAATTCCTCAACTGAAGAACATGGCAGACGGTAAGAAGCCACAGAAAGGAGGAAAGAGGCCTGAGGTCATGACTGCTTTTGAAATACCTGAGGACATCTATGCTGACTATTGCACACCTGATGAGGCCAAGTTCGGAAAGGAGAACAAAAATTAGCACAAGGTGCGCATACAGAGGATTGAAAGGAGATGGGCAAGAGAATGGAGGGACAGGTATGTAACTCCAAAGTATATGAAGAAATTCGCACTTAATCCTCCATGCCCAAGAGCTCCATTGGAACCTGGCCAAGAAGCTGACCCCACCAGCATCAAGCGTGGTTAGGATTTTCCTGAAGAATGGGCCAAGCGCCAAGCCAAGTTGGCAAGACAAGCCAAGTGCTTCACCAACTGTTCCCTCACGACCAGAATCTTCAAAGCCCTCACGGACAGTTCCTCATGCTGCTCCTGCTCCTCCAAAATCCTCAGCTCCTCCTCCAAAGTCCTCACCGCAAGAAAGTCCTCAAGACTGTGCATCGGCCACGTACAAAGGACTGCAGGCATCTCTATTGCCTCTGGTGTCTCAGCGAGTTCCTCAGCTGCACCAAATTCTTCATCAGGCCCCACTCTGCTGAAGACAAAGGCAACGGCTGGACAAGGTCCTCGGCCAAGTCCGAAGAAGAAACAGGTTGCCTTCCAAGTGCCATCTGACAATGAAGCTGATGATGATGAACTTGCAGAAATCATCAGAGACAGACAAGAAAGGGCCGCTAGAGCCAAAGGCACACCTGTACATCGCTTTTGGATCCTAAGATGATCCTCGATTACATTGATCTATGGCACAAGGATCCAGACACCCCTATGCCTGATTTTCATTTGACTCCTGGCCAAAGTCACATGCTGACCCATTTCTTCTCTGAAGAGAAATGGAAATTTGAGAAGGCCAGACAGATCAAGATGGCTCAGTTCAGGAAAGAGAAGTTCCTGAGAAAAAACGTTGTCAAAATGACAACTGATGAACTCATCAAAATTTAGTCTGAAATCAAAGCCCTCAGTGACAACTTCAACGCCTACTATGCTGATTGGCAAGGAGCCAAAGTCAGGTTTGTTAAACTGACTGAGAAGTTCACCAATGTTGCAGCTCCAACGCAACAAGAAGTTCCTCAGGCTGAAGCTTCTGCTCAGCCTACTGAAGAACATGCCAAGACCACCGATGACTTTCGATCAAGAAGAAAATGCTAGTTCGAGGCTGATGACTCCGTTCGGCCCATTGAAGAAATCGCCAGGCATCCACTAGTGGTGCGCTGAAGAAAATGAAGAAGTCGAGGCAATCGCATCGATTGCGCCTAAAGCAAATCAACCAGATTCCTCGGCTCCTCCGCGCCTACACCAACTCCTATCCTTCCATCCGCATCGGATGTGAAGAAGACCAAGGCTGCAGAGCGAAGCTTACAGGAACAAAAGGAAAGCATCAATCGCTTGATTCTTCACTCAAGAAAATGAAGCCTATGACCAGCTCGTTTGAGAATCCCATTGATGCTATTCCGATCTCAACCATGCCATCAAAGGACCTTGTTCCTTTTGGTGAAGAATATGTGATCCCTATCGGATCTGATGAAGAAAGTCATTCCGCTGCTTCGTCAGAGCAGATTGATGAAGAAATTGAAGTGGATGCGATCCCTTCAATGCCAGTTGTTTCCTCGCCAATGCCTCAGTTCACAGCTGAAGAGGCTGGCGTTGAAGAAATTGAAGATGAAGACGTGGATATTGGATGCACTAACGCCAGTGATGAATGATGACTTTTGGGAAAGTTAGCACCTCAATTCTCCACTCTTCACCCCACTACAACAAATATCTCAGTCCCCTACACCAACCGTTCAAATGGGCTCTGAAGAAACTCACCCCACCTCGCATATGCATGAAGAAATTGCAGCCACTAGTGCTGAAGAAACTGCTGCTGCTGATCCTTTGAACACGCAGACTGCCACTGAAGAGGAACCAGAAATTCCTCAGCCTGAAGAAACTGAGATTGCGAGTCCTGAGGTTGTGATGCAACTCACTGACACTCCTCTACCCAAACCAAAGGATCCATTCTCAAGCAAGCAAAATTTCAAGGCTGAAGATTTCTTCGGCGAGCATGTGTTCTTCACTGACTACAACCCATATGACTCTGCTCGCATAAGGAAGAGGCATTTTGACTGCTAGTCAAGCCAATTTCTATTCCTCAGTGCTATTCAACAAAGACAAAGTCTTCGATCATGCACACATTCCTCATGTGGACATGGAATCTCTGCCGGGCTTCGAGCCAGTCCTTAGTGTTCTTCACGATGCTGGATTGCTAAATTTCTGTACTGACATATGTGATTGGAATGAAGAACTCATTCTTCAATTCTATCTTGACGCTGCACATCATAGGAGATTCTGAAGATGTGAACTCATGGGTGCTGGACTGGATGTCAGAAAATACTCACTACAAGGCACCAGCAATTGAATTTCTTCGTGCCCTCCCACTCAATCCTCCCCTTGACGGTGCTCATTGCGTCTACAGTGAACCTAAGCTTACAAATCATTACATGCAAGTGCTGATGAAGCCTTTGAAGCCAGGGCAGGCCCCTCGAACCAAATTCCTCGTCAAGGAATTACTGTATGTGCCTCAGACTGTCTATTGCATTCTGACGAAGACAATGAGTCCTATCAAAGGTCACGACTCAAATGATGAAGTCATTGGCATCATGAAGAATATGCCTTTCAATATCATTCACGGCGTTCCCGTCAACTTCCATGATTTATTCATGAGGACACTGGCGAATATTTCTATGTCACCATTTGAGCTGAAGCCTTATGCACCATGGATTATGAGGTTCATCAGGACAAGGTCTTCACTCAATTACAAGGCTAATACTCTGAACCACTGCAGCTACTTGCCTCCGATTGAAGTCCTCAAATGGACATTTTCCTCACCGATGACAAAGGCAAGGCAAGCTGCTGTGATAGATGAAGGCATTCGTCCATTGGATGGTCAATTACACACGGCTGCATCCTACTCGACCAATGATGATACTGACACACATGACACTCCCGCCAACAACAATGCCAAGCAAAATCCTCAAGCCACAGCACCCAGGGTGATGACAGATCGTGAGTTACACCTCGGACTTCATCACAAAGTTGATCGCAATCATAAATGGGTCAAGCGTCAGTTTGGTTCAATTCTTCACAACATGACCTCAACACACAATGCGGTGAAGAAAACCAATACTACCTCCATGAAACCTTCAAGCTGTACTGCGCTGTTACATCTCATGTCTACAGCGAAGAAGATCGGAACAAAATGGGTCTGAAGGAAGAATTTGACTGGTCTGCACCTCCACCGAAGATATACAAGAAGGTCAAGGTTCCTTCCTTGGTGGCCAGGCCCTACTACGACAACCGACCCCGACAACGCTGGCGCTCCTCCATCAACTTGATATTCTTCAGGGGCGTTAGTCCTCAGTTTCGATCCTTTTGGTCATTCGATGACAAAGGGGGAGAAATTTGAGTTAGTCTTCAAGCGGGTCTATTATATGGGCGTATGAATTACAAGATATAGGGGGAGATCTCCATGATTCAACTCTTCAAATGTGCATTGCCTCAAAAGAAAATTCCTCACTATGCACATCTTCATGGGGAGTTCTTCTATATCTTGCAATCAAATTCCTCAATATCACTATTTACACTTCATATGTTTATCCCTGTTGAAAACTTAACCTATATTGTCATCAATCACCAAAAAGGGGGAGATTGTAAGTGCGTCTAGTGCCCCTTAGTGATTTTGGTGTATTGAAGACTTATAGGTTAAGGGACTAATGTGTTTATGAGTGTACACAGTTCTATAAGTCTATGAGGAGTTTGATATTTACAGAGAAAGTACACCCCTAAAAATGAAGTTCTTCGACTGAAGACTTTGGTATTCTGAAGACTTTCTGAAGACTTTGAAAGTGAAGAAATTGGTGTGACCTTGAAGACTTGGTATTCATTTGAGGAACATGAAGCGTGAAGACTTTTGTTTTCGTAGTTTCGTTTTCTCTTTCTTGAGTCATAGGAAACACCGTCTTTGTTAAAGGGGTCGAGGAAATACTAAGGAAAAATTTCCATGTGATGCTCAACTCAAAATCCTACACCTACCAATCCCTTGAGTGAAGCCTTTGGAAATCCCATACAGCTTCAGTCAATTTCTTCAAAGGATGTGAGACGAAGTTCTTTTGGTCAGCCGAGGAATTTGTCAAGACGAGGAGTTAGGAATTCGCCAGTCTGGATTGCCTACACAAAGGAGGAACATGATAGCCCCGAGGAATTTGAGAGTCAAATTTCCGACCGTTCTTTATCTTCTTGGCCGGCTGTTCCAAAATATCTTATCCACCTAACGGTGATATCATTGAAGGGCATTTATGTCTTATCATGTCGGGCTGCTCCCTAGGCTATAAATAGCCGCCCCCCTACGACCACTAGCTGGTTGGCTGCTCCGAGAGAAACTGACACTTGTCATTTGAGAGCATCCCATCCTCTGAGGACTTTGAGCGAAAATCGTCGAATGAGGAAAACCCAAAACCAAACACCTACAAACCCAAAGTGATTGAGCATCACTGAATAGATTGATCCTGCGTGGATCCAACGCTTGTTACCTTTGAAGACTGTGCTTTTTCCAGACGGTTAGGCGTCATGGTCTAGAGCATCCAAGAGGAATTGTGGATCGCCGAGTGACCGAGTCTGTGAAGGTTTGGAAGTCGCCTGAAGACTTACCACGAGTGATTGGACGAGGTTTGTGTGACCTTAGTTCAAGGAGAATACATTGAGGACTTGGTGTCCTGAGCTGCGTACTCAGCGATCGGGTGTCCGGGATCGTGTGTCCTCGAGTTTAAATACTCGGCCGCTCCAACCAGGGCATACAACCGAGAAAGCGGTTGGAACAGGACTACCAAATCATTGTCTTCACCAAGCTTACTGGTTCTATTTCCTCAACTCGTTCATTTCCTCATTATTCTGTTGAGTGTTTGTTCATATATGTGTTTCAAGACTTTGACTGAAGACTTTCTCAATTTCCTCAGTTCAATTTCTTCAGTCAGTTTGTCTTCATCTTGTGTTATCCTGTGATTACACTTTCTGTACTCTGTGCTTGTCTTCATTTCATCATGATGACCATGCTTGTATTCTGTTATGCTTACTCTTGAGTACTTATTCCGCTGCAAGTAGTTATTCTCTAAGGAATTTCCTCACCGGCAAATTCCTCAGTGAAGAATTCATTAAAATCGCCTATTCACCCCCCTTTAGTCGATATAACGCACTTTCAAGTCCCGCGGTTGTCTCGATATTGACAATAGCTGGCCCTTCGCAGAGGCTTACCTATGGTTCAAAGCAAGCGTTTCCAACGCTGAGGATTGGTTGAGTTGAAGTTCATTTCATTGCTTGTTATTTGTTGTGTGATAAAAACTTTAGTATTTACTACTAGAACTTTTTGTTGGAAATAATATATAATCCAACATGTATACTTGTTGTCGCTGTGTGTTGATGACTTGCTATATGTAATGAATGGTACATTTGCATAAGCATGTGATAAACTCAACTTATGAATGGTTTGCAAGTCATTTCTTGGAGTGTGAGTACCGTAGTAGTAAAGCCAACATCCGGTTATATGAAGTTGCCACATCACGTAGAGCCAGTAGTAGTTTGCTAGTACAATAGTTAGTCCTAGTAGTAGTAGTATACCATCAACTAGAGGTAGGTGTCGCACGGAGGCTGAGAAATATGGTGATAGCATGAGGTGGGTTTGTACAATACTACCTCTGCCTGGTTTATTGGTCCCTATTGTATTTTGTGCCAAATTTTGACCATAAATTTAACTAACAAAATGTTTGTGCATGTCACAAAAAATTATATCATTGAAAACTATGCTCAAGTACAAATCCAACGGTATAATTTGTGTTAACATGCATTTACATTTTGTTAGTTAAATCGCTGGTCAAAGTTTGGCACAAACTACAAAGGGGACTAATAAACCAGGGCGGAGGTAGTACTTACGTATGATGTAGGCACAGGGCTTGCCGTGTTTCCTACTCCTCCGGTCTAAATGTGGAGAAGATTTGGTCGAGTTCTTCCTCATTTTGCCGACACGTGGGACATCCAGCATGTCTTGTCATGCAAGGAGATGGAGTGCTAGTTGAAGGCACATGATGTGCATCTTGGGTTAAACTGTAAATAGAATCTTACTCTTGAGTAACTCCAAAAGAGGCCACCGAAGATCTTTATTGGATTTGTTTTTCATCACCAACACGTCAAGGTGAAAGATGTGCAGGTTCAGTGGGTCGTCTTGCGTTTCCACTGACATGTGGGACGGAATGTGAGAAAATAGACGATGGGAACACTCCGCGCGTCTGCTGGCTGGCTGAGAAGAGAGAGGAGGGTTGAGCACGGACTGCAGGAAATTTCGTGACAATGTGAGTAGTACTAGTGGTGTACCGTACTCCTGGAGAGATAATGTGTTCGATCTACGTAACCAGCCCCTCGATATAGTGGGGTGGCATGGGCCATAACTAGCATTCACGTCTAACAGTACGGCACACGCCACCCACACGAGCCCCATCTGACACCAATTTTCTTGGAATCCATGCTACATCTATCTCTTCTCCCTCCTGTTTTCTCTAACTCAGCCATCGCGCGGTGGGAGGGGTGGGGGTTTGCTGATAGTCAGTTTGCTCAACTGCGGACCCACTTGTAAGTGAAAATGCAACACAACACGCATCCCCCCTTGAGTAGCGTGCCGGACCAACCGTGTGGAGGTGCGACGCGAAAATGGTAGGCTTTCCTTTTGAACTTGTAACATGTAAATTTTGGTTCTGCTCCTTGGGTCGACCGATAGATAGTAATGAGAAGTTGATGCCAAAAAAATGAGAAGTTTTTTTCTGGCGTGGTTCATGCATGGTAGGTACAAAAATTGTGAAGTTGATGCGAAAGGTAAGATAATTACTAGTACAATATAGTCCCTCCATTCCTAAATTTGTGCCTTTTAGGAAAGATACATATGGATCCACCAACGACATCCTCACGCCCTAGTGCGCCCCGGTCACCAACCGATGGGTGAGGAGCAGCGGCGTTGGCGGCGAGCTCAACGTGCTTCTGAACAATGTTGTCCAAGGTTGCCCTGCGTACCAAGAAGGCCAACGTCCTATCGTCCTCCTCTGGCATGTAGTAGTCCTTGTGGAAGATTTGCGCGTAGACGTGGGTGATTATGTTGATGGTGTCTTGCTGTGCGAGCCTTTGCTTGTGGCGTGACCTCGAGGTGGACAATCTCCGTAGCGACGGCAGGCGATCGCAGGCCACCAGTGCGTCGAAGAGGTTGTCACCATAGAGGCCGTTGAGGGTGGCGGGCTTCACAGAGCCTGGGCGTGTGGGCTGGAGGCGTACGTCAAGGTCGTCCGTGAGCTTCTTGATGACGGTGAACTTGTCGAGGAATCCAATGAGGACCTTGTCGAACAAGGAACCGAAGCTGTCGTCGAAGAGGCCTATCGCCCTGGCAGCCTCAAGCACGACCTGGAGACGTTCCTCGGTGCCGGGCCGCAGGCCGGCGTCGTGGACCATCTGGCACAGTCGGCCGATGCTCGCGCTCATCGCCTCCATGGGTATAGCTTCTACTAGTCAACTGATCTTGCGATTGGAGTGATCACTCTTGCCCTTGGTTAGTGTGTGTAGGTGTGTAGGATTTCGTAGATTGGACTGGTGGGGAGCCTTTATATGAGATGTAGCGTTGCATTCACGTGTGTGTTGGCCATCTACTCCTCGGGCCTCCCCGCCCTCCCTCCGTGTCGGTGCAGTATAGTCATCTCACCGAGACCAAGTTGGGACAAAACGAGAGAACTTTGTTGTTTACTCGTTTATTGGTCCCCTTTGCATTTTGCACCAAGTTTTGACCTTTGATTTAACTAATAAAATGTTAATGCATGTAACCAAAAATAATATCATTGGAAACTACTCCCTCGTTCCATCTATACAGGGCCCAAGTTTTGAATCTCTCGTAGTACCAAGGCTGTAGCATAAAAAGCGGAGCAAATATTGGGATTAGTACTTGCCCGTGTAGCCCGCTCTCATCCCTCTCTATTACTCCCTCGCATGCCACTTCCTCTCCCCCCTTTTTTTGCATGCAGCCCAACAATAACTCCTCCACTCATGAAAGCATTGGCCAAAGAAATACCTCTTTGGAGAAAAAGGACTAGGAGGTGAGGTGAAGCACGCCTAATAACTGGTCTGTGCATGCATGCAAATCAATGCTGCCGCCATCTCGTTTTCACGAGGACGGCCACGCGCGACCTGCTAGGGGGAATTAAAGTGGGAGATGCATTGGTTAGCTCGTTTGGCCTTCTATAGATGGAAAAATGAAATTGTTTGAAAATAGAACATCTAAACTTTACAATGGTATGTTTTTTGTAATATATGACTTCTATTAGGTTGGTCAAATTGACGACTTAGGGGTACGCGAACGCCTTGTAAACTGAGAGAGGGAACATATTTTGAAATTAATGTCATTACATGAAGAGAATTGAGCACTACATGGGGTGCATATTTTGTAGTTAATGTCATTGCATAAGGTGACGTAGGCAGGTTGTAAGGCTTAAAATACTGTACTGTATCTTTGCTTAGTCGGATGAGAGAGAAGATACGCAGGTTGTAGATTTACAGCCGGCTATAGCACGAGCTCCAAGAAGATATGTGAGAGTGAATGATGGGCCATGTTGTAAAAAAGTACTACTCCCTCCGTCTAGGTTAATAGTCATTTTGTGCAGCGCAACCAAGGCGAAGTGGAAAACGAGAGAACTTAATGTTTACTATTATACATGAAATGAATAGTACTCCCTTCGTAAAAATATATAAGAGCGTTTAGATTACTACTTTAGTGATCTAAACACTCTTATATTTGTTTACAAAGGGAGTATTTGTTAATTAATAGTAGCATTGCATGCAATGAAATGACCACTTTTATGTACTACTACTACATGTTTGCTACAGATGGCATGGCAACATGTTATAGCCACCGGTCGGCTAAATTATTAACCATGATCTAAGTAGTCTCAAGTGATTGAATGCATACGCACCCAACGTCTCCTATTGGGTGATTTCTTTTTTTTTTGTGGCAAAAAACAGGGAACGAGGTGGGTAGTTAATGGACCGCGCCTAAAAGTTTTGGGATTATTTGGTTTTCATAACGTGAATAATGCACCAGTACGGAGGGAGTACGGACGGAGCATAGTCTTTGATTGCAAGTTTTTTGGTAGCTTACCAAGCTGCCCGCTCGGTGAGTACAATAGTAGTAACTAGTCTGATTGATGAGATTTCAGATTTGAGCCATCTACCGGAAGGGAGAGTGTGTAATATCATCCGGAACTACGTTCAAAACTGAATAAAACAATACTCCATGTAGTATTTATTTACAGAGGGAGTAGTCTATTTTTTGTAACATGCATTACTAGATATTGCTAGTGAAATAGATGGACGTGGTAGTACTACTAAATCCAGACGGTGGTGCTAGTACTAGTAGTAGCACCAATGTAGTAGTATTGTACTACTCGTTGGTTAAATTATTACGTTCTACTCTCGCTGACACAGTGACCGTATAACCCCTCTGTATAGAGAGATCGAGTGAGAGGGGAGGCCCGTGAGAGATAGTAGAGAGAGAGAGAAATAGCTACTCCCTTCGTTTGATAAAGTAGTGCCTGTATTTTTTTTAAGTCAAACTTTTGAAACATTGGCCAAGTTTATAAAGAAATTACTTATATCTACAATACCAAAGATAAAGATAGTATGAATTAAGACATGTTGTGATGAATCTAATGATCGTTCCAGATGTAAATGTTTTTCTTCACGTATACCTGGTCAAACTTTTCTGAGGTTTGACTTTTCAAAACATCCATATGTTTATGGACGTGAGAGAGTACCCAACTAGAGAGAGAGAGAGAGAGAGTGTGTGTGTGAAATAGAAAGAGTGAGTGAAAAAGTGTGCGTGCATGTGTGTAAGAGACATGGACAACATATGATAAAGTAGAGAAAAAGCGCATGTGTCTTATGCAAACATATCACACATGCATCTTCGACTACGGAAGCGAGGTGAGGAAATAGTGTGTGGTTGTTTGCAATCGATAAAGAAAGACCCCTAGCACATGGCCAAGAGAGGTCGGACAAACAAGGGAGATAGGTCGAGAGAGACGTATGGAGAAAATGCAAACAATGGGAGCAGCGAGTGTATGTTTGTAACAAAGAGATCCCCTGGAGATCATGGTGAGACTACATGGGTGGGAGATCGAGTGACAAGGTATGTGCATGACAGAAGATACTCTGAGAGATGTCGAGATAGATGTATGGATGGAAGGAGACAATATGTGTGTTCCTGAGGGGGGAGGAGTGCATGAGTGTTAGATGAGTCTATGTAGCGCGAGCGAGATATGTGTATGTGTGAATCAGGGAGATATAAAGTTTGAGAGAGATAGAGGAGCCCCGAGACGGCTGACCAGTGGTGCGTCAGATAGCTAAGAGGGGGAAAGAGATACTCCATCCGTTCGATAATGCAGTGCATATAATTTTTTTTAGAAGTCAAACATTGGAAACTTCAACCAGGTTAACAAATATTATATCTACAGTACCAAAGATACATCATACGACACTACATCTCATGATGAAACTAATGATATATGTTTGTCGTTCTAGATGTAAATGTTTTTCTCCACGTACATGACTTTTCAATAAATTTATATGCTATGGACCGACGAGAGTGCCTAAGTCGAGAGAGATCAAGTGCGTTGAAGGAGAATGAGTGAGTGTGCGAAGAGAGTTTGTGTGTGTGAAAGAGAAAGGGACAACATACGATAAATCAGAGAGAGAGAGTGTTCGTTTCTTGTGCAAACATATCATGCATGCATCTCCGAGATAGAAAAGCGATGTGAGTAGATACATGAAGATAGCTAGTGTGTGATTGTTTGCAATGGAGAGAGACACCCCTATAGCACATGTCCAATAACGGTCTGTCCAACAAGGGACAAAGGTCGAGAGGGACACATAGAGAAGATGGACGCATGGGGAGGGAGAGAGGGTGTGTCTATGATAGGGAGAATCGCTCGAGATCGTGAGGGGACTATATGGGTGGGAGATCGAGGGACGAGGTGTGTGTGCGTGATAGAAAGATGCCCCGAGAGAAATTGAGATAGACCAAGTGAGGGAAAGAGACAATGCACATGTTTGTGATGGAGACTAAGAATTATTCATATACATATAGGGGGGAATGCGTGTGCCTATAATTGAGTGAGATACAATCGTACTTCTCTATGCTTGAGATTGTGTGTGTGTGCCTGTGAGATGGGGAGAGAATGAGGGAGAGAGGGAGAGTTTTAGATGGGTCAATAAAGTGTGAGTGAGATATGCATGTGTATGTGTGACCCAGGGAGACGGAGAGTTTGAGAGAGAGAGGGAAGAGCTCCGAGACGACATAGTGTTGCGTGAGAGAGTTACGGGCAACGAGCCTGGGAATTTGTGTGCGTACGATGAGTGCCCAAGATATTTAGCTTGGACTAGAGAACCATACATAGTGTGCCAAAGAGACCTATACATGGACTATGCATGCGAACTAGAAAGACCCCCCCCCCCACACACACACGGAGAGAGATAAAGAGAGAGGGAGAGGGACCGACAAGGTTTGTGTTTGGATGTGTGCGATAGAATTGAAGATTATTGGTGAGAGAGAGAACACGAGCCCGGGAGAGGGGAAGGTCGCGTTTATGCATCAAATATTTAATTGGAGAACATGTTGTATGCAATCCACACATGAACGGAGATATGCGTATCAAACAAGTTCATTAATTTGACTTTCAACATGTTCATGGAGTACTATAATACTGTACAACATGTTGCTCAATTGAGGTGTTCAATTTTGGATTTAGTTCACTATTTTGACCCGGTGAACGAGCTATTTCGTTGAATCGGGATATTTCATTTTGGGTTTGATTCCCGTTTTTGAGTGGGTCAAATATTTGTCATATAGTAAATCGTTAGCAACGAGCATGTAAAAACACATTAGTCCCAAGCATCATCTCACCATCTAAAAAAGAAGTGGCAAGCTAGTATTTCAAAATTTGATTCGAATCGACCTGGTAAGGTAGACTTGGATGCTCGTTCTCCCAAGATTTGAATGAACCGCTAAACACCCTCTGCTCCGTGGAATTCGCCCGAGCAAATAAATGGGAGACGCGAAATTACTGGCCTATGTGGGGGAGCGCATCAATTGGCCCATTGTACATCGAGGGTAGGTTCGTAACTTCATCCAAGCGCGGCTTCTCCTCGGCTGAAATGATAGGTGCTGAATAATTCATAAACCATGGGCAGAAAAACACCCTCTCCTTGGCCGAAATCGCTCGCGCCGACTATTTCAAAACATGCCCTCCTCGGCCGATATCGCTCGCGCCGAATATTTCTAAACATGCCGTCCTCGCCCGAAATCGCTCGCGTCGACTATTTCAACACATGCCATCCTCGCCCGAAATCGCTCGCGCCCACTATTTCAAAACACGCCCTCCTCGCCCGAAATCGCTCGCGCCCACTATTTGGGAGAAGCAAAGTTACTCTACTATCCCCGACCCTTAGTACACAGACCCAAGCCCAGAAGCCTAAAGGCAGGGGTAGAACTGTAACTCCCCACATTTCACACAAATAAATGCAGAAGACATGGTTCCCCCTCCCAATTCCCCATTCATACATCATGGGCGCCAAATCACCTTCTCCCCAGCCGCAAAACCTCAGCCCCTCCTCCATGGCGCCCCCACCGCACCAAATTCACAGCCGCCCTACTACCCAATGCTGGAGACGCTGTCCATTCGCCGTTGTGCATGGGCCCGTAGGCCTCTTTCTCTATGCTGTCGGAGCTGCCTCGACGACGGCTGCGTGAATCGTACCAGACCTGATTCACCCCCGCTGTTTTGCATGGTGCCGGAGCGGGTCCAACTTCGGATGCGTCCAGGGCCCCGACGGTACTTCCCCGTAGCCGTAGACCACCGCGACATCTCTGCTTTCGTGCCGCCAGCAGCCACCGCAACTGCGCCAGCCTCACCAACTCGGCAGCTGGAACTACCTACTTCACCTGGCCACAAAATAGGTCATAGACTCATCTCAAATCACTTTATATAGGCGTCAGTTATCTGAATTTTTATTCTGGGCCAATTGATTCCCAATGGGAAGCAGTACCCCTCGAGGCGGCGGAGCTCCTAGGCTACCGGTTGGCTGGTGTCTAACGTACGGGTGCGGGGGCACAAGTTCGCCGCGGAAGCAGCGCTTACGTGGCTATCTTAGAGTTGCATAGTTTGAAGGTACTGCCGCCGCTGGATCTGGAAGACGGTGAGTCTTTGTGGATTAGCCGGGGCGGCGCAACCACGGCAGTGCAGTCGGGCGGGGAGCGGGGTTTTGGTCGCACCTCTCGCGGCCAGGGACGATGGAGGCAGGCTGCTCTGCCGGTGGTCGCTGCCTCTGCCGAGAGGCATAAGACAGCCATCAAGCCGTTCGGCATAGATCGGACAATACCAAAATAAAATAAAACTGTGTGACCCCATTTTAGTTTTCAGTCAACAGACGTGTAACCACTCTCATAACTTACTGTTGATATCTTAGGTATTTCTTGAGATCAGAGATATGTGTCGTTCTTAACATTTTGCCTTTTCTGCATCTTCAGCCACACCGTCTTCCTTCTCACCGCAGCTGCTGCAACAAGGGAAGCATACACCAGAAGGGAGCTATAGTCCCCACTCAACAGTTTCCTACATCAAATGTGTGTGCCCTACTTTGACAACCGCGACAACTGCAGGGCCATTGACAAGTCAGCACATGATGCTCACTCGTATGGATGGGGGCCAGATAGGTTGTACCCTCATCTTACTTGTGTGCAACATTTATGGCATTGTTATTCATCTATGCATGGAAAATAGATTATCAAATTTCACTGTATATTCATGCTGATCTCTTAAGAGTCTTGTTCAGGAGTTAACGATGTTCCATAGTTCAAATAAGACTCTTGCTCTTTAGGTAATGTTGTTCCATAGTTATCATCCATCAGCCAATGTTATCCCACAAGCTGGTGATTATAACACTTCTAGTATTACCTATGTTGTTCTTTAATACTTTTGTGTGCCATCTAGTTAATCTCGAGTACAAATGATACACATTCTGTAGCTTTCATATGTGTTCTCCCTTTAGTTTTTGAGACCTGTTGCTGCTAGTTAAGCCCGTTCCTACTATTTATGTCGTCTCCTACAGGCACTCATTACATAAATCTAACTACTAGTTGTCTTCCATGCATGTTAGTTATAATTGCACACACTGATATATCCACAAGAACCTCAGGGAGCAATGTAACGGCCCTCAAACTTGACGTCAATGATACCCAACATGATGGAACATGTAAAGGCAGTTCTTCAGAAGACTTGCAGAAAGATGCTGAATCTTATTCACCCCACAAGGTCCTTGCTCTAACTTGGCCCGTGATATGGGTACAACATGCATATAATGTCCTGGAGTGCATCTACTCTGTTGCAATGCCTTGTTCTTAGCCTGCTGATCATGCATGTAAATATGTTAGGCCTTCCTGTTTTTCAGTACCTATTCCATTCATGACAACATGTTTTCAAATTCAAGTACTGTCATTCTACTCTATCACAGTGCCATCTGCTTAGTTTGGACACCATGCTTCTGAATATCTTATGCATTGTTATTCATCAGTATGCACTTCATCTGTCTACCATACCATGTTGTTTTTTTACATTGAAGTGTTGTTCTAGTGGTCTGTTGCAATGCCATCTTAGTTTCTCAGTCATACACGCATATGTTGCCTTAGTGTTTTTCTGTATGTATTATGCTAGCATACAGTTTTACATTCAAGTAGTGTTCTTTTACCTTGTTGTCCGGTCATATCCCTAGCTCTTACATCATACTCCCTCCGTCCGGATTACATGTCGCAGAAATGGATAAAAATGGATGTATCTAGAACTGAAATACGCCTAGACCCATCCATTTATTTCCGGATGGAGGGGATACATGTCCATATGCATGCCTTTCTATTCTTCAGTACCTATTCTATCTCTATGTAGCATGTTTTATAATTGAAGCACCATTCTTGTATATAAGGCATGCAAGGGGAAGAAGGCTATGTTAGAATCTGAAGGGTTACAAACCAGGTCTTTGCAAAAGATCCAAACGCCAGGAGATAGTAAATCAACTCCGGTTTTCATAGATACTGCTCCATCATAGAGAAACCCAACTCCTACTAATAATAAGCAGATTCAAGTGGCCAAAGAACTAGTCTGCTCCAGACTAGCAAAAATATGTCAACTCCATTCTAAGAAGCGTGTGCGTATCATCGCATCATGAAATTTCATAGCATTCTGATCATATTTTCTACATGTTTCTTACCCATCTCTCTTTTAGAAAATAAGGTTAAATGATAGAAGACTTTCTGCTCTGGGATCGTATTCGAGGAAAGTATCTTGCGGGAATTCTGTGTGCTCCAATGCTGATGTAAGTACCTATTGTATATCACTATATTTTTACATTAGCATGTATTTTGTTAATCAGCATGAATCCAACCTTTATCTAATCTAAATTTAGTCTTAGCAAAATGTATAATGTTGATTTTTGTAAGGAAAACTGCCTGGTAGTTTTGCATACTGAGCTGCATGAGTGTACTATCTCATATCATCCACATTACTGAATTGTAGTGTTGCTCTGGTTGCCCATTCATTCATCGTGTCAATGTTTATTTCATATTACCTTACCTGGCTGATGATAGCTGTGCCATATTGTGTTAATTGGGTGTAGGCTGGTGTGGTCTGGTTGCCCAAACATTCATTGTGTCAATGTTGCCTTCCTATTATCCGACTGGCCAATGATAGCAATGCTAGTGTGTTAATTTGGTGCGAGGATCTTTGAAGATAAGAAGACAAACTCTGAAAACAGCAAGTCAACCCCTTGGTTTCTTTCCAATAAATCTAGGCCAGGTAATATGGCAATAACTCTTGATAAATCTGTTCGGTTCCCCTCCTAATTTATGTTATGATGCAGTGGTCGAGACACAGTCCACTATCAATAATACAAGCCTTCCAAAATTGCCATCTGAATCTATTCAGTTTCCTCTGTCTCGAATGCAACGGAAAAATATATGTTTGTGAACCAATTACTGGCTGAAACAATGATGGAAATGGTGGAGGAATCAGAGGTGCACATTCGTGCACAACAACAACTGATCAATGTTTTCAGAGACAGTGTAGCAAAGAAGGAAGAACTTGCCCACATGCTTATGGGCGTCATCCATGCTGAGGTTGCAGATAGTGACAATGTAGATCATTAGGTTCTGTTCATTAATTTCCACTGGCATCAATCTTGGATTGCCCAGTGGATGTAATTTCCTGTAATATATGCTGGATGTGCAATGTTTTTTTCCTGTATGTCGTACCTTTGCTAAGCGCGCCTCGTATTCAAGCTAAATGGTCGCAAGGAAGCTAAAAAAGTAGTGAAATTGTTAGTTAGCACGAACAGTCGTTTGCCCTATATGAAGGAAGCAGCCCACTGGCCTTAATGAGCTTCCCTAATGGGCTCGCAGGGGCCAAAATTCTCACAGGCCATTGATTGATCGGTTTTGGTCCTGTGCATAATTGCTCGTCGTAATGGGCTCAAATTATCTAATTGGGCCTACAGACATGTTCGAACTTTAGTGGGCCCATTAAGTTAATGGGCCATTACCAGGCCGAAAGTTAATGGTTGGCCCTGTTACCTCTCGGGTCGTTAACAGGCCGACATCCAAGCATGCAACAGCTGGGCCCATTTGATTTCACGGGTCGTTAACATGCCAATACTAAGGTCGGGCTACATATGGCCCAACTATACTATGGGCCTTTAGCAGGCCGAAAGAGAAAGCGGGCTCGTACTGGACCATGAAGAGCATGGGCCGCTAAGAGGCCGAAATTCAGGTCATACTGTATATGGCCCAACTGTTTTGTGGGCCTTTAGCTGGCCGAAAGAGAAACTGGGCTCGTATTGGACCATGAAGAGCATGGGCCATTAAAAGGCCAAAACTCAGCTCTGACTGCAAATGGCCCAACTCATTTATGGGCCGTCAACAGGATTAAAGACACACCGGGCCAAAAATTGGCTCAACACTTAAATGGGTCGCTAAAAGGCCAAAAGATGTACATCCTAAAAATTGCCCCATCCCTTGAATGGGCCGTTAACAAGCCAATACCACATCGGGCCGATATTGAGCCCAAATATATAGTGGGCTGTTAATGGGCTTGAACTGGAGATGGGCTGCAATGGTGTCAAATCATTAACGGGCCGTTGACGGGCCGAATTGGCACATCTCGTATGGGCAGTGGGCTTAAATGGACCTGACACAAGTAGGCCTTATATGGGCCGGCCTGCTAATTTTTACTGGACCGGCCTTTTTCACCGGAATGGGCCACTATTTGGCCGTGGCACGTGTCGACCTATCATAGGCGCCTCCTATCCAATGAGTGGATGACATCTGTCCCAACGGTGAGCCAACACGTGTTTCTTCCGGCCAATGAGAATTTTACACGTGGAAATTCCCCATTGGTCTGGGCTGTTAACGGGTTATCGGATCTGAAACTGGACCTGATAGCTTAACGGTGACCCGTTACGGTGGATGCCACGTGCCGGTTACCCTTGACGAAAGCACTTCCATGACGCGACATTTATCATCATGGAAGTGGACACTTCCGTGATGATAATTCTGGTAATGTCATGGAACACTTCTCTGACAAAGACAGTGTGACTATCTTGATTCTGTCATAAAATTGTCCTGGATGTACATGCATGACAGAAAATGTGACCTACTGTGACAAACACATATCATCACGGAAGTGTATATTTGTGTAGTGAATGTTTCCCAAAATAGCTAAAACTGAGTGCTTCTATTGCAAGGGAAATGGCCACTAGAAGCAGAGCTCTGCCCCAAGTATTTGGCCGATAAGAAGGGAGCCAACGTCAACCAAGGTTTATATGATATACATGTTATTCATGTGTACCTTACTGAAAGATCGTGGATGTCGCCTAGAGGGGGGGGGGTGAATAGGAGCTTTCAAATAATTACGGTTTAGGCTTGAACAAATGCGGAATAAACCTAGCGGTTAATTTGTCAAGCACAAAACCTACAACAACTAGGTTCACCTATGTGCACAAACAACTTATGCTAAGCAAGATAAGCTACTAGGTGATAGCAAGATATATGACAAGAAACAATATGGCTGTCACAAAGTAAAGTGCATAAGTAAAGGGCTCGAGTAAGAGATAACCGAGGCACGTGGAGACGATGATGTATCCCGAAGATCACACCGTTGCGGACGCTATTCTCAGTTGGGAGTGGTGTGGAGGCACAATTCTCCCCAAGAAGCCACTAGGTCCACCGTAATCTCCTCACGCCCTCGCACAATGCAAGACACTGTGATTCCCCTAAGGGACCCTTGAGGGTGGTCACCGAACCCGTACAAATGGCAACCCTTGGGGCGGTCACCGAACCCATACACTTTGGCATCCCTTGGGGGCGGTCACCAGAACCCGTCAAATTGCTTGGGGCGATCTCCACAACCTAATTGGAGACCCCGATGCTTGCCCGGAGCTTTACACCACAATGATTGAGCTTCGAACACCACCAACTGTCTAGGGCGCCCAAGCACCCAAGAGGAACAAGCTGAAGGGCACCAAGCACCCAAGAGAAATAAGCTTATCAACTTGTAACTTCCACGTACCACCATGGAGAACTCAAACCAATGCACCAAATGCAATGGCAAGGGCACACGGAGTGCCGAAGTCCCTCATTCTCAAATCCCACCAAAGCAACGAAAGCTATGGAGTAAAATGATAGGAAGAACAAGAAGTAGAACACCAAGAACTCCAAGATCTAGATCCAAGGGGATCCCCTCACATAGAGGAGAAAGTGATTGGTGGAAATGTGGATCTAGATCTCCCCTCTTCCCCCCCCCCCCAAAACTAGCAAGAATCCATGGAGGGATTGAGAGATAGCAAGCTCGAAGAAGGTCAACAATGGGGGAAGAACGCGAGTGCAAGGATAAGGCTCAGTGGGTAAGAAGACTCCCTTTTATACGTGGGCAAAAATCCAACCGTTATCCCCTCATTCAGCCCGCAGCAAGCGGTACTACCGCTTAAGGGAGCAGTACTACCGCTGGCCGCAGCGAGCGGTACTACCCCTCAAGGGAGCGGTACTACCGCTGGCTGCAGCGGTACTACCGCTGGGACCATGCACCGGACCTACGAAGGAGACGAGAGAAGGGACACAGGAGAGGGCTGAGGGAGTCCTGGACTAGGGGGTGTCCGGATAGCCGAACTATCATCTTTGGCCGGACTCCTGGACTATGAAGATAAAAGATTGAAGACTTCGTCCCGTGTCCGGATAGGACTTTCCTTGGCGTGGAAGGCAAGCTTGGCGATACGGATATGTAGATCTCCTACCGTTGTAACCGACTCTGTATAACCCTAACCCTATTCGGTGTCTATATAAACCGAAGGGTTTTAGTCCATAGGACGAACAAAAATCATACCATAGGCTAGCTTATAGGGTTTAGCCTCTCTGATCTCGTGGTAGATCTACTCTTGTACTACCCATATCATCAATATTAATCAAGCAGGAGTAGGGTATTACCTCCATCGAGAGGGCCCGAACACAGGTAAAACATCGTGTCCCTTGTCTCCTATTACCATCCGCCTAGACGCACAGTTCGGGACCCCCTACCCGAGATCCGCCGGTTTTGACATCGACATTGGTGCTTTGATTGAGAGTTCCTCTGTGTCTCCATCTATAGGCCCGATGGCTCCTTCAATCATCAGCAACGACGCAGTCCAGGGTGAGACTTTTCTCCCCGGACAGATCTTCGTATTCGGCGGCCTTGCATTGCGGGCCAATTCGCTAGGCCATCTGGAGAAGATCGAAAGCTACTCCCCTGGCCATGAGGTCAGATTTGGAAGCTTGAACTATACGGCCGATGTCCGCGGAGACTTGATCTTCGACGGATTCGAGCCCTGACCGGCGTGCCGCCTTTGTCTCAATGGGTATGATCTAGCTCTGCCCGAGCGATTGCCACAGAGGCCGCACCGATGCCGCTCCGACCCTTAATCCGGGCCGGTTTACTGATCGAGGGCGGTTGGTTGGACACCGCTGGGGGCTGAAATCTCCACGGCGATTGAGCGAACACCATCCCTGTCCTTTGCAAAGCTCGTGACTCCCAGTGCCGGACTCCTTTCCGGACTCGAACCTCCAGCGCATCTACCGATCGAATCCGGTAGGCGCCCGGTCTGAGTTCACCGCCACGGACATCTTCGGCCTTTCGCCCTTTGGCGATACCCTGAACTCATTAAAGTCTCTCTCTTTGTCAGGGAGCCCTGGCCGAACTATGGTCAGGAAGGTTGGGATTCGGACGACGAAGAAATTCAAAGCCCACCCACCACCCACTTTGTAGCCACTATCGATGATTTAACCGGCATGCTCGACTTCGACTCCGAAGACATCGACGGTATGGACGACGGTGTCGGAGACGACCAAGAGCCAACGCCCACGGGGCACTGGAAGGCCACCTCGTCATATGACATATACATGGTGGACATCCCAAAAGATGGGAATGGCGATGGAACGACGGAGGATGACCCCTCCAAGAAACAACCCAAGCGCCGACGTTAGCGGCACCGCTCTAAAACCCGCCACAGTAAAAACGGCGATTCCGGCACAGGGGACAATAATACCCCGGACAGTGCCGAAGATGACCCCCTCCAGCAGGACTCAGCGCAGGAGGAGGGAGAAGCAAGTCCGCATGACAGTGCGGCAGAAAGAGAGGTAGAGGACGATAATTATGCGCCCCCTCCGAAGACGAGGCAAGCCTCGACGATGATTTAAATTGCTGCGTGCCAGAGGACCCCGTCGAACAAGAGCGTTTTAAACGCAGGCTCATGGCCACGGCAAGCAGCCTCAAGAAAAAGCAGCAATAGCTTAGAGCTGACCAAGACCTGCTAGCTGACAGATGGACTGAAGTCCTTGCAGCCGAAGAGTATGAACTCGAACGCCCCTCCAAAAGCTACCCCAAACGCAGGCCGTTGCCTCGATCGAGGAGGAAGCGCCACGCCACCTGACACGACATGGCAGACCGGCCACCCCGTGGCCGCGACAGAGAAGCCTCTCGGCCCTCCGCTCAAGCCACGCCCCGACGCCGCTCAAAAAGTACCAAGGCACGGGAAAACGCACCGGACTTGTGAGATATATTGGAGGATAAGGCAAAGCATACAAGATCGATCTACAGATCGGCGTGGGCGTAACGACTGGGATGATTACCGTCACGCCGGATCTGACAAACCCGGCCGGGCCGAACCACGATGAGACAAAGCTCATATGAGCTACGTCGTGATATAGCCCAATACAGAGGCGCCACACCCACTATGCTTCACGGATGAAGTAATGGATCATCAAATCCACGAGGGCTTCAAACCCATAAACATCGAATCATACGATGGTACCCGCAGATCCTGCAATGCGGATCGAGGACTATCTCCTCCATATCCACATGGCCCGCGGTGAGGATCTACATGCCATCAAATACCTCCCACTCAAGCTTAAAGGACCAGCTCGGCATTGGCTCAACAGCTTGCCAGCAGAGTCAATCGGTTGTTGGGAGGACCTAGAAGCCGCATTCCTTGATAACTTCGGGGCACATATGTGCGACCACCGACGCCGATGACCTTAGCCATATAATTCAGCAGCGGAAGAACCGCCGGACAATTACGGGCGCGGTTCCTAACAAAGAAAAATCAGATCGTCGACCGTCCGAATGCGTAGGCGCTAGCAACCTTCAAACACAACATCCGCGATGAGTGGCTAGCCCGGCACCTAGGACAGGAAAAGCCGAAATCCATGGCAGCCCTCACCACACTCATGACCCGCTTTATGCGGGAGAGGACAATTGCTAGCTCGAAGCAACAACTTGGCAAAACACCACGGTAGTTCGGATACCAAGGACAGCAATGGCAGGTCGCGCGCAATAAGCATAAACGCCGCGTGCGGTGATAATGCGGAAGATCTGACGATAAATGCCGGATTCGAGGCCCTAAACCCGGTCGTGGAAGAAGCCATTCAAAAGAAATACCAGGCCCGTCCAACTTGGACCGAATACTCGATCGCTTGTGCGGATACATAGCACCCCCGAAAAACCAGCCAACCACACTAACAGGGATTGTTGGGTGTTCAAGCAAGCAGGCAAGCTAAGCGCCGAAAACAACGACAAGGGGCTGCATAGCGATGACGAGGAAGAGCCCCGGCCGCCGAACAATAGAGGACAGAAGGGCTTTCCCACACAAGTGCGGATGGTGAACACGATATATGCAACCCACATACCCAAAAGGGAACGGAAGCGCGCACTAAGGGACGTATACGCGATGGAGCCAGTCACCCCGAAGTTCAACCCATGGACTTCCTGCCTGATCACCTTCGATCGAAGGGACCACCCCACTAGCATCCGTCACGGCGGTTTCGCCGCATTGGTTCTTTACCCAATTATTGACGGATTTCACCTCACCAGAGTCCTGATGGACGGCGGCGGCAACTGAACCTGATTTATCGAGGATACGGTCGCAAAATGGGCATAGACCCGTCAAGGATCAAACCCACAAAGACAACCTTTAAAGGCGCCATTCCTGGTGTAGAGGCCAACTGCATAGGCTCCGTTACACTTGAAGTGGTCTTCGGATCCCCGGATAACTTCCGGAGTGAGGACATAATCTTCGACATAGCCCCGTTCCACAGCGGCTATCACGCACTGCTCGGACGAACCGCATTCGCAAAATTCAATGCGGTGCCGCACTACGCGTACCTCAAACTCAAGATACCAGGCCCTCGAGGCGTAATCACGGTCAATGGAAACACCGAACGCTCCCTCCGAACGGAGGAGCATACGGCCGCCCTTAAGGCAATTCTCCAGTCCGGCCAATAAACAATCGGACACTATCAAGCGCGCCCGGAGTAACCTACAGCAAGACCGCCTGGCACGCTCCGAACAAGCGTAGTAATGCAGCCCCAACCCCAGCCCTCGCGAACTCACGAAGCCAGTACTACGCGCACGTAATTGCGCTCTGAAGCACCATGGGCATAGGGACGGGCCACGACCACGGCATGCCCAGAATGCGGCTAAACCGCACTAGGGCCTCCCGTTTGTGTCATTCCTTTTTTTTCTTTTTCTTCATTTTACTTTCAGGACTCCGTTCTCCAGAAGTCTTGTCCGGCATTCGCGCCGAATACACGATGCAACAGCCAGGGAAGCAGAAAATAGCGTCGAGTGTCCAGGTGGTCTCTATTACGAGCAGTATACCTGTTCTACATACCACACCGCAAACTTACCCCTGGAAGGGGGACATGTCAAAAGTCCCGTACCTTGCTTGTTGCACAATTTGTATCGTTCTGCTTTTATTGGCAGTTTCTTTTGAATAACCAATATATAGCTCTTGCCTATTATTGCATTCTTTCCCATTATATATGTTCATTTATGACATTGCGCAACTGCATACAATTTGGTACGGCCAATACACCGAGGGCTTATGTACCCCAAAAACATGGTGTGACAAGTCCGAACATCGTTCACAAGTGTGGCACCCCGAACTTATAGCATTATATGCATCGGCTCGAATCATGTCTTGGGTCAATAGTTGGGTTTGCCGGCTCCCATGTTTTGGTACCTTACGTTCCGTTATATCGGCTAAGGTAGCGCTGGGAGAACCACCGCGATTGTGCCCGGTTGAGCTGGGTTGAGCACCTCGAGAAAGCTAAAACTGACCGTCATGATAAGGCGAGAGCCGGTCACTGCTCGAGAGGTTTCTTGAGTCCCTAAAGACTTATGCCGCTTAGAGCGAGGAACCGGCATTGTCCGGCCAAAGGCGTGGATAGCGCCCGAACTCGGTCTTCCGAATACTAGGGGCTTCACGAAATTTAAAATTATAGAATTCTATGGCTAAGTGACAGTGTTCAAGCATTATAGTCCGGTTGCCTGGTTCGTTGCGTTGAGCGCCTCCCTCGAAGGACCCAAGTATGGGAACAAGAGCGCTCAAGTTTATCCCGAACATCCCAGCACTCGTGGCATCGGGGCTGAAGCCAACGACTCGCCATCTCTCAAATTTGATAAATGGCCGCACAGAAGGTAATATTTTAAATTCAAAAGCGTTGCTTAGCGCATATGAAAAAGTTTTCAGCGTACAGGATAACAAATGCGAGTCTACTCAAATATTACATCTTTGGAGCATTCACCCGCTATAAGACGGGCACCCTTCAGGACGCCCTCATAATACTTCTCGGGCTTGCGATGTTCTTTGCTCGGCGGCGGCCTGTCAGTCACCAGCTTATCCGCGTCCAGCTTGCCCCAGTGCACCTTGGCACGGGCAAGGGCCCTACGGGCGCCTTCAAGATATACGGAGCGCTTGATGACTTCGATCCATGGACAGGCATCCACCAGCCGCCGCACTAGCCCGAAGTAGCTCCCAGGCATGGCCTCATTTGGCCACAGCCGAGCTATAAGGCCCTTCATGGCCTGTTCGGCGACCTTGTGGAGCTCGACCAATTGCTTCAGCTTGGTCGGTCAAGGGCACTGGTGTTCAGCCTCGACATCGAGACCAAAACACCTTTTCTGTCGAGCTCCCTTCTTCGGCTCGGTAGAAAGCAGCGGCATCGGAGACACTCCGTGGAAGATCTGCGAACGCTCCTGGAGAGCTCCGGATTCGGGTAAGTACTAGATAATTAACTTTTACATTCTTGCTCTGCATAAAGAATGCCTTACCCGCCGCGATCTTCTTTATTGCCTCAATCTCCTGAAGGGCTTTTTGGGCCTCGGCCTTAGCAGCTTTGGCACTCTCAAGAGCCAAGGCAAGCTCGGACTCTCGGGTCTTCGAGTCATGTTCCAAACCCTCGTGCTTTTCCACGAGAGCCTGGAGCTCTTGCCATACCTCCGCCAGCTGCGCCTCCCCCTTCTCTCGCTCGATGTGCTCCGCGGCCGCTTTTTTTTCGGTCGCGGACACCGCCTCCTTCAGGGTCGCCACCTCGCTCGTGGCCCCTGCAGTACCCATGTTATTACTGGTATCTTTTGCAAACACATTTTTAAATTCCATAAGGTATTACTTACCTTCCTTGTCCTCGAGCTGCTTCTTGGCTTGGCCGAGCTCGTTCTCGGACCGCTCGAGGCTCTCCTTCAATGCATTGACCTCCATGATTAGTGCGGCAGAGGTCAATAGCGCAGCCTGCATTCCCATATTGACATAATTATGTTAGACTCCTGCGTATATCTTTTTAGATCCTCAGTCCGGCTTTTCTTTCCGAACACCGAACTAAGCATCATGGGCTACTGTCTATGCGGTAATCTTCTTACATATATTGAAAACTTACCTCAAAGCCTGTTAGAAGGCCATTGCAGGCTTCAGTCAGCCTGCTCTTGGCGGACTGAACTTTCTGGATCACCACACTCATAACAGTGCGGTGCTCCTCCTCGATGGAGGCGCTGTTAAGCGCCTCGATTAACTATCCGGTGCCTCGGTTGGACGGAGGACACCGGCGTCTTACCCTTCCTACGAAGGGGCCGCTTGCCGGACTTCGGAACCGCTGAAGGTTCCGGTATGGAGTCCGGACAAGGGTCGGGCTTAGAGCCCCTGGGGGTCTCGCTCCCCTCGCGCGTGGAGTCCGGGAGGCTGCCTTGCTGCGCCTCCTGCGCCACCTCCTTTTGACCAGGCCCCCCTTGGGGCCCCACCTCGGTGTTGTTAGCAGCATGAGGTGAGGAGGCGGCCAGAAGTGAAGTACTCTCTACTTCCGATGAATTCAGGGACCCGCTCGACGAAGCGGCGAGCTCGTCCTTGGGCGGGCTGCATGATTGTTCGGCATTAGAGAACACTATGCAATGAAAAAAAGCCTTGGGTATCCGGACACTTACGATCTTGCTAGGGGCTTGGCCCTCGAGGGCCAGTCCTCCTCGCCGTCGTTGGCGTTGGTGGAGACGTCCAAGGAACGGTTCTTCCCTTCTTGAACCCTCCGGCCTCCCAGTGGGCAGCCTTTCTTTTCTTCTCTCTCACCGGGGAGAGGCTTCTGTTTCCTCCTCCTCGTTTTCACGGGAGGAGTCCGCCTCCGAGTCGTCGGACGATGAGTCCGACAACACCTGGCGCCAGGCACTCCTTCGAGTCCTCGTGGCCTTCTTCTTGGCCTTCTTCTCCGGCACCACGTAAGGCGCCGAGCAGCAGCTCGCCAAGCGGGCGTCTCTGGTCTTCGGCAAAGGAGCCGGACACTTAACCTGCCCGGGTGTGCTCCGCCAGTCCTGTCAAAGGCAAGGGAGTTTAGATCCCGCATAGAGTCAAACTATGAAAAGCAAGATTCCCGTGAAGGGAAAAATAGCTTACCTCGGTAGCTTGACGCTGCGAGCTGAATCCGTGATCTTCTGTAGCGGATGAGGGAGCCTCGGCGCCCTTGAACAGCACCTTCCAGGCATCTTCGTACGTAGTGTCGAAGAGTCTCTTCAGGGTTGGATGATGTGCCGGATCGAACTCCCACAATTTGAAGGCCCGTTGTTGGCATGGGAGGATCTGGCGGATGAGCATAACCTAGACCACATTGACGAGCCTGAGATTCTTGTTCGCCAAGGTCCGCATGCAGGTTTGGAGTCCGGTCAGCTCTTCCGAATTACCCCACGCCAGACCAGTCTCCTTCCAAGAAGAGAGCCGCGTGGGAATACCAGACCGAAATTCGGGGGCCGCCGCCCATTTAGGGTCGCGCGGCTCGGTGATGTAGAACCACCCCGATTACCACCCCTTCACGGTCTCCACAAAGGAGCCATCGAGCCATAAGACGTTGGCGATCCTGCCGACCATGGCACCTCCGCACTCCGCCTGGCGGCCGCCCACAACCTTCGGCTTGACATTGAAGGTCTTCAACCATAAGCTGAAGTGGGGCTGGATGCAGAGGAAAGCCTCGCACACGATGATGAACGCCGAGATGTTGAGGATGAAATTCGGGGCGGATCGTGGAAGTCTAGGCCGTAGTAGAACATGAGCCCCCGGACGAATGGGTGAAGTGGAAAACCCAGTCCGCGGAGGAAGTGGGCAAGAAATACGACCCGCTCATGGGGCTCACGGGTGGGGATGAGCTGCCCTTCATTGGGCAGCCGATGTGCGACGTCGCCGGACAAGTATCCGACCTTCCGCAGTCTTTTTACTTGGCCCTTCGTGACGGAGGAGACCATCCACCCGCCTCCCGCTCCGGACATGGCTGGAAACGGTTGAGGAAGGATGTGCGGACTTGGGTGCTGGAGCTCAGAGTGCGCGGAAATGGATGAGCAAGGGAGGAGGAAGGCGTAGGTGAAAAGGGTGAATCCTTATCCCCTTATATGGACGGACGAGGCTATGCGTCCCCCACCAGCCTGATAAAACTCGCTTATCTCCCAAGAGCCGCAATCAATGGTGCGGTTGGGCTACCCACGTCCGTATTGATGAGAATCCCGGAATAAGGGGGCACGATCTACGCTTTGATAATACGTGCCAAGGAAACCGCCTCGCTAAACGCTACCGAGGTGGGGACGTAAAAACGATTCGAATAAAGGCCTGGCCGTGGTGTGATGTCACGCCGCGGAATACGTCAGCAGATCTATGCAAAAGATTATTCTCTCTATGGTGGTATGTGGAACTTGTTTTGTAGAGCTGGACACTATCCTTGTGTTCAAAACCTTCTATGAAGTATTCGGAGGAGGAAACCGCCTTGCAATGCCGAAGACAATATGCGTGCCGGACTCGTCGTCATTTAAGCCTGGTTCAGGGGCTACTGAGGGAGTCCTGGACTAGGGGGTGTCCGGATAGCCGAACTATCATCTTTTGCCGGACTCCTGGACTATGAAGATACAAGATTGAGGACTTCGTCCCGTGTCCGGATAGGACTTTCCTTGGCGTGGAAGGCAAGCTTGGCGGTACGGATATGTAGATTTCCTACCATTGTAACCGACTCTGTGTAACCCTAACCCTATTCGGTGTCTATATAAACCGAAGGGTTTTCGTCCATAGGACGAATAACAATCATAGCATAGGCTAGCTTCTAGGGTTTAGCTTCTCTAATCTCGTGGTAGATCTACTCTTGTACTACCCATATCATCAATATTAATCAAGCAGGAGTAGGGTATTACCTCCATCGAGAGGGCCCGAACCTGGGTAAAAACATCGTGTCCCTTGTCTCCTGTTACCATCCGCCTAGACACACAGTTCGGGACCCCCTACCCGAGATCCGCCGGTTTTGACACCGACAAGGGCCTTTAAGCGGCACTAGTAGCGTGGTAGGTGTGGTACTACCGCTTATGGGCGGTACTACCGCTCCTATGCCGCCGCTACTACCACTGAACCCAACACGAGAAATTGCAGGTCTCGAGTCAAGGCGGTACTAGCACGGAACCGGAGCGGTACTGCCGCCTGATGCTCTGGGCGGTTCTACCGCCTGTTGCTCTCGGTGGTACTTCTGCTCCAGGGTGCGGTACTACCGCTAGCACCTCTCCTATGCCACTTCCAAGCAAAACAAATGCTCTAGGAAAAACGGAACTGCCACAACTTCTGCAAAAAGAGCTCCGAATTGAGAAAACTCAAGCTTGTTGGATAGATGACAATGAGTAGCACCCAACAGCGACATAACCTCTGAAGATATAGAAGAGGGGAACCTCCAACAGAGAAGAACCGGCATAACCCCAACATCGAAAACATGATAGAAGATGCATGAGAACTCCGTTTTCGATGAACTCGAGCTTGTCATCAAGATGACCATAAGCTCTAAGACTCACAAAGAGAACCGGGAAAAAACCCAACATCTAAAACATCATAGAAGATGCATGTGAACTCCGTTTTCGATGAACTCGAGCTTGTCATGAAGATGACCATAAGCTCTAATACTCACCAAGAGAAATACCAAACAAGAACCAAGAAAGATGATGCAAGGATGCAATGGTTTGAGCTCTCTACGAACAATACGATCAAGTTACTCATCAAGAGCCCCCCTTGATAGTACGACAACTGATCCTATAACCTGGTCTCTCAACAACCACCATGAGACCGGTAAAACATAAAAATATCAAGGGCAAACCTTTGCCTTGCACATAGTCCACTTGATATAGATGATGATGATCTTGACTCCCTCAAGTTGGACCACCTTTGTTGGTTGCGTTGGCTCGGTAAATACTAGTTGATTGCTCCCCCATACTCCACTATGGGTGAGCCACTCTTTGGCACATCTTCACAAGTCCATTGACGCCACAATGGATGGCAAGCTTGAAGGATGATCTCTTCGTGATGCTCTACTTGAACTTGCACACTGCCATCTTGATGACGATCACCACTTGATGTCAACCTCCATGGGTTGTATGAGATCTTCCACTTGATGCAAACCCATGGAAACAAACCTAACCCCAAATAAAACTCACACGTAGATCATGGGTTAGTACACAAAGCGTAATGGACAATGCTTACCATACCATGGGATCACTTGATCCCTCTCGGTACATCTTGTATGCTTTGTGTGTTGATCAACTTGATTCTTGTGTATTGATCAACTTGATTCACTCTTTACTTAGTCTTGATCAACCTTCTATCGTGTCTTCTACATGACCACTCTTTGGATAATTCCTTGAATAGCACATTGGTCAACATATAAACTCCTTGAAACCAACAAATGGACTTCAAGAAATTCCTATGGACAAGTCCTTCAAATATAACTCAAGACAACCATTAGTCCATAGAGATTGTCATCAATTACCAAAACCAAACATGGGGGCACCGCATGTTATTTCACTTACCAACTCTCGCTGTAGTGCCTAGGTATTTGATACCGGTTCGGTTGCTCACATTTGCAACTTAAAGCAGGAACTACGGAATAGACGGAGGCTGGCGAAGGACGAAGTGACGATGCACGTGGGAAATGGTTCCAAGGTAGATGTGATCGCCGTCGGCACGCTCGCTCTTCAATTACAATCGGGATTAGTGATGAACCGGAATAATTGTTATTTAGTGCCCACGTTGAGCATGAACGCTATATCTGGATCTTGTTTAATGTGAGACGGTTACTCATTTAAATCAGAGAATAATGGTTGTTCTATTTATATGGGTAATATCTTTTATGGTCATGCACCCATTGTGAGGGGTTTATTCTTATTGAATCTCGATAGTGATGATACACATGTTCATAACATTGATGCCAAAAAATGTAGTGTTGATAATGATAGTACCACTTTCTTGTGGCACTGCTGCTTAGGTCATATTGGTTTAAAGGGCATGAAGAAACTCCATGGTGATGGACTTTTGGAGTCACTTGATTTTGAATCACTTGACACATGCGAACCATGCCTCATGGACAAGATGACTAAAACACCGTTTTCCAGAACAATGGAATGGGCAAGTGACTTACTGGAAATCATACATACTGATGTGTGTGGTACGATGAGTGTTGACGTGCGCGGTGGATATCGTTACTTTCTCACCTTCACCGATGATCTGTGTAGATACGGGTACATTTGCTTAATGAAGCATAAGTCTGAAACGTTTGAAAAGCTCAAGCAATTTCAGAGTGAAGTTGAGAATCATCATAATAACAAGATCAAATTGCTACGATCTGATCGAGGGGGAGAGTATCTGAGTTGTGAGTTAGGCAATCGCTTAAGACAATGTGGAATTGTTTCACAGTGTATGCCACCTGGAACACCACAGCGTAATGGTTTGTCCGAACTTTGTAATCGTACCTTATTGGACATGGTGCGTTCTATGATGTATCTTGACGATCTGCCACTATCATTTTGGGGTTAAGCATTACAGATAGCTGCATTCACTTTAAACAGGGCACCATCTAAGTCTGTGGAGACGACGCTGTATGAACTATGGTTTGGCAAGAAACCTAAGATGTTGTTTCTTAAAGTTTGGGGCTGCAATGCTTTGTCAAAAGGCTTCAGCCAGAAAAGCTCAACCCAAAGCGGACAAATGCGTCTTCATATGATACCCAAATGCGACGGTTGGGTATACATTCTATCTCAGATCCGAAGGCAAAGTGTTTGTCGCTAAGAACAGGTCTTTTCTCGAGAAAGAGCTTCTCTCGAAAGAATTGAGTGGGAGGAAGATAGAACTTGATGAGGTTGTTGAACCTTTACTTCAACCAGAGAGTAGCGCAGCGTAGAAAGATGTTTCTGTGGCACCTACGTCAGTTGCAGAGGAAGCTAATGATGGTGATCATGAAGCTTCGGATCAAGTTACTATCGAACCTCGTAGGTCAACAAGGGTACGTACTGCTCATGTGTGGTACGATAACCCTGTCTTAGAAGCGACGGTGGGCCAGGATTCTGAAAAATGTTTAGAGGCCATGAAATCCGAGATGGGATCCATGTATGAAAACAAAGTATGGACTTTAGAAGTATTACCTAAAGGGTGCAAGGCCATTCAGAATAAATGGATCTTCCAGAAGAAACAGACGCGGACGGTAATGTAACTGCCTACAAAGCTTGTCTTGTGGCAAAGGGGTTTCCACAAGTTCAAGGAGTTGACTACAATGAGACTTTCTCACCTGTAGCGACGCTTAAGTCCGTCGGAATCATGTTAGCAATAGTTGCATTTTTTGATTATGAAATCTAGCACATGGATGTCAAAACAATGTTCCTTAATGGTTTCCTTAAGGAAGAGTTGTATATGATGTAACTGGAACGTTTTGTCGATCCAGAGAATGCTGATAGAGTGTGAAAATTCCAGTGATCCAGTTATGGACTGGTGCAATCATCTCGGAGTTAGAATCTTCGCTTTGATGAGGTGATCAAAGCGTTTGGGTTTATACAAGTTTTTGGAGAATCTTGTATTTACAAGAAAGTGAGTGGGAGCTCTATAGTGTTTCTAATATTATATGTGGATGGCATATTGTTGATTGGAAACAATATAGAACTTTTGTAAAACATGAAGGAATATTTGAACAAGAGTTTTTCAATGAAGGACCTAGGAGAAGATGCTTTCGTATTAGGCATCAATATCTATAGAGATAGATCGAGACGCTTGGTAGGAATTTCACAAGTACATACCTTGATAAGGTTTTGAAGAAGTTCAAAATGGATCAATCCAAGAAGGGGTTCTTGCCTATTTTGCAAGGTGTGAAGTTGAGTAAGATTCAATGCCCAGTGACTATAGAGGATAGAGAAAAGATGAGTGTCATCCTCTATGCTTCTGCCATAGGCTCTATCATGTTGCGATGTTATGAACAAGACTAGATGTCAGCCTTGCCATAAGTATGGCCGGAAGGTTTCAAAGTAATCCAGGAGTGGATCACTGGACAGCGGTCAAGAATATCCTTAAGTACCTGAAAAGGACCAAGGAAATCTTTCTCGTTTATGGAGGTGATCAAGAGCTTGTCATATAGGGTTACGTCGATGCAAGCTTTGACACTAATCCGGATGACTCTAAGTCTCAATCCGGATACATATATATTCTGAATGGAGGAGCGGTAAGCTGGTGCAGTTCCAAGCAAAGCGTGGTAGCTGATTCTACATGCGAAGCGGAGTACATAGCTCCCTCAGAGGCAGCGAAGGAAGGTGTTTGGATGAAGCAGTTCATTACAGATCTTGGTGTTGTGCCTAGTGTACTAAAACCAATGACTCTGTTCTATGACAACACTGGTGCCATTGCTCTAGCCAAGGAACCAAGGTTTCACAAGAGGATCAGAGACATAAAGCATCGCTTCAACTCCATCCACGGTGTAGTCAATGAGGAGGACATAAACATTTGCAAAGTACATACGGATCCTGAATTTCGCAGATCCATTGACTAAACCTCTTCCACGGTCAAAACATGATAAACACCAGAACTCTACGGGTGCTAGATTCATTACCATGTAATACTAGATTATTGACTCTAGTGCAAGTGGGAGACTGTTGGAAATATGCCCTGGAGGCAGTAATAAAGTGGTTATTATTATGTTTCCGTCTTCATGATCACTGTTTATTATCCATGCTATAATTGTATTGACTGGAAACCCAAATACATGTGTGGATACATAGACAACAACATGTCCCTAGTGAGCCTATACCCGACTAGCTCGTTGATCAAAGATGGCCATGGTTTCCTAGCCATAGACATGAGTTGTCATTTGATAACGGGATCACATCATTAGGAGAATGATGTGATGGACAAGACCCAAACTATAAATGTAGCATATGATCGTATCAAGTTTATTGCTATCATTTTCTACATGTCAAGTATATGTTCATATGACCATGAGATCATGCAACTCACTGACACCGGAGGAGTGCCTTGTGTGTATCAAACGTCGCAACATAACTGGGTGACTATAAAGGTGCTCTAAAGGTTTCTCCGAGGGTGTCATTTGAGTTGTCATGGATCAAGACTAGGATTTGCAACTCCGTATGTCGGAGGGGTATCTCAGGGCCCACTCGATAATACAACATCACAATGAGCTTACAAGCAATGTGACTAATGAGTTAGCCACATGATCTTGTATTGTGGAACAAGTAAAGAGACTTGCCGGTAACGACGTTGAACTAGGTATGGAGATACCGACGATCGAATCTCAGGCAAGTAAAATACTGATGGACAAAGGTAACTGCATACGAGATTAGTTGAATCCTTGACATCGAGGTTCGACCAATAAAGATCTTTGTAGAATATGTGGGAACCAATATGGACATCTAGGTCCCGCTATTGGTTATTGATCATAGAGGTGTCTCGGTCATGTCTGCATAGTTCTCGAACCCGCAGGGTCTACACACTTATCGTGTGGTGATGATATGAGTATGGTTGAGTTATTGTGTTGGTGACCGAAGGTTGTTCGAAGTCCAGGATGAGATCCCGGACATGAAGAGGAACTCCGGAATGGTCCAGAGGTGAAGATGAATATATAGGACGAAGGGTATCAGAGTCCGGAAGTGTTCAGAGGGTACCGGGTTATCGCGAGGGGAGCCGAAAAGGGTTTCTAGGGGGAGTGTTGGGTGGGGGCTCATGGGCAAGGGGAGGGGGCACACTAGCCCATAAGGGGCTGGGCGCCTCCCCTCACCCCAGCCCACTCGGCCAGGGAGGTGGCGCGGCCCCCTAGGGCAGACGGTTGATAACCCACAAGTATAGGGGATCGCAACAGCTTTCGAGGGTAGAGTATTCAACCCAAATTTATTGATTCGACACAAGGGGAGCCAAAGAATATTCTTGAGTATTAGCAGTTGAGTTGTCAATTCAACCACACCGGATAACTTAGTATCTGCTGACAAAGTGTTTAGTAGCAAAAGTGGTATGATAATAAAGGTAACGGTAGCAAAAGTAAAGATAAATGTTTTTGGGCTTTTGTAGTAGTTGTAACAGTAGCAACGGAAAAGTAAATGAGCGAAGAACAATATATGAAAAGCTCGCAGGCAATGGATCAGTGATGGATAATTATGCCGGATGCGATTACTCATGCAATAGTTATAACATAGGGTGATATAGAACTAGCTCCAGTTCATCAATGTAATGTAGGCATGTATTCCATAAATAGTCATACGTGCTTATGGAAAAGAACTTGCATGACATCTTTTGTCCTACCCTCCCGTGGGAGCCGGGTCCTAGCGGAAACTAAGGGATATTAAGGCCTCCTTTTAATAGAGAACCGAAACAAAGCATTAGCACATAGTGAACACATGAGCTCCTCAAACTACGGTCATCAACGAGAAGTATCCCGATTATTGTCACTTCGGGGTTGTCGGATCATAACACATAATAGGTGACTATAGACTTGCAAGATAGGATCAAGAACACACATATATTCATGAAAACATAATAGGTTCAGATCTGAAATCATGGCACTTTCGGGCCCTAGTGACAAGCATTAAGCATAGCAAAGTCATAGCAACATCAATCTCAGAACATAGTGGATACTAGGGATAAAACCCTAAAAAACTAACTTGAATACATGGTAAATCTCATCCAACCCATCACCGTCCAGCAAGCCTACGATGGAATTACTCACACACGGCGGTGAGCATCATGAAATTGGTGATGGAGGATGGTTGATGATGACGACGGCGACGAATCCCCCTCTCCGAAGCCCCGAATGGACTCCAGATCAGCCCTCCCGAGAGAGATTAGGGCTTTGCGGCGGCTCTGTGTCGTGAAACGCGATGAAACTTTCTCTCTGATTTTTTTCTTCCCGAGACGGAATATATGGAGTTGGAGTTGAGGTTCGAGGAGGTCCAGTGGGGCCACGAGATAGGGGGGCGCGCCCTCTGGGCGCCCTGTCTCGTGGATGTGCCCCTGGGCCTCCTGGTGTATTTCTTTCGCCAATAATTCTTATAAATCCCAAAAAGTGCCTCCGTGGATTTCTTTTCTACACATAAAACAACATCATGTCAGTTCTGCTGAAAACAGCGTCAGTCCGGGTTAGTTTCATTCAAATTATGCGAGTTAGAGTCCAAAACAAGGACAAATGTGATTGGAAAAGTAGATACGTTGGAGACGTATCAACTCCCCCAAGCTTAAACCTTTGCTTGTCGTCAAGCAATTTAGTTGATAAACTGAAAGTGATAATGAAAATTTTACAAACTCTGTTTGCTCTTGTTTTTGTAAACATGAAAAGCCAGCATTCAAGTTTCAGCAAATATTATGAACTAACCATACTCACAATAACACATAGGTCTCACAATTACTCATATCAATAACATAATCAGCTAGCGAGCCATAATAATAAAACTCGGATGACAACACTCTCTCAATATAATCATAACATGATATAACAAAATGGTATCTCACTAGCCCTTTCTGAGACCGCAAAACATAAATGCAGAGCACCTTTAAAGATCAAGGACTGACTAAACATTGTAATTCATGGTAAAAGAGATCCAGTCAAGTTATACCTAATATAAACCAATAATAATGAATGCAAATGGTAGTGTGCTCTTCAGCGGGTGCTTTTTAATAAGAAGGGTGATGACTCAACATAAAAGTAAATAGATAAGCCCTTCACAGAGGGAAGCAGGGATTTGTAGAGGTGCCAGAGCTCGATTTTAAAATAGAGATTGAATAACATTTTGAGCGGCATACTTTCATCAACACAACAACTATGAGATGGCTGTATCTTCCATACTACATGCATTATAGGCAGTTCCCAAACAGAATGGTAAAGGTTTATACTCCCCCAACCACCAACAAGCATCAATACATGGCTTGCTCGAAACAACGAGTGCCTCCAACATACAATTGCCCTGGGGGAGTTTTCTTTAATTATTTTGATTTGCTTTGATCTTTTTGGATCATGGGACCTGGCATCCCTGTTACCGGCCCTTTCTCGTGAATGAGGAGCAGAGTCCACTCCTCTTGATAATAACCCACCTAGCATGGAAGATATAGGCATCCCTAGTTGAAACATGAGCTGCTCGAGCATACAAAACAGAATTTCATTTGAAGGTTTGGAGTTTGGCACATACAAATTTACTTGGAACGGCAGGTAGATACCGCATATAGGAAGGTATAGTGGACTCATATGGAACAACTTTGGGGTTTAAGGAGTTTGGATACACAAGCAGTATTCCCGCTTAGTACAGGTGAAGGCTAGCAAAAGACTGGGAAGCGACCAACTGAGAGAGGCGACAAATCATAAACATGCATTAAAATTAATTCACACCGAGAACAAGCATGAGTAGGATATAATCTACCATGAACATAAATATCATGAAGGCTATGTTGATTTGATTCAACTACATGCGTGAACATGTGCCAAGTCGAGTCACTCAATTCATTCAAAGGAGGATACCATCCCATCATACCACATCACAATCATTCTAATAGCATGTTAGCACGCAAGGTAAACCATTATAACTCATAGCTAATCAAGCATGGCACAAGCAACTATAATCTCTAAATGTCATTGCAAATATGTTTACTTCATAATAGCTGACTCAGGAACGATGAACTCATCATATTTACAAAAACAAAAGAGGTCGAGTTCATACCAGCTTTTCTCATCCCAATAAGTTCATCATATATCGTCATTATTGCCTTTCACTCGCATTTCCAATCGAGCGATGTGTATAATAATAAGAGTGCACGTGCATTGGACTAAGCTGGAATCTGCAAGCATTCAACTCAAGAGAGAAGACAAGTAATATGGGCTCTAAATTAAATAAACAATCATGCATATGAGAGCCACTAAGCATTTTTAATATGGTCTTCTTGACCCCCAAAAGAAAGAAAAGAAAATAAAACTATTTACACGGGAAAGCTCCCAACAAGTAAAAAGAAGAACTAGAAATATTTTTGGGTTTTCATTTTAATTTCTACTACAAGCATGGAAATTAAACTAACTAATTTTTTTGGTTTTTCTTAAGGTTTATCAAACACACAAGAAGAAAACTAGAAAAAGAAATTTAAACTAGCATGGATAATACAATGAAAGAGTATGAGCACCAACGACTAGTGTGTGAACATGGATGTAAAGTCGGTGAGAAATAGGTACTCCCCCAAGATTAGGCTTTTGGCCTAAGTTGGTCTAGTACCAAGGACCGCCGCTACTCTCCCCGATGACAACATATCTTCCTTTTGCCTGATAATCAAAAAGGTAGGGAGCAGGAAGAGTGACAGGGACGACGTTGCGTCTGTCATAGATTAGTCAATAATGGAGGAATTGTTCATTCCTCTCAAGAAAATGATGATGGAACATAGCTTCTCTATCCAAATAAACAGGAGGTAAAATCATATCCCCCTCTCGTGGGGCTATATTAAGAAAGTTAGCCACATGGGTTGCATAAATGCCTCCAAATAAATCTCCCTTTCTACTATTATTCTGCAACCTTCGTGCAACTATTGCCCCCAAGTTATAACCTTTATAACCCGACACAGCACTCTTGAGGACACAAAGATCAAGGGCACACATGTGACATACCTCGTCCTTACAGTTAATGCATCTACCAATAAAGAGAGCAAAGTAGTGTATAGCAGGAAAATGAATGCTCCCTATGGTAGCTTGTGCTACGTCCCTAGATTCTCCTACAGTAATACTAGTAAGAAAATCTCTAAATTCAGATTTGGGAGGATCATTAATATTACACCATCAAGGGAGTTTGCAAGCAGTTGTGAAATCCTCTAAATCCATGGTATAAGATGTATCATAAATATCAAACATGACACTAGGAGAATTATGCGCTTGATTGTATCTAAACCTCCGCACAAAAGAATCAGTCAATCGATAGTATCATGGACACTTATCTTGTAAGAAGTCCTCCAGCTCAGCATTACACACATATGCGTCAAATTCCTCCTTGAAGCGTGCTTCGACAATAAAATCATCAGATGGCCACTCACAAGCCCGTACATTTGCGTCTCTCGGCAGTTCAACATCTTGCTCACGTATAGCAATCCTTGGCCCTTTCTTTGCCGAGGAACCTCCTTGGTACATTCTTCTAAGCATATTTCTTTTTCTGAAAATTTCTGAAATTTTAGTAACTTCAAAATAAAAGTGAATAAAACTAAACAAGATTGATAGCAACTACTCCTACAAGTGCCTAGAGCCTATATCATGCATTGGAATTGCTTGGGACCTCAAAAATTTAACATGCAAGCTCAAGAACATGGTCACCTATGCAGCAAAAATTTGCAATGAATAAAGCATTAGAACAAAAACTAATTGGACCAATGGAGGAGTCACATACCAAGCAACAATTTCCCAAAGCAGTTTTGTGAATGGAGCTTTGAGCTAAGAGATCAAAAATCGCAGCAAAACGAGCTAGAACTTGTGCTTGAGTTGGATGGGGATTTTTTTGGGTAGAAGATGGAGTGTGTGGGTGTAGGAATAAGTGGAGGGGAGCCACCAGGGGCCTAAGAGACAGAGGGCGCGCCCTACAGGGGGGGCGCCCTCCTCTCTCGTGGCCTGGTGCTTGGCCCTCCTGCAGTATTTTCAGTGCCTAAAATCCTCAAATATTCCAGAAAAAATCATACTAGATTTGCAGGGCAGCACTTCTATTTTCAGACTATTTTTTAGTGCACGGATAATTCAGAAAACAGACGGATAATACTATTTATGCTTTATTTATTCTAAATAACAGAAAGTAAAAAGAGGGTACAGAAGGTTGTTCCTTCTAGTTTCATCCATCTCGTGATCATCAAAATGAACCGACTAACAAGGTTGATCAAGTCTTGTTTACGAACTCATTCCGAATAACACGGAACCGGAGAAATTTTGAATAACACTAAGTTACCTCAACGGGGATATGAAAATCCCCAACAATAAGAATATCATACTTTTTCTTGACAGTAGGGAGAGGAAATTTAAAACCTCCAAAAATAATAGTTGGAACTTTTTCAATAGAATTGATTGTATGAACTTGAGATTGTTTCCCCGGAAAATGTACCGTATGCTCATTACCATTAACATGAAAAGTGACATTGCCTTTTTTGCAATCCCTGCAGTATTAAGAAAAGGTCTACCAAGGATAATAGACATACTATCGTCCTCGGGAATATCAAGAATAAAAAAGTCCGTTAAGATAGTGACATTTGCAACCACAACAGGCACATCCTCACAAATACCGAAATGTATAGCAGTTGATTTATCAGCCATTTGGAAAAGATATTTCAGTAGGTGTCAACTTATTCAATTCAAGTCTACGATATAAAGAGAGAGGCATAACACTAACACCGGCTCCAAGATCACATAAAGCAGTTCTAACATAATTTCTTTTAATAGAGCAAGGTATAGTTGGGACACCCGGATCTCCAAGTTTCTTTGGTATTCCACCCTTAAAAGTGTAATTAGCAAGCATGGTGGAAATTTCAGCTTCCGGTATCTTTCTTTTATTTGTGATGATATCCTTCATATACTTAGCATAAAGATTTACCTTAAGCATATTAGTTAAGCGCATACGTAAGAAAATAGGTCTAATCATTTCAGCAAAGCGCTCAAAATCCTCATCATCCTTTGACTTGGATGGTTTAGGAGGAAAGGGCATGGGTTTCTGAACCCATGGTTCTCTTTCTTTACCGTGCTTCCTAGAAACAAAATCTCTCTTATCATAACGTTGATTCTTTGATTGTGGGTTATCAAGATCAACAGTAGGTTCAATCTCTACATCATTGTCTTTGCTAGGTTGAGCATCAACATGAACATCATCATTAACATTATCACTAGGTTCATGTACATCAACTGATTGAGTTTCAAAGATCGAAATAGAAATATTATTGGGATTTCAAGTGTGTCTCTGATGGGTTCACTAGAAGCATGCAAATTTCTATCGTTTTCTTCTTCTTCTTTTTAGAAGAACTAGGTGCCTCTAAATTATTTCTCCGAGAATCTTGCTCGATTCTCTTAGGGTGGCCTTCGGGATACAAAGGTTCTGATTCATTCTACCGAGTTCTAGTAGCCACTCTAACAAAGAAAGTCGTTTTATTATTCAATTTATCAAGCAAATCATTTTGAGCTTTAAGTACTTGCTCAGCTTGAGTAGCAACCATAGAAGCATATTTGCTAACGCGGTGAAGTTCATCTTTAACTCTAGCGAGATTATTGCCTACGCGTCCTATCTCGAAAGCATTATTCTTTAACTCTCTACCAACATAAGCATTAAAACTTTCTTGCCTAGCCATAAAGTCATCAATTCATCTAAGCATGGGCTATGAAATTTAGTAGAGGGTATTTCAACTTTATCATATCTATAGAGAGAATTTACCTTTACTACCGTGTCGGGTTATCAAGACAATGTAGTTCTTCAAAGTGATATATTAAGACCATGTATTTCTTCAATAGGTCCTAAATTCTTAACATCTTCAGCTTTAATACCTTTTTCTTTCATTGATTTCTTTGCCTCTTGCATATCTTCAGATCGAGAAATAAAACACCTCTCTTCTTGAATTGGGTTTAGGAATAGGCTCGGAGTTGGCTCAATTGGTTCGTGAATTACTTGTAAACTAGCTCAGAAGAGTCCAATTATTTTCATTAGTCAACATATTATTCAATAATATTTCAGCTTCACGATCGTTTCTTTCCCTGAAAACACAACCAGCACAACTATCCAAGTAGTCCTTGGAAGCATCGGTTAGTCCATTATAAAAGATATCAAGTATTTCATTTTTCTTAAGAGGATGATCAGGCAAAGCATTAAGTAACCGGAGAAGCCTCCTCCAAGCTTGTGGGAGACTCTCTTATTTGATTTGCACAAAATTATATATTTCCCGCAAGGCAGCTTGTTTCTTATGAGCAGGGAAATATTTAGCAGAGAAGTAATAAATCATATCACAGGGACTACACACACAACCAGAGCAAGAGAATTATACCAAGTCTTAGCATCACCCTTTAATGAAAACGGAAATATCTTAAGGATATATAAATAGCGAGACTTCTCATTATTAGTAAATAGGGTGGCTATATCATTCAACTTGGTAAGATGTGCCACAACAGTTTCAGATTCAAGGCCATAAAAAGGATCAGATTCAACTAAAGTAATAATATCAGGATCAATAGAGAATTCATAATCCTTATAAGTAACACAGATAGGTGAAGTAGCAAACGCATGATCGGGTTTCATACTAGCATTAAGAGACTGCTGCTTCCATTTAGCTAATAATTTCTTAAGATCATTTCTATCATTGCAAGCAAGGATTTCAAGAGCAGCTTTTTCATTCATAATATAACCCTTGGGAACAACAGGTAATACATAATCATTGGGGGAACCTTCATCATCACTATCATCAATAATAGGTTCTTCAATAGTTTCATTCCCCCTAACTCTAGCAAGTTGTTCATCAAGAAATTCACCTAATGGCAAAGTAGTATCACACACGTAAGTAGTTTCATCATGCATAGCGAAGTGGCATCATCAATAACATGCGACATATATCGTAATTCATAGCAGTAGCAGGTTTAGGTGGAGCAAGCTTACTAATAACGGAAGGAGAATTTAGTGCGAGCTAGATGGCAGTTCCTTACCTCCCTCGTAGTTGAGGGATAAATTGTTGTCTTAAGCGTCTTTCAAGTTCTTCATAGTGATCAACAGATATAAATCCCAAGTGACTCGGAGAATAGAGCTATGCTCCCGGCAACGGCGCCAGAAATTGGTCTTGATAACCCACAAGTATAGGGGATCGCAACTGGTTTCGAGGGTAGAGTATTCAACCCAAATTTATTGATTCGACACAAGGGGATCCAAAGAATATTCTTGAGTATTAGCAGTTGAGTTGTCAATTCAACCACACCTGGATAACTTAGTATCTGCAGCAAAGTGTTTAGCAGTAAAAGTGGTATGATAATAAAGGTAACTGTAGCAAAAGTAAAGATAAATGTTTTTGGGTTTTTGTAGTAGTTGTAACAGTAGCAACGGAAAAGTAAATGAGCGAAGAACAATATATGGAAAGCTCGTAGGCAAAGGATTAGTGATGGATAATTATGCCGGATGCGATTCCTCATGCAACAGTTATAACATAGGGTGATATAGAACTAGCTCCAGTTCATCAATGTAATGTAGGCATGTATTCCGTAAATATTCATACGTGCTTATGGAAAAGAACTTGCATGACATATTTTGTCCTACCCTCCCGTGGCAGCGGAGTCCTAGCGGAAACTAAGGGATATTAAGGCCTCCTTTTAATAGAGAACCGAACAAAGCATTAGCACATAGTGAATACATGAACTCCTCAAACTACGGTCATCACCGAGAAGTATCCCGATTATTGTCACTTCGGGGTTGTCGGATCATAACACATAATAGGTGACTATAGACTTGCAAGATAGGATCAAGAACACACATATATTCATGAAAACATAATAGGTTCAGATCTGAAATCATGGCACTCGGGCCCTAGTGACAAGCATTAAGCATAGCAAAGTCATAACAACATCAATCTCAGAACATAGTGGATACTAGGGATAAAACCCTAACAAAACTAACTTGATTACATGGTAAATCTCATCCAACCAATCACCGTCCAGCAATCCTACGATGGAATTACTCACACATGGCGATGAGCATCATGAAATTGGTGATGGAGGATGGTTGATGATGACGACAGCGACGAATCCCCCTCTCCGGAGCCCCGAACGGACTCCAGATCAGCCCTCCCGAGAGAGATTAGGGCTTGGCGGCGGCTCCGTGTCGTGAAACGCGATGAAACTTTCTCTCTGATTTTTTTCTCCTCGAGACGGAATATATGGAGTTGGAGTTGAGGTCGGAGGAGGTCTAGGGCCCCACGAGATAGAGGCGCGCCATCTGAGGCGCCCACTGTCTCGTGGACAGGCCCTCAGCCCCCTGATGTATTTCTTTCGCCCAATAATTCTTATAAATCCCAAAAAGTGCCTCCGTGGATTTCCAGGACATTCCGAGAACTTTTCTTTTCTACACATAAAACAACATCATGGTAGTTCTGCTGAAAACAGCGTCAGTCCGTGTTAGTTTCATTCAAATTATGTGAGTTAGAGTCTAAAACAAGGGCAAAAGTGTTTGTAAAAGTAGATACGTTGGAGACGTATCAACGACCCCCTTCGCTTGGGAGGCAAGGCGCCTAAGGGGGGCCACCCGAACCCTAGGGCACCCCCCATCTATAGCCGCCGCCCCCTAGGGAAAACCCTAGGGGTTCTCACCCCTCGTCCCTTCCCCCTATGTATAGAGGGGTAGAGAGAGGGCAGCCGCATCCATCATTGCCACAGCACTGCCCTTCCTCTCCCTCATATTCTATCTTCTTCTCCACTCGGCTTGGCGAAGCCCTACTGAGATTTCACAACCACCACCGCCACCGCCACCATGCTGTCATGCTGCCGGAGGACTCGAGCTACCACTTGACCTCGCTAGCTGGATTAAGGAGGTGAAGGCGTCATCAAGCCGTACGTGTTTTGAACACGGAGGTGCCGTCCGTTTGGCGCTTCATCCGGAGTTCGTGGACGGATCGTGATTGGACCGCGAAGATCCTCGACTACATCAACCACGTTTCTTAACGCTTCCGCTTAGCGACCTATAAGGGTTTGTAGATGTAATTTCTCCTCTCGTAGATGTTCGTCTCCTAGATTGATCTTGGTGAGCGTAGGAATTTTTTTATTTCCCATGCAACGTTCCCCAACATTTAGTACAACCAAATTCGATTTATTCCTCACATGCATGACAATAGTAAATTGTACCCACAACAATTGAACATCGCATTGTAGAATTAAACTAAACAGTTAACTAAACACCATAAATAATTAACCAAACATTAACTGAGCAGTACATTGCACAATATATAACATACTAGAAGATCAGACAGTTAACCAAACCAAGCATGCTTAACAACTTGGAAATATAGCAATTGTATTTGTTTCTCATGTATTTTGTACCCTCAAATTCGATTTATTTATCACACGAAAGACAATACAAGATTTGTTGGGGAACGTTGCATGGAAAACAAAAAAAATACACGCACACACAAGATCTATCCATGGAGATGCATAGCTACGAGAGGGGAGAGTGTGTCTACATACCCTCGTAGACCGTTAAGCGGAAGCGTTTATCAATGCGGTTAATGTAGTCGTACACCTTCACGATCCGCTCGATCAAGTAACGAATGTACGACACCTCCGTGTTCAGCACACGTTCAGCTTGATAATGTCCTCGCCTTCTTGATCCAGCAAGACGGGCGAAGTAGCAGATGAGTCCCGGCAGCACGACAGCGTGGTGACGGTGGTGGTGCAACTACTTCTGCAGGGCTTTGCCGAGCACTACGAAAATATGACCGGAGGATGAACTAGAGGGAGAGAGGCTCCGCACACGGCTTGGGGATCGTGGTGTGTGTTTCCCCTCTCCCTCCACACATATATATAGGTGGGGGAGGAGGGGAGGCAGCCTAGGGCAACCCCAAGGGGGTCGGCGGCCACCCTTGGCCCCAGCCCTAGCGGCGCCCCCCTTCCTACTTGGGCACGCGGGGGGAAGGCAGGAGGGGGTGGCTCCCCCTTCCTTTCTCTCATGAGGAGGGGAAGGAAGGAGGGGCTAGCCCTCCCCCATTCCTTCTCTAGGGCCGACGGCCTAGACATGGGGTGGGCCAGCCCCTTGTGGGCTTGTGTGCTCCCCACTTTTGGCCAATATGGCCCAATAACCACCCGGGGCCTCCCGGAACCCCTTCATTGATCCGATGACTACTCGATACATTTTGAAACCTATCCGATGACCAAATAGCATCGTCCTATATATCAAACATTACCTCCAGACCATTTCGGAGCTCCTCGTCATGTTCGTGATCTCATCCGGGACTCCGAACAACATTCAGTCATAAACTCACATAACTCATATAATATTATATCGTCAATGAATGTTAAGTGTGTGGACCCTACGGGTTCTAGAATGATGTAGACATGACCGAGACACCTCTCCGGTCAATAACCAATTGCGGGACCTGGATGCCCATATTGGTTCTTACATATTCTACAAAGATCTTTGTCGGTCGAACCTTTATGACAACATAGTAATTCCGTTTGTCTGTCGGTATGTTACTTTCCCGAGATTCGATTGTCGGTATCTTCATACCTAGTTCAATCTCACTACCAGCAAGTCTCTTTACTCCTCCGTAATACATCATCTCGTAACCAACTCCTTAGTCACTTTTCTTGCAAGCTTCTTGTGGTGTGTATTACCCAGAGGGCCCAAAGATACCTCTCCGATACAGGGAGTGAAAAATCCCAATCTCGATTCGTGCCAACTCAACAGACACCTTCGGAGATACCTGTAGAGCATCTTTATGATCACTCAGTTACGTTGTGAAATTTTATAGCACACAAGGTATTCCTTCGGTATCCGGGAGTTGCATGATCGCATGGTTAAAGGAGTATGTATTTGACATTAAGAAAGCAGTAGCAATAAACTGAACGATCATATGCTAAGCTAACGGATGGGTCTTGTCCATCACATCATTCTCCTAGTGATGTGATCTCGTTATCAAGTGACAACACATGTCCATGGTTAGGAAACTTTAACGATCTTTGATCAACGAGCTAGTCTAGTAGAGGCTCACTAGGGACACGGTATTTGTTTATGTATCCACACATGTATTTAAGTTTCCGATCAATACAATTCTAGCATGAAACATAAACATTTATCAAGAATAAGGAAATATAAAAATAACTACTTTATTATTGCCTCTAGGGCATATTTCCATCGGTCTCCCACTTGCGCCAGAGTCAATAATCTAGATTACATAGTAATAAATCTATCTAACACCCACGGAGTCTTGGTGCTGATCATGTTTTGCCCACGAAAGAGGTTTAGTCAACGGGTCTGCTACATTCAGATTCGTATGTATTTTGCAAATTTTATGTCTCCATCCTTGACCTTTTCACGAATGGAGTTGAAGCGTCTCTTGTTGTGTTTTGTTCTCTTGTGAAACCTGGATTCCTTTGCTAAGGCAATTGCTCTAGTGTTGTCACAAAGGATTTTCATTGGACCCGATGCACTGGGTATTACACCCAGATCGGATTTGAACTCCTTCATCCAGAATCCTTCATGTGCTGCTTCTAAAGTAGCTATGTACTTCGCTTCACACGTAGATCCCGCCACGATGCTCTGCTTGGAACTGCACCAACTGATAGCTCCAACATTCAATATAAATACGTATCCGGTTTGTGACTTAGAGTCATCCGGATCAGTGTCGAAGCTAGCATCAACATAACCATTTACGACAAGCTCTTCATCACCTCCATAAATGAGAAACATATCTTTAGTCCTTTTTAGGTACTTCAGGATGTTCTTGACCGATGTATAGTGATCCACTCCTAGATTACTTTGGTACCTCCCTGCCAAACTTATGGCAAGGCACACATAAGGTCCGGTACACAACATGGCATACATTATAGAACCTATGGCTGAGGCATAGGGAATGACTTTCATTCTCTCTCTCTCTCTTCTGCCGTGGTCGGGCTTTGAGTCTGACTCAATTTCACACCTTGCAACACAGGCAAGAACCCTTTCTTTGACTGGTCCATTTTTAACTTGTTCAGAACTTTGTCAAGGTATGTGCTGTGTGAAAGTCCTATTAAGCATCTTGATCTATCCCTATAGATCTTGATGCCCAATATATAAGCAGCTTCACCAAGGTCTTTCATTCAAAAAATTCTTATTCAAGTATCCTTTTATGCTATCCAGAAATTCTATATCATTTCCAGTCAGCAATATATCATCCACATATAATATCAGAAATGCTACAGAGCTCCCACTCACTTTCTTGTAAATACAGGCTTCACCATAAGTCTGTATAAAACCATATGCTTTGATCACATCATCAAAGCGTATATTCCAACTCCGAGATGCTAGCACCAGTCCATAGATGGACCGCTAGAGCTTGCACACTTTATTAGCACCTTTAGGATTGACAAAACCTTCTGGTTGCATCATATACAACTCTTCTTTAATAAATCCATTAAGGAATGCAGTTTTGACGTCCATTTGCCAGATTTCATAATCATAAAATGCGACACTTGCTAACATGATTCAAACAGACTTAAGCATCGCTATGGGTGAGAAAGTCTCATCATAGTCAACCCCTTGAACTTGTCAAAAACCTTTTGCGACAAGTCGAGCTTTGTAGACAGTTACATTACCATCAACGTTCGTCTTTTTCTTGAAGATCCATTTATTCTCAATGGCTTGCCGATCATCGGGAAAGTCCACCAAAGTCCACACTTTGTTTTCATACATGGATCCTATCTCAGATTTCATGGCCTCAAGCCATTTATCAGAATCTGGGCTCATCATAGCTTCTTCACAGTTTGTAGGTTCGCCGTGGTCTAATAACATGACTTCCAGGACAGCATTACCGTACCACTCTGGTGCAGAACGTGTTCTAGTCGACCTTCGAGGTTCAGTAGTAACTTGATCCGAAGTTTCATGATAATCATCATTAGCTTCCTCTCTAGTTGGTGTAGGCATCACGGGAACGATTTTCTATGATGTGCTGCTTTCCAATTCGAGACAAGGTACAATTACCTCATAAAGTTCTACTTTCCACCCACTCACTTCTTTCGAGAGAAACTCCTTCTCTAGAAAGGACCCATTCTTGGCAACAAAGATCTTGCCTTCAGATCTGTGGTAGAAGGTGTACGCAATAGTTTCCTTAGGGTATCCTATGAAGACACACTTCTCCGATTTGTGTTCGAGCTTATCAGGCTGAAGCCTTTTGACATAAGCATCGCATCCCCAAACTTTAAGAACCGATAGCTTAGGTTTATTTTGAAACCATAGTTCATACGGTGTCATCTCAACGGATTTAGATGGTGCCCTATTTAACGTGAATGCGACTGTCTCTAATGCATAATCCCAAAATGATAAAGGCAAATTGGTAAGAGACATCATAGAACGCACCATATCTAAGAAAGTGCGGTTACGATGTTCGGACACCATTATGTTGTGGTGTTCCAGGTGGCGTGAGTTGTGAAACAATTCCACATTGTTTTAAATGAAGGTAAAACTCGTAACTCAAATATTTGCCTCCGCAATCAGACCATAGAAACTTTATTTTCTTGTTACGATGATTCTCCACTTCACTCTGAAATTCGATGAACTTTTCAAATGTTTCAGATTTGTGTTTCATCAAGTAGATATAACCATACCTGCTCAAATCATCTGTGAAGGTCAAAAAATAACTATGCCCGCCGCGTGCCTCAACACTCATTGGACCGTATACATCGGTATGTATTATTTTGAATAAGTCATTATCTCGCTCCATTGTTCCGGACGGATTTTTAGTCATCTTACCCATGAGGCATGGTTCGCAAGTATCAAATAATTCATGATCAAGTGATTCCAAAAGTCCATCCGCATGGAGTTTCTTCATTCACTTTACACCAATATGACCTAAACGGCAGTGCCACAAGTATGTTGCACTATCATTATCAACTTTGCATCTTTTGGCATCAATATTATGTATATGTGTATCACTACGATCGAGATTCAACAAGAACAGACCATTCATCAAAGGTGCATGACCATAAAAGATATTACTCATATAAATAGAACAACCATTATTCTCTGACTTAAATGAATAACCGTCTCACATTAAACAAGATCCAGATATAATGTTCATGCTCAACGCTGGCACCAAATAACAATTATTGAGGTCTAAAACTAATCCTGAAGGTACATGTAGAGGTAGTGTGCCGATGGCGATCACAACGACCTTGGAACCATTCCCGACGCGCATCGTCACCTCGTCCTTAGCCAATCTTCATTTATTCCGCACCTCCTATTTCGAGTTACAAATGCGAGCAACCGAACCAGTATCAAATATCCAGGCGCTACTACGAGCATTAGTAAGGTACACATCAATAACATGTATATCAAATATACCTTTGTTAACTTTGCCATCCTTCTTATCCGCCAAGTATTTGGAGCAGTTCCGCTTCAAGTGACCATTCCTTTTGCAGTAGAAGCACTCAGTTTCAGGCTCGATTCCAGCTTTGGGTTTCGTCATGGGAGTGGCAATTTTTTTTCCATTCTTTTTGAAGTTCCCTTTCTTTCCCTTGCCCTTTTTCTTGAAACTAGTGGTCTTGTTAACCATCAACACTTGTTGCTCCTTCTTGATTTCTACCTCCGCGGCCTTAAGCATTGCGAAGAGCTCAGGAATCATTTTAAATCATCCCTTGCATATTATAGTTCATCACGAAGCCTTTGTAGCTTGGTGGCGGTGATTGAAGAACTCATCAATAACACTCTCAACTGGAAGATCAATTCCCAGCTGAGTCAAGTGGTTATGATACCCAGATATTTTGAGTATGTGTTCACTGATAGAACTGTTCTCCTCCATCTTGCAGCTATAGAACTTGTTGGAGACTTCATATCTCTCAACCCGTGCATTAGCTTGAAATATCAATTTCAGCTTGCTCCGTGGCGTTCAAAACGACTTTGAAGTCCTGGTTCAAAGCCGTAAAGCATGGCACACTAAGCTATTGAGTAGTCATCAGATCGAGCCTGCCAGACGTTCATAACATCTGCAGTAGCTCCTGCAGTAGGTCTGTCACCTAGCGGTGCATCAATGACATAATTCTTCTATGCGGCAATGAGGATAATCCTCAAGTTACGGACCCAGTCCGTGTAGTTGCTACCATCATCTTTCAACTTAGCTTTCTCTAGGAACGCATTAAAAATTTAGGGGAACGGTAGCATGGGCCATTGATCTACAACATAGATATGCAAAAACTATTAAGACTAAGTTCACGATAAATTAAGTTCAATTTAATCAAATTACCAATGAACTCCCACTTAAATTAACATCCCTCAAGTTATTTAAGTGATACATGATCCAAATGAACTAACCCATGTTCGGTCATCACGTGAGATGGGGTAGTCATCAATGGTGAACATCTCTATGTTGATCATATCTACTGTATGACTCACATTCGACCTTTCGGTCTCCAGTGTTCTGAGACCATGTATGTACATGCTAGGCTCGTCAAGTTTAACCCAAGTATTCTGCATGTGCAAAACTGTCTTACACCCGTTGTATGTGAACGTAGAGTCTATCACACCCGATCATCATGAGGTGCTTCAAAACGACGAGCTTTGGCAACGGTGCATACCCAGGGAGAACAATTTTATCTTGAATTTAAGTGAAGGGATCATCTTATAGTGCTAACGTCGTTCTAAGCAAAATAAGATGCATAAAGGATAAACATCACATGCAATCAAAATATGTGACATGATCTGGCCATCATAATCTTGTGCTTTTGATCTCCATCTCCAAAGCATCATCATGATCTCCATCGTCATTGGCTCGACACCTTGATCTCTACAGTTGCGTCGGGGCCGTCTCGCCAGCTAATTCTTCTACAACTATTGCTAACGCATAGCAATAAAGTAAAGTAATTACATGGCGCTCATATTTCATACAATAATTAAGAGACAACCCTAAGGCACCTATTGTTGTTGATATTACAAAAGATGATCATCTTATACAATAATGTATATCACATCACGTCTTGACCATATCACATCACAACATACCCTACAAAAACAAGTTAGACGTCCTCTACTTTATAGTTGCAAGATTTACGTGGCTCCTACGAGCAACTAGCAAGAACCGTTCTTACCTATGCAAAACCACAATGGTGATTATCAAGTTTGCTATTTTAACCTTCTTCAAGGACCGGCCGTAGTCAAATTCGATTCAACTAAAGTTGGAGAAACAAACACCCGCCAGCCACCTTTTTGCAAAACAAGTTGCATGTCAGTCGGTGGAACCGGTCTCATGTTCGTGGACATGTAAGGTTGGTCTAGGCCGCTTCATCCCCCAATACCACCGAATCAAAATAAGATGTTGGTGGTAAGCAGTATGACCATCGACGCCCACAACTCTTTGTGTTCTACTCGTGCATATCATCTAGGGACATTTACATCTATGCCCTTAACTCAAACCCACTACTCAGTTTTGCCCCTAATTTTTAGGTATGCTTAGTTTTGCCCCTCCGCCGTTAGTGTCACTTATAGAAATGCCCTTTTGCGCCGTTACCGTGCAGTCGAGGACTTTGACCACCAGAAAAAAATAGCAAAAAATCAAAAAATCTGAAATTTTGTGGGATCGAAGATAGTCATGTCCATAAAGGCGTGCAAATTTATGTGCTGTCCGGACACCACAGGAGCTCGTGGCAAAGGAAATCATAAATTTTGTACGCATGTGAACAGTAAATTCGAAAAAATAGAAAAAAATAAAAAAAATGAGATTTTGTGGGACTGAAGATACTTAGGTGCACAAGATGTGTGCACATTTTTGTTGTGTTTGGGCATCGTAGGCGGTCGCGGGGGAAAAAAATAATGGTTAGCTCCTACGTCCTCCTACGGGCGCCTACGATGTCCAAACCCAACAAAATGTGCACATATCTTGTGCACCTAAGTATCTTCTGGCCCCAAAATTTCATATTTTTTGATTTTTTTTCTATTTTTTCAAATTTACTGTTCACATGCGTACAAAATTTATGATTTTCTTTGCCACGAGCTCCCAGGGTGTCTGAACGGCACACAAATTTGCACGCGCCTTGAAGACATGACTATCTTCGATCCCACAAAATTTCAGATTTTTTTGATTTTTTTTTATATTTTTTTTCTGGGTGGTTAAAGTCCTTTGACCAGACGGTAACGGCGCAAAAGGGCATTTCTATAAGTGATACTAACGGCGGAGGGAAAAAACTGAGCATACCTAAAAATTAGGGGCAAAACTGAGTAGTGGGTTCGAGTTAGGGGCAGAACTGGAATTGGCCCCATCATCTACGCATAGACCTGGCTCGGATGCCACTGTTGGGGAACGTTGCATGGAAAACAAAAAAATTACGCACACACAAGATCTATCCATGGAGATGCATAGCTACGAGAGGGGATAGTGTGTCTATGTACCCTCGTAGACCGTTAAGCGGAAGTGTTTACCAACGCGGTTGATGTAGTCGTACACCTTCATGATCCGCCCGATCAAGTACCAAACATACGGCACCTCCACGCTCAACTCGATGACATCCTCGCCTTCTTAATCCAGCAAGACGGGCAAAGTAGTAGATGAGTTCTGGCAGCATGAGTTGTGGTAATGGTGGTGGTGCAACTATCTCCGAAGGGCTTCGCCGAGCACGACGAAAATATGACCGATGATGAACTAGAGGGAGAGGGGCACCGCACATGGCTTGGGGATCATGGTGTGTGTTGCCCCTCTCCCTCCACACATATATATAGGTGGGGGAGGAGGGGAGGCAGCGTAGGGCAAGCTCAAGGGGGCCGGCGGCCACCATTGCACTACAAAAAAAGACACATCCATGACATTTTGGGCCGAATGAAAAAAATTATGTCATGCTTATGACACTTCTATGATGATAATTGTGACAAAACCCGGCATCATCATAGATGTGGCGGGCTCCTACTTCTATGACAAAAAATCATGACAGAAAATGGGATTTTCATCCTGGGCGGGCCGGAGACGCAGCTGCATGACATTCTTTGGGCCGTCCATGACAGAAAAAAACCATAGTAGAAGCGAGGGCGAGGAAAATATCGGGGAGTTCCTGGTTACAGTAGGTGGTCGAGGCTAAGCGATGCATGGAGGAATTGCGCGTTTCTCTCATACACGTACGTGTGTGGGTGTGAGGCGTTGGGCTCTAACTGAACCCGAGCGATTTCACTGGCTATGCGTTACTGAACCCAAGCGATCGATCAATCCCTGGCTGTTAACTGAACCCAATCGAGCGATTCCTTCGCTACTACTGCTAACTCAAGCCGATCGAACCTGCTGCCTCTTGATGAACAGTGAGTGTTGTTGGGGGTTGGATGAAAAGTTCCTGGTGGGGGTTGGATAAACAGGACCCCGTGGTAGTAGAGGCCATTGCCACTGGATGAACAAGACCCCGATCGAGCCAGTTGGGGGTGGAGGAACTTGACCCTCTGGAGGGCTGGTTGAATAGTAGCCGGTGGAGGGCTGGATGAATAGTACCCTATGAAGGGGTGGTTGAACAGTAGCCGGTGGAGGAGCGGTGGAGACTGGATGAACAGGAGCCCATGGATGAACAGTAGTTGGTGGAGGCAGGAGGGAGACACCATGGATGAACAATCATAGGTGGAGGCTAAAGGAGGTCGACGGTGGATGAACAGTAGCTCGTGGAGGCTGGAGCGAGGCAGTAGACGGTGGATGAACAGTAGCCCGTGGAGTCCCATTTTGTGGTACACCACACCCCTCCTGATGAACAGGACCCCCTGTTTCGACCGTAGGAGGTCGAAGAAAAGTCTGTTTCCTCTGTTTTGTGGTACGCCACACCCCTCCCGATCAACAGGACCCAGTTTCGATCATAGGAGCTCGAAGAGAAGTCCGTTTCCTCCATTTTGCGGTACGCCAGACCCCTCCCGGTGAACAGGATCCCGTTTTGACACAAGGTTGTTTCCTCCGTTCTGCGGTACGCCAGACCTTATTTCGGCTATTCCGTCCAAGCCGGTTGGCTCTCGATGAACACGACGCATTCCGTTGCCTCCCGATGAACACGACAATGCAGTTTCTCCGTTCCAACCCATCCGGTTGGCTGCCGATGAACAAGACGCCGTCGCTGCTCTCTGCTGCCTCTCCATGTACACGAGCCATGGCCGTACGTATGCGTGAGTAGGCGTTCAAGACCCTGCCCGTATGTACGTACATGGTTGTATTTACATTCTTGCACCCTGGCTGTACGTACGTGTACATGCTACGTGCGCGCCTCTACTACGACACGTGCCCTTCCTTACTCGGCCACGGTTCATCGGTGCAGCCTGCAGACAGATCGATCGACCAGTATGTACATACATGTTCACGACCAGAATGACAACACTGCGTACGCTTAGACCAGGTGGGTCCTGACCGTCATGGAGGATAAGGAGGCACTTCCTTGCGTGCGAAGTTATTGCTGGTGGGTCCCAGCTGTCAGGGGAGAATCTTTTTTTTTGCCTGTAATATGGACACACTTCCTTGCGTGCGAAGATGTAGCTGGTGGGTCCCAACAGTTAGGGGAAATGTTTTTTTTTCACGAAATACGATGGCCCGTCCGGTGGGTCCCTGCTGTCAGGTGGAGAAATCATTATTTTGCGCATAATAAGGAGGACTTCCTAGCTGCGGCTGTTGACCACATTGACCACGCCGCGCCGAGAGCACCAAGGTGGGGGACGATGGCGAGGCCTAGGATGGGGCCGACGCGGAGTCGGGGAAGACGCGGCAGTGGATGCCCACGCGAAGAGGAGTATGAGGGTTGACTAGTTCCGCTGCGGTGTGAGGCTGCCATCGCCGCGGGATAACATGGGTTGTGGGTGAGTAGAGGAATGGCCTGGCCAGAGGTTGGAGTAGGGTGGGGCGGTCAGGCCTGCGCAGCAGCAGAGCCGGCCACGAAAGGCAGGAGCAGGCGGCACGACCGGCACTGGTTTAGGCGGCTGGAGCAAGAAGACCAGAGGTTGAAGAAGCACTACGGCCGTTGGATGGACATCGTACGGACACTAGAGCTAGAATCGTTCATATTGACTAAGTTGACAAAGCCCTCCGTTCGCGTCAACTTAGTAGGCCCACAAGTCAGCCTCCAACTATGGTGGGTCCCAGCTAGCAGGGGGTATTCACATTTTTGTGCGTAATAAGGAGGCACTTCCTTGCGTGTGAAGATATAGCTGGTGGAACCGAGCTGTCAGCAGGGGGAAGTTTTTTCGCGAAATACAGAGGCCCTTCCGGTGGGTCCCAACTGTTAGGTGGAGGGATCATTATTTTGCGCGTAATAAGGAGGCATTTCCTTGCGTGCATCAATGAACCCAGTTGTCAGCCTCTCCATGTACAGTCCACTTCCGATGGATGTCATTCGTTGACCACGTTGACCACGCCGCGCCGAGAGCGCCATGGCAGTGGACGACGACGAGGCCTAGGAAGGGAACGACATGGAGCCAGGGAAGACTCGGAAGTTGTTTCCCACGCTGAGGGGAGTATGAGGGTTTACTGGTTCCTCTATCGTCGTCGGAGAATAGCAGCAGGTATGGGTGAGTAGAGGGATGGCTAGGCCAGCGATGGGAGTACGGTGGGGCAGTGAGCTGCGCAGCAGCACATCCGGCCTCGGGAGGAGGGAGCAGGCAGTCCCACCGGGCTTGTTTGAGCGGCTGGTGCAGGAAGAGCAGAGATTGAAGAAGCACGACGGCCGTTGGATGGACATCCAATAGTCACTGCTCTTGTGTGTTGACTAAGTTGACATGGCGTTGCGTGTTCGTCAACCTTTTTTTAACCAAAGCGTACGCGTCAACCTATAGTAGGCGCACAAGTCAGCCTCAAATGTGTGGAAAAGAGCATACAACCCATCTGCCATTATTTCTAGTAATTTACAACCCATCTGCTAATTCTTAAGGATTTATTTGGAGCCCATCTTCTTCTTTCTTTGTTAGCATTATTGCCCAAATTGTGGCCACGGTTAAAAATTATACGAAACTTTGCATATTTTGGTGCGGTCAACTGTTTTTAATCCCGAAATTTTGAGTTACATTCAAACTAATTTGAAAAATAAATTTATATAAATTTAAAATCCAAATAATAGTCCACGCATAAAAATCATTGGAATTTAAAATCTTGAAATGAAAAAAAAAATGAAACTAATTCCCGGTTTGATGTTTTTAAAATATGTACAGCCCATGCTCATTACTGATAGCCCATTTTCTGGGCAAGCCGAATGAAACTCTCCTCGTCTTGAAAGATTTGCAGCCCAGCAGGGCTGACAAAGCAAGTAGGCCTCGGTTGGGTATTTATATAAAAAAGTAGAACTCGGCTAGCCATTTTCAGCAAGAAAAAAACACAACTGGGCTCATGATGTGGTAAACATAAGTAAAACCCTGGCTAGACGGGCCACAGCCCCCGCACAGCCCCTGCACAGCCCCGTTGTTACCCTGATCCATCTCTAAAACTAGTATAAATAACAACTACTTGTTCCTCAGAAAAAGTAAATAATAACTACGCGACCTGCTGGGTCCATGGTGTCAGCCGCTCGTTGTGTAATTCTCTCGTTTATTGAATACGTTGAAAATGGCGTGGGCCCCAGACGTCAAACCATTAGGAGGAACCATTTTTTGGGCTTGTAATAACGAGGCACTTGCTTGCGTACTACCATGACACTGGTGGGTCCCTACTGTCATCCTCTCCACGTACAGTCATCTCCTTGTTCCTCTCGATTGTTGACAACGTTGACAACGCAAGATGGCGTAGCACCACGCACGGTGAGCGAACCAAGGTGGAGGACAACGGCGACGCCTCAGACAGAATGAACAGGAGCCATGGAAGATGCGAGGATCCAGTCACAGGCAGAGGGGAGTACAAGGGTTGACTTGTTCGGGTGCGAGTGCGTGTTGGGGCTGACATACCGGAGAATAAAAGGACGTGTGGGGGAATAAGGAAGGGACTGGCCAATGTTGGAGGGTATGGTAGGGCGGCAGAGGCGCAGCCAGCCGCGGGAGGCGGGAGCAGGCGGAACCGATGGGGTGGTTTGGTTTGGGCGGCTGGAGGAAGAAGACAAGAGATAGAAGATACACGACAGATGTTGGATGTCAATCCAATGGCTGGTAGGCAGAATCGTTTGTGGACTAGATAGTAAGTCGACACCACCTTGGATAGGCTTTTTCCTCGTGGGTCCCAAATGTTAGAATCCAAATCTGTCACTGTCATGCAACTTTTTTTATGAAAACTACAGGCCATTTTGTGTGCTAGTTCAAAATAAATTTGTGGGTGCTGGTGGGGGCTAATCACTTTGGTTCTGTAATGCACAGTGAGCTCAAGCAGCCGGCAAGAGTGATGTTATTTCCCTTGGTTGGGATTTGTTACAATATTTCACTCTTAATTAAAAGAATGGCAAGCCATTTTCCTTGTTTCAAAGAAAATATGACAGTCATAGCCGAGTTGAAAAGGGCAACAACATCTAACTCCAGCTTACAAACTGTACAAAAGCACAAAGGTTAATTGTTCATCAGGTTTAGACAAAACCCAGATTGAAAAGGGCAACAACCTCTAAGTCCAGCACTACTTTCGGTAGTCACAGTCAAATGGATCGGCCAGGCCCATAGAATGAACATCTTGGTTCGTAAAATTTACTGGATCATGACCACAAGATGTTGTAAATAGAAGCCTGACACATTTAAAAAGCTCTTTTGTCCACCTAAAACTCCTTTTTTTGGTCTTCAAAATACCCATCCATCAAAACCATGCTGCTGATAAACTTAAGCCTGATGGACAATAGTAACCTCGCATTCAGCGGGAAGAATGTGACAAATCTAGTGTTTGCATGGTTGACTATATATCGTTCCAGCATTATTGTCTTCAATCGAATGTCATGAGAAGTGAGAAAATCCTGGTGCTTACGAATCCACCTATTGGTATAACTTTCTTACCCCGTCCTGTTGCCTAAATAGACATGAAGATTGAAAACAGTTAAGGTGTAAAATGAGAGTGTCGAAAGAGCAACAGCTGAACAGTTAATTCTAGTACACTATATGCGTGCTTCCAATGTGCATGAAATTATCACCTTTATATACAACTTCTCCAGACATGGAAAACATTGCAGCAAGCCAATAATCTTGTTCAGATCAAAACTATTCATTTGGATATATAAGATCTTGACAGAATCCAGCACCATTGATATGCTATCCATGGAGAAACTCTTCATTAAGCATATAACATAATATTAGTACAAAATGTGTACTCCAAGATGATATATAACTTACGCGCAGAAATTTAAAATGCAGCTTATGGTTACAAGTGTAGATGATAATATACAGTACCTGAAGAACTATGGAGCCAAACACCATCTTGAAATGAGCACAGAGATCATGTATTACACCCAAGGTCTCCAGTTTAGGCGCAGAGGACGGTTATTTCATGCATTTATGAATAACTAGAATCAAGGATCAACCTTTGAAGTGAAGGGGCATCTTGGATGATGAGCTGCCTTCCATCAAAAGAAATTCGAATTCTTACAAGGTTAGGCGACTTTATTTGGAGACAACCCATTCTAACTATGAAAGCAAGCATCAAGCACTCCAGGGCAGGGCAACTAGAGTGGATGATGATGTGCAATGAGGCCTCTGATATACGAACCCGCACAAGTGAAAGTTTTTTGAGAAATGGGAATCGAAGGTTTAGTACCAGATTGTCTGGTAAGTAGCACAGCGCAAAGGTGGCGGTGTGGAGAGAGGAGGAAAACTGCGAGATGGACAATGGTGTTGAGGGCACAAGTACATGGCATTCGGTAGGGTAGGTGATTTCCTAGGGAATAGTAGAACTCAAGCAGCTGTAGTCCTGTGGATTCAGGGGATATCAGCCAGGCCTCCACCATGCAGGGCATGGTATGCTTGCTCGGGTAGCATGACGGGATGCAGAGGCTTTGAAAGGAGCCCTGGTGGGAGGAGATGATGGCTCTGGGGAGTTCAAAATCATTAAAGAGAGATAGCTGACGACAGTCGAGATTAAGGGGCGCGGTGCGCCACCAAATTGAGAGGACTTGAGTATGGCAGCAATCCTTGGTGGGGAGAAGAGAGATGATCGATCTCCCCATGGATGGCGCCCGGGAGATCGCTGATGCGGTCCACCCAAGATTCTATGGGTTTATGTGATCTGGTGAGGGCGGGCTTGCCGCTTCTCCCCGCGATGCCGGGTGCGGGATTTACAACAGGCGTCGCCGATGGCGGGAGCCTCATCTTCTTGGCGCTGGGGTCAGCCGACTCCATTTTCCTCGAGGGTGTCGCGCTGAGCTCATGGATTTGAGCAGAGTAACGAATGACGAGCCTAGTTGTAGTGCGAGTGAAGAAGAAGGGGGCTGGAATTTTTATGTAGTAGTGAGGAAGAAGGGGAGCTGGGGTTTTCTGTAGGAGTGAGGTGAGGAATTTGGGGGTACGAGTGGAGCGAGGTGACATGAGGTGGGTGGGAGTGAGGAGGAAGAAGAGCACCCAGGTTTTTTGGGGGTGGTGTGCTGGGTAGCGCCTCTCATTAAGTAAATATATGGGCTTTTGAATTGATTTTATGATTTACTAGGGTGGATGGGCTGTTTTGTCTTGGTCCCAGAGAAACAATTACTACTAGTAAAGTGGAGACACTCTACAGCTACCTAGAAAAACAATTACTACTAGTACAATGCATACACTACCGCTTCTGGCTCCCTGAGGTCATCGAAACGTCTCCCTCTACTGAATGCCATTTTACTTTTGTTCACCAACATGCGGGCCATGCAGCGCGCGGGCCCAAATTCCATCCACCAAATTAGTAGGAAGTATGCAGGCGGAGAGTCACCTTGGTCATAGTGCGGCAATAACAAGCCGTTGTATCACAAAAGCCCACCTCCCCGCAGTCTAAGTTTGACGGACGAAGCAACCATCATTTCACTCTTCGCTGAATCCCCTTCTCCCTCACCATCTTCAAGAAAGCCAACACTCGCATCTGCCACTGTTCTTCTCTCCCAATGAAGGGAAGGTAAGAGGATCCGAGATGTTGGTATATTATCATTCAGAAAAAAGAACTTTTGCAAAGCAGTAACCGATCCTCACTCTCTATTTTGTTTCATTGCCATTGCGATTGTGTTTTCCTTTCAGTGGTCTTCTAGTATTCGTCAGTTTCATGATGGACCAAGGAGAACCAGGCAAAGATCTGCCGATGTTGGAGCAGACGCGGGAGGCAGATCCTCATGAGACACAGAGTTCCAAGAAGATGGAGGCAGCCACCAAGCTGACCCCAGATATGCTCACGGCCACTACTGAGATGGTTAACGCCCCGTTTGAGGTTACAACCCCTGTGGCCCTGCTGGAGCAGTTTTTCCCCACGAGGATGTCCCCCCCGAGCTGCCCTAGGTGATTTTCTTCTTTGCCGATCTCGATTGTGGTTATTCATCAAAGTATGTGGTGATAAATAATGCAAAATTTTATTAGCGTCCATGCCATGCTACCTTCCCTCTCATGCATACTTTTGACTCTACATAGTGGTTAAATAACTTGTGTTTCTTATATTGGAAAGTAATTCAGAATTTTTTTTCTGTTTCAATTAGAGCCCTGATGCAGACAAGGATTGTGTGGTTGTACATGTCACTCGCTATGAGGCGGATGACCTGAATATACGCATTGGGAAAACAGAGTTCTTAGGATGTTGGATCCAGGAAGCCATTTGCACTTATACCAATGTCGAGATGTATTCCAGCCTCACTGTTGTCAGGCGTATTGTCCAGGGTGTACTGAAGCACAAGAATTTCAAAGCTACTTCTTCGTTTGTGAGGCATACAGTTCTTGTCAAGCTTACACAGGAAGATGACGTGGCATGCCTCCACAAACAAGTTTATGAGTGGCAAGGCCACAAGATTATCTTCAGGAAGGTTCACAGGATGGAGCTGCTGCCGGACATCCTCGATGATGTTCATTGCAAGGTCCATCTTGTGTCCATCCCAAATTAGATCGAGGCATGAAATAGTTGCCCCAGCTAGTGTTTAATAGTAGTTTGGGTTGTGTCTAATTATCCGAACCTTGCCTATTATCGAGCCCTCTAGGGCTAGTACTCTGTTTGAATCCGTCTATGGGAATTGTTGCTACTTTTGTGTGCTCGTGAATCCTGTGAGAACCATCCTAATTGTTGCCGATACAGATGCATCCTTGATGTCTACTATGCAACCTTCTTCTTGTAGACTCGTGTTGGGCCTCCAAGCGCAGAGTTTTTTCAGGACAGTAGCAAATTTCTGTCGGATGTGGGGTTCCGGCAAACCCTTAAGGTTCGAACACTAGGGTGCACGCGAATTCTTTCCCTCCTACCGATCTACGCTCAAGCTCACTAAGATCTTGCGGACGAACTCGACGAACTCACAACACAGAAAGAGAGACGAGGTTTACACTGGTTCGGGCACCGTTGTGGTGTAATACCCTACTCCAGTGTGGTGGTGGTGGATTTCCTCTTGGGCCGATGATGAACAGTACAAGAGAAGAACAGCCTCCTGAGGTTGAGGTGTTCTTGTGCGTGTGTTGGCTTCTCGATCTGTTCGAGTTGTCCTTCTACTGTGGTGGCTAAGCCTATTTATATAGGCCCCGGTCCTCTTCCCAAATGTTGAGCAGGAAGGGAGCCCACAACGGTTGGCAAATTTGAAGGGGGACAGCTAGTACAAGTTATCCTGACAAAAGCGGTCTTCGCCTGTGAAAAGCCCTCGGGTGATGCCGTCTTGGGCTCCATGATGACCTCCGCCTTGCCGTCCTTCTGGTCTTGGTCTTGCTGCACCAATATGGCAACCTTTGCCTGATGCCTCGGTACTCTTCGTCTGTGCTTGCCTCTTTAGCACCAAAGAGGAAATGGGGACGCTGCGCGCACTGGCGCCCGCCTGGCACCCACCTGGCGCCGTTCGTCATGGCTCACGTCACGAGTGCCTCATGAGGTTCGCCCCGCCTTGATATCTCCACTCCTCGTGAGGCCGCCTGGCCAGGCCACTCCAGAGGAAGTCTTGCCTCGTCCGCCTTGCGAGGCTTAGCCCCCGCGAGGGTCTCGGATGCCTTGTTGATGAAGATAGGCCTTACGGCCCACTGCCTAGCCACGCTGTGGGCCGCAGGCAGGCAAGTCTTAGGACCCCCGTTCCCAGAACACCAACAGTAGCCCCCGGGCCCAAGGTGCGCTCGGGCTTGGCTTCGCGGCGAAGCCAAGGGTCAAGTTCGGAGCGCCGGGAGCTCCAAAAGCCTGCGGCCTCGGTCGACGCGTGGCGGTTGATTGGACGTGGGCGTCTCCGCTTCCCCACGCTGCCTCGGCAACTGCATGATTTGACGAATCCCTGCGACGTGCAAGGAAAACCATCATTATATACGATCGTGGGAGACGCCGGTTGGCCTTCCCTCGCTATAAATGGGGAGGGGGCGGAGCCACCATTGCCCATCTTCTCCTTGCTTGCTTGCTTCGTCCTCCTTGCTCTCCTGCCGACAGCAATGGCGCTCATTAGAAGGTTTTCGGCCGAAGAGAAAGGGAAAGCTCCCCGTGACGATCCAGAGCCACTTCCACCGAAGAAACGGTCGATCCACCACCGTGACGAGGAGACGATGAAAGTGGTGACGGGGCCTTGGTGCGAGCGGCTCCCACAGGGGTACCCGCTACCATTGTACGCCCGAGCCGAGGGCTCAAGAGGACGGAGAGACGAGCAGCAACGCCCGCGCCGCGTCAGGGGTCGACGCGTCTCGGCGCCACGCTCTGTCGCCCCTGGGGTCCACGCCGCCGACTCCTCACGCGAGTTGGTGCTGTGGGCACTGATGCCTCCAAGCTCCTGGATTCGCTTCCCGCGGTTCTTCTCCGATGTGATGCCGCTGAGGGGGCCACTCGAGCTCTGGCTGCAGCACGCCGACTGCAGTGCCCCAGCGACCGGAGCGGAGATCGAAGCGGTCCCCACAGGCAAGATCTTCATGACCCGTGGGTGGGGCGAGATCGCGCGGGTTTGCCATGCGAGGGGGGCCCTCGCGATCCACTTCGAGTACGACGGCGCCTCCACGCTCTTTTTCAAGGTCTTCAACGCGGAGGGTCGCCGCTTGGAGTGCTGCCCTGGAGGGGAGCACCAGGTCGACGCGCATTCCGTCCAAGAACACTCCAGCAGCAGTGGTAGTTCATGGGAGTCCGGCAGCTCTCCAGAGCTTTACGAGACTCTGGAGACGAGCGACGAAAGCTACGTCCCTCCAAGCTCTCGCCGCACTCGGAGCAGGGCCGCGGTGTCCGGTAGACGCCGCCGATGATCTGGATGGGGTTGGCACCGGCGTCCTGTGGACCACTGTTCACGATGGCGTCCGCCTCGGGAGGATGTAGATAGGATTCCTCTTTGCAACAGCTTTTGTTCCCTGCGAAGGATCACAGATTACCCCGTGGGGGCATGTAATGGTCTGTAATGTCTTTTGTGTTCATCTTTCTTGTTATAAGAACTTGGTGAATGCATGCCCCGTTAAGACTCGGTCCCCCCCCTTTCTTTCCTCGCGATAGCTCGTTGCTCTACGCTAACAGGTCCCGGTCCCAAGGTGTGACACTCCAAAAAAAAATATTTGGTTTTTAACAAGCCCTTTATTTGATTTGAAGGAGGCTATTTAAAATCCTTCCAAAAGCCCCTCCTTCTAAAAAAAATTCCCCTATGACAAGTATTTTATTTTTGTGTCTTCCTCAACCTTGGTGTTTGGTTTTAAAAACTTCCATTCTGATGTTAGCTCATCACAATAATTTTTGGAAATTAACTGTTATTAAAAAGAAATCCTATGGGTTTTGGGGCTATTCTTTTTTTTTGCAACCACCCATTGTTTTACCATACCTCATATCAAAATTTCTCCCAAAACCCCTCCCTCCACTTTGGGTCAAGCCAAATATTCTATTCCAACAAGTTCAACCCATTTCTGATTTTTATTTCCATTTATTTTAACCCCAAAACTATTTCTGCCATTATTTTTGGACCTAGGTGGTTTACAAAGGAAGTACCAAATTTACTTTGAGTTTTGATTCCAAATCAACTCCTCTGACTAGTCCTTAGCACCCCCAACCTAAATCCATCAAGATCCACTCTTCCACAGTTCCAAATTTTCATGTTTTGCTCATTGAAAGTTTGGACCAGATTTGGCAAATTTTGTGAAATTCATATTTTCCCTTTTCAAAAAATTCTGACAAAAATCAGGCAGCCCCCAGGTGCATTGAGAGATCACTTCACCAAAGATCAGCCCCAGATAATTTTCCCACATGCCAAAAACATTTCTTCGAACACCTGGCGTAATCGTTTGTCATCCGATTTGAAAAATTCTGATTCAGAGTTGGATCTGCAGACGGTGTCGCTTTTCTTCAGAGATCGGCATCCATCTCACCAGTGCTCACGCTGGACTCTTGCGCACTGCTCCCCCTCCTTATCCAGAGTGCCGCAAGGTCGCTTGGCCGGGCGCGGGCGTCGGTGGCGACGTGGCTAGCCAGCTCCGGTAGCTTCTGCGGCGACAGAGCCACCCGTGGCGTCTGGCAGCGGCCGACCCGGCTTTCGGTGCCGACCAGCGCCGCCCGAACCACCCCAGGCCTCCGCGTGGCACTCTCCTCCTCTGTGCACGCGGCGGCACCGTCGCCGTGGCCTGGCAAGCACAGGGCATGCTCTCTGCCACCGACGGGCCCGCGAGGCGCCGTTCCGTCGAGACCACGGCATAGGCCAAACACAGCCGAGTTTAGCGTTTGAGCGTAACCAGTGCATCCGCGCGTTGATGCCCAGCCACCTAATCCACCGGTCCGGCCACCGCCTCGCCGTAATCGCCGCCGAAGATTACCCCGTTCTCGGAACCACCTCGGGCCGGCTATAAATAGCCGCGCCGAGCTTGCCTTCGACCAGCACCACTCACATCACCTCGCCAAAGCTGCGATCAACCCCTAGGAGGACCCTGAGGAGGCCTTCTGCTCCGACTCCGGCCGCCCCGATACGCTTCGGGCTCCGGCGCGATCCACTCCGGTGAGGGCACCCCCTCCTCCCAAACCCTGCCCGTAGCCTCCTAGGGCACCCAATCACCTAACCCGCGCCTCGATTTGGCCTTTGCAGCCTTCCCCGACGAGCCCAACATCACCCGAGCCGCCGTCTGCCGGAGTAAGGGCCGCCGTCGAAGTGGTGCTCGCCGACGACCACCTCCACCACCCACAGATGTGGGAGAGCACCCTGAGCCAGTAGGTAACCTCCGCTCCTCCCAACTCGCCGTGGATCGTCGCCGGCGACCACCGCAAGCTTTGCCCGGCGGCCTGCTTTCTCTCTCAGATTTTTCAGACCTGACGGGTGGGACCCCCTCGTCAGCCTCTCTTTTCTATCCGAACCGTGTTTTCTGGAAAGCGCATTCGGGCAAATATGCTTTCAATCTGAAACGTTTTCTTGTCCTTTTCTGTTCAGCCCCCTGGAAACTTTCTGTTTCATTACAAACAAGTCCCTGGACTAAAACTCTAATAACTCTTAAACAGGAAATGATTTTTGATTGATTCTTTTTCTGTCCTCTTTATTTTTCTGTCTAGTGGTTTATCATATTTATTTGAAAAATATTTGGAGTACTTTTTGTGCACCCACGGTATTCACGTTAGTACACGTTTTCTTTGTACCGTAGATACCGGAAGAGGGGACGGAACCGAGAACTTCACCGAGCTAGACTCTGACTACTCCGAACCAGGCAAGCATGTTTGAACCTTTTATATGATGAGTGTTTTGCGTGTTTGCTTATGTAGTTACTTCGTGGCATGATTACAAGAACAACCGTGAATGTTATGTTGCATGCAAAGCTATCGTGAGTGAGCTTCGAAACTCGATGCGTGACTCGATGTGAGTTTACATGATCATGTGGTGACATGATGGGCGGTAAGATGGTATTGTTGTAGCATGCCAGTCTTATGCCAAACTATTTAACTCCAGTGTCAACGTGAGTCAAGTCACGTTACGATCCGTTCCTTTTCTTGTACTACCACATGTTTTCTTTACGGAATATGGTTTAGTAAGATGCAAACCTCTTACCTGGTACACACCAAACATAGGGGCCGAGATGAGGGTTCCATGGCCCTTGATTAAAGCCCGTCATCCGGTCAGGGAGCATGGGTGTTTCGGTTGGGACCGAGAGGGGAGCACCCCTTAGAGCGCGCGAGATAAATTTGATCCCATGCTATTCAAGGTTGTGACCTCCCCGTCTTAGAGTTTTTCTTGAAAGTTGCCTAGGGTGATTCTGGCAGCGGAATGTGGAATTGGGTGTGTCTTGGTTAGATGTGTTTCTTCTAAAATACCGTAAATGGAACTAGTCCCTTGCGACTACTGAAATCCGTTGGCTGTGGTTTAATAGTACAAACTCTGCAGAGTCAAACTCATTCAAGTAACCGTATCTATGGTCAATATATGTGTTCAACTTGTCCTGTCAGTCTCTTTGACAAATCTCCGGTGAACAGACATGAGTGGTAGACTCGGCTACATGATTAATCCCGTGGATGGACTAACCCGCTTATTATTATGTGCTGAGTATCTTTCCTTGGAATGGTCTATACCGCTCGAATAATGCATAAATGCAATATAAGCCCTTTATGTGATGTCACTCAGACGTCCGACTGTGGCATTTATGCTGTTTACTTTCGATATGAGCCCTTTATGTGATGTTGCTCAGACGTCCGACTATGGCATTTATGCTATTTACGTTCGATATGAGCCCTTTATGTGATGTCGTTCAGACATCCGACTGTGGCACTCTTGTTATTTATTTTCAATATAAGCCCTTTATGTGATGTCGCTCAGACGTCCGACTGTGGCACTCTTGTTATTTACTTTTAATATAAGCCATATATGTGATTTCGCTCAGACGTCCGACTGTGGCACTCTTGTTATTTACTTTTGATATAAGCCCTTTTTGTGATGTCGCTTTGACGTCCGACTGCGGCACGCTCGTTCAATTATTTTCCAATATAAGCCCTTTATGTGGTGTTGCTTAGACGCCCGACTGCGGCATGTTAATTTATTTTTTCACCATTCGAGGCGTCACTTCAGACACTCGATCGGTTTTCAGTTATTTTTGTTGGGATTTCGGGAGGATTACCGCGTGACTTACTTTTATTTAACATGTCGTGCAAGTTGATCATTTGAGTGTGCATTACCAATTGCTCATGATGCACCATGCTTACATTTGTTATATCTTATGTCCAAACTGTCTTGCGAGTACATTCAAAGTACTCACCTGGCTTGTTGATTTGACAAGATGTTGACGAAGGCGATCTTATGGATGAAGAGTTCGATACCGAGTCCGACGCCTAGAGGAGTCCCAGTCAGTCCCATGCGATCCTAGAATTTATCACTTGTACCATATCCGCTTCCGCTACCCGAATAAACCATCGAGCCTCACTTCGACGCTCGATGAGCTGCAAGAGTAGGAGTCAATGTCACCCACTTCACTTTTACATTTCCACCAACACTTTTAAATACGAGTACGTTGTATGCCACCACACCATTGTGTAATATCCTCCTTTTTGTATATTATTGGTGTTCTTGTAATAAATTGTTGAGCAACCTCAGCTCAACCTCGTAATATATTTAGTTCTTACGGATTTACGTATCAAGAATTTGTCTACCAAAGAAGGAGGACTCTCCTATCTTGGAAATAAAAGGATCGGTTTCTCGATAAGTATTTTATTGAAAAACCGGTCATGACAAACTTGGTATCAGAGCCAGGCTGATTGTAGGAAGCCACTAGGTGCGATCGCTAATCGGTTATTAGCGTCTTAGTGCGATTTTAGCATTTTTGCAAAATGCAGCAATTTTCTGTTAGTCATCATAAATTTATGATCTGACTATTCGGAATTTTTGTCTACTTTTGTAGATGGCTAGCGGCGACTGTGAGTCACAGGTGTTCGCCAATGTACCTGAGGGGTTTATCAAGCTCCTCACCTACATCATCAAGATCGCGATTGGGCCATCAGTTTGCCCAGTGTTCACACTCTACCAGCACAAGATGAGCGACAGTCTGTCTATGCACCAGGCCGCGGTGCAGTTCAAGGGAGGGCATTCAGAGTCACGCGAATTCCGATGTGTTGGCAGGGCCATGCCTACGGAGAGGCATGCCATGCAGATGGCTGCCCGTGAGGCGATAGCTCGTCTCCGAGATGTTCTTCCTTCGATGAAGACTCGCCGCTACCGCTACCTCCCATGCCACGTGCCATACACTTGTCACTATGCATTCGCTTGCCCCAGGGGAGAGCGAGATGAGGCTATTGAGATGCTTGTTGAATACCTCCAGGCACTGGAGGTAGCGTTTGATAACCTCGTGGACGACCTTGTGGCTGCCCGTATGGACTCAGTCCATGGCTGTGCCACCAACAGGAGGGAGCTCCTCCACACAGCACCACCACTGAACTTCGTCTCGTCCTCAGCATCTTATACACCTACCATCCACGCCACCGCTCGTCACCTGCCTACCACTGAGGAGTTCGACCAAGTCATCGCGCCCACTCCAGTCTGTGTTGCACCACCTATTACGCCCACTCCAGTCCGTGCGGCCCCACCTATTTCTCCCACACCAGTCCGTGTTGCACCACCTCTCGCGCCCGCTCAAGCTTATCAGCGCAGCACTTCACGCCTGGAGCCTATTAGTGAGGAGGAGGTTGAGTCTCCAGCATCACTGGGCCTCACCCTCGACAGGCCAAGGGAAATCCTTACCATCTCCGACAGAGTGCGCCTAGCAGCCCTGCGTTGTGCCAGCTTCTATGATATGTTTATATGTATATAGGTTGTGAGAATTAGTTTGTATGCGCATCATGTAGGAACTGGGAGAAGTGCACTAGCCTAAATAACATGTCAGGATTGTGTATGCACATCCTGAGTGATGTATTGTATAATTACTGCTTGCGTACAAGATATGTACTGAGCGGTCCTTCTCCATGCGCAATCAAATATTTTCTTGAAAAATCTTGGAGTGGTTAAATTTTTTCGCCTTTGAGTATTTATTTATTTTTGCGGCTCAATTTCTTTTTCTTATGTTTTTCCAAAATATATCCTCAGAGTGGAAAATATCTCGTCCTTGGACTCGTTCCATGCCAAATCCGCCAGAAGAGAATTATGGCACCCAAACAAGCAACAATTTCACGCAGGGACAGTCAAGTCAGCAGGGCAGTGAGACAGCTTTTTCTCAAGTGTGCCGCCTTTATGTGCAAAGCCAGCAATAGCACCAAGAAATTATGAACCATGTCATCAATATGGGAAATCACCGTGGACCGTATCAGCAGCAATCCAAATTGTCAGAACTACGCGTCCCCCAACTTTCTCGCACACTGACAAACCTCTTGAGGCCGATGACTAGATTCGAGACATTGAAAGGAAATTGATCATTGCGCAATGTTCAGACCATGAGAAGGTACTATATGCACCTCACTACCTCGCAGGAGCAGCTGCATCATGGTGGGAAAATTTCCTACACATGCACCCCAATGAGAATAACATCACCTGGGAAGAATTTAAAGAAGGTTTTCGTGGGGTGCATATCCCCAAAAGCGTTATGAAAATCAAGAAGAGGGAGTTTGATGACCTCAAGCAGAGAGGCATGACGGTGACCGAGTACAACAGTCTGTTTACTCAGTTATCTTGTTATGCCAACGAAGAGCACATGACGGAAAATAAAAAGATGGAAAAATTCCTGGACGGTCTTGCATCAGCACTTAAATGACCAGCTGGTTGTACACACCTTTCCGGAGTTCAAAACACTTGTGGACAAGGCCATTACCCTGGAAAATGAGCGCCACAGTTTGGAAGATTTTTGCAAGCGCAAGAGGGACCAAACTACTCAAGCTCGCAACAACCGAAGCAAGGCTGACTTTCAGAAAAGTGGAGCAAACAAGTCCACCACCAATATCCCGCGCTCGATCAAGAAATTTCATGCAAGGGAAAAGGATTTTACATACCACCCAGGTGTTACTTGCTACGCTTGTGGAGAAGAAGGGCACTATGCTAAACAGTGCCCAAAGCCAAGAAACTCGGCTCCCACGCCGAACCACGGTGGGAATAATTCAGCACCCAAGCGTAACAACTTCAACCCCAATAATAATCACAAGAAGGGTCAGTTGAACCATGTGACCAAGGAGGAAGCACAGAATGCCCCGGATATCTTACTCGGTACGTTCCCTGTCAACACAATTCCTGCCACGGTTTTGTTTGATTCTGGAGCTTCTCACTCGTTCATTTCAAAGAAATTTGCTTTGCAAAATGAATTTTCGATGCTTCCCATAGAAAAGTCCATGATCATCTTGTCCCCCGGGATTAAGCAAGTTACTCAGAGTTACTGCCAAGGTGTGGCTATTGAGTTTGAGGGATTAAAGTTTCACGCCAACCTCATTGTATTGGAAAATAAGGGACTAAATGTCATCCTAGGAATGGATTGGTTAACCACCAACAAAGGATTTATTGACTGCTTCAACCGGACAGTAATTCTTACCCACCATCACGGGAAGACAATAAAAGTTTCAGCTCAAGAAAGACAAATATCACGGCAACCAAGATTGAACAAGGTGGACGTTTCAGAGATAAGCAAAGTCCCAGTAGTGTGTGAGTTCCCCGACGTATTTCCCGAAGAACTACCAAGCATGCCACCAGACCGGGAGATAGAGTTCAGCATTGAACTAGCACCTGGAACCACCCCCATTTACTAGAAACCATATAGAATGGCACCCTCAGAGTTGGTGGAATTAAAGAAGCAAATAAAAGAGTTACTGGACAAAGGATTTATTCGAGCCAGCTCTTCACCTTGGGGCTCACCAGTTTTATTTGCCAAGAAAAAGGATGGGCACTGAGATTGTGTATAGACTATCGGGCACTCAACATGGTCACAATCAATAAGAAATATCCGATGCCACGGATAAATGATTTATTCGACCAGCTCGCCCAAGCCAAGGTTTTCTCAAAGATTGACTTAAGGTCGGGTAACCTGTTGGGGAACGTTGCAGAAAATTAAAAAAATTTCCTACGGTTTCACCAAGATCCATCTATGAGTTCTACTAAGCAACGAGTCAAGAGAGAGAGTTTGCATCTACATACCACTTGTAGATCGAGCACGGAAGCGTTTGAGGGAGTGGTGATGAAGAAGACGTTCCCAAGGTGATTCCGATCACCGATGACCAAGTGCTGAACGGACAGCACCTCCGCGTACAACACACGTACGGGACGATGGCATCTCCTTCGTCTTGATCCAGCAAGGAGGAAGGAGAGGTTGAGGAAGACAACTCCAATGGCAGCACGACGGCGTGATGCAGATGAAGTGGCTGTTCTCCCAAGCAGGCTTCGCCAAGCTTATGCGGAGGAGGAGAGGTGTTGGGAGGGAGGGCTGCGCCTTCAATGGTGTTTGCAGCCCTCCCTCACCCCTCTATTTATAGGGGAAGGAGGAGGCCGCCCCTCTAGATGCATCTAGAGGGGGGGGGGGCGGCGGCCAAGGGGAGGGGGGCTTGCCCCCCAAGCAAGGGGGGGGGGGGGCGCCCCCCTTAGGGTTGCCCCCTCAACCCTAGGCGCATGGGCCAAGGGGAGGGGGTGCGTCCAACCCACTAGGGGCTGGCTGCCTCCCACGCAGCCCAAGTGGCCTCCCAAAAGGGGTGGTCCCTCCCGGTGGTCCTCCGGAACCTTTCCGGTGGACCCTCCATAATACCGATATGACCCGAAACTTTTCCTGTCCGTTTGACGACTTCCCATATATAAATCTTTACCTCCGGACCATTCCGAACTCCTCGTGACGTCCGGGATCTCATACGGACTCGAACAACACTGCAATCACATACAAGTCTTCCTATTAACCCTAAGCGTCACCGAACCTTAAGTGTGTAGACCCTACGGGTTCGGGAGACATGAAGACATGACCGAGACGCTCTCCGTCAATAACCAACAGCCGGATCTGGATACCCATGTTGGTTCCCACACGCCTCGATGTTGTCATCGGATGAACCACGATGTCGAGGGTTCAAGCAACCCCGTATGCTATTCCCTTTGTCGACGGTATGTTACTTGCCCGAGACTCGATCGTCGGTATCCCAATACCTCGCTTAGTCTCGTTATCGCAAGTCACTTTACTCGCATCAGTAATGCATGATCCCGTGACCGGACACTTGATCACTTTGAGCTCATTATGATGATGCATTACCGAAAGTGGGCCAGTGATACCTCTCCGCCATACGGAGTGACAAATCCTCGCCTCGATCCGTGTCAACCCAACAGACACTTTCGGAGATACCTGTAATGCACCTTTATAGTCACCCGATTACGTTGTGACGTTTGGTACATCCAAAGCATTCCTACGGTATCCGGGAGTTACACGATCTCACGGTCTAAGGAAGAGATACTTGACATTGGAAAAGCTCTAGCAAAACGAACTACATGATCTTTGTGCTATGCTTAGGATTGGGTCTTGTCCATCACGTCATTCTCCTAATGACGTGATCCCGCTTGTCAATGACATCCGATGTCCATAGTCAAGAAACCATGACTATCCGTCGACCAACGAGCTAGTCAACTAGAGGCTCACTAGGGACGTACAGGTCTATGTATTCATACGTGTATTACGATTTCCGGATAATACAGTTATAGCATGAATAAAAGACAATTATCATGAACAAGGAAATATAATAATAATGCTTTTATTATTGCCTCTAGGGCATATTTCCAACAGTCTCCCACTTGCACTAGAGTCAATAATCTAGTTTACATTGTGATGAATCGAACACCCATAGAGTTCTGGTATTGATCATGTTTTGACCGAGAGAGGTTTAGTCAACGGATCTGCGACATTCAGATCCGTGTGCACTTTACAAATTTCTATGTCTCCATCTTGAACATTTTCACGGATGGAGTTGAAGCGACGCTTGATGTGCCTGGTCTTGTTGTGAAACCTGGGCTCCTTGGCAAGGGCAATAGCTCCAGTGTTGTCACAGAAGAGTTTGATCGGCCCCGGCGCATTGGGTATGACTCCTAGGTCGGTGATGAACTCCTTCACCCAAATTGCTTCATGCGCTGCCTCCGAGGCTGCCATGTATTCCGCTTCACATGTAGATCCCGCCACGACGCTTTGTTTGCAGCTGCACCAGCTTACTGCTCCACCATTCAACATATACACGTATCCGGTTTGTGACTTAGAGTCATCCAGATCTGTGTCGAAGCTAGCGTCGACGTAACCATTTACGGCGAGCTCTTCGTCACCTCCATAAACGAGAAACATGTCCTTTGTCCTTTCGTGTACTTCAGGATATTATTGACCGCTGTCCGGTGTTCCTTGCCGGGATTACTTTGGTACCTTCCTACCAAACTTACGGCAAGGTTTACATCAGGTCCGTACACAGCATGGCATACATAGTAGATCCTATGGCTGAGGCATAGGGATGACACTCATCTCTTCTTTATCTTTTGTCATGGTCGGGCATTGAGCTGAGCTCAATCTCACACCTTGCAACACAGGCAAGAACCCCTTCTTGGACTAATCCATTTTGAACTTCTTCAAAATCTTATCAAGGTATGTGCTTTGTGAAAGACCTATGAGGCGTCTCGATCTATCCCTATAGATCTTGATGCCTAATATATAAGCAGCTTCTCCAAGGTCCTTCATTGAAAAACACTTATTCAAGTAGGCCTTAATGCTGTCCAAGAATTCTATATCATTTCCCATCAAAAGTATGTCATCTACATATAATATGAGAAATGCTACAGAGCTCCCGCTCACTTTCTTGTAAACGCAGGCTTCTCCATAAGTCTCATAAACCCAAACGCTTTGATCATCTCATCAAAGCGAATGTTCCAACTCCGAGATGCTTGCACCAGCCCATAAATGGATCATTTGGAGCTTGCATACTTTGTTAGCATTCTTAGGATCGACAAAACCTTCCGGCTGCATCATATACAGCTCTTCCTTAAGATATCCGTTAAGGAACGCTGTTTTGACGCCCATCTGCCATATCTCATAATCATAGTATGCGGCAATTGCTAACATGATTCGGACGGACTTAAGCTTCGCCACGGAGAGAAAGTATCATCGTAGTCAATCCCTTGAACTTGCCGATAACCCTTAGCGACAAGTCGAGCTTTATAGATGGTGACATTACCATCCGCGTCCGTCTTCTTCTTAAAAATCCATTTGTTTTCTATCGCTCGCCGATCATCGGGCAAGTCAGTCAAAGTCCACACTTTGTTTTCATACATGGATTCTATCTCGGACTTCATGGCTTCTAGCCATTTCTTGGAATCTGGACCCGCCATCGCTTCTTCATAGTTCGAAGGTTCACCGTTGTCTAACAACATGATTTCCAGGACAGGGTTGCCGTACCACTCTGGTGCGGAACGTGTCCTTGTGGACCTACGAGGTTCAAGAGCAACTTGATCCGAAGTACCTTGATCATCATCATTAATTTCCTCTTCGGTTGGTGTAGGCATCACAGAACACTTTCCTGAGCTGCACTCTTGTCCTGTTCAAGAGGTAGTACTTCATCGAAGTTCTACTTTCCTCCCACTTACTTCTTTCGAGAGAAACTCTTTTCCGTAAAGGTTCCGTTCTTGGCAACAAAAATCTTGCCCTCGGATCTTAAGTAGAAGGTATACCCAATGGTTTCTTTAGGGTATCCTATGAAGACGCATTTTTCCGACTTGGGTTCGAGCTTTTCAGGTTGAAGTTTCTTGACATAAGCATCGCATCCCCAAACTTTTAGAAACAACAGCTTAGGTTTCTTCCCAAACCATAATTCATACGGTGTCGTCTCAACGGACTTAGACGCTGCCATATTTAAAGTGAATGTAGCTGTCTCTAGAGCGTGTCCCCAAAATGATAGCGGTAAATCGGTAAGAGACATCATAGATCGCACCATATCCAATAGAGTGCGATTACGACGTTCGGACACACCGTTATTACCGAGGTGTTCCAGCGGCGTGAGTTGTGAAACGATTCCACATTTTCTTAAGTGTGTACCAAATTCGTGACTTAAATATTCTCCTCCACGATCTGATCAGAGGAATTTTATTTTTCGGTCACGTTGATTCTCTACCTCATTCTGAAATTCCTTGAACTTTTCAAAGGTCTCGGACTTGTGTTTCATTAAGTAGACATACCCATATCTACTCAAGTCATCGCGAGAGTGAGAACATAACGATATCCTCCATGAGCCTCAACACTCATTGGACCGCACACATCGGTATGTATGATTTCCAATAAGTTGGTTGCTCGCCCATTGTTCCGGAGAACGGAGTCTTGGTCATCTTGCCCATAAGGCATGGTTCGCATGTGTCAAATGATTCATAATCTAGAGACTCCAAAAGTCCATCAGCATGGAGTTTCTTCATGCGCTTGACACCAATGTGACCAAAGGCGGCAAGCCACAAATATGTGGGACTATCGTTATCAACTTTACATCTTTTGGTATTCACGCTTATAAACATGTGTAATACTACGCCGAGATTCATTAAGAATAAACCATTGACCATCGGAGCATGACCATAAAACATATCTCTCATATAAATAGAACAACCATTATTCTCGGATTTAAATGAGTAGCCATCTCGCATTAAACGAGATCCGGATACAATATTCATGCTCAAACTTGGCACCAAATAACAATTATTAAGGTTCATAACTAATCCCGTAGGTAAATGAAGAGGTAGCGTGTCGACGGCGATCACATCGACTCTGGAACCATTCCCGACGCCAAGATCGTCACCTCGTCCTTTGCCGTTTTCGCTTATTCCGCAGCTCCTGCCGTGAGTTACAAATATGAGCAACGGCACCGTATCAAATACCCAGGAGTTACTACTACGAGTAATCGGTAAAGTACACATCAATTACATGTATATCAAATATACCTTTGGTGTTGCCGGCCTTCTTGTCCGCTAAGTATTTGGGGCGATTACGCTTCCAAAGGACCCCTCCCTTGCAATAAAAGCACTCGGTCTCGGGTTTGGGTCCATTCTTTGACTTCTTCCGGCAACTTGCTTACCGGGCGCGCAACCTCCTTGCCGTCCTTCTTGAAGTTCTTCTTGCCCTTGCCCTTCTTGAACTTAGTGGTCTTATTGACCATCAACACTTGATGTTCTTTCTTGATTTCAACCTCGGCCGACTTTCAAAGATAGAGAACACTTCAGAATGGTGTTTACCATCCCCGCATGTTGTAGTTCATCACAAAGCTCTTCTAGCTTGGTGGGAGCGATCGAGGATTCTGTCAATGACCGCCTCATCGTGGAGGTTAATGTTCACTGGGTCATACGGTTGTGCAACCCAGACATCTTCAAGATGTGCTCACCGATGTAACTGTTTTCCTCCATCTTACAACTATAGAACTTGTCGGAGATGTCATATCTCTCGACCCGGGCGTGAGCTTGGAAAACAAGTTTCAGCTCCTCGAACATCTCATATGCTCCGTGATGCTCAAAACGCTTTTGGAGCCCGGTTCTAAGTCTGTAAAGCATGCCGCACTAAACGAGGGAGTAATCATCGGTAGCGAGTTTGCCAAGCATTCATAATGTCTTGGTTCTTCGGGACGGAGCGTCACCTAGCGGTCCTTCTAGGACATATTGTTTCTGGCAGCTATGAGGATGATCCTCGTGTTAGGACCCAGTCCGTATAGTTGCTGCCGTCATCGTTCAGCTTGGTTTTCTCTAGGAACGCGTTGAAGTTCAAGTTGACATGAGCGTTGGCCATTTGATCTACAAGACATATTATGCAAAAGTTTTAGACTAAGTTCATGATAATTAAGTTCATCTAATCATATTATTTAAACGAACTCCCACTTAGATTAGACATCCTCTAGTCATCTAAGTGTTACACGATCCGAGTCGACTAGGCCGTGTCCGATCATCACGTGAGACGGACTAGTCATCATCGGTGAACATTCTCATGTTGATCGTATCTTCTATACGACTCGTGTTCGACCTTTCGGTCTCCGTGTTCCGAGGCCATGTCTGTACATGCTAGGCTCGTCAAGTAAACCCTAAGTGTTTTCGCGTGTGTAAATCTGTCTTACACCCGTTGTATGTGAACGTAAGAATCCATCACACCCGATCATCACGTGGTGCTTAGAAGCGACGAACTTTAGCAACGGTGCATAGTTAGGGGAAACACTTCTTGAAATTGTTGTAAGGGATCATCTTATTTACTACCGTCGTTCTAAGTAAACAAGATGTATAAACATAATAAACATCACATGCAATTATATAGTAGTGACATGATATGGCCAATATCATAAAGCTCCATTGATCTCCATCTTCGAGGCTCCATGATCATCTTGTCACCGGCATGACACCATGATCTCCATCATCATGATCTCTATCATTGTGCCTCCATGAAGTTGTCACGCCAACGACTACTTCTACTTCTATGGCTAACGCGTTTAGCAATAAAGTAAAGTAAGTTACATGGCGTTCTTCAATGACACGCAGGTCATACAAAATAAAGACAACTCCTATGGCTCCTGCCGTTGTCATACTCATCGACATGCAAGTCGTGATTCCTATTACAAGAACATGATCTCATACATCACAATGTGTCATTCATCATTCATCACAACTTGGCCATATCACATCACATGACAATTGCTCCAAAAACAAGTTAGACGCCCTCTAATTGTTGTTGCATCTTTTACGTGGCTGCAATTGGGTTCTAGCAAGAACGTTTTCTTACCTACGAATAACCACAACGTGATTTTGTCAACTTCTATTTACCCTTCATAAGCACCCTTTTCATCGAATCCGCTCCAACTAAAGTGGGAGAGACAGACACCCGCCAGCCACCTTATGCAACTAGTGCATGTCAGTCGGTGGAACCGGTCTCACGTAAGCGTACGTGTAAGGTTGGTCCGGGCCGCTTCATCCCACAATACCGCGGAAGCAAGATAAGACTAGTAGCGGCAAGTAAATTGACAAGATCCACGCCCACAACTAAATTGTGTTCTACTCGTGCAATAGAGAACTACGCATAGACCTAGCTCATGATGCCACTGTTGGGGAACGTTGCAGAAAATTAAAATTTTTTCCTACGGTTTCACCAAGATCCATCTATGAGTTCTACTAAGCAATGAGTCAAGAGAGAGAGTTTGCATCTACATACCACTTGTAGATCGAGCACGGAAGCGTTTGAGGGAGTGGTGATGATGAAGACGTTCCCAACATGATTCCGATCACCGATGACCAAGTGCTGAACGGACAGCACCTCCGCTGTTCAACACACGACGGGACGATGGCGTCTCCTTCTGCCTTGATCCAGCAAGGAGGAAGGAGAGGTTGAGGAAGACAACTCCAATGGCAGCACGATGGCGTGATGCAGATGGAGTGGCTGTTCTCCGGCAGGGCTTCGCCAAGCTTATGCGGAGGAGGAGAGGTGTTGGGGAGGGGAGAGGCTGCGCCTTCAATGGTGTTTGCAGCCCTCCCCTCACCCCTCTATTTATAGGGGAAGGAGGAGGGTCGGCCCCTCTAGATGCATCTAGCGGGGGGGCGGCCAAGGGGAGGGGCTTGCCCCCAAGCAAGGGGGGCGCCTTAGGGTTCCCCCCTCAACCCTAGGCATGGGCCAAGGGGAGGGGGTGCGCCCAGCCCACTAGGGGCTGGCTGCCTCCCACGCAGCCCAAGTGGCCTCCCAAAAGGGGTGGCCCCTCCCGGTGGTCCTCCGGAACCTTTCCGGTGGACCCTCCATAATACCGATATGACCCGAAACTTTTCCGGTGTCCGTTTGACGACTTCCCAAATATAAATCTTTACCTCCGGACCATTCCGAACTCCTCGTGACGTCCGGGATCTCATCCGGACTCCAAACAACATTCCGTAATCACATACAAGTCTTCCTATTAACCCTAGCGCCACCGAACCTTAAGTGTGTAGACCCTACGGGTTCGGGAGACATGAAGACATGACCGAGACGCTCTCCGTCAATAACCAACAGCGGATCTGGATACCCATGTTGGTTCCTACACGCTCCTCGATGTTGTCATCGGATGAACCACGATGTCGAGGGTTCAAGCAACCCGTATGCTATTCCCTTTGTCGACGGTATGTTACTTGCCCGAGACTCGATCGTCGGTATCCCAATACCTCGTTTAGTCTCGTTATCGCAAGTCACTTTACTGCATCAGAATGCATGATCCCGTGACCGGACACTTGATCACTTTGAGCTCATTATGATGATGCATTACCGAGTGGGCCCATGATACCTCTCCGTCATACGGAGTGACAAATCCTCGCCTCGATCCGTGTCAACCCGACAGACACTTTCGGAGATACCTGTAATGCACCTTTATAGTCACCCGGTTACATTGTGACGCTTTGGTACACCCAAAGCATTCCTACGGTATCCGGAGTTACACGATCTCACGGTCTAAGGAAGAGATACTTGACATTGGAAAAGCTCTAGCAAAGCGAACTACACGATCTTTGTGCTATGCTTAGGATTGGGTCTTGTCCATCACGTCATTCTCCTAATGACGTGATCCCGCTTGTCAATGACATCCGATGTCCATAGTCGAAACCATGACTATCTGTCGACCAACGAGCTAGTCAACTAGAGGCTCACTAGGGACGTATTGTGGTCTATGTATTCACACGTGTATTACGATTTCCGGATAATACAGTTATAGCATGAATAAAACACAATTATCATGAATAAGGAAATATAATAATAATGCTTTTATTATTGCCTCTAGGGCATATTTCCAACAATACCATCAATTAAAAGTACGGACAGAAGATATCCCCAAGACAACCTTCACCTCCAGATACGGGCTGTATGTGTTTACAGTAATGCCGTTTGGACTGACCAACGCCCCCGCATATTTTATCCACCTCATGAACAAAGTGTTTATGAAATTTATGGACAAATTTGTTGTGGTGTTCATCGATGATATTCTGGTATACTCTAAGACACCGTAAGAGCATGCGAACATCTCCGAATTGTACTGGGAGAATTAAGGAAACATCAACTATACGCTAAGTTCAGTAAATGTGAATTTTGGTTAAGACAGGTTGGTTTCCTAGGCCATGTGTTAACCCAAGAGGGTGTTGCCGTAGACCCGAAAAAGGTCAAGGCCATACTTGGTTGGAAACCACCAGCCAGCGTAACGGATGTAAGAAGTTTCTTGCGAATGGCAGGGTATTACCGAAGGTTCATTCAAGGGTTCTCCACCATAGCAAAGCCAATGACGCAGTTGCTCAAGAAGGACAAGAAATTTGTTTGGACGGAAGCTTGCGAGAAAAGTTTCCAAGATCTCAAAAGAAAATTAACAACAGCACCAGTATTGGTTGTGCCAGACATACACAAAAGTTTTGAGGTATATTGTGACGCATCCAGGAAGGGCCTCGGGTGTGTATTAATGCAAGAAGGCAAGGTAGTCGTGTATGCCTCCAGGAAACTACACAAACATGAAGAAAATTATCCTACGCATGACCTGGAACTGGCAGCAGTCATTCATGCACTCAAGGAGTGGAGGCACTTTTTACTCGGAAACCGTTGTGAAATATACACGGACCATAAAAGCCTCAAGTATATGTTCACACAACCGGAACTCAATTTACGGCAACGACGCTGGTTGGAATTAGTAAAAGACTATGATGTCGGTATTCACTACCATCCAGGAAAGGCGAAAGTAGTGGCAGATGCTCTAAGTCGAAACCCCAGTTCGGGCAACGACGGTCTGCCAAACTTGAGACCTGAATTTCAGCAAGAGTTCGCCAAACTCAACATGATGATGGTCGCCGAGGGCGATGTGTCAAAGTTGGAAATACAGCCTAACTTAATGGAGCAAATTAAGGAGGCTCAGCATGGACACCCCAGCATTGAAGGCATAAAAAGGAAAGTGAGTTTGGGCAAGGCCTCTGAATTTATCATCGGTGATAAGGGAATACTATGGTACGGAGACAGACTTTGCGTACCAAACATAGAAGACCTCAAACAGCAAATTCTAGCCGAAGGCCACACCGCTCCATATTCAATCCACCTGGGAGGAACCAAAATGTACAAAGACATCCAGGAAAGATTTTGGTGGCACGGTATGAAGAGGGATATAGCCACCTTCATTGCATGTTGTGATTCGTGTCAACGCACTAAGGCCGAGCATCAAAAACCAACAGGGTTATTACAGCCAAACAGGATACCTGAGTGGAAATGGGATGAGATTGGGATGAACTTTATTGTTGGACTACCTCGGTCACAACACGGGAATGATGCCATATGGGTCATCACAGAAAGATTAACCAAGGTGGCACATTTCATTCCCGTAAAGACAACCTACACCACTCAGAAGCTTGCTAAGCTTTATCTCTCTCGCATAGTTTCCCTGCATGGAGTCCCAAAGACTATAATATCTGACCGAGGCACTCAATTCGTCTCTAGATTTTGGGATCAATTACAACAAGCTCTGGGAACCCAACCGCATTCAAGACAAAGATACCACCCCCTGCATCGATGGACAAACTAAACGTAAACCAAATACTAGAGGACATCTTTGAGAGCGTGTGTCCTCACCTATGGGACCAGTTGGGAAGAAAGCTTGCCATATGCCGAGTTTGCATACAACAACTGTTACCAAGCTAGCCTGCAAATGGCACCCTTCGAAGCCTTGTATGGGCGGAGATGTCGTACTCCATTGAATTGGTCAGAGACAGGAGACAGCCGTATCTTCGGCCCAGATATGCTCAAGGAAGCTGAGGAGAAAGTTAAGCTAATCAGGGACTGACTCAAGACAGCTCAAAGCCGACAGAAGAGATATTACGATTGAAAGCATCGGGGAGTCAGTTTTGACCCCGGTGAGTATGTATACCTCCGAGTATCTCCTATGAGAGGCCTGCAGCGATTCAAAGTTAAAGGGAAGCTAGCACCAAGATTTATCGGACCTTTCTATGTAGTTGCACGAAGAGGCACGGTGGCCTACCAGCTAGACCTACCCGAAGAGCTGTCCGACATCCACGACGTGTTCCACGTCTCACAGTTAAGGAAATGTGCGAGCAACCCAGAAAAGCAGGTATCTCATGAGGACATTGACGTACAACCAGACCTCACCTACAGGGAACGCCCAATAAAAATAGAAGAGTCTGAACGGAGAACCCGTCAGAAGGCAATTAAGTTTTTCAAAGTACTGTGGAGCAATCACACCGAAGACGAGGCAACATGGGAAAGAGAGGATTTTCTTCGAGCAGAACACCTACACCTATTTGAGGATCAGCTGAAATCTCGGGGATGAGATTTTTCCTAAGGGGGTAGGTGTTGTGACACTCCAAAAAAATTTATTTGGTTTTTAACAAACCCTTTATTTGATTTGAAGGAGGCTATTTCAAATCCTTCCAAAGCCCCTCCTTCTCAAAAAATTTCCCCTATGACAAGTATTTTATTTTTGTATCTTCCTCAACCTTGGTGTTTGGGTTTAAAAACTTCCCTTCTGATGTTAGCTCATCACAATAAATTTTTGGAAATTAATTGTTATTAAAAAGAAATCCTATGGGTTTTGGGGCTATTCTTTTTTTGCAACCACCCATTGTTTTACCATACCTCATATCAAAATTTATCCCAAAACCCCTCCCTCCACTTTGGGTCAAGCCAAATATTCTATTCCAACAAGTTCAACCCATTTCTGATTTTTATTTCCATTTATTTTAACCCCAAAACTATTTCTGCCATTATTTTTGGACCTAGGTGGTTTACAAAGGAAGTACCAAATTTACGTTGAGTTTTGATTCCAAATCAACTCCTCTGACTAGTCCTTAGCACCCCCAACCTAGATCCATCAAGGTCCACTCTTCCGCAGTTCAAAATTTTCAAGTTTTGCTCACTGCAAGTTTGGACCAGATTTGGCAAATTTGGTGAAATTCATATTTTTCCTTTTCCAAAAATTCTGACAAAAATCAGGCAGCCCCCAGGTGCATTGAGAGATCACCTCACCAAAGATCAGCCCCAGATAATTTTCCCACATGCCAAAAACATTTCATCGAACACCTGGCGTGCACTGTTGCTGTCACAGTTTCAGAAAAATTCAGATTCAGAGTTGGATTAAAACGATAGTGTCGTTTTCTTCAGAGATCGGCGTCCATCTCACCAGTGCTCACGCTGGCCTCTTGCGCACTGCTCCCCCTCCTTATCCAGAGCGCCACAAGGTCGCTTGGCCGGGCGCGGGCGTCGGTGGCGATGTGGCTAGCCAGCTTCGGCAGCTTCTGAGGTGGCAGAGCCACCCGTGGCGTCCGTCAACGACCGTCCCGGCTTTCGGCGCCGACCAGCGCCGCCCGAACCACCCCAGGCCTCCGCGTGGCCCTCTCCTCCTCTGTGCATGCTGCGGCAACGTCGCCGTGGCCTGGCAAGCACAGGGCGTGCTCTCTGCCGCCCACGGGCCCGCGAGGCGCCTTTCCGTCGAGACCACGGCATAGGCCAAACACAGCCGAGTTTAGCGTTTGAGCGTAACCAGTGCATCCGCGCGTTGATGCCCAGCCACCTAATCCACCGGTCCGGCCACCGCCTCGCCAGTGTCGCCGCGAAGATTACCCGTTCTCGGAACCGCCTCGGGCCGGCTATAAATAGCCACCCCGAGCTCGCCTTCGACCAGCACCACTCACCTCACCTCGCCAAAGCTGCGATCAACCCCTAGGAGGACCCCGAGGAGGCCTTCTCCTTCGACTCCGGCCGCCCCGATACGCTTCGGGCTCCGGCGCGATCCACTCCGGTGAGGGCACCCCCTCCTCCCAAACCCTGCCCGTAGCCTCCTAGGGCACCCAATCACCTAACCCGCACCTCGATTTGGCCTTTGCAGCCTTCCCCGACGAGACCCAACATCACCCGAGCCGCCGTCCTTTGGAGTAAGGGCCGCCGTCGACATGGTGCTCGCCGACGACCACCTCCACCACCCACAGACGCGGGAGAGCACCCTGAGCCAGTAGGTAACCTCCGCTCCTCCCAACTCGTCGTGGATCGTCGCCAGCGACCACCACAAGCTTCGGGCGCTGGCGCGCTCTGTTTTCTCTCTCAGATTTTCAAACCTGACGGGTGGGACCCCCTCGTCGGCCTCTCTTTTCTATTCGAACTGTTTTTTCTGGAAAGCGCATTCGGGCAAATACGCTTTCTATCTGAAACGTTTTCTTGTCCTTTTCGCTCAGCCCCTCGAAACTTTACGTTTCATTACGCATAAGTCCTCGGACTAAAACTCTAATAACTCTTAAACAGAAACTGATTTTTGATTGATTCTTTTTCTGTCCTCTTTACTTTTCTGTCTAGTTTTTTTATCATATTTATTTGAAAAATATTTGGAGTACTTTTTGTGCACCCACGGTATTCACGTTAGTACACGTTTTCTTTGTACCGTAGATACCGGAAGAGGTGACGGAACCGCGAACTTCACCGAGCTAGACTCCGACTACTCCGAACCAGGCAAGCATGTTTGAACCTTTGATATGACGAGTGTTTTGCGTGTTTGCTTAAGTAGTTACTTCATGGCACGATTTCATGAACAACCGTGAATGTTATGTTGCATGCAAAGCTATCATGAGTGAGCTTCGAAACTCGATGCGTGACTCGATGTGAGTTTACATGATCATGTGGTGACATGATGGGAGGTTAGATGGTATTGTCGTAGCATGCCAGTCTTATGCCAAACTATTTAACTCCAGTGTCAACGTGAGTCAAGTCACATTACCATCCATTCCTTTTCTTGTACTACCACATGTTTTCTTTTCGGAATATGTTTTAGGAAGTTGCAAACCTCTTACCTGTTACACACCAAACATAGGGGCCGGGATGAGGGTTCCATGGCCCTGGATTAAAGCCCGTCATCCGGTCAGGGAGCATGGGTGTTTCTGGTTGGGACCGAGAGGCGCACCCCTTAGAGCGCCTTGAGATAAATTTGATCCCATGCTATTCGAGGTTGTGACCTCCCGTCTTAGAGTTTTTCTTGAATGTTGCCTAGGGTGATTCCTAGCAGCGGAATGTGGAATTGGGTGTGTCTTTGGTTAGATGTGTTTCTTCTAAAATACCGTAAACGGAACTAGTCCCTTGCGACTACTGAAATCCGTTGGCTGTGGTTTAATAGTACAAACTCTGCAGAGTCAAACTCATTCAAGTAATCGTATCTATGGTCAATATCTGTGTTCAACTTGTCCTGCCAGTCTCAGTGTCAGTCTCTTTGACAAATCTCCGGTGAACAGACATGAGTGGTAGACTCGGCTACATGATTAATCCCGTGGATGGACTAACCCGCTTATTATTATGTGCTGAGTATCTTTCCTTGGAATGGTCTATACTGCTCGAATACGACAATGCAATATAAGCCCTTTATGTGATGTCTCTCAGACGTCCGACTGTGGCATTTATGTTGTTTACTTTCGATATGAGCCCTTTATGTGATGTCGCTTAGACGTCCGACTGTGGCATTTATTCTATTTACGTTCGATATGAGCCCTTTATGTGATGTCGTTCAGACGTCCGACTATGGCACTCTTGTTATTTATTTTCAATATAATCCCTTTATGTGATGTCGCTCAGACGTCCGACTGTGGCACTCTTGTTATTTACTTTTAATATAAGCCATGTATGTGATGTCGCTCAGACGTCCGACTGTGGCACTCTTGTTCTTTACTTTCGATATAAGCCCTTTATGTGATGTCGCTTTGACGTCCGACTGCGGCACGCTCGTTCAATTATTTTCCAATATAAGCCCTTTACGTGGTGTCGCTTAGACGCCCGACTGCAGCATGTTAATTTATTTGTTCACCATTCGAGGCGTCACTTCAGACACTCGATCGGTTTTCAGTTATTTAACATGTCGTGCAAGTTTATCATTTGAGTGTGCATTACCAATTGATCATGATGCATCATGCTTACATTTGTTATATCTTATGTCCAAACTGTCTTGTGAGTACATTCAAAGTACTCACCTGGCTTGTTGATTTGGCCAGATGTTGACGAAGGCGATCTTATGGATGAAGAGTTCGATAGCGAGTCTGACGCCTAGAGGAGTCCCAGTCAGTCCCATGCGATCCTGGAATTTATCACTTGTACCATATCCGCTGCTACCGAATAAACCATCGAACCTCACTTCGACGCTCGATGAGCTGCAAGAGTAGGAGTCAATGTCACCCACTTCACTGTGACATATCCACCGCCACTTTTAAATACGAGTCAGTAGTATGCCACCACACCTTTGTGTCATATCCGCCTTTATGTATATTATTGGCGTGCTTGTAATAAATTGTTGAGCAACCTCAGCTCAACCCTATAATATATTTAGTTCGTCTGGATTTCTGTATCAAGAATTTGTCTACTAGTAAGGAGGACTCTCCTATACTGGAAATAAAAGGATTGGTTTCTCAATAAGTATTTTATTGAAAAACTGGTCGTGACACAAGGCGTCTACAGGCGTCGCTGGTATGCCAGGTCGCGTGCCATGGTCAAGGCCAGGAGGTGCGCGGCCCGAGGTCCAGTAAGAGCCCCTGAGGCACGACGCTCAGGAGGTCCCCCTTACCGTCCAAGCAGCCATGGTAAGGAGAGAAAGGGAGTTGATGTGGCCGTAACGGGGTTGCGGCAGGGCGCGAGCGGCCATGAAGCCCAAACATTTAGCCAATCCAGGTGCAGGACTTATCTCGTTGATTTTGTGGCGGCTCGTGACATGGCGCTGAAGCTGCACGCCAATCTCGAGCGGCATAGGCAGGCTGGCCCGTACGAGTTTCCCTCACCGTGCTCTCCTTAGCGCTCTATGTCCTCAGGTCTCGGCCCTCGAGCGAGCTCAGCCGCCGCTGGTATGCCAGGTCGCGATGCCGTGGTCAAGGCCAGGGGGTGAGGGCTGGAGAGCCAGTAGGAGCTCCTGAGTCGCGATGCTCAGGAGCCCCCCTTTTAACGCGCAAGCGGATCGCACGAGGAGAAGGAGACTCGCGGTGCCATCTGCTATCCTTCCCTCGGGACTCCTATGAACATGCACAAGAAGGAACATGGTTGATCATTACAGTTGTTAGCCCGCCGCTGGTTTCTCTGGGTGAGGCGAAGGCACCGAGGGCCTGGTGAGGTGACGTGTGCGGTGCGTGCCGCGAGCCAGAGCTCGACCACTCAGATTTGTCAGCCGCGGCAGGGACGGACCAATGCATCAGCACCGTGCCTGTGTGAAGGCCCCTGGGGAGGCAATGATCGAGCGGGCGATAGCCGTTGGCAGGTTAAGCATAAAGGGCAGATTGACTTGGGTAAATGCAGGAAGATACATGCCACTGGGTCTGGCCTGAGCGGCTTGGGGATGATGCAACCCGAGGGGCGCCCCCACCAAGGTAAGTTAAAGACTTAAGCAAAGGGATACATGCCACAGGGACGGACCCGTGCGGCCTAGGAATAATGCAGCCCGAGGAGCGATCCCAGCTTAAACGAACTTGGAAGATGTCACCTGGCTCTGTAGACGAAGTAGAGTTGATGTAGCTGAAGCCACGCGTTGAAGAAATGACTCCTCATGAGCCGCCGGGACCCTGAGCCTCGGGAGGCTCTGGAGGCTCGGGAGGTTCCCTGATGAGCATCTCCATTTCCTCCTGAACGGTGCGGATCCTGGCCTCCTGAGACACCAAGACTTGCCGCAAGTTGCGTTGATGGGTCGATGCCACGCTCGGCAAGCCGAAGGGCATGCGAACGTAGCTGTGTGGTGGGCCCTCACAGCGGCCCGCATGCGATGGCCAGAAATGCTCCTGAGCCGCGGCCCTATTGAGCCATGGGACATCGACGCAGAGACGCAGCCCGACATCCTCGCCCGAATGAGGTGTTGCACCCTGTGTGCGGCTGTGGCCGCGCATGGCTCTTGCTTCTTGCAATTCTTGGGTGGTCTTGGTGATGAACTCCTGGGTGGTGGGCACTCCTTGCCCTGCGTTCTCCAGAGGGGACCGTGCCGCGAAGCACGCCTACAAGTGGTGCCCAAGAGCGCCCTCGTGAGGTTGGCAAGGTCTGAGCCCCTCCAGAAGAGAGCCCCCGAGCCCTGCCCGAGGAGGGTGCCGGGCGCACCTTCCTATGCGATGGAGGGAGGCGCCCTTGAGACGGACGATGATCCTGACGAGGCTCCTGATGCGGCGCCATCTCCTTGGGGTCCTGCACAGCACGGCAACTTCTTCTTGGGGACGGTCTCTGGAGGGCCTTCACTTCTGCTGCCGGGGTCGTCGATTGATGCGGCTTGAAAGGCATGCTCAAGGGAGCACACCGCATCCCTCTCTTCACACGGGACCGTGATGATTCCTCCGCTTCCTGGCATCTTGAGAACGTTGTAGCCGTGATGGATGACTGCCATGAACTTGTCCAGGGCTGGGTACCTGAGCATGGCGTTGTACGGCTGGCAGATATGCGCGACGTCGAAGTCGATGAGCTCTGTGTGGTAGTTGTCGCGCTTGCCGAAGGTGACGGGCAGGCGGACTTGCCCTATCGGTGTGGTGGAACCATCAGTCACTCCTGAGAAAGGCTTGGTTGGTTGGAGCTGCTCATAGGGCACTTGAAGGTTGTCGAACGTGTCGACGGACAGGACGTTGAGCCCTGCGCCGCCGTCGATGAGAGTCTTGGTGACATGCCCATTGCTGATGACTGGGGAGCACAACATAGGGAGTGCGCCGGCGGTGGCTGCGCACTTGAGCTGGTCTGCCGAGTTGAAGGTGATGGCACACTGGGACCACCTGAGTGGGCGCGTGGCCTCGAGCTTGGGTAGCGCGGCGTTCACCTCACGAGCGAACTTTTTGAAGATGCGCTGAGAGGCTGGGGCTTGTGCACCGCCCAAGATGCAAGAGATCGCACGCGGCTCCTGGAAGCCCCCAGCACCCTCGTGGTGGTGGTGGTCGTCGTTCCTTCTTGGTGGAGGTAGCGGGGGAAGACCGGTGTTGCCCTGGGGGCGATACTCGCGAGGTGGGTCTCTCCAGGCGCCCTCGCGAGGTTGGTCCTGCCAGCGATCCTCGCGAGGCCGGTCGCGCCACTCCTGGCGCGGGCCACGGTCATCCCAGCGTCCGCCTCCACGTCCTCCTCCGCGGCCGTAGCCCCGGTCGTTGCGCTCGGGGCGTCGACCGTAGCGTCCTTCTCGTATGGCTCTGAGCTCTTGGCAGTCGCTGGTGTTGTGGGTGTTCAGGTTGTGGAAGGCGCAGAACTGTCGGCCGTTCTTGGACGACTCAGGCTGATCTCTGCCTCGCTTGGTGTCGGGCTCCACTGCAAGCACCACTGCCTCCTTGCGCTTCACATCCTTAGCCTTGGTCTTCTTTTCTTCTGCTCCTGCAGCTGGCAGCTCGAGGAGAGAGAGACACCCCTCCTCAGCTCTTGCGCACTTGGTCGCCAGGTTGAACAACTCCTGAGAAGTGCAGAGCTCCTCGTGGATAGCCATCTCTTCCTTCATCTTGACGTCACGGACGCCGTCAAAGAACGCAGAGATGATGGCCTCATCCGTGACCTTGGGGATCTTGAGGCGAGTGTTGTTGAAGCGCTGGATGTACTTCTGGAGAGTCTCTCCTTGCTGTTGCTTGAAGCGGCGCAGGTCGCCCGCGGCCAGTGGGCGGTCGCGTGTGCCCTGTAAGTTGGCGACGAAGCGGTCGCGCATCTCGTCCCAGGAGGAGATCGAGCCGTGCTGCAGGTTCAGGAGCCAAGAGTGGGCCCCGTCCTTGAGAGCCACGGGGAACCAGTTCGCCATGAATTTTTCGTTGCCGTTGGCCGCTTCGATGCTCATCTCGTACAGCTGCAGGAACTCCGCAGGATCCGCGGTGCCGTCGTAGCGAGGAGGCAGGTCTGGCTTGAACTTGCCTGGCCAGGCGATGCTATGCAGCTCAGGGATGAAGGCGCAGCAACTAGCTGTGGTTGCCGGGGCTCGCTTCCGGGGTGGAGCTTGGTCTTGACGGGGTTCGCGCTGCGCCGCTGCGAGCGGTGCGCGGTCTTGACAAGGTGGCGCGGGGAGCACGGGTGCAGCTTCTCGCGGCCGAGGGATTTCTTGGCAGCTTCTTTCTTTGCGCACGTGCGCCTGGCGCGGTGGACCATGCCGCGGAGGTGCGCGCCTTGGTGCCACGACACCGTCTTGTGGGTGAGGTGGTGGAGGCTCGCCATGAGCCCCGTCGCCCGCGGCAGGTTGAGGGGGAGGCAGAGAGTCGGACGACGCCGGAGAGCCCCCTGCGGCGCGGACGAGCTCGGCGACGCGGTCGAGCCACTCCTCGTAGACGTCGTCGACAGGGCGGTAGCGGAGGAGCTCCTTCACCGCGATGAGTGCAGCTCGTGCCTCCATGGGAGCGCGGCGCGCGCGGGACGAAGAACCAGCAGGGGTGAGCGACGGAGTTGCGGTGCGGCCATCTTGCCGCAACGAGGGGTGCAGCGAGGACTTCTGCTGCTCGTTCCCCGCCGGGCCGGTGGCAGCATTGGTGACGGGAGATGGAGAACGACGAGATGGCCCGCCTACAGGAGCCGTCTGAGCGACGCAGGCGGAGAGGGCAGCCCGACGCTCAGCCCGAGCACGGCGAGCGTCCGCCATGGAAACGACGGAGCGACGAACCAGTGGAAGGGAAACCACGGCGCACCCCTACCTGGCACGCCAAATGTCGGATGTGGGGTTCCGGCAAACCCTTAAGGTTCGAACACTGGGGTGCGAGCGAAGTCTTTCCCTCCTACCGATCTACGCTCAAGCTCGCTAAGATCTTGCGGACGAACTCACAACACAGAAAGAGACACGAGGTTTATACTGGTTCGGGCCACCGTTGTGGTGTAATACCCTACTCCAGTGTGGTGGTGGTGGATTTCCTCCTGGGCCGACGATGAATAGTACAAGAGAAGAACAGCCTCCTGAGGTTGAGGTGTTCTTGTGCATGTGTTTGCTTCTCGATCTGTTCGAGTTGTCCTTCTACTGTGGTGGCTAAGCCTATTTATATAGGCCCTGGTCCTCTTCCCAAATGTTGAGCGGGAAGGGATCCAACAAAGGCGGGCAAATTTGAAGGGGGGCAGCTAGTACAAGTTATCCTGACAAAAGCGGTCTTCGCCTGTGAAAAGCCCTGGGGTGACGCCATCTTGGGCTCCACGATGACCTCCTCCTTTCCGTCCTCCTGGTCTTTGTCTTGTTGCACCAATATGGCAACCTTTGCCTGATGCCTCGGTACTCTTCGTCTACGCTTGCCTCCTTAGCACCAAAGAGGAAATGGGTACGCTGCGCGTACTGGCGCCCGCCTGGCACCCGCCTGGCGCTGTTCGTCATGGCTCACGTCACGAGTGCCTCGTGAGGTTCGCCCCGCCTTGATATCTCCGCTCCTCATGAGGCCGCCTGGCCAGGCCACTCCAGAGGAAGTCTTGCGTCGTCCGCCTCGCGAGGCTTGGACCCTCGCGAGGGTCTCGGATGCCTTGTTGATGAAGATGGGCCGTACGGCCCGCTGCCTAGCCACACTGTGGGCCGCAGGCAGGCAAATCTAGGGACCCCCGTTCCGAGAACGCCGACAATTTCCCTCAAGTGGATGACCTAAGGTTTATCAATCCGTGGGCAGCGTAGGATGAAGATGGTCTCTCTTAAACAACCCTGCAACCAAATGACAAAGAGTCTCTTGTGTCCCCAACATACCCAGTACAATGGTAAATTGTATACGTGCACTAGTTCGGCGAAGAGATGGTGATACAAGTGCAATATGTATGGTAGATATAGGTTTTTGCAATCTGAAAATATAAAAACAGCAAGGTAACTAGTAGCAAAAGTGAGCGACAACGGTATTGCAATGCTTGAAAACAAGGCCTAGGGTTCATACTTTCACTAGTACAAGTTTTCTCAACAATGATAAGATAATTAAATCATATAACCATCCCTCAACGTGCAACAAAGAGTCACTCCAAAGTCACTAATAGTGGAGAACAAACGAAGAGATTATTGTAGGGTACGAATCCACCTCAAAGTTATTCTTTCTGATCGATCTATTGGGCTATTCCTATAAGTGTCACAAACAGCCCTAGAGTTCATACTAAAATAACACCTTAAGACACACATCAACCAAAACCCTAATCTCACCGAGATACTCCAATGTCACCATAAGTATCCATGGGTTTGATTATACGATATGCATCACACAATCTCAGATTCATCTATTCAAACCAACACAAAGAACTTCAAAGAGTGCCCCAAAGTTTTTACCGAAGAGTCAAGATGAAAACGTGTGCCAACCCCTATGCATAAGTTCACAAGGTCACGGAACCCGCAAGTTGATCACCAAAACATACATCAAGTAGATCACGTGAATATCCCATTGTCACCACAGATAAGCACATGTAAGACATACATCAAGTGTTCTCAAATCCTTAAAGACTCAATCTGATAAGATAACTTCAAAGGGAAAACTCAAACCATTACAAGAAGGTAGAGGGGGAGAAACATCATAAGATCCAACTATAATAGCAAAGCTCACATGTACATCGAGATCGTGCCAAATCAAGAACACGAGAGAGAGAGAGAGAGAGAGAGAGAGAGAGCGATCAAACACATATCTACTGGTACATACCCTCAGCCCCGAGGATGAACTACTCCCTCCTCATCATGGAGAGCACCGGGATTATGAAGATGGCCACCGGTGATGATATCCCCCTCTGGTAGGGTGCCGGAACAGGCTCCCGATTGGTTTTTAGTGGCTACAGAGGCTTGCAGCGTCGGAACTCCCAATCTAGGCTTATTTCTGGGGGTTTCTATATTTATAGGAATTTTTGGCATCGAGAACAAGTCATGGGGGTCCACGAGTCAACGAATAGGACGGAGGACGCGCACAGGGGGGGGGGGGGTAGGGCGCGCCCTCCAACCTTGTGGTTGGCTCGGGACCCTTCTGGCCCAACTCTTTTGCTTCAGGGGCTTCTTCTGGTCCATAAAAAATCACCGTAAATTTTTAGCTCATTTGGACTCCGTTTGATATTCCTTTTCTGTGAAACTAAAAAACATGGAAAAAACAGAAACTGGCACTGGGCTCTAGGTCAATAGGTTAGTACCAAAAATCATATAAAATAGCATGTAGATGCATATAAAACATCCAAAACAGATAATATAATAGCATGGAACCATAAAAAATTATAGAAACGTTGGAGACGTATCAAGCATCCCCAAGCTTAATTCCTACTCGTCCTCGAGTAGGTAAATGATGAAAACATAATTTTTTATGTGGAATGCTATCAAGTGCACAAGTTTGATCAATGATAATCTCCATCACTTTTTCTAGCATCATTGTATATCGTAACTATAGCTCATATCCTAAAACTTCTCATGATCAAGTAGCAAGCTATTCACATGTTAAAGCATAGATCATAAACTTTCTTGAAAACTAACAAACTATGTTCTCAGTCGTCAAACAATTGCAATGCATCTTGTTTTCAGGAAGGGTCTATGTAAGAGCTTTGATTTAGCAAATCCCACATACTCAACTATTATATAGTCTTCCATGATTGCTACCAGTCAAAGCATATTTTTAGAACAAATAGCATCCATCGAACATAGAGAAAGATAGGGGCTTAATGTTTCTCCTCCCAACTTATTTATCATATAGATAATTGTCAACAATAATAATTCATGATCAAATATATTTAAGTGGCCATATATGCTTAGATCTTTCCCCATCACATGATGCTTGCCAACTAAAGAGTAGGTTGGAATGAGAAGGAATACTACTGAATCTTGCATAAAAGTAAAATATAGGCCCTTCGCAGAGGGAAGCAGGGATTTGCAGAGGTGCCAGGGCTCAAAGCTTTTAAAACAGAGAAGAAAAAATTTCGAGAGGTATGCTTTCATTGTCAAACTAACAACCAAGAGTTCCCAATATCTTCCATACTAGATACATTATAGTCGGTTCCCAAACAGAAAGGTAAAGGTTTTACTCCCCCTCCACCAACAATCATACTCCACGGCTGGTCCGAAACAACGGGTACCGTCCAACTATCAACAATCCCGGGGGAGTTTTGTTTACTTATTTGTGATTTTGTTTTTGGCCTTTTGATCATAGGACCAGGCATCCCAATTACCAGCCACTCTCTCATGAATGATAAGTGAATAAACACACATCGTGAGAATAACCCACCTAGCATGGAAGATACTGACAACCGCTAGTCGCTACATGAGCGATTCAGGCATACAAAATAGATTATTATTCGAAGGTTTAGAGTTTGGCACATGCAAATTTACTTGGAATGGCAGGTAAATATCACATATAGGTAGATATGGTGGACACTCATGGAAGAAAGTTGGTTCACGGATTTTTGGATGCACAAGTGGTATCTCTACTTAGTACAGAAATTTTGGCTAGCAAAAGATTCTAAAAAGCAAGCACCACATGTTGGAGGATCCATAATAATATAAATTCTATACAAATATACCCAAACATAACTCATTAAGTTGTCTTCCTTGTCCAATTTCAACTAATTTTCTCAGGTTTGAAAATAATTAAAGGGGCTCACAATCATAGAAGATGTCCAAGATAGTATATTTATATGTGAAATCTCTCTTCCTTCAATATTCTTTCATGAATTGTTCAAGTGACAAATACTATGCTTTCTAGCTTTCAATAACTTTACCACCTCTACTTCTTATATGTGAAGTCATTACTCCCCATGGTATAAGCATATGAAACAAATATAAATTCAGATTTATGATATTTGATTCATTCAACCATTTACTCATGGGATATATAAGTGAAGCACGTGAGTAAATGACAAACTACTCCAAAAGATATAAGTGAAGATCAATGAGTAGTAAAATAATTATTTAGCTATGTGAAGACTCTCTCTCATAAGGAAAATTTATATCTTAAGTACTTTATTCAAACAACAAGCAAAACAAAATGAAATGACATTCCAAGGATAGCACATATCATGTGAAGAAGCAAAAACTTAGACTCAACTGAGGCTAACCGACGATTGTTGATGAAGAAAGGTGGGATGCCAACCGGGGCATCCCCAAGCTTAGATGCTTGAGACTTCATGAAATATTAATTAGGTATGCCTTGGGCATCCCCAAGCTTGAGCTTTTGTGTCAACTTAATTCCTTTCATATCATAGTTTCCCGGAATCTTAAGAACTTCATCCACACAAAACTCAACAAGAACTCGTGAGATAAGTCAGTATAAATCCATGCAAAACCTTATCATTCTATACTGTATAAAATCACTAACATTATTATTGGATATTTCCTAATAAATGCCTCTGCATATTTAACACTCCTATCCTCAAATAGAATCATTAAACAAGCAAACATACGCAAACAATGCAAACGTAACAGCAATATGTCTAAACAGAACAGTCTGTAAAGAATGCAAGAGCAATCACAATTATTTAACTAAAACAATTCTGAAAATTTACCACACTATAGAGAATTTATCATATCTTATTCTGCAAAAAAAATCAACATTTTATCACATTCTGACTTTTCTAGGGAATTTTTGCAATAGCGACAAACTTTCTGATTTGAAACTGCAATTCATATACTTGCAAATTGTGCATGGTGAAGGCTATCCTTGACACTTTTATTGAAATAAAAGATACAAAACATTATTCTAAATAACAAAAAGCAAATATAAACAAAATAAAATGACGCTCCAAGCAAAACTCATATCATGTGGTGAAAAAAAATATAGCCTCAAGTAAAGTTATCGATGAACGAAGACGAAAGAGGGGATGCCATCTGGGGCATCCCCAAGCTTAGTTGCTTGGTTGTCCTTGAATATGACCTTGGGGTGCCTTGGGCATCCCCAAGATTAGGCTCTTGCCACACCTTATTCCATAGTTCATCGAAACTTTACCCAAATCTTGAAAACTTCACAACACAAAACTCAACAAAAAATCGTATGAGCTCCGTTAGTATAAGAAAATAAATCACCACTTAGGTACTGTTGTGAACTCATTCTAAATTCATATTGGTGTTATTTCTACTGTATTCCAACTTCCCCATGGTTCATACCCTCCGATACTACTCATAGATTCATCAAAATAAGCAAACAACACAAAGAAAACAGAATCTGTCAAAAACAGAACAGTCTGTAGTAATCTGTAACTCTCGAATACTTCTATAACTTACAAAATTCTGAAAAATTAGGAAAACCTGGGAAATTTGTGTACCAATCAGATGAAAAAAGAATCAGATCAAAATAAAGCTTCTGTGAATTATGAAAATTATTTTCCTGGGCGCAAAAGTTTGTGTTTCTCAGCAAGATCAAAACAACTATCACTGTAACCATCCCAAAGGTCTTACTTGACACTTTATTGAAATAAAAGCTATAAAACATGATTACTACGGTATCTTAATCATGTGGACATACCAAAACAATAAGTATAAATATTGGGTCTTCTCCCAACAAGCGCTTTTCTTTATTGCCTTTCTAGCTACGCATGATGATTTCAATGATGCTCACACAAAAGATAAGAATTGAAACATAATGGGAGCATCATGAAGCATATGAAAAGTACATTTAAGTCTAATCCACTTCCTATGCATAGGGATTTTGTGAGAAAACTACTTATGGGAACAAGAATCAACTTCATAGGAAGGCAAAACAAGTGCAACTTCAAAAATTTCAACACATAGAGAGGAAACTTGATATTATTGCAATATGTAAGAGCACATGTTTATCTCTCATAATAATTTTCAGTAGCATCATGAATGAGTTCAACAATATAACTATCACATACAGAATTATTCTCATGACCTGCATGCATAGAAATTTTACTACTCTCCACATAAGCAAAATTCTTCTCATTTGGAATAGTGGGAGCAAAATCTGTCGGCGTTCTGGGAACGTGGGTCCCCAGACTTGCCTGCCTGCGGCCCACGGCGTGGTTCTGTGCGTGGGCCCATATGGCCCATCTTCATCAACAAGGCGTTCAAGACCCTCGCAAGGCGGACGACACAAGACCTCCTCAGGGGCGGACTCACTAGGTTGGCTAGCGAGGGGCGGAGAGATCAAGGCGAGGCAAACCTCGCGAGGTTCTCGTGACATGAGACATGACGATCAAGATCAGGTGGGCGCCAGCACGCGCAGTGTCCTTGTTTCCCCTTTGGTGCTAGGGAACGAGCGCATGCATGGAGTACAGAGGCGTCAAGCAAAGGTTTCCATATCGGTGCAACGAGACCAAGACCAGCAGGACGGCAAGACGGAGGTCACCCTGGAGCCCAAGGCGGCGTCACCACCAGAGCCTTTTGTAGGCAAAGACCGCTTTCGTCATGATAAGCAGTACTAGCTATCCCCTTTCAAATTGGCCATTGTTGGCTCCCTTCCCGCTCAATATTTGGGGAGAGGACCAGGGCCTATATAAGTAGAACTAGCCACCACCGTAGGAGACAACTCATTCGGAGGCATCTCATCTGATCTTGAGTGATCCTCATCCACAGAGCGCAAGAACACCTCAACCTCAGGAGGCTGTTCTTCCCCTTGTACTGTTCATCATCAGCCCAAGAGGCAATCCACCACCACCACACTGGAGTAGGGTATTACACCACAACAGTGGCCCAAACTAGTATAAACCCTGTGTCACTTGTGTCGCGAGTTCGTCGAGCTCGTCCGTGAGATCTTAGCAAGCTAGGACGTGGATCGGTAGGGGGAGAACTTTGTTCCCACCCCACAGTTCGAACCTTAAGGGTTTTTCCGGAACCCGTGATCCGACATTTGGCGCGCCAGGTAGGGGTGCGCCAAAGCTTCCCTTCCGTCGCTCCGCGTCACGTCGCTTCATCGTCCCCATGGCGAACGCACGCCACGCCCGCGCCGAGCGCCGGGCTGCCCTCACCACCAGTGTTGCTCAGATGGCCCCTATCGGTGGGCCACCCCATCGCTTTTCATCGCCTGCCACCAAAGCCGCCACCGGCTCGGTGGGGAACGAGCAGCAAGCGTCCTCGTTGCACCCCTCGGAGCGATAGGACGGCCGCACCGCCACTCCATCGCCGACTCCCGCTGGTTCGTCGTCTCACGCCCGTCGCGCTCCCATGGACGCACGTGCCGCGCTCCTCAATGCGCACGAGCTCCTGCGCTACCACCCGGTCGACGACCTCTATGATGACTGGCTCGACCGCATTGCCGAGCTTGTAAGTGCCGCAGGGGGCTCCCCTGCGCCGTCCTTCTCACTGCCTCGCCCTCCGCCAGCTATGGGCGACGTAGCTCGCGGAGCACCTCCACCACCTCTGCACCAAGACGGCGCCCTCGCGCCAAGGCGCACGGCTCCACGGCATGACCCATCGCGTCCGGCGCCCGCACATGAAGAAATAAGCTGTCAAGGAGACCCTCGACCGCAAGAGAATGCTCCGCCACTCCTCGCACCTCTGCGCCAGGATCGTTTGCTGCGGCAAGGCCCCGCGCCGCTTGCCATAGCGGCACGCGGGCGGCAAGACCAAGCTCCACCTCCATGACGGGCCCCGGTGACCACGGCTGGCTGCCGCGCCTTCACCCCCGAGCTGTGTAGCGTCGCCTGGTCAGGCAAGTTAAGCCGGATCTGCCTCCTCGCTACGACGGCACCCTCGACCCTGCGGAGTTCCTGCAGCTCTACGATCTGAGCATCGAGGCGGCCAACGGCGATGAGAAAGTCATGGCGAACTGGTTCCCCATGGCGCTCAAAGACGGCGCTCATTCATGGCTCCTGAACCTGCCTCCAGGCTCGATCACCTCCTGGGACGAGATGCGCGACCGCTTCGTCGCCAACTTCTAGGGTGTTGGGGAACGTAGCAATAATTCAAAATTTTCCTACGTGTCACCAAGATCAATCTAGGAGATGCTAGCAACGAGAGAGAGGGATCGCATCTTCATACCCTTGAAGATCGCTAAGCGGAAGCGTTACAGGAACACGGTTGATGGAGTCATACTCGCGGCGATTCAAATCGCGGAAGATCCGATCTAGCGCCAAATGAACGGCGCCTCTGTGTTCAACACACGTACAGCCCGGCGACGTCTCCACCTTCTTGATCCAGCAAGGGGAGTGGAGAAGTTGAGGGAGGAATCCGGCAGCACGACGGCGTGGTGGTGGAGCTTGTGGTATTCCTGCAGGGCTTCGCCAAGCTCTACGGAGGAGAAGGAAGAGTTGGAGGAGGGAGGGGCTGCGCCAGGGAAGGGGTGCGGCTGCCCTCTATCCCCCTCACTATATATAGGGGGAATGGGGTGGAGGAGGTGCCCTAGGGTTCCCTAGGGGAGGGGCGGCAGCCACAGGGGAAACCCTAGATGGGTTTGGGCGCCCCACCCCTAGAAAACTTGCCCCCCAAGCCGGGAGGGGTAGCTGCCCTAGGGGATGCGCCCCCACCTCTCCAGGTTATGTGAGAGGGGTTGGGAGGGGCGCATAGCCCCTTAGTGGGCTGGTGTGCCCCCTTCCCTTGGCCCATAAGGCCCCCCAACGCTTGCCGGGGCCTCCGAAACACCTTTCGGTCACGCTGGTCGTCACCCGGTACTCCCAGAACAATTCCGGACTCCAATACCCTTCGTCCAATATGTCAATCTTCACCTCCGGACCATTCTGGAGTTCCTCGTCATGTCCGGGATCTCATCCGGGACTCCGAACAACCTTCGGTAACCACATACTATTTCCCAGAACAACTCTAGCGTCACCGAACCTTAAGTGTGTAGACCCTACGGGTTCGGGAACCATGCAGTCATGGTCGAGACACCTCTCCGGCCAATAACCAATAGTGGGATCTGGATACCCATATTGGCTCCCACATGTTCCACGATGATCTCATCGGATGAACCATAATGTCGGGGATTCAATCAATCCCGTATACAATTCCCTTTGTCTATCAGTATGTTACTTGCCCGAGATTCGATCGTCGATATCCCTATACCTTGTTCAATCTCATTACCGGCAAGTCTCTTTACTCATTCCGCAACGCATGATCCCGTGATTAACTCCTTAGTCACACTGAGCTCATTATGATGATGCATTACCGAGTGGGCCCAGAGGTACCTCTCCATCATACGGAGTGACAAATCCTAGTCTCGATTCGTGCCAACTCAACAGATACTTTCGGAGATACCTGTAGTGCACCTTTATAGCCACCCAGTTACGTTGTGACGTTTGGTACACCCAAAGCATTCCTACGGTATCCGGTAGTTGCACAATCTCATGGTCTAAGGAAATGATACTTTACATTAGAAAAGCTCTTAGCAAACGAACTACATGATCTTGTGCTATGCTTAGGATTGGGTCTTGTCCATCACATCATGCTCCTAATGATGTGATCCCGTTATCAATGACATCCAATGTCCATGGTCAGGAAACCATAACCATCTATTGATCAACGGGCTAGTCAACTAGAGTCTTACTAGGGACATGTTGTGGTCTATGTATTCACACATGTATTACGGTTTCCAGTTAATACAATTATAGCATGAACAATAGACAATTGTCATGAACAATGAAATACAATAATAACCATTTCATTATTGCCTCTAGGGCATATTTCCAACAGTCAACCACTTGCACTAGAGTCAATAATCTAGTTCACATCACTATGTGATTGTAATGAATCCAACACCCATGGGGTTTGTTCATATCTCGCTTATGAGAGAGGTTATTAGTCAACGGGTCAGAACCTTTCAGATCCGTGTGTGTTTTACAAATCTTTATGTCATCTTGTAGATGCAGCTACCACGCGCTACTTGGAGCTATTCCAAATAACCTCTCTACTATATGAATCCGGTTTACTACTCAGAGTCATCCGGATTAGTGTCAAAGTTTGCATCGACGTAACCCTTTACGACGAACTCTTTTACCACCTCCATAATCGAGAAAATTCCTTAGTCCACTAGTAACTAAGGATAAGTTCGACCGCTGTCATGTGATCCATTCCTGGATCACTCTTTTACCCCTTGACTGACTCATGGCAAAGCACACTTCAGGTGCGGTACACAACATAGCATACCGTAGAGCCTCCGTATAAAGCATAGGGGACGACCTTCGTCCTTTCTTTCTCTTCTCTTCCATGGTCAGGTCTTGAGTCTTACTCAATGCTCACACCTTGTAACACAGCCAAGAACTCCTTTGCTGATCTATTTTGAACTCCTTCAAAATCTTGTCACGGTATGTATTCATTTGAAAGTACTATTAAGAGTTTTTTATCTATCCTTATGGATCTTGATGCTCAATCTTCAAGTAGCTTAATCCAGGTTTTCCATTGAAAAACACTTTTCAAATAACCCTGTATGCTTTCCAGAAATTCTACATCATTTCTGCTCAACAATATGTTAACAACATATACTCATCAAAAATTCTATAGTGCTCCCACTCACTTCTTTGGAAATAAAAGTTTCTCATAAACTTTGTATAAACCCAGAATCTTTGATCATCTCATCAAAGCGTACATTCCAACTCCGAGATGTTTACTCCAGTCCTTAGAAGGATTGCTGGAGCTTTGCATACTTGTTAGCATCTTTCAGGATTGACAAAACCTTCTGGTTGTATCACATACAACCTTTCCTCAAGAAAATCGTCGAGGAAACAATGTTTTGACATCCTATCTGCAAGATTTCATAAATAATGCAGTAACTGCTAATATAATTCCAATAGACTCTTAGCATCTCTATGAGTGAGAAAGTCTCATCGTAGTCAACTCCTTGAACTTGTCGGAAAACATCTTAACTACAAGTCGAGCTTTCTAAATGGTGACACTTACCATCATTGTCCGTCTTCCTTCTAAAATCCATCTGCACCCAACAGCCTTACGACCATCAAGTAGTTCTTACAAAGTATATACTTTGTTTTTATACATGGATCCTCTCTCGGATTTTATGGCCTCGAGCCATTCGTCAGAATCCGGGCCCACCATCGCTTCTCCATAGCTCGTAGGTTCATTGTTGTCTAGCAACATGACTTCCAAGACAGGATTACGTATCATTCTGAAGTAGTACGCATCCTTGTCGACCTACGAGGTTTGGAAGTGACTTGATCCGAAGTTTCATGATCACTATCATAAGCTTCCACTTCAATTGGTGTAGGTGCCATAGGAACAACTTCCTGTGCCCTGCTTCAGTAACCTCATCAAGTCTCCACCATCCTCCCACTCAATTCTTTCGAGAGAAACTTTTCCTTGAGAAAGGACCCGTTTCTAGAAACAATCACTTTTGCTTCCGGATCTAAAATAGGAGGTATACCCAACTGTTTTGGGTATTCTATGAAGATGCATTTATCCGCTTTGGGTTCGAGCTTATCAGCCTGAAACTTTTTCACATAAGCGTCGAAGCCCCAAACTTTTAAGAAACGATAGCTTAGGTTTCTCTAAACAATAGTTCATACGGTGTCGTCTCAACGGAATTTCGTGGTGCCCTATTTAAAGTGAATGCGGTTGTCTCTAATGCCTAACCCATAAACGATCGTGGTAATGCTATAAGAGACATCATGGTATGCACCATATCCAATAGGGTGCAATTATGATGTTCGGACACACCATCACACTATGGTGTTCCAGGCGGTATTAGTTGTGAAACAATTTCCACAATGTCTTAATTGTGTGCCAAACTTGTAACTCAGATATTCATCTCTATGATCATATCATAGACATTTTATCCTCTTGTCACGATGATCTTCAACTTCACTCTGAAATTACTTAAACCTTTCAATAATTCAGACTTGTGTTTCATCAAGTAAATATACTTAGCATCTACTCAAATCATCTGTGAAGTAAGAACATAACGATATCCACTGTGTGCCTCAAAGACTCATTGGACTGCACACATCAAAATGTATTACTTCCAAAGAAGTTGCTTTCTTGTTCCATCTTATCAAAACGAGGCCTTTCAACATCTTGCCCATGTGGTATGATCTGCATGTCTCAAGTGATTCAAAGTCGAGTGAGTCCAAACGATCCATCTGTATGGAGTTTCTTCATGCATATCTACCAATAGACATGGTTCGCATGTCTCAATCTTTTCAAAAACGAGTGAGTCCAAAGATCCATCAACACGGAGCTTCTTCATGTGTTTTATACCAATATGACTCAAATGGCAGTGCCACAAGTATGTGGTACTATCATTACTATCTTATATCTTTTGGCATGAATATGTGTATCACTATGATCGAGGTTCAATAAACCATTCATTTTAGGTGCAAGACCATTGAAGGTATTATTAAAATAAACATAGTAACCATTATTCTCCTTAAATGAATAACCGTATTGCGATAAACATAATCCAATCATGTCTATGCTCAACGCAAACACCAAATAACAATTATTTAGGTTTAACACCAATCCCGATGGTAGAGGGAGCGTGCGATGTTTGATCACATCAACCTTGGAAACACTTCCAACACATATCGTCATCTCACCATTAGCTAGTCTCCGCAACCTTTTATTTCGAGTTACAAACACTTAGCAACCGAACCGGTATTTGTTTCCCTGGTGCTACTGGGACTACTAGTAAAGTACACAATAATATAACGTATATTCAAAATACTTCGGTCGACCTTGCCATCCTTCTCATCTACCAAGTATCTAGGGTAGTTACGCTTCAAAGGACTGCTCCCCTCATTACAAAAGCACTTAGTCTCGTGTTTGGGTTCAACCTTGGGTTTCTTCACTAGAGCAAAGAATCGATTTGCTGTTTCATGAAGTATCCCTTATTTCCCTTGCCCTTGTTGAAACTAGTGGTTTTACTAACCATCAACAATTGATGCTCCTACTTGATTTCTACTTTCGTGGTGTCAAACATCGCGAGTTGCTCAAGGATCATCATGTCTATCCCTGATATGTTATAGTTCATCATGAAGCTCTAATAGCTTGGTGGCAATGACTATGGAGAACCATCACTATCTCATCTGGAAGATTAACTCCCACTCGATTCAAGCAATTGTAGTATTCAGACAATCTGAGCACATGCTCAATGATTGAGCTTTTCTCCCTTAGTTTGCAGGCTTAAGAAACTTGTCAGAGGTCTCATACCTCTTGACGCGGGCACTAGTCTGAAATCCCAATTTCAGTCTTTGGAACATCTCATATGTTCTGCGACGTTTCAAAACCGTCTTTGGTGCCACAATTCTAAACTGTTAGCATTACACACTGAACTATCACGTAGTCATCAAAACGTGTATGTCGATGTTTCGCAACATCTGAGGACGACGCCGAGGTTCACACACCGAAGCGGTGCATTAAGGACATAAGCCTTCAAGGCAAAGAATGAGGATAATACTCAGTTGACGGACCCAGTCCGCATAATTTCTACTATCAACTTTCAACTAAATTTTCTCTAGGAACATATCTTAAGTAGAACTAAAGCGTAAGCTACGACATAATTTGCAAAGATGTTTTGACTATGTTCATGATAATTAAGTTCAACTGATTATTTAATGAACTCCCACTTAGATAGTCATCTAAGTGATACATGATCCGAGTCAACTAGGCCATGTCCGATCATCACGTGAGACGGACTAGTCATCATCGGTGAACATCTTCATGTTGATCGTATCTACTATACGACTCATGTTCGACCTTTTGGTCTCTTGTGTTCCGAGGCCATGTATGTACATGCTAGGCTCGTCAAGTCAACTTAAGTGTTTCGCATGTGTAAATCTGTCTTACACCCGTTGTATGCGAACGTTAGAACCTATCACACCCGATCATCACGTGGTGCTTCGAAAATACGAACCTTCGCAATGGTGCACAGTTAGGGGGAACACTTTCTTGAAATTTTAGCGAGGGATCATCTTATTTATGCTACCGTCGTTCTAAGAAAATAAGATGTAAACATGACAAACATCACATGCAAATCATAAAGTGACATGATATGGCCAATATCATCTTGCGCCTTTTGATCTCCATCTTCGAGGCGCGGCATGATCAGCTCCGTCACCGGCATGACACCATGATCTCCACCATCATGATCTCCATCATCGTGTCTTCATGAAGTTGTCTCGCCAACTATTACTTCTACTACTATGGCTAACGGTTAGCAATAAAGTAAAGTAATTACATGGCATTTTTCATTGACACGCAAGTCATACAATAAATTAAGACAACTCCTATGGCTCCTGCCGGTTGTCATACTCATCGACATGCAAGTCATGATTCCTATTACAAGAACATGATCAATCTCATACATCACATTTATATAATTCATCACATCCTTTTGGCCATATCACAGCACATAGCATACCCTGCAAAAACAAGTTAGACGTCCTCTAATTGTTGTTGCATGTTTTACGTGGCTATGCCAATTGCTATTTACCCTTCATAAGGACCCTCTTCATCGAATCCGATCCAACTAAAGTGGGAGAGACAGACACCCGCTAGCCACCTTATGCATCAAGTGCATGTCAGTCGGTGGAACCTGTCTCACATAAGTGTACGTGTAAGGCCGGTCCGGGCCGCTTCATCCCACAATGCCGCCGAATCAAGATAAGACTAGTAACGGCAAGCAAATTGAACAAATCATCGCCCACAACTACTTTGTGTTCTACTCGTGCATAGAATCTATGCATAGACCTAGCTCTGATACCACTGTTGGGGAACGTAGTAATAATTCAAAATTTTCCTACGTGTCACCAAGATCAATCTAGGAGATGCTAGCAACGAGAGAGAGGGAGTGCATCTTCATACCCTTGAAGATCGCTAAGCGGAAGCGTTACAAGAACGCGGTCGATGGAGTCGAACTCGCGACGATTCAAATCGCGGAAGATCCGATCTAGCCCCGAACGGACGGCGCCTCCGCGTTCAACACACGTACAGCCCGGGGACGTCTCCTCCTTCTTGATCCAGCAAGGGGAGAGGAGAAGTTGAGGGAGGACTCCGGCAGCACGACGGCGTGGTCTTGGAGCTTGTGGTATTCCTGCAGGGCTTCGCCAAGCTCTAGGGATGAGAAGGAAGAGTTGGAGGAGGGAGGGGCTGCGCCAGGGAAGGGGTGCGGTTCCCCTCTATCTCCCTCACTATATATAGGGGGAGAGGGTTGAGGAGGCGCCCTAGGGTTCCCTAGGGGAGGGGCGGCAGCCACAGGGGAAACCCTAGATGGGTTTGGGCGCCCCCACCCCTAGGAAACTTGCCCCCCAAGCCGGGAGGGGTGGCTGCCCTAGGGGAGGCGCCCCCACCTCTCCAGGTTACGTGAGAGGGGTTGGGAGGGGCGCACAGCCCCTTAGTGGGCTGGTGTGCACTCTTGAGGGAGTCCTGGATTAGGGGGTATCCGGACAGCCGGGCTGTATACATCGTCCGGACTATTGAAGCATGAAGATACAAGACTCAAAACTTCGTCCCGTGTCCGGATGGAACTTTCCTTGGCGTGGAAGGCAAGCTTGGGGATCCGGATATTATATTTCCTTCCTTGTAACCGACTCCATGTAAACCCTAGTCCTCTCTGGTGTCTATATAAACCGGAGAGGTTGGTCCTTAGAAGGCCGATCACAATTTCAATCATACCATCATAGGCTAGCTTCTAGGGTTTAGCCTCCTCGATCTCGTGGTAGATCTACTCTTGTACTACCTATATCTTCAATATTAACCAAGCAGGAAGTAGGGTTTTACCTCCATCGAGAGGGCCCAAACCTGGGTAAACATCTGTGTCCCTTGCTTCCTGTTACCATCAGCCTAGACGCACAGATCGGGACCCCCTACCCGAGATCCGCCGGTTTCGACACCGACATTGGTGCTTTCATTGAGAGTTCCTCTCTGTCGTCGCTGCAAGGCTCAATGGCTCGTCTCGACGTAAGGGACAACATTACCGCAGGGGGAGCTCTGGCTGTAGGCCAAACTCTCCGACTAGGCGGCTTCGTCATGGCCGCCCCATCGGCTGTCGCGCCGGCGATGGCCTCTCGGGTCATCACACATAAACTTCACATCAATTCAGAACTCGCCGAACAGATGGATCTGATAGAGTTCTCTTCTCTTAATGAGCTCTTGGATCGCATCGTCGCTTTGGGAGTCGCAACAGACTATGAACAGATCGGGCTTAAACCCGACCAAAGGGACATTAAATCCCCGCCGGCCACCCATGAGATTGTGGTATCGGAGGAACCACATAAGGAGTATCCCTCTATTTTGAGGACGAATTATATCTGGATCGCCGAGCTCCCGGAGCCAGACACCCGCCCGAGGGATGATATGACCCGGGTACCGGACTTAGAACCGGGCACGGGGCCGAAAAAATTGGCAATCCCGAAAGCTGTTGAACTCGAAGCTGCCATGCCCGGTGCTAGATCGGATCAGAATCCGGATTCAGCTATAACCACCCACGCGGACTTAAATCGCTCTCCCATATCGTGCAAGGGCCCCAGGAGACAAGACATCATTATCGGGCCAGATTCCTCCTTGGCGCTTAAACAAAGTCGAGGACTGCCACGAGGAGGACGTAGTCTCGCTCTTCTGCAAAAATTGCACGGACTAAGGAATACTTAATGCTATAAGTCACCGTGACGTAGTACGCTTTGCGGACTTAGCAATCATAGTACAGAAATACTGTGCGATGGAAAGCGTCAGGAAAACTCAAACTGAATTTTGGGATAATCCGGCATTCACCAAAACCTTTGTCCGAACTAAACGGGCGAACTCTCATATGTCGTCTCATCCAATCCCCAAGAAACCAAAGCCCACCCCAGGGTGTGGAACCGTATTGGAAAAATGGCTCAATGGGCCATGTAAACTCCACAGCACTCCGGACACAGCACCAACTCATAGCCTTAGGGCATGTTGGATACTCCGGCAGGTTGCGAAAAGTGGCGAGGATCTTCTTACAGAACAACATCCCGCCAACGAGCACAATACGGTACTAATTTCTTGAGACTTTTGCCTCAAACAAGAGGCGCAAGCGAAGCTCATCGAAGCTCCACGGAAATTTGCCATATGGCCAAAATAAACCCCGAACGACATCGCTATAACTTTCAATGCCAAAGTGATTTAACCTCGATCCCGGACTATCCGCCACCACCGCTCTGGTTCTTAGCCCAATCGTGGACGGCTTTCGGCTCACTAAAGTGCTCATGAATGGCGTGCGGATTAAATCTGATCTATGAAGAGACACTCAAAGCAAGATGGAAATCGACAAAGGCCGTATTGAACAAAGCGGCACAACCTTCAGGGGAATTATCCCTAGTCGAGAAGCACGGTGTGCAGGAAAAATCACACTTGACGTGGTATTCGGCACCCCGGAGAATTATAGGTCCGAAGAAATCACATTCCAAGTGGCCCCCTTTAGCAGCGGGTACCACGCCCTTTTAGTGCGGTACGCGTGTGCAAGCATTCAAGATATACCCCATTAGGGTACATGAAGATTAAACTGCCCGCCCAATGGAATCATCACTCTAGCCGATGATCCGGACGCCGTGACTTCGCTACCGAAAACAAAACCGCAGCACTAGCCCTGGAGGCATTATCTGAGGCCCTAGCAGCCGAAGAATTAACAACACTGCAGGCCACCATGGACAGGCACGACGTGATACTCGACAAGCGACCCAACTCCACCTCGTTTAAACCCGTAGACGAGATAGTCAAATTCCAAGTCCATCCAATGGACCCCACGAAGACAGCTTCCGTCGGGACACAGCTGAGCCCCGCGATGGATGCCGCACTGCGAGACTTCTTACGCGAGAATTGGGACATCTTCGCACGGCACCCATCGGACATGCCAGCATCCCACGCAGATTGGCCGAACACAGCCTCAATATACTAAAAGGATACAAACCGGTCAAGCAAACTCTAAGACGGTTTTCAGAGCCCAAACGGCAGGCCATGGGGGAAGAGCTAGCCCAACGACTCGAGGCCGGATTCATCGAAGATATCAAGCATCCGGATTGGCTGGCAAACCTGGTAATGGTACCAAAGAAGGACAAATCCTGGCGCCTATGTGTCAACTTTAAAGACCTCAACAAGGCTTGCCCCAAGGATCCCTTTCCCCTCCCTCGCATCGATCAAATCATCGATGCCACAAGAGGGACACGACTCATGCGTTTCCTCGACACATACTCGGATACCATCAAATTATGATGGCTGAGTCTGACCAAGCTGCAACAGCTTTCATAACGCCATATGGCCCTTTCTGCTTCAACACTATGCCTTTCGGGCTCAAGAACGCCGGTGCAACCTACCAACGCATGATTCAAACATGCCTGGAAAAGCAAATCGACAAAACAGTTGAGGCATACGTGGATGATGTGGTCGTAAAAACAAGACATATCGAAACCCTAATAGATGACTTGAGGCTTACATTCGACAATCTACGGACATACGACATCAAGCTGAACCCGGAAAAATGTGTTTTTGGCGTCCCCTCGGGGAAGCTACTCGGCTTCATCGTTTCCAACAGAGGAATTGAAGCGAATCCGGCGAACATCCGAGCTCTGTCACAGTTGGCTATACCAACAGACCTCAAGCACATCCAAAAACTAGCCGGATGTGTGGACGGATGCAGCCGCGGCCGGACTGGATGAAATAAAAACCTAATTGGCCAGTAATCCAGTACTAACAGCGCCGAATATCGACGAACCTATGCAGCTGTACATAGCTGCAATGCATCAAGTTGTAAGCGCAGTGCTCGTCGTTGAACGAGAGGCTGACGGATACAAATACCCGCTCCAGAAGCCGGTTTACTACGTGTCCACGGTCCTAACCCCATGCAAATCTCGATACCCACACTATCAAAAAATAGCATACGCGGTGTTCGTGGCATCCCGGAAGCTACGACACTACTTTCAAGATTGTTCGATTACGGTGGCCTCCGAAGTACCACTCAATGACATAATAAATAATCGCGATACCACGGGCCGGATTGCTAAATGGGCCATTGAGCTCCTTCCGTTCGACATAACATACAAACCTCGGCGGGCCATCAAGTCGAAAGTATTGGCTGATTTCGTCGCCGAATGGGATGAAGTTAACTCCCTAAAGAGTACGGCGCATACTCAAACTGGATCATGCACTTCGACGGCTCTAAAATGTTGGCCGGATTGGGAGCAGGTGTAGTCCTGACGTCTCCCACCGGAGACACGGTCCAGTACGTCCTCCAAATATTATACACAGACTCCAACAATGCAGCCGAATATGAGGCTCTGTTGCACGGTCTTCAGATGGCAGTCTCTATGGGCATTCAATGCCTAGAAGTGCGCGGGGATTCAAACCTCACAATATCACAAATAAATGGAGATTTTGATGCCAAGGACCCGAAAATGGCAGCCTACCGTAATGCCGTCCTCAAAATGTCAGCTCGTTTCGAGGGGCTCGAATTCCACCATTTGGCTCGAGAAAACAATCAAGCGGCGGATGTCCTCGCTCGCATCGGCGCTAAACGCGACCCTATCCCACCTAACATATTCTTGGAACGGCTGTTCAAGCCATCCGTAGTATGGGAAGGGGAGTTCGTCAATACTAGCACGGATCCGAATACACCCCCAGATTCCGAACCATCAGACATAGTCGGAGGTTCTACCACCGAAATAACGCCTCAAATTTCATTTAAATCATGGTCAGTAATCGCCTGTGGACCGAAAAGTCGCGCCAATCACCCAAAAATAGCTCTGGACCTTTGGGTCAAAGTAGTGACACTATGTACAAATAAAGAAAAAATAGATTGGTGCTTCTTTCTGAAAAGAGTACACCCCTAGAAAACTGTCAATATAAGGTACTAGTATTTTTTTAAGTCTAAGCTACTAGTATTTGTTTAGAGGATTTGTTGCCGAGAAAGATCCGTCCACAGTGAGTGCCACACATCCCACTGATGGTGGTGGATGCCAATGCTTAGATGGAGCAGGGTTGGTGTCGGTAATTTTTACATGTCACCTCACACTCTGCATATATGCCGGTTCCATCCGTACATTTGTGCAGTTCCACCAAAATGTAGCTGAATAACCCTGTTTGCACAGATAATGAAAAGGCGTGATTAGATTATAGTGGCACTAGTTGATGAAACATACACTAATAAGCAGAAGAAAATATTACATCATACTGGAAATCGACCCAAGTCTCCCTGATACACCTGCTGCCAATGATGAACATCGATTATTACAACGGTAGTACAAGGAGGGGCCTTGAGACATTCAAATCTCTATTTTTGTGCAGATCAACTAAAATTAAGCACCCCAGTTTGCAGAAACACTTAAACATTAACAATGGGAATAGTTGATGAAACATACATTAACAAAGAGAAGCACTTTCTTTATCTACATTGGAAATGAAATGATAGAGAGGACACTCGCTCTATTTTGACTGTATTATTACTTTATTTTATCAGTGACACTAGGGTCGAGCAGGTGGCAAACGAGGTGTGCCGTGCGTCGCAAGGATGAAGTACGGGGGTGCTTAGACTGGGATGCTTAAGCTGGCTCTTTCAAATTCCTATCTTCCCCGATGTTTCTGTGGTAGCATTTGGGTTGTAATCCAAACTTGGTCGAGCTGTTGCTGCGTCCCCCTACCTTCCTAGCTTATGTGGCGAACTTGTCTCCTGCTAGTACTCGGTCCGTTCTAGTAGTAGTTGCATCATTGCCCATTTACACTGAGATGTTGCCGGATAATGGTTCTCTATGGTTGGGTTTCTTTAACGAAATCGGAGGGAACCCCCTCTTTCGATATATAAAAAAAACAGTGGCACTAGCGGTGCCAAAACATTGCCTTAAATTAATAGTGCTACTAGATTAAGGTGCAAAATAATAACATTAATGCTTTATCATGGCAGTGCCAAAACAGTAGCACAAGAGCAGGATCAACATGCAGGATCTTTGGCAAACGGCCAGAACAAAAAGGAACATACCTCATGATGGGAACCATATCTGCAGTCAACGCCACCGTAGAAGGGATGACACCAGTCACCAACATGGATGGTTCAATTCATGGGACCTTTTGGTGCAGTTCACCTAAAATGAAGCAATGTCCCATGAGCTAGCAGCTTCTTCTTCTTTTTTTTTTAAGAAAAGGGCTCCAGCCCTGGTTCCATTTCCATTAGAAAATGAAACCCATAGAGCTTCTTCATTAGTTGCAATAAAATTGAGCAACATCAAGGTTGGTCGTGAAGCTCCTGGAGAGTAGGCGGACCAGGACAGTTGCATCTCTAACAAAAAGAAGCAACTTATCTGAGCAACATCAAGGTTGGTCGTGAAGCTCCTGGAGAGTAGGCGGACCAGGACAGTTGCATCTCTAACAAAAAGAAGCAACTTATGTTAATGGGAAATTTAGCAGGACATGAAACAAAGTTCCATTGATTTATATTACTGGAGGCATTACATCGAAAACAACATTGGTTTAACGTGTCCTTACTTTCAACAATGCGACTGCTACATTTTACTAGTGGCATTACATAAGAGTGGCTCGGGGCAACATACATCAGAAGAGGATATCTGGGTTGGTCCCATTTTTGTTTGGTATGTAGCCACCTTATACTGTGTGAGGCTAGCAAATCTAGTGCTGGACTTACTCTGTGGACTTGTCCCCCAGTCCCCACTTTCTTTCCTTTTTCGACCAATAGATCGGGTTTATATTGAGTTTGTACTGCATTCCCTTTATTTCCCTATTAGACCTAGAGACCAGTTGGATAGCCAGTCACACTACAAAAAAATACACTTCTGTGATGATATGTGTTTGTCACAGTAGGTCGCGTTTTCTGTCATGCATGTACATCCATGACGATTTTATGATGTAATCAAGATAGTCATACCTGTCTTTGTCAGTAGAAGTGTTCCATGACATTACCAAAATTATCATCACGGAAGTGTCCACTCCATGACGATAAATCGCGCGTCACAGAAGTGCTTTCGTCAAGGGTGACCGACACTTGGCATCCATCGTAACGGAAGGTCGTTAAGCTATCGGGTCGGGTTTTGGATCCGATGACCCGTTAACAGCCCCGACCAATGGGAAATTTCCACGTGTAAAATTCTTATTGGCCAGACGAAACACGTGTCAGCTCGTCGAGGTCGAGATAAGGCGCCTATGATATGTCGACGCGTGCCACGGCCCACCACTGGCCCATTTAGCTTACAAAGACGGCCTGTTTGACTTGGTCAAAAGTTAACGGGCTGGTCGATGAAAAGCCTGTTAACGGTCTCTTCGCAAATAGCCCATTTTACTACCGTTAACTCACAAACCCGTTAGGGCACTAAAGGAAATCGGCCAAACAACGCCATGTGGGCGTCGAATATAACACCAGCCCATTTCACTTTCGGCCCATGTATGGCCCACGATGTCTTTCGCCCATATGAGGCCTTTCAGATCTTTTGGCCCTTTACAGCCCACGGTGACTCTAGCCCATAATGAACAGTAATTTTCTTTGTACCCGTTAACGGCCCGTGATTTACATGGGTCGCTTCCACCCGTGTTAGCTTTCGCCTATTGACGGCCCATACGTTCTTGGGCTCCTTTTCGCCCTCGACATTTCCGCCCGTTGCTCGCTTTCATTCCCTAATGGGCCAAATTCGCCCATGGCAAGAGTCGGCCTATTATCGCATGTTCCACAAATGGGCCAAATTCGCCCATGGCAAGAGTCGACCCGTTCGCCTATTACCCTAATGGGCCAACCGCCCATGGCAAGAGTCTGCCGTTTCGCCGTCCTATATTCTCGCCCATTAACGACCCGTTATGCCCGTGATGTAATTAAGCTTTTGCAGTCCCACGGCTCGTTAACGGCCTGCTACCGTCCGGGCCGATACCAATTACGCCCGACACGGCCCATGTAGACCCATTTATCCGACGGCCCGAGGCCCACCGACATTCTGAGCCCATTTATCGACTACCGAGGCCCACTGACATTACTGCCCATTTATCAACGGCCCATAGGAGACCCATGGATCCCACGGCCGTATATGGCCCATGGGTAGTTGCGCCACTAACAAACCAGGAAAAGAAGACTAGGAAATAAATAAGGCGAAACTAACGCTAGGCTATTAAGGCGATTGCAGACAGATTACATCCACTCGGCATCAAAGATCGCCACCAAAGGTGCAAATATAGGGAACACCCTACACTATACAAAAATGGCTTGTTGTTTTCTTCACCGGTGGTTGCATCGTTAAGAATAAATTTTGTATCGCACCAAAACAAATTACAACTATATAACAAAAGGAAGATTGGCATAAAACTTAATAGTCTAGCGATAAATGCACCACCGTAAGTTCGTAAGCTCGGTTCATTTGACCGATTACGTTTTCATGCTGTATTGTCCGATGGAGCAACATAACCCTCGCCTTCATTTCCCCTAGGCTCCTGAACAACATAGCAAATGTCTGATAGTCTGGTTTCAAAACCATGCATATCTTGACGACATTGAGCAATGTTTCTCCTTGTTTCATAAAGGGCCTCTGTTAGGGAATGGACTTGTGTGTGGAGCGCAGATACAACATTGCTTTGAGCTTCCATATCTTGATCATGAGGCACTTTGGACGATATTGCCTTAACAACCAACCCAGTATTACGCAGGAACGTGCTTTTGGCACTGTTAGTGGACAGGTACTAACCCACTGCAGCAAGAGCTAACATTGCGGTTATAGTTGCCTCGCCACCTTCAGAAGGTGGCGGTTCCACCATTTTTTCCATAGCTCGTTGAAAAGTTGAGGTTTTACATTAGTAGTAGCAGAACATAAGATATTAAGGAGGCAGCAAAACCAAACAAAATAGCTTTGGTCTATATACAGAACTTATTCTGGTGAACCCATGTAAAATATTAGTTGTATTTTATTGCAAAGTACATAGTAAAACCAGGTTCCAAACATATGACCATGTACCATCGCTAATGTATTGTCTATTTTTTCACATTGTATTGAGGGCTAAGGATAAAGAGATGAAGTTTATAATACGGTAAGCATAGTATGACATCATTCATATCACAAAATTTAACATCCCAAAATTCTAAATTTTGGAATGTTATAAACAAATAGATAGATTTGATTTGATTGTTTGATTGAATGATTGAAAGTGAGTGAATTCGAAACTTTTGAAAGTTAAATGAGAGGGAATAAAAGGACTTTCCCAAAGTTTCATTGTTGGATTTTATGATCTTCGGGAATTCAAATTCTTTTCATCACAAAACCCTGGAGAGAAGATGACATGACTTCTTCCATTTATTTAAATGACAAGGGGTGTTGAAAATATTTGAATTTCATTTGAGAATATTTCCAATTCCGAAACTTATGCAACTCAATGATTTTCACGAGCGAAGATAAAAGGACTTCTTCACAACATATGAAATATGAGTTGGGAGTTTCAAAGAATTTAAAATTCAAAGTTCTTTTGAGTTTATTTTCAATTTGGAGTTATTTGAGTTTTATTCAAATTATTTTTCTCCAAAATAAAATATATGGAAAATAGGGTAACATGATTCCCTACCTCGTAAAATTGGAGAGAAATTAATTTGAAGTCATTTTGGTATTTTTAAAATGATTTTTGTTGGATTTTATTGGACCAGAAGCACTCTTTGTTTTAATTGAATTTATGTGTATTTTATTTGAAACTAGAATAATGTTCATCTCGTAGGAAATCTTTTTCTGAAAATTTTGATATATTATATGCCTATATAATATCTCTATTTTTTTTGTTTTTTTTGTTTGACTGTTAAAAAAAATCTCCCTCCGCCGAACTGGGCCGGGCCAGCCAACCGGCCAGGCCAAGGCCAGCGCCAGCGCCGTCCCGAAACTCCATGAGACCCGCCGCCATGCAGCCGCCGCATCGCCTTGCCATCGCCCGGCCTCTCCCGCCGCCCTCCCGCCCCTTCCCACGCCACCTCCTCCCGGCCTCTATATAGCCGGAGCCCGGGCCCGACTCCGCCGCCTCTCTCCCTCTCCCTCGCATCGCTTCTTTGCCGCCCATCTCGAAGCCGCCCGCGTAAGCGAACCCCTTGGCGGCTGCTCCGCCCGCTCACCTTCGCCCCTCGTCGTCTTACGCCTCGCCCGGCCAGGGCCACCGCCCCTAGTTCGCCCGTAGTTCGCTCCGCCTCATGGGAGACGTAACTTCGCGAAACCGCCGCCCGTCGGTCTTTTTCACCAAGCCAAGAAACCGCGCAAAAACCTTCCCGGTTTTTCTTTAGTTCGGTTTTCTGTTAAGATCGGTTTTTTGTTTATGTTAAATAGTGAGCGTTCAATTGTTTAGATCTCCTTAGCGAACGGTTTTCGCCGGTTTAGGTTACATGGCGGCGTTAGCTCGATATTTTTTTTCTTTTAATTTCCGCCAGGACCTATCTGTGATGATTTCCTTTACGTAATAGTCCCTAATTATCAAACGACTATAACATTTTACTCGTTAGTCCAAATCCAACCAAACCAACGCCCACTTCTTCGTTATGATCTCCTCTATCCAGTAATCCAACTTAGACATGTTTTTGAAAGTTTTAAAATTTGAATTCAAACTGATTTGTATTTAAACTTCGCTTGATCATAACTTGAGTTTTATAACTCCGCTTTAGTTGATCCTTTTTGCAAATCAAGCTCTTGACCTAAACTTTCTGATAAGTCCAAATCCATATAATTTTGGTACTGTTAGAAATTGTTTTATGTTGCAAGAGTTATTTGATTGGTTTTGATGTTTTCCGAATTGTTTCTTCGTTCTTTCTGATGTTGTGAGTGATTGCTTATGTGTGGCTACTGTTGATTGCTTACGATAGATCGAATTTGAGTGTGACGAGTAGAACTATCAAGAGTTTTGAGTGCGAATCATATTCATCAACTTTGCAGGCAAGTAACATTTGATCATACTCTTTTCATACCCAGTTTTTATGCATTAGTTTCAACCCTCAAACATTACATGGTTAGGATGTCATTAATTTGTGGGTTGGGAAGTAGATGATGAGGTAGGAACCTATTGCCCTGTTGCTATCAAACCCTTGGGAGTTACTCTACGTGTTGCTTATATTGCCATGCTATGCTCGTAGACGTGGTTTGGGTTTGAGAGATGTTCACGACAGATGTGAGATTATTAATTAATGGTTTACTTTAAGGTGGCAACTTAAATACACATCTGGGTGGATTGAGGCACCTGGGGAACCCAAAGTGTTGTCTATTTTTTGAAATCCCGGGTACCCGTGTGATCTTCCTATGGACCGCCACCAGTGCTCAAAGGGGACTGAGATTATTCATGCTAGAAACTTCCGTGTGCAGCCACAAGCTATTATGGGCTCTAGCATAGTTGAGTAAGTTACATGAAGCTCTCAAGAGGTAGGTCAGGTAGTGGGTTTTATAGGTTTGGTATGATCTATCCTGAGTAGAGAGTTAATGTTTCGAAAGATCGTGTCTCGGCCATCCGTCTCTCAAACACCATGCAAAGGCGAGAAACCAACGGAGGCGATCGAGTCTTGTGGGGAAAAGTGCGCAAACCTCTGCAGAGTGTACAAACTAATCATGGTTAGCCGTGTCCCCGGCTGTGGACAATTCTGAGTATCTAGTACTTGAGCATTCACATGTATCTCATCACTGTAAATTAATATTGCTGGGTTGTTAATCACTTTAATTGGGATTGAGTTGGGGTTATACCTTCTCAATGATGTTTCAACCACCATGATAGTTAAAGTAAAATTTATTCCTTTGATATAGGGAAAAATTGGCTTTTCGCAAAACCTTTTAACCATAGAGCTTTTCCACCAGCCATATATGCATGTAGTATAGCTTATTCTTTCATTACTCTCTATGTGTTACATTGCCAGCATATTCCATGTGCTGACCCGTTTTCGGGCTGCAACTTTTCATGTTGCGCACTTTTCGCATTTACGACAGTAAGTGATACGTTAGGGTTATGATTTCCTATACTCAACTTTGCCGTTGGTGTTGATGGGAATCCACAACCTTGTTGCTTCCGCTATATTATGGATTGAGGTAATAGTATTTACGCTACTTTTTACATGTGATTTACCTCTGTTATAAATCCTTCGAGTACTGTGTGTGTCAGCATACCGATCCAGGGATGACAGTAAGCACAAAGACTTGATCCATTCGGGTCGGGTCGCTACACAAAACAACTGAGAACAGACAAACAGGCAATTGTAACATTGTGTGAGCAAGTCCAGCACGGAACTAGATTACGGGTCAAGATCAAAGGAACATCACTCCTCCCTTTTAAACCTTGTAAGGTGCAATGATACGATAAGACAATTGTGTATAAAATTGAAAAGAGTAATAGACATTGGCTGCAAACCATGCAGTTCAATGAACAAGTCATAGTAATTAGTAGTTAAAAGGCATGAGGATTAAGGACTTACAACTGCTTTGACCGTGTAGTCATGCCCTTCTTCTTCTTTGGTGTGACAGTCCTTGAAGATTTCCACAACATTTGGTTCAGTACTTTTTGGTCCTTGCGGGCTTTCCTCTGCATTTTGAACAAGTCAATATAGATATGACAATATGGTACAGCGAAAAGAGTGAAACAACAGCTAATTACAAGAGCCTTGCGATTGTGCAATATAGCTACGAGATCACGTCATGCATTGGAATTTCACTTTCGTATGGTTGGCCTTGTTCTTTGAACAGTTCACCTACAAGAAGATAGATTTGTGTGGCACATGCGTCAATAGGACTTCAACATGTGATCTGATCACATATATATAATGTACCTGATACTTCGGATCAGACCAATGTTTAACAAGGCCCCTCCAATCTTCATCCGATATATTTTCCACTGGAGATGTTTGGAAAGTTCACTGTTAGCCTTGCCTTCAAAGTGAGTTTTCCTCAAGTTATACCGACATCGTCAGAGAGCGTACTTGAAAACACAGGTGCAAGCTTGTCTGGTTGTATCATCTTGGCTATCCAACTTGAACCTCATCTGTTGAAAATTATGGGAGTCTCATTATCAGCAACCTAAAAAGTATGGGACAGAGCAAGACGATATTACTAGTTTACATACATAACCATACTTACAGATAAATGGTCGAGGAAGGTGTTGAACTGGGTTTCGTCTTTGTCATTCCAAAGATCGAATCCATGTCGGGAGGATACGTACATGACACCTAACGGCAACCGCTGCCTCGATACTAACTTGGGCGACTCAGAGCATCATATGGCCTTTTTAAACCTGCCTCAAAACGGATCTCCATTCTTCCTCCTCTCGATTTAGTTAACCTATCGAGCATTATCCCCGATGTTTGTTTCCTCTTGCGCCTAGGTGCTAGTCCAACAACGAACATAGGAAGTGTTAGTGTACATCAAACTGTGAGACTACATATAAAGAAGCATGCAATCGTAACTTGACTCCAAAGCAACTACCTTCTTATTGTTGAAGCTCACAAGGTTAATCTGATATTGCCAACTCGTCTTGTGTCAAGAGTGCTTGGGAAGTAGTGTCGTGGCAAGGGAGCTTGGGAACGTCTTTGCTAGCTCGATTGACGCATTTACAGTATGTCGTGCAGCTGGTAGTACTATGGTAGGTGTTGCAAGAACTAGGGATGTCTCTGCTTGTTTGGTGGCAGCTATTTGTTTCTGTTTGGCTTTTTTGCAGCTCGTGTAGCATGGGCTGTCGTGTTTGTAGAATTTTCCGCTGGACTTTCACCTTCTATTGCACCATCAGTACCAGTAGAATCTGCAGGATTCATCCGCTTCTCATTCCCTGCCATTCTGTGTTTCTTCCTCTTTCTCTGTGCCATGTTAAGTCAAGCCGACAAGAAAAACGAATAACAATTTAGTTCTTCAGAACAAATTGATGCGTGATGCGGACGAACTAAACTTTGATGTTAGACAACCACATGATAGGAGGATGTAATATGTATGAAAAACAGGACGGAGGAGATAACCAGAACTATGATGTGTAAACTAAGAAGAAGACATTTCACCAAATTAGAAGCAATGCAATGGAAGGTAGACTACATATGAAAGATGCTACAAATATCGCTCTACCAAGTTAATAAAGTCTCAAAGATAAATGGCGTTTAAACAAATGTGAAGCAAGACAAGAAATAAATCATATGCAAGATGCAAACAACATCACACTACCATGTTAGAGGTCTCTCGTCATTAGTGCCATTTCATATTCACAACATTGCATATTCACAGCTTATGATGTGTAAACTAAGGAGAAGGCATTTCAACAAATTAGAAGCAATGAAAGCTAGACACCATATGAAAGATGCAACGAATATCACTCTACCAAGTTAAAACTGTATCGTCATAAGTGCCATTTCAACAAATTAGTAGTACAAGCTAGAAAAGAATGTGAGATGTAACCTATATCACACTCCAAAGTCAAATGTTCCTTATGATAAGTGATTGTTGCAGGTTACACAACAGTAGTAATTTGATGTAAGAACATGGTGTGATAGACAGATTGTATGTTCTAGAAACAGGAACACGTGTATTATTCAAGTGTAATGTGTAAAGTAAGCAGATGGAATTCAACAAAATTAGAAGCAATACAAGCTATACATCACACATAACATGCAACCACATATAACAGTGCCAAGTTAGAGGGAGCACCAGTGATGCTGCACTAGGGGAGATGTGCTCATCATAAACACAGCTTTGTTGAGTGTCTATGCATGTGTTCTCTTGGAAATCATCTTGGGGGTGTGGAGGAGTAGAAACTTTAGAGGCCCTCCGTTTGGAAGGAGCACCTTTATCTGCTGCCTTGCTAACTTCCTTCCGCTTTATTGATTTTGAATTGTCAAGTAAAACCGACAAGAAAAAGCAATAAAATTCTGTCTTCAAAACTCATTCATGGATGATACTGACAATCACTACTTTGATGTAAGGCAAACACATGATACCAGGATGGAATATGTACGAAAAACATGACGGCATGGCATGTTCACAACTGTTTGTGTAAACTAACCGAAAACCATTCCAGCAAATAAGAAGCAATGCAAGCTAGACACCACATGAAAGATGCAACCAATATGACTCTGCCAAGTTAAAAGCGTCCCATCATAAATGGAATTTCAACAAATTAGAAGTAGCGCATGGTATAAATCATATTAAAGATGCAACTAATATCGCACTGCATATACTAAAGGTGTCTCGTCATATTGATTGATGCGGGATACAAAAAATATATTTTTATGTAAGGACATGCTTAATAGACAGATGTACTATGTACTAAATACAGGAAGGCATGTCACATTAACAGGTATAATGTCACATTTACAGGAGTATAAGCTAAGCAGACTAGCACATGCAGTTTAACCAGATTGGAACAATTACAATCTAGACACCATATGCAACATGCAACCACATATCACGCTGCCAAGTTAGAGCAAGCACATGCGATGCTAGTGTAGGGGAAATGCTGTAATCAACTACAGCGCTACGTTCACTATCTTCATCTAGCATTTCTGTTTCTTGAGAATCAAGTCGGGAGATTGAGGCTGCATTCTTTAAATGAGGAGTAGTCCCCTTGCCTGCCTGCCTCGTCATAAGTGATTGATGAGGGGTACACAAGAACATTAGTTTGATGTAAGAACATGGTTAATACACAGATGTACTAGTATTGTAGCGACCCGACCTCAGATGGTCAAGTCTCTGTGTTTCAGTGTCATCCCTGGATCTGTAATGCTGACACACACAGTACTCGAAGGATTTATAATAGAGTAGCAATCACACACTTATTACATCGATGCCTCCAAAGAGAACTTATTACAATAATATGGCCTAAGGCCATCTAATGTGATAACAGCGGAAGGCTGGAAGATAAAGTAAGTCCATCAACTCCAACGGCATGGCTGAGCTGCACGACAACGACCCATCGAACCTTACTCCTCGTCTGAAAAGTCTGCAACATAATACATTGCAGCCCGAGAACGGGTCAGCACATGGAATATGCTAGCAATATAACACAGTAGAGCAAGAACAAAATAATGCTATCACTACATGCATATTTGGCTGGTGGAAAGCTCTATGGTTATAGTTTTGCGAAAAGCCAATTTTTTCCTACAACAAAGGAATGGATTTTAATTTAACTATCATGGTGGTTGAAACATCATTGAGAATGGTTGACATCATTCTCAATCCCAATTAAAGTAGTTAACAACCCAACAGTTCTAATTTAAGAGTGATGGGATACATGTGAATACCCAAGTACTAGATACTCAAAATTGTCCATAGCCGGGGACACGGCTAACCATGATTAGATTGTACACTCTGCAGAGGTTTGCGCACTTTTCCCACAAGACTCAATCGCCTCCGTTGATTTCTCGCACTGCATGGTGTTTGAGAAACGGATGACCAGGACACAGTCTTTCAGAAACATTAACTCTCTACTCCGGGTAGACCATACCAAACATACAAAACCCACTACCTGCTGATCTACCTCTTCAAGAGCTTCATGTAATTCACTCAACTATGCTAGAGCCCATAATAGCTTGTGGCTGCACACGAAAGTTTCTAGCATGAATAATCTCAGTTCCCTTTGAGCCTGGGTGGCGGTCCATAAAAAAACAGGCAATCCTGGAATACCCAGGTACCTCAATCCACCCAGATGTGTATTAAAGTTGCCACCTTAAAGTAAACCATTAATTAACAATCTCACATTTGTCATGGATACACTCAAACCCAACCACGTCTACGAGCATAGCATAGCGGTATAAGCAAACATAGAAGTAACTCCCAAGGGTTTGATATTAACAGGGCAATAGGTTCTACCTCAACAACTACTTCCCAACCCACAAATTAATGATATCCTAATCATGCAATGTTTGAGGATTGAGCTAATGCATAAAAACTGGGTATGAAAAGAGTACGATCAATGTGTTACTTACTTGCCTTGCCGACGATCCGTGAATCCTAGAGACTCAGAGTAACACGCTTCGCACTCGGGAATTCTATCGCAAGCAAAAATAACATACATAAGCAACAAGCAAAGATGCACAGGTAAAACTCAACTAAAAGAGGTTGACCAGAAAGTTCAACTTAAGAACTCTGGTTTGCAAAAAGAATCAAACAAAACGAAGCAACAAAACTCAAACAGTGAAAGAAATAAGATCCGTTTACTAATCTGAACTAGGGTCAAATTTTACAGAGGCAAAAACTTGTTTGAGGTGGTTATTCGGAAAGAGGGTTTTGAGACGAAACTCTAGGCGCTTGAATCGCCTGATCCCGATAAACGAGCGGAAAGTTATACTAGATCGAATATCGGATCCGAAATCACAATCAGAAAAATCACGGAATAAATCCGGTAAAAAGAAAACGACGAACAGCTTAACGAACGAACGTTCGTAATCAGAACGTAAACGAAAAAAACGCGTTTGTTAAAATGAACGAACGAGCGAACGCTCGCTAAATAAATAAACCAGAGAAAAACCGATCTATTTTAAAAAAACAAAAACTAGTGTTTCGGGAAATAAATCGAACGGTTTTAAGAAAAACCGGCGGTCTCGGATCCGGCGGCTACCTCCGGCGAGGGTGCGGGGCGGCGGGGCTTGGCGGCGGAGGCGGGAAGCGGCGAACGGCGGCGGCGAATGCGGGCGGCGGCTGGCGGCGGCGGGTTGGCGGCGGTCACAGATATAAAGGCGGGGCGGCGACTTGGAGTAGGGGCCAAGGCGGCGGCGGAGGCGGAGTCCAACTCGGACTCCGGTCCGAGTGGTGGCGGCGGCGACGCGCGCGCGCACGTTGGAGGCGGCAGCGGCGGCTCGGCTAGGCCCTAGGCCTGATCGGGCGCGGGGAGTGTTTTTTAATAGTTCCATTGACAGAAAAAAATTCCTATAAAATAAAATAAAATCTAAAAATGCCAAAACAAAATTTCATTGTCTAAATAAAATATTTAGAACGAGATGAACATTTTCTTGGCCCTAAAAATGAAAATTTTAAAACGTGCAATTTTTTCTAATGCAAATAAAATCCAAATAAACTCAAATAAAATCCAAATAATGATTTTAACATTTTTCCTCCAATATTTCAATTATTTTGGAGAAGTCATATTATCTCCTCTCATTTATTTTTTATTATGAAATATTTTTCGGAGAGAAAAATAATTAAAATAAAAAATCCTCGTTCTCAATATTTGATAGAAATCAAATATGAAAACCGAAAAATCCCCAACTCTCTCCGAGGGTCCTTGAGTTGCTTAGGATTTCGAGGATTGCGGAACGAAGATGTGATAAAATATGATATGCATGGATGACCTATGTATAACATTCGAAATTGAAAATTTGGGATGTTACAAACCTACTCCCCTTAAGATGAATCTCGCCCTCGAGATTCGGGTTGGCTAGAAAATAGGTGCGGGTGGTCCTTGCGAATATCATCTTATCGTTCCCAGGTGGCTTCCTCCTCGGTATGGTGGCTCCACTGAACTTTACAAAACTTGATAATCTTTCTGCTGGTGACTCGGCTGTCAAAATCAAGAATCGTTACTGGCTTCTCCTCATAAGTCAAATTACTGTCCAACTGTATCGCCTCTAGGGGCATTGTATCTCTTAACGGGATATCTGCTACCTCAACATGACACTTCTTCAACTGTGATACGTGAAACACATCGTGAACTCCTGACAATCCTTCAGGTAATTCTAGATTGTATGCAACTTCTCCCATCCGTTCCAAAACACGATACGGTCCTACAAATCTTGGAGCTAACTTTCCCTTAACTCCAAAACGTTTCACTCCTCGCAAAGGTGATACCCGCAGATAGGCTCCGTCTCCAATTTCATAAGTTACTTCCTTACGTTTTGAATTTGCATAACTCTTCTGCCTGGACTGAGCAATCTTCAATCTATCTCGGATTAGTTTAACCTTCTCCTCCAACTCTTTGATCAAATCTGGTCCAAACAACTGACGGTATCCTACCTCATCCCACATCAGAGGTGTTCTACATCTACGTCCATACAAAGCTTCGAACGGTGTCATCTTCAAACTGGCCTGGTAGCTATTGCTTTATGAGAACTCTGCGTAAGGCAAATTGTCATCCCAACTAAATCCATAATCTAGCGCATAGGCTCTCAGCATGTCTTCCAGAATCTGATTGACTCTCTCTGTTTGTCAATCCGTCTGTGGGTGGAATGTTGTACTGAACTCCAATCTGGTACCCAGGGTCTGGTGTAGTTGTTTCCAAAACTTTGAAGTAAACTGTGTTCCTCTATCTGATACGATGGCCCTTGGGACTCCATGCAAACATACAATCCTGGACATATATATCTTGGCCAACTTTGCACTTGTATAAGTTGTTTTGACTGGGATGAAATGAGCTACTTTGGTCAAGCGATCCACTACTACCCATATTGAGTCATATCCTGCTTTGGTTCTGGGCAATCCGGTGATAAAGTCCATGCCAAGATTATCCCACTTCCATTCGGGTATCGACATAGGCTTTAGTAGTCCTGCTGGCTTCTGATGCTCTGCCTTCACCCTCTGACATACATCACACACAGCTACATACTCGGCAATATCCTTTTTCATACCAGTCCACCAGAAACGTTCCTTCAAATCCAAATACATCTTGGTGTTTCCGGGGTGTATCGAGTATGGTGAGTCACGAGCCTCCTGAAGTATTAACTTCCTGATCTCTGAGTTATTAGGCACATAAACTCGGTCCTCAAACCATAAGGTATCATGCTCATTCTCTCGAAAACCTTTGGCTTTTCCTTTGCTCATCTTCTCCCTTATCTCAGCAATCTCCTTGTCATCCTTCTGAGCTTCTCGGATCTTATCCAATAATGTAGACTGAACCTCCATTGTTGCAATGAAACCTCTTGAAACAATCTCCAACCAAAGTTCCATGATATCCTAAGCTAACTCCTTGGGCAATCCCTTACTTTCAAGGATATTAGCGTAACTTTTCCGACTCAAAGCGTGCCCTCACGACATTGGCCTTTCCTCGATGATAGTGTAGCTTCATATCGTAATCCTTTATAAGCTCCAGCCATCTCCTTTGTCTAAGGTTCAACTCCTTCTGGGTGAAAATGTACTTCAAACTCTTATGATCCGTGTACACATCACAACGGTTTCCAATAAGATAGTGTCTCCAAGTTTTCAATGCATGCACTAAGGATGCTAGCTCCAAATCATGCGTGGCATAGTTAAATTCATGGGGCTTGAGTTGTCGTGAGGCATCCGAAACAACCTTTTCGTCTTGCATAAGCACGCATCCAAGTCCCAAGCGACAGGCGTCGCAATAAACTTGGAACTCCTTATGTATATCTGGCAGTGTTAGTACTGGGGCTGTAGTCAAACGTTTCTTTAACTCCTGAAAACTTGCCTCGCAGTCATCTGTCCATTTAAACTTAGTATCCTTCTTCAGCAATTCAGTCATTGGCTTGACAATCTTGGAAAAATTTCAATGAATCTCCGATAATATCCTGCGAGTCCAAGGAAATCATGATCTCGCTAATCAAGTGGGTGCCAACCATTCGGTGGATCGACCGAACTCATCGGGTCCACTGCTATACCCTCTCCTGATATAGCATGCCCAAGAAATCCAACTTCCTTCAACCAAAACTCGCACTTGCTAAATTTAGCGTATAACTGGTGTTCCCTGAGTTTCTCGAGAACTAAACACAAATGTTCCTTGTGCTCCTCTTTGTTCTTCGAGTATACCATAATATCATCAATAAACACCACAACAAACTTGTCCAAATACTCCATGAACACCATATTCATCATGCTCATGAAATAGGCAGGGGCGTTAGTCAGTCCAAACGACATGACCGTATACTCATATAATCCATACCGCGTGGTGAATGTTGTCTTTGGTATATCCTTCTCTCGGATCTTCAATCGATGGTATCCCGACCGTAGATCAATCTTCGAAAACACCTTAGCTCCTTGCAACTGATCAAACATATCATTGATCATCGGTAATGGATACTTATTCTTAATCGTTACTTCATTCAAGGCTCGGTAATCAACTACCATCCTCAGGGATTTATCCTTTTTCTCGACCAACAGTACTGGTGCTCCCCAAGGTGATGAACTCCTGCGAATATACCCTTTCTCCAATAACTCCTTGATTTTTTTCTTAATTTCCTTCAGATCATTTGCGGGCATCCGATAGGGTCTCTTGGATATTGGCCCTGTACCTGGCAATAGCTCTATCAAAAACTCGATATCTCGATCCGGGGGCATGCATGGTAACTCCTCTGGGAAAACATCCGGGTAATCCTTTACTACAGGCACTTCCTCCTGCACAACTCCCGTGAGGGTATTCACTTGGCTCCTCCTAGGCACATGCCTAGATACATACTTAATCCTTTTTCTCCGGATGGTAAGATAAATCGACTTACTAGCACAGTCAATGCTTCCTCCATACTTTGACATCCAGTCCATACCTAATATCACATCCAATCCTTGCGATTCCAGGATAATTAGGTCAGACGGAAAAACATGTGTGCCAATGGTTAGGGGTATCTGGGTGCACCATTGGCTAGCCATGTACTCTGCTCTAGGTGAGCTTACTAAAAGAGGGGTCCTAAGGGTTTGGGTTGGTAACTTAAACTTATCCGCAAATCCCCTTGATATGTATGAATGCGATGCACCAAAGATTTAAAGAACAAGAGAGGTAAATGACTTAACCAAAAACTTACCTATTACCGCGTCCGGCTGCTCTTCAACCTCCTCCACGTTAACGTGGTTTACTTGTCCTTTGTTGAATGGGTTGGGCTTCTTTCCCGCGCTCCCATTACCGTTCCCATTCCTTCGTTCTGGGCATTCATTAGCATAATGCCCGGTCTTCCCGCACTTGTAGCAAGTAACTTGACTTAGGTCTCTTTTGGCGGGTCTAGATGGGTTGGAGCGGTTCTGATTGTTATTCACTCCGTTCCCATTGCTATTCTTCGCACCATTGTGGTTATGCGATCCTCCTCCAAAGATGGTTGTGACCTCCATAGTTATGAACAAGTCCTCCCGAAGTTCGGGGTTAAACGGGCTTCGTTGAGCTCCTGAATTATACTTCCCTTGTCCATACTTCCTCTTACGGCTCTCAATCTGCTGCTGCTTTCCTTCAATCATAAGGGCCTTATCTACCAATTCCTGGTAGTTGTTGAAAGTTGCCACCATCAATCGTGCATGCTCATCTCATCGCTCAGCCCTTCCATGAACTTCTCCTCGCCATGCATCTGTGGCTACATCATCGTGGGCATAGCGTGATAGCTTACTAAAATCATCCACGACCGAGCCACAAGACGGTTCCTCGGGCGTAAGTTGCGAAACTCACGCTTCTTCATCTGCATGGCTCCAGCTTGAGACATGGGCGGTGCGAAAGGCTTGTCAAACTGGTCCCAAGTAACATTGGCTATAGGAAAAGTAGACGTGTAATTCTCCCACCATGCGGTCAGCCGGTCCATCCAATTGATGTGCGGCAAAGCGCACCTTCTCAAAGATCCGTGCATCCTGCGGTGGTTAACTCCCTTCCAATACGGCGTAGCCATTCATCAGCAACTATTGGCTCGGTGCTGCTGGAAAACACCGGCGGCTGTAACCTTAGAAAACGGGCTAAATTATCCACTGGCGGAGGGTTTTTGTTGTTATTGTTGCCCTGGTTCTGAACTAGCAATTGCATCAGGGTATTCTGGTGTTGGATCAACTGGGTGAGCTCCGGTGGGAAAACAAAACCGGGGTCACGTCTCGGAGGCATCTGATGGGTTTAGAGGGAAGAGATTAGAATAGAAAGAGGTCTAATGAGAGAACACTACCCATATGCATATGAGGCAAACACAATCAATTCACTCAATCAAACAAGCAAGGGCATACAAACGGTCTAGAACTATCCTTAAAAGTGCTCAACTACTATTACATACATGGTTGAAATACTACTAATAGATGGTGGTCATCTAGAAATTTTGATCGGTGGAAGACTCCATGATGTCTGCTCTAGCTTCATCTTCATAGTCATCATAACTTGGATCGGAATCGGTGTCGTCGATGATGATGTAGTTGTCCGGGCAAGGGGGGTCTTCTTCTTCTACTTCCGGTGCTGGTCCTCCCATGAATACTCCGATCTTCTTAACCAGGTCACCGTTCTTCTCCAGTAGTGTCTTGATTTCCTCCTCGTATCCGTCGCGTGTAAACTTGAGTTCTTCCTCCAGTTTGATAATCCTGGTCTTCGCCTTCTTCAACTCCATCATATTTGCGCACATCTAGTTTTCCTAACGTCGAATGTGCTGGTTTAGCTCCTGGATGAAAGCTGCAATGGATCTGTCCTTCTTGGTGCTGATTACTTCCCATTGCTTGTCTCGGTGTCCATATATTTGGTAGATGGTGTCCTTTAGCTCCCTGTTGTAGACTTCTCCAATAGGTCCCATGGTAATGTGGGCTGCCATGCTCTTGCCTAAACTCCAGGTGGGTGCTTCGAAAGAAAACTCTATGGGCTTAGAAGTTGGCGAGAACGTCCTTCCTGGAACTTGTACTTGAATCATCCAGCGCTCCTCTTCTGGTAAGGTGGCGTTGTACGTCCCGGTGAAACTTGGTATTCCAATGTTCAAGTACCTAGTGACTTCCTTCAAGTGGCGTCCAAAAGGTGTGTCTTCATCCGGTTGTGCAAACTTGTTCTTCATCTCCGTCATCCTAAAGAGTAGAAAATGGAGAGGAGTCGAAATGAGTAGAGAAGAGTGACCTATGGTTTATCTTAGTGGTCGTGTCCTACACTCAAGGTGTGTGCTCGATACCATCTTGTAGCGACCCGACCTCAGATGGTCAAGTCTCGTGTTTCAAAGTGTCATCCACGGATCGGTAATGTCGACACACACAAGACTCAAGGATTTATAACAGAGTAGCAATCACACACTTATTACATCGATGTCTCAAAAGAGAACTTATTACAATAATATGGCTTAAGGCCATCTAATGTGATAACAATGGAAGGCTTGGAAGATAAAGTGAGTCCATCAACTCCAACGGCATGGCTGAGCTGCACGGCAACGACCTATCGAACCTTACTCCTCGTCTAAAAGTCTCGCAACATAATACGTTGCAGCCCGAGAACGGGTCAGCACATGGAATATGCTGGCAATATAACACAATAGAGCAAGAACAGAATAATGCTATCACTACATGCATATTTGGCTGGTGGAAAGCTCTATGGTTATAGTTTTGCGAAAAAGCCAATTTTTTCCTACAACAAAGGAATAGATTTTAATTTAACTATCATGGTGGTTGAAACATCATTGAGAATGGTTGACAGCATTCTCAATCCCAATTAAAGTAGTTAACAACCCAACAATTTTAATTTAAGAGTGATGGGATACATGTGAATACCCAAGTACTAGATACTCAAAATTGTCCATAACCGGGGACATGGCTAACCATGATTAGATTGTACACTCTGCAGAGGTTTGCGCACTTTTCCCCACAAGACTCAGTCACCTCCATTGATTTCTCGCACTGCATGGTGTTTGAGAAACGGATGACCGAGACATAGTCTTTCAGAAACATTAACTCTCTACTCCGGGTAGACTATACCAACCCTACAAAACCCACTACCTGCTGATCTACCTCTTCAAGAGATTCACATAATTTACTCAACTATGCTAGAGCCCATAATAGCTTGTGGCTGCGCACGGAAGTTTCTAGCATGAATAATCTCAGTTCCCTTTGAGCCTGGGTGGCGGTCCATAAAAAAACAGGCAATCCTGGAATACCCAAGTACCTCAATCCACCCAGATGTGTATTAAAGTTGCCACCTTAAAGTAAACCATTAATTAACAATCTCACATTTGTCATGGATACACTCAAACCCAACCACGTCTACGACCATAGCATAGCGGTATAAGCAAACGTAGAAGTAACTCCCAAGGGTTTGATATTATCAGGGCAATAGGTTCTACCTCAACAACTACTTCCCAACCCACAAATTAATTATATCCTAATCATGCAATGTTTGAGGATTGAGCTAATGCATAAAAACTGGGTATGAAAAGAGTATGATCAATGTGTTACTTGCCTTGCTGACGATCCGCGAATCCTAGAGACTCGTAGTAACACGCTTCGCACTCCGGGAATTCTATCGCAAGCAAACAATAACATATATAAGCAACAAGCAAAGATGCACTGGTAAAACTCAACTAAAAGAGGTTGACCAGAAAGTTCAACTTAAGAACTCTGGTTTGCAAAAAGAATCAAACAAAACGAAGCAACAAAACTCAAACAGCAAAAGAAATAAGATCTGTTTACTAATCTGAACTAGGGTCAAATTTTAGAGAGGCAAAAACTTGTTTGAGTTGGTTATTCGAAAGAGGGTTTCGAGACGAAACTCTAGGCGCTTGAATCGCCTGATTCCGATAAACGAGCGGAAAGTTATACTAGATCGAACATCGGATCAGAAATCGCGATCAGAAAAATCGTGGAATAAATCTGATAAAAAGAAAACGACGAACAGCTTTACGAACGAACGTTCGTTATCTGAAACTAAAAGAAAAAAAATGTGTTTGTTAAAACGAACGAACGAGCGAACGCTCGCTAAATAAATAAACCAGAGAAAAACCGATCTATTTAAAAAAACAAAAACTAGGGTTTCGGGAAATAAACCGAACGGTTTTACGAAAAACCGGCGGTCTCGGATCCGGCGGCTACCTCCGGCGAGGGTTCTCGCGAGGCGGGTGCGGGCGGCGGCTCACGGAGCGGCGGGCTTGGCGGCGGCGGCTGCGCGGCGGGGTTGGCGGCGGTGGCTGCGTATATAAAGCGGGCGGCGACTTGGAGTAGGGGCCAAGGCGGCAGAGAGGCGAGTCCAACTCGGACTGTCCGAGTGGCGGCGGCGGCGAGCGCCACAAGACGTTAGGAGGCGGCGGCGGCGGCTCGGCTGGCCGCTGCTAGGTCAGCCCTAGGCCCTGCCAAGCGTGTAGTTTTTTAAAATAGTTCACCGATGTAAAAAAAATCCTATTAAATTAAATAAAATCTAAAAATGCCAAAACAAATTTTCACCGTCTAAATAAAATATTTAGAACGAGATGAACATTTTCTTGGCCCTAAAAATGAAAATTTTAAAACGTGCAATTTTTTTTCTAATGCAAATAAAATCCAAATAAACTCAAATAAAATCCAAATAATGATTTTAACATTTTTCCTCCAATATTTCAATTATTTTGGAGAAGTCATATTATCTCGTCTCATTTATTTTTTTATTATGAAATATTTTTCAGAGAGAAAATAATTAAAATAGAAAATCCTCGTTCTCAATATTTGATAGAAATCAAATATGAGAACCGGAAAATCCCCAACTCTCTCCAAGGGTCCTTGAGTTGCTTAGGATTTCGAGGATTGCGGAACGAAGATGTGATAAAATATGATATGCATGGATGACCTGTGTATAACATTCCAAATTGAAAATTTGGGATGTTACAAGTATGTACCAAAAACAGAAAGGCATGTCATATTCAAAGGTATAATGTGTAAGCTAAGCAGATGCAATTTAACCAAATTGGAAGCAATACAAGCTAGACATCCGGCTGGAGTGGTGAATATGATCATCTAGGACCTGAGAGCCTGGTGGGAGGCGGGCTACTTTGCCACCATCGCGGCTTTTTAGTTGGCTTCCATGTGATGTCTGTCTTCGTTGGGCTTGTCACTGGCTCGGCCAGTGCCCTGACTAGCTATTTGTCTTCTGGTGCTCACGGGATGGTGGTTCACGTAAAAAATATCTTTCCTTATCTTAATAAAGACCGACTTCGGCCTTTCGAATACAAGCTAGACACCATATGGAACATGCAACCACATATGACACCGCCGGGTTAAAGCAAGCACCTAGGATGGTGGTTCATTGCGGCGAGGTCATCAACTCCGTGAGCAACGCTTACGGTCTCCATCTGCCGACACTGCACCCTTTAAAGCGCCAGAACGTGCCGCGCTTAGCCGCAGAGAAAGTCGGCACCGCTTGTCTCTTTTCTTTTTTGCTTCGCCGCGCATCAAATACCCTTGCATAAAAACACAATAGTGAGAGTATGGATGAAGTGTGTGCAGAACTAGTGCACTGTAAAAGTAGCAGATAGCAGGTGGCTGAAAAATAAATGACAGGAGACATATGATAGCTCTACAACATTGCATGGCAAACAAAATTAGATTCTACTCCGTATGATTTTGTAATATATGAGCACAGGAAATGGGGGTACTCCTCCAGCACACCACCACATGTGGTCATATCTAAGATAACAAATGATCGAAAATAAATAGGTCACCGATTTTTTTAATGAACCGTCCGATCTATAAGGAACGGGCAGATGGCCTTCGCTCTACCTCCCGCCACCAAGTGACGATCTTTCTCGAACCGCCAAATGACCACCGGCCTGCACCCATGCCTCCGCCGCCCCGCCCTCCCATCAACCTCACACCACCACCGTGCTTGGCAGCGCCCCCAAGCGATCCGTTTAATCCCGGCCGACCTCCAGATCGGGCGCCAGTAGCTCTAGGCCGCACACGCTCCTAAGATAAACACCAAGGCGCTGCTTCCTCGATGTAATAGTCATACTAGCGCCTGTTACGCCGGGGAATGCTTCCGTTAATTGGGAATCAACTGGCCAAAAATTGAAATTCAGGGGGGCAACGGACCTCTAGCTAAGGTGAAATAGTATATGAGGAGAAACCTTGTGCATCGCGAGTTACTAGGAACATCTAGTATCAAGAAGAAGCGGTCAACTAGTGTCTTCTGTGGGATGAATACCGTGCAAGCAAAGACGTAAGATTTGCACGAATAAGGGAAGAGGAGTACCTTTTTCGGTTGCCGGTGTGGTCACCTCCACATGTCGCGGCGATCTTCTTCTTTTTACCGGGGAAACCGATGTTCTGGAGGGTGCAGGCTTGGACGAACCCATGGCCAAATTATTGACTGTGTTGCCGTGATCGTATGTCGGTGGAGGGCAAGCAGATCCTAGGCGGCAAAGGACGGCGTAGTAGGAACATCTCCGGTGCGGTGGAGGGTGGCGAAGTTGGAGCGGCAGCGGTGAGGCGCAGGACGGCGTGGTTGAACTGGCTCGGGTACGGACGGCTCGGCCTCGGCTTCAACTACTAGCCGTGGAGGGCGTTGCGGTTGAGGTTGCTGTGGACGACGACGCCGGGTATCGGCTCCGGCATGATGGAGGAGGGCGGCGGTTGATGGGTGGGATGGGATGGCGGACGGAGGACGCCGGGGTTTCGCGGCTGGTGGAGAGGTAGTTTTCGCGCCCACGGAGTACGAATGGGGAATCAGACGGGTGGGGGGAACCATGTTTCGATCTGGGACGTGCTTGTTTTTGGCCTTTTTGAACATAAGATGGGACGCGCTTGTTTGAAATTTGGGGAAATTACAAACTTTGCCCCCTCTTAAATTTCGGACCTACTGCGGGTCGGGGGTAGGATGGTAATCCCATGTGTCCCAAATAGTGGGCGGGAGCGATTTCGGCCGCGCGCATGTGTGCTTAGGCGGCCATTGTGTATGAATGTTTTTCGGAGGTGGTTGAATGGCGTCTAGATGAAGCTACAAACCTACCCCGGTTTAGACCTTTGGACGTCGGGCCGGTAGGTTTCACGGGTCGGAGTTATTAGAGAAGTAATTTCCTTGTACTACCAAACATTGGTCTCACGCGGTTTCAAGTAGTAAAGGCTCTTTGGCGCTGCTCGAAATTTTGAAACACAAGCATTCACGTTTAGAGTACTCTTGAACTATGAGGATTTACCTAAATACACAACGTTATATTTGACCTTGTATGTTTGAAAACGTCATTAAATTATCCGCTTCCTTTTGAAATTTTGACACTTGAAAATCCTATAACTGCGATTATTTTGGAATGGAGGAGCTAAATTTTAATCTATTTTGTACACGACTACATATGCTATTATGTAGAAAATCAGAGCAAAGATTGGTATCCCCATAGTTTAGGTATGGTTTACAAATGCCATGATATCAAATTCAAATAATTGAATGGACTTCATGTTGAATTTGATTTTTTTTAAACCACCTTAGGTTGAATTCAAATGTATGCTAGTTCATAGGTAGCTATTTATAAATGTCCATTGTGTAACTTTTGTATGTATAATGTGCTTTACACACACAACATGAACTATAAGCATGTTTCTATTCGATTCCTAAGCGATGCATTGTCTGGAGTTCAAAATACTAACTATGTGGATCAATTGTGTCGAGTAATAACATAGACATGCTCAAATTCGATAGAATCTAGATGTCTGATGGATCAATGACCGCTCCTTAGGCGAATTGCAAATATCATGATCCCATCCTAATATTTGGATACAATTTATATCTTTAATCAATGTGTAGAGCAGTCTTTTACGTGTAGTTTCACTCTCCATCGGTGGTATCTCACACATGCTCACACAGTCTCTCCCGAGGTGTCTTTCTCGCACACATGCTATAGATATAACCCTCCCTCCCTCTCGTAACCATTTACAACTGTTTTCACTAACCTTTATCACAAGCACTCTTCCTCTTGCAAACATACACACGCACAATCCTCATCGACCCATTCTATATACATGGACCTGCCTACGTGTCTCATGTACGCACATTATCTTTACGCATGTCTCTCACCCATTATCTCACACCTCTCTTCCTAATCGACGAGTATGATTCTAGCAGAGCATTATGTAGGACGCCCCTTAAAGTTAGGTTGGATGAATAGTAATATCAGAGATAAATGGTTTACCTTAGTCCGAGAACCTAGGGTTACAAATCCTAGCCGGCTTTGTCAGTGGACACAGAGTCCTTCACAATTCTGCTATCTTTGTCTTGTACGACTAGTCATCCATGGGTCTTCCTAAATGTGTCATGGGTCACCAAGGTGGCGCGGGACGGGACCGAACGAAGGGCCTCACCTCGACCCACCGGACCTCACGCGGTGACACACCCTCTGCCCCCACGTCTCATTATCTTCTCACACCCACACATACCAACACAAACACCACACACACAAAAAATTTCTCCTGGTGCCTCTATTCCCTCCCCCTTGCATATACACACTCAAGGGAATGGAATCTCTTGTCGTGACGTCATATTCGTCTCTCTCTCTAGACCACTCTCATTTCTCGTGCTATCTCTCCCACGCCCCCCCAGTCGGCCCCTCTATCCATGCCTCTCTCGAATACGTAATACACACACATACCTCTCTAGGCCCCGCCAAATGCATCAACTACACATTCACACATGTTACATTACGTACCCCATTGATTTAAAAAGCCTTCTCTTCACGTTTATTTCGCATACAACATTCCTTTTGAATAAAGTGTGGCCAAAAAATTATTTTAGAGTTTCTACATATATACAACATTACAAAGTTATATGGAGGAGTACGAACGCTAATTTGCATTGCATTGCAATATAGGTCGTCCGATTTATATCTGACGGATAGGAAAGAACTATGGCAATTTTGCAAAAAGGTAGCCACACACCTCTCCACATTTGCAAATAAGGCCTTCCCTCGCTCATCCTTTTCTCTCACAAGATAAACAAGTCATACAAATGCATCTTGATGTTACGTGCAACGCACGGGCAACTTGCTAGTAAGAATGAAAACAAACGACAAAAAATATTTTGACGGTGGTTTGAAGTCATGACCGCGGGCACAGCGAATAAGGTGGCCTTGTATTGGTATGCTGAGCCGTCTGCATTAACACACACGAGCTGGTGTGGTGATTATACACACACGCACGCATGCACACGAACTCCATCCACGCAACACTCACACAAACACATGCACCCACGCACGCACGCAACACTCACACGTACACACGTAGCCACGCACGCACGCAACACTCACACGCACACACGCACGCATGCATGCACACACCAGTACAACACACACTCTCACGCCAAAGTGCTCAACCTACACGTGCATGCGCACACATCAGGCCCTGACAGACACATACACAACCAGGTGATTCCCGCGCATGGGTTGGAGCCTTGTCGCCCCTGCGTATATTTGTGTTTATCTGACCTTTTCCCTATGCGAACTGACAGGTGGGACCCACAAGGAACGTGGTCAATTTAACTAGTCAACATGGCACCACGCAGACTATTTGGCCGGTCAACAGAGTGCAATCCGATGCTGAACTGTGAGCAAGTGACCGGATAATCACCGCAAAACATATATAGTGACCGCAATCAGCTTATTCTAAAGTTCGGTGACCGTATTATGCTTTTCTCTCTGTAGGCCCTCCAAAACTACATCTCTACACGTTCTCGCATGTTACATCTAACAACTATGCAATACAAAGACTACTACTACACTCTAACACAATAAATCATATGTGTTTTTAGTTTTACTAGATATCATATTGTTACTTATAATTATTCAGTTTGCATATATTAAAATTGCCTTTGAAATGTATGGCCAGTATCATCTACCGCGCGGGAAAAATCCCGCCCTTTCCTGTTTAATCAGGTTTGTATCGATGGATCGTGCAAAACAGCAAAACTATAGTACTATACAGTTCAAGTGACAGTTCACTGGGCTGTCAGGTCGCCTACTCCTCCGTCAGAAGAGTGGAGCGCCGCTTTCATAAATCTTTTAGTCCTTTCGCCGACATGTGGGACATCAAGCTACCAGTCCACGTACATACCGAATACAAAGGCAGAGCAGCCGGGTGAAGCACCCTACCATGGTGCCGCATAGTAATGAGCAATGAGGCGTCAAATCACAAAGTTGCACCTTTCCCGCAGCTTAAGTTGGAGGGACGAAGTAATAATGCTAAAAAAGAAGATGGAGGGACGAAGCAACCATCATTTCACTCGTTCGATCCGCTTCTCCCTCATCTTCTTCAACTTAACCACGTGTTGCTTCGGCCGTTGTTCCGCCTCATGTGGGACGCGGATCAGCTTGGTAAAGCACCGACACGTGGGACCGCATGTTAGCAAAACCGCCGACAACGCCCTCCGAAAAATAAGAAACCTCCCCGCCATCCGCACGGCAAAATCACCTCCTTTTACTAATCTTTGATTCTATAATTTTTTAGATCAATATAATTGAGATTTGTATAGATAGCACACAGGAGCAAAACCAAGTGGTACGGTTGAGGGCATCCACAATGTGTAGCCAAATGTGAGAATAGCTTTTGGCATCATGGGAACCATTGTGGACGGTATTGCCAAAGCCAAAAATATGGAACCGAAGCTCCCTGATTGATTGATTGAAGGAATAGAAAAATGCAATGTCTCTCCTCTTTCTCCCATGCTTGGACGCATGTAGTACAGTATAGAGCACATAGTCTACTCCCCTGTCCCTTCCATCACAAATCACAAAGCAGTGATGTGTCAAATCAGAAAGCACGAACGAAGCAACCATCATTTCACTCTTCGCTGACTCCGCTTCTCCATCGTCTTCTTCGAGAAACCATCTCACCAAACTAGTACTCCTAGTAGTAGTACTAGTAAAGGACTTCCTGGATGCAAATAAGGCGGTTGTCTCGGCTTGCAGGCGGCACATGCGAACGACTTACCTTGGTCTCCCTCAATGGTGTTCTCCGTCGAACGCACTTCGCCAAACCACAAAAACAAATCGTCGACGTCACCATAGTGGGCAAGGAATTCAAATATAGTTACTACCTCCATTTTTTGTACACAAGGCCAGTATATCAAAATTATAATTTGCAAAGGGCCACTAACACTAATCGAGGCAAAATTTATGGGGTTAGCAACCAAGGACATTAATATCCCCTGCATGCATGCGGAAGTGAGAAGGTTCGTTTGCATGGCGCTGCATTAATCAAGCCATGAGGAGTGAGATGGTTAGCTCTTTGGTCTTTTGAGAAAAAAATATGCATTAATTGACACGTGAAACGAGGATTTGTATTGAAGGAAAACCCCGCCTTTCTTTTTTAACACTATTACTCTTAGTACGTACGTACTTATCCTGTTTGGCTCTAGGCCTTGCATTGCCAAACTTCACCACACATTTTGCCAAGCTTGCCTAAAGTTTTCAAAATGAGAAGGAGGTACACTTAAGACGGGTCAAGCCGCGGTCGCACCGCACTCCTCACACGGTCGCTTCCTGCACTCATGGTCGCACCGCACCCTCACACAGTCGCTCCTGCACGCCGCAAACCCAACCAAGGCAACGCACCCTCACTGACACGTGCTGTCGCATGTGAACAAACCAAACTCAGCCATCCTATCGCTGACACATAATTTTTGTTCATAGAGTATGTTTATCCAACCGCATGTTGGGGAGTATCCGTACGGCCCGTGCGGTGGTCTGTTGGGGAAGAAGAAGAGGTGAGGAAGAAGGAAAGAAGGGTTAGGAGACGTAGGATATTCATCCAACTGCCTGAAATGGTAGACTGACCCAAGTCAGGTGACTTGCATAACCAATAGTATGTTTTTACACGGCAAAAGATCCATAAAAACAACAACATAAATAAAAACTATCACTGCTCGCGGAAAGAGACGACCTCGTCGTCTTTGGCTGCCGGCGCGAACCAGCCGTCGCTGCCAACGTGTGTCTCCGCACCGTGGTTGTCCTCGGCCTCCAGCTACTCGTTCAAGCGGAGCGTGCGGGCGCTCTGCACGGACGAGAGTATAGCCCGGTTCAACTCGAGGACGTCCGGTTCCACCTGCAGGAGGGCCTCGATGGCAGCGGCATCCGCTGCCTGCTGGCCGAGTCGAGCATCCCCGCCGGTTCAAGTCCAGACTTCCGATTCCGCCGCAGAGGGCGCTGGCGAGAGCGGCATCCGCGTGCTCTACGCCGAGTCGAGCCTCGCCGCCCGGTTCATGTCCAGACGCCTCGTTCCGCCTGCAGGAGGGCCTCGATAGCAGCGGCATCCGCGCGCTCCGCCTCAAGTTGAGCCTCCGTCCGCCGGTTCACATCCACGACATCCGGTTCCGCCTGTAGGAGAGCCTCGATGGCAGCGGCATGCGCGCGCTCCGCGTCGAGTTGAGCCTCTGCCTCCCGGTCCTCCTTTAGTATCGCCATGTTGAACCGCTGGTCCGCCTGCACCATGGGGGACACGGACGCCGGCACGAAGTCGAAGTCCATCGTCTCATACCCATCGGGGGTCTTCTGCGTCGCGACCTCCGCAGTGAACATTGGATCGGCTTCCTCCTCCTCGTAGCTTGGCTCCAAAGAACTCGGGGATTGGCCTGCCGCAAAGCGAGCTTGGGAACGGAGGTCTGTGGCGCCGTACGCCGCCGCGATTTTTGTGCGGAGCTCCGGTGTCAGCATCTTGTAGTAAGTGATCTTGCGGCGCACCATGGATTTCCGGCGAACTAGGGGATGCTTGATGCGGGATAGGGGATCAAAAGGTGGGGGAATGGGCTGGAGATTTGGTGTGGTTTTAGGGCGCGTGGCTGGCGTGAGGCCAAGCGGCGAAAGGTTCGTGTGAATAGTGGTTCCGGTGACGACCGGTCAATCGGTTTTGATCAGACATCGCTCTTGTCGCATTCGCTGCAGCCCGCACGCTGGACCCTCCACGCCGCTCACCGAATGGAACGCGCTTGCCTTGCATTTTCGCCGCCAGGGACCGCAGTTCAGAGCAAATCGACGTCCCTCCCCCTCCCCCGCCCACGTCATTTATTATACCACCACTCCCTCCGTTTTATGTGGAGTAAATAAAAACAGGGGGAGTATACTATGGATGAGGATCCCCTGACGTGGCCGAACCCATTGAGTAACTGAAATGCGGGGTCTAGCAAGCATGGGGTCCGCCAGTAAGTGACCAAAAGGGAGGGATACCTACGTCAGAGGATCCACTTCCACTATACTACTTTGACCAAATGTTAGAGTAATAATATATGACATGCAACTTACACAAATGTTAGAGTAATAATATATGACATGCAACTTACACAAAGCATACAGGGTCTAATGTGCTTTTCGAGGCTAACTTTGACCAAATGTTAGAGTAATAATATATGACATGCAACTTACACAAAGCATATGGTCAATTTCCTATGTGAAAGGAGTTTCCAATGATATAATTTTCACATTATACATCTCATGTACTCCCTCCGTCTAGGTGTGTAAGTCATCTTACGAAACCAAATAATCCCAAAACACGAGGCGCTGTGCATTAACTTCTACTTCGCTTCTTGTTTTTGACATATCAACCAATAAGAGATGAGGGTGTGCATGCTTTTAATGACCTCGAGACTATCAAACATGACATGCAAAGTGGTTAGTTCATTGCATGCAATACTATTAATTAGCAAATAAACATTAATGTCTCTCGCTTTTCCCCTCCTCCTTGGTCACGGTGCACAGCCTAAGATGACTTACTCACCTATGTGAAAGGAGTACTATTAATCTTGTCAATAGTCAAATTGGAAACCATCTCGAGTACAAATCTAGGAGTACGTACGAATCAAACAATATTGATTGGGCGTTGTTGAATGTTGATACCTTTTTTTATCATAGTAGAGATACGTTGACTACACATAAAGCTTATATGTAAAGTAGAAAGGATAGGAGGGAGTATATTGTACGTTCAAAAACGAAACAAACATTGAATACCCTTTATATATGATTTGCGGATGCTATGATCACCGGTTCAAAATTTTGAATCCGCCTTAGGTATCACGTGCCCCCACTCGTTCCCTCTCGATTTCATCTCGGGGTCCGGAGATCTATTGAAACAGGACTAGGGTGGGTACATGGGAATGATACTCGGCGGAATGTTCAAATGAGGCATGCGGGGGTTGGAGAGAAATGAGAAATAAGCAACCGCCACATGACTACCTTTGAACGGCTCAAATAAACAATAAGTTGTCTCGCTTGGCCTACATAGTGAAAGGCCTAATGCGCAACGCGGAGCACTGACGCTCGAATATGGCCGGGAAAACAGGGAAACCGACATGTGGGGCACACCCGTCGGGACAACATAGCGCAGACTAGTCCAATGGAGGAGCTGGCCTACAACCTCCTCGCCACCGACAACCATTCATGTGGGTCGTTGGGGCCAACAACGGGGCGCAGCTCCAGCACCGCCTCTGGACACGGCGATCAAGGTGAGCTTACACACTCATATCATTGATAGACACGGTCGGTTTCAGTGTGCCGAGGGTGGCGTTAGTTCTGTGGCACGACCAATGGTATGTTTGGTTTGTGCCCAAGGTTGCCCCATCAAAGCATTGGGTAACCAAAATTTTGGTTGAGGTATTGGTTGCCCATGATTTGGCCGACATTGGCAAGAAAAATGAACTAGAGTTGGCTAGAGTTCATTGGCATGCCAAAGAAATGGCAACCATCCAAACAAAGACCAATCTTTGGGTCATGACCAAAATTTTGGTAAGCTGCACTTTGGCCACAATCCAAACACACCACAACACCCGGCTCGTCGAGGATGCACGGGGCACCACGACGCGCCCAACTGCATCCTCTGGACCTGAGACCATGCCGGGTCGTCTTGCTTTTTCAATGACATGCTGGGATCGCATTTGAGCAAAGGGCATCTCCAACGTTGCCACGACCGCAGCTGACTACCCTGGCACACCAAAGCCCTCGTCCCTCACGCTGTCGTGTGGTGCGTTCCCAGCCGGTGCCAGCTGCCCGCATTCATGCCGTCCGTTCGTATGTCGTCGTTAAGAGGCTTGGTGCCCGAGGAACCAACTCCGGCGACTTAATGACGCACTCGGACGCTTGGCCTCACCGGAATGCGCTACTTAAAGCGGCAACGCCCAGCTAACCTCCACACCATTGCGCATCGTCCTCCTACCTGGCACCACATCCGCCATGAACGCAAGTGTGAATGCTCTGTGGGAGAGCTTGTCTTCGGGGATGAAGCTCGAGGTCGCCGCCCTCGCTCAAGTCACCTCTCGCGACGCAATAGCGGCGTAGCCGGACGCGACGCGATCAAGACAAGCGGTGGCCACGCTGGTGGCCGACGACGGGAGCACCGTCCGCCACGCTGCCCTACTTGCCGCCGCCCAACGCCGGCACCGCTGAGGTCGGGACTCCTCCGAGGATGAGTAGGGCATGGGAGGCGGCAGGCATGGTGTGCCAACCGCCGGTCTGTATCCCGTGTTCTACTCTTCCTCGTCGGAGACCGCACCATCACTTCACGGGTCTTGAACCCCGCCCCCGTACATAGAGATCGCAGATGGAGGACGTCGGTCGCCGCAGTAGAATAGGTTTAGGGTCGGGTTTCTTTTATTTTTCTGTTCTATAAAAGTTTGAAATGTAATGAAAAATCTGCTGTGTTTGCATTAATCTCGGCCGGTGTATATGAACTTTCACAATAATATACATATTGTAGGAGTACTAGCAAGATGCCCATGTGTTGCACGGAAGATCAAGATATTGTGGGAGAAAAGGATGAACGAGGGAAAGCCTTATCTGCAAATGTGGAGAGGAGTGCGGGTAAATTGTCATAGTTTCCTTCCTATCCTTAGATATAGATCGGACGGCGGCCTATATTGCAGGATGACAGGCACACCATCAACACCAAGTCTGCTTTTTATTGAACCGAGACAAATATAAAAAACCCAACTAAGCCAACCTCCCAAAGATATTGCGCTGAAAAGACCCGATTAAGGCTGCTTTAGTCGGGATTACCGGATTACTAGTAGTAGTATCGATGGATCGCGCGAAGCAACATTTTTTTGAGGGGCGAAGCACCTAGTTTAAAAAAGAAAAAGGCGGTACACTCACAGCACTCTGTCATGCGCCGCATTGCACCCCACACATGTTCGGTCCTGCACACGGCTCACGCAAGCGGAACACGCTCGCTTGCCTCTTCACCGACACGTGGGACTGCACTTGGAGAAACCGACCATGCGCCAAACTCCCCGCCCACCGCGGCGAAAATCCTCCCCCACCCACACACACAAAATTCCCCCAAATTGATTCAACCGCCTTCAGCCAAATATTCCCAAACCCCTCCCCGTCCCCCTCCACTCCATTCTCTCCGCCAAAGCCGCCCTCCCCGTCGCGCCGATACGTCGGTGCCACGGTTCGTCGATGGGACGCACGGCGATCCTCTCGCTCCCACAGTACGCTCTCGTAGACTGCCGTCCTCTAGCCGCGCCGCCACCTCTGGCTACGTTCTTGTGGAGGCGCACGGCGGTTAGCGCCGCCACGTTCGTGTGGAGACGCACGGCGGTCAGCTTCTCCCACGGTACACGTATTCTAGACTGAGGCCCCGTTCATGTCGGTGTAGCGCTGAATGTTAGCTGATAGACGCTGTTAATCTCACCGCTTATGTAAGTAGTTTATCGTCAATATGCTCGCTTAAGAAGCTTCCTTGCCCTGCTCGCACTCAATCTGCTTAGCTGAGATGGCATGCCAAGGCCGATTAGTTGCTAAAATATCCTGCCATGTATTTATTGTGACGTAGATTGCCTTGGTCTAGTAGCCAATCTGTTAGGTGAAATAGCTCTACACTGTTTTATACTCAATCTTTGTTGCTGTGATGGCCTTCGATAGTTTGATGGCTGTGTGCTCGGCCTCATTGACTGCTGAAACAGCCTGCCATAATTTAGCACTTAAATATGTTTGCTGAATTAGCTTTACATATATTTCGTTACTTAGATCTGCTCATCCAAATATCTTGCCATATCTTTAGACATCGACCTAGGTATTTTTTTCTGGACTTCATAAAAAAACATATATGTTTTTCCTGTAATATCTAGTAGAAGAACTAATTTGTATGTCTAACATATGGGCAGGACTTGGATAACTTCCGTCAAGATTCTCCGCTGCATATGTCGAGGGGGTTGAAAACTTCATGAACTTTATCGAGCTGAGTACGGTGGTCTGAAATCAGATGTGCTCTGCCTGCGTAGCAGTTGTATGAATTCAGTTACAAGACCGCAGATCAAAGGCAAAATCATCTACACTTGTATGGGATGTCGGTCACATATACTAGGTGGATTCATCATGGTGAAGCTGTGAACGTCAATGTTATTGACTACATGGAAGCAGCAGATCACCATCTTGATCTGCCTGATGCTCAGGTGGAAGAGGAGGAGGTGGTGGTGGTGGCGGAGCCAGTGAGTTTGACCAACATTGAAACAATGCTACGAAATGCTCATGCATTCCGTGAACTTTCTCCTGCAGAAGAAAAATGGTGGGCCCACATGTTGGAACAATGCAACATTGTTGTCACCCTAAGAAATAAGTTGTCAGTATTATCAGCTATGGTCACCTTTCTTCAGGTGAAGACATCTGAGCGGATGACCAACAAATCATTCGATGCGATGTTGGCTGCTTTCCGCAAATCTTTCCCAGATGCGTCTGAGCTGCCACACACCTACAAAGAAATGAAGAATTTCCTTCGTGCGCTTGGAATTGGATATGATATGATCCATGTTTGTAAGAATAATTGTGTTCTGTTCCAGAAGGATTATGCCAACTTAAGTGAATGCCCGAAATGCAAATCATCATGATGGAAAGATGGCGATGCTGTGAAGAGAGTTCCTCATAATGTTCTGAGACATTTTCCAATTACACCAAGATTGCAGAGGTTGTTTCATGATGCTGAAACAAGAGAGGATGTACTGTGGCATTCTAGGAACCAGGAGTATAGAGATCGAATGTAATGAGCCATCCATCTCATGGTAGTGAGTGGAAAAGCTTCAATGATAAACACAAAGAGTTTGCTGACCCGAGAAACATTAGACTTGGCTTAGCTTCAGATGGATTTAACCCATTTGGCCACCAGAGCGCCACATATAGTATGTGGCCAGTGCTTGTTATCCCTTACAACATGCCTCCAAATGTCTGAACCAAAGAATCAAACTACATGATGGCCTTGCTCATCCCAGGTCCAAAAACTCCTGGAAAGGATTTTGATTTGTTCATGGAGCCTCTTGTGGAGGAACTTCAACAGCTATGGAAGGGTGTTCTCACTCGAGACCTACATAGCAGCCCACCAGCTGATTTCTTTCTGCGTCTTTGTTGTAATTTGGTGCATCCATGATTATCCGCTTTGGGCACTATGTCGTATGAACGACACATGGTTACAATGCATGTGTTCGCTGTGGCAGGAATCCGCTGTCATACGCAATACTTAGCAAGATCTGTTACATTGGACACCGCCGTTTCCTTGCCAAGGACAAGCCGCATCCTAGAAAATACCAAAGACATGTGTTCAATGCAAAGCATGAAAACCGTGGATGCGCCAAAGAGGCTCACCGCCGATGAGTTGCAAGTGGAATTAGAGAAGGTCAGTATATTACACCGTGAAACCATCCCGGTAATGGTAGCGGAAAAGGAAGCGTGTACGGTAGAAGAGAGATTATTGTTTACCCGTAGGTCCACTTTGTGGGACTTGGAGTATTGGAAATATTTGGATCATGGCATAATCTTGATGTGATGCACATCGAGAAAAATATATGTGACAAAGATTATCGGCACACTTCTTAACATTGAAGGCAAGACGAAAGATACCTTAAAATCTAGGATTGATTTGACACACAGGTATCGTAAAGGATTTGTAGGTGCAAGATGAAGGTAAACCACGGGATATGGCACCACTGTGGTACGACTTGGACAAGGTAAAAAGAAAAGAAGTCTGCAAGGTCCTGTCACGTGTGAGATTCCTACATGGATTTGCTTCCAACCCTGAAAGGAGAGTCAGTGCAGATGGAAACACGGTACAAGGGTTGAAAACTCATGACTGCCACGTCCTACTTCAAAGGGTTTTACCTGTTATCCTTAGAGGATGGGGCCGCCCTGACGTATACAGAGCCGTTGGTGGGTTGGGACAATTCTTCGTGAACTCTGCAGAGAAATATCAGGATAGATGCTTTGGAGTGTCTTAGAGACAAGATACCAACTATCCTATGCGACCTTGAGAAGATATATCCTCCAGCCTTCTTTGATGTGATGGTGCATTTGGCTGTTCATCTACCTGATGAGGCACTACTTAGAGGTCCAGTACAATATGGCTGGATGTACCCTACTGAAAGGCTGCTAGGCACTTTCAAGGGTTATGTTAGGAACAGAGCTAGACCCGAGGGTTCCATTGTAGAGGCCTACATCACTTTCTGAGCGTTGACATTCTGCTCAAAATACATTGAAACAAATTGATCAGCTTAGCAAAGAGGTGGGTGAAGACAATCCGGGCTCAATGTTTTCGATTATTCTGCTCGAAAGTTACGTGGAAGAGTCAACAAGAGGACAAACCTAAAGATTTGGACAAAATGGTTTGGTATGTGTTGAATAACTGTCCTGAGATACTACCTTATATCAAGTAAGTGCAGTATTGCAGCTTATACATCGTAATCTACTAAACTTGCAGCATATTCTTATATATTTATATGTTTGACGCGATCACTATGTTGTGCAGCATCTACAAAGAGGAGTTACTACCGCAAAATCCAAGAAACATTGACAAACTAGTTATGGCAGGATTTGCGAAATGGTTCAAGAACCATGTAAGCTTTTGAAGTGCAATCGCCGCTTTTTAATATATTGAGTACATAAGATGATCAGCTTGTCTATTTTCTAACCATAGGTTAAGAAGATGCGGAGGATGGGCAGGCAGTTGATGATGCCCTTTACTCACCAAAGAATGGGTCCCGATACTCGGGTAAGACATTATGAATCTTGCGTTGTTGGAGATGTGTGCTACAACACCCTTGCACGAGACGAAGGCAGAAGACACAAACAAAGTGCCATCATGAGCACGGATACGTATGACAAAGAGATAAATGAAATGTATGCTAACATAATGTACATTGTTCAGCTTGCAGATATCTCCGCTTTCTAGGATCATCGGTGTGTGGTTACTCAGAGTGTCGTTGGTATAACCTATTTTCCGTGATCGCAAAACCCATAGCTGATGATTATTTCAAATCCATCAATGTCAAGGCGGCGTACCAGACCAACGAGCCTTTTATTTTGGCAAATCAAGCAACACAGATATTTTTCTTGGAAGACACATTTGCACGTAGCGATGACTGGAGAGTATTGCAAAGGTTTGAGCAGAGGAATCCTTTTAATGAAGTTGCACAACAAGATGATGCTTACACTGCTCCTGATGTACAAGATAACACAGATGTTCCTAATATCTTTGAGAACCATCACGTCAATGACGCCAGCGAAAAGATTGCCTGTCGTGCTGTGGACATACAAGAGTTGATCAAGAAGAAGCCAATGTTCGAGGACGTTGAGGACAAAGGAGAAGATGACACCGTGGGGAATTATGATTCAGACTGATACACATGGCGAAGATGTTGACGCTGCTGCTGCAGATGATGATTACATTGCTTTTGTCGTATTTGCCGTCCAGACGCGTTTTTATCTACTATGTGAAATTATGTTTGCTATGACAACTGAAACCTGATGAACATGTTGTTTAGTATTTTGCTGTGAGAACATCACTTGTTATGTATGCTGATTTGTGTTTGGTGATTGTATGACAACTAAAACAGGATGACATTGTTGTTTACTTGTACTCATATTTGGCTGTGAACTTGAATTTGATGACATAGTTTGCTGTTGGACTGCAATTTTCTCGACGTCTTCGAATGAGGACAAAGCTGACCCGACAGGGCCTCTGCTATTTATTTATTTATATGAGCAAAAGGGGATACCCCGATTTCCGTTAATAGAAATCATTAGATGTTCACAACACTACGCCCAAATTTCGCTACATGTGTTCCATTCATTACTAGTTTCAGAAAGTGCTGATGTCATAGCCATTGAATACATCACGAGTGCTACATACACTGCAAATAAAGAGACAATCATCCTACAGAGCACATCGATTTTGCCCATTATCTTCACAAGCTCTTTCATCTCCTCATTTGCTATCAAGGCTGTTCAGCAGCTATTGCTTGGCCATGATCAGAGGAACTGCATCTTTAACTTTCTGCTCTACATCTTCCTCTTCTGCCGTTCCTTCAGTTACTTGTCCAACACCTCAACCTGCTGGTATTGGGATTCCTCGGCTAACCAAATAATCAGCGTAGTTGCATTCCCCCACATCAAGAACTTCCCGTAAATACAACTCACACGAATCTTCCCTTTTCTGCACGAATCAAATTGGAAGATCATCAACCAAACTATTAAAAAAATCAGCAACTGAAAGCAGCAGAACAACACTTAAACATATTATTACCCCATGGTTCGGCCAGGGTTGCGGATTGTGGTTGAGACGCGACGGATGACTCTGCGTGATTTGCAGCAGTGGCACGACACCAACGATAGCGGGTTGTGATGAGAAATCGGCTGCGGTGCGCGTGCCAGCGGGGGTGTGATGAGACCCACAGGCGATGGTACGGGTGGCGACTTGGCGCATATCTGGTTGTTGCCTGATGAAGAGCAGGTGGACGAGCAGCCAGCGGACATGGTTGCTGCGGCCAGAGCTTCTGATGCTAGGCAGAGTAACTAGAGAAGAGGAGAAGCGAATGTTGGATATGTCAGTTTCATTACTTGCAGAGTAGCATAGCACCATATATAGTCATAGTCTAGGTTTGATTCGAACCAGCTACAGGAGCACGCCTTTTCTTTTTCTAAAACTCGGCAACGCCTCTTTACCGGGTACACTAGCTTGTTCTCAGACGCCTTCCCAAGTCTTTGATTTTCTTTCCCTTTTTTTGCGAGGAAGGAAGGAGGACAAAATTGAGAGTTCCTCGGACTCAAACCCAAAACCTCTCGGTTGAAAACCAAGGGTGCTAGTCACTTATGTGGTGAACGTTCCCTGTGAGGAGGACGGCAGACGAACGCATTTTCCTCGCAGTTCTCTTCCTATATATAAAAAATTATGCTACTTGGTGTCCGCTTAGTCAAAAAATGATTGTGCCAACCTTGACCGTTCGATTGACATTCAACGTCTGTCGTGTTTCTTCAGTCTCTTCTTCCTCGAGCCGCCAAAGCCAAACCAGCGCCGGTGGGACCGCCTGCTCCCGCCTCCCACGGTTGGATCGTGATCTTCCCGGCTCCTGCTCATTCCCGTCGAGGCCTCACCATCGCCCTTCGCCTTGGTTCGCTGGCCACAAGGCTGTTCTCCTGTTGTCAACATGGTCAACAACCGAGAGGAATAAGGAGATAATCAGTACATGGTGAGGATGAAAGTAGGGACCCAAAGAAGGCGCTGCAGTAATTTTGTTTTTTCGAACGGAGAAGGGTATCAACTGGGTTATGCGGGACCTGCGGGCCCGTCTAGCCTAGGCTTTTATTTCATATGTTTAGCACATGACCAGCCCAGTTTGTTTTTTCCTTTCTGAAAATGTCTAGCCAGCTATTTTGTTTTTGCAGAATAACCAACATAGGCCTACTTGCTTTTCTACGCCCTGCTGGGCCGGAAATCTTTCAAGACGAGGAGGGATGCATTTTGCCCAGCAAAATGGGCTATAAGTAATAAGAAATGGGCTATAAGTAATAATAAATGGGCTATAAAATGAAAAAAATACAGCAAACAGGCAATTAGTTCCCAAATACTGTTTTCTTTCGGATTTTGATATTTTAAATTTCATTGTTTTTGTGCGGGTAAAATTTCATTGAATTTAAATTAAGGTATATTTAGATTTAAAATTAATTTGAATCTGGCTAGAAATTTCGGGCTGTATGTCGCTTTGGGACAGATTTGGAGGCTGACTTGTGGGTCTACTAGGTTGACGTGTACTTTGGCTTTGTCAACTTAGTCCACAAACGATTCTAGCAGCAGTGACCGTTGGATGTTAATCCAACGACCAGCTGCTTCTTCAATATCTGATCTTCTTGCTCCAGCCGCCCAAACCAGCTCCGGTGGGACTGCCTGCTCCCGCCTCCCGTGGCCGGCTGTGCTGCCGCACAAGCCGCACCGCCTCACCCTACTTCATTGCTGGCCGTGCCATTCCTCTACTCACCCACACCTCCTGTTATTTTCCGGCGACGGCAAATGACCAAGAAACCTCGTACTCCCCACCGCATGGGCAACCATTGCCGAAGTCTTCCCGGCTCCATGTCGCTCCCTTCCTAGGCCTCGCCGTCGTCCAACGCCATGGTGCTCTCGGCGCTGACCTGGTCAACGTGGTCAACGAATCGACATCCATCGACCGTCATCGTATACACGCAAAATAATGATTCCTCCACCGACAAATGGGACCCATCGGAAGGGCCTCAGATTTCGCGAAAAATCGTTCCCCGTGACATGTCGTACTCCACCGATTATCTTCGCACGCAAGGAAGTGCCTCCTTATTACGCACAAAAAAATGAATACCCACCACGCTAGATGGGACCCACCATAGTGGGAGGATGACTTAATGGGCCTACTAAGTTGACGGGACGGAGGGCTTTGTCAACTTAGTCAATATGAATGATTCTAGCTCCAGTGACCGTACGATGTCCATCCAATGGCCATAGTGCTTCTTCAACCTCTGGTCTTCTTGCTCCAGCCGCCCAAAGCAGCGCCGGTCGTGCCGCGTGCTCCTGCCTCTCGTGGCCGGTTGTGATGCCGCGGAGGCCTCACCGCCCCCTACTACTTCCATCGCTGGCCAGGGCATCCCTCTACTCATCCACACCCCCTGTTATTATGCGGCGACGGCAGCCTCACGCCCGCGGCCAACGATGAACCCTCGTACTCCTCTCCGCGCGGGCTACCCCTGTTGCGTCTTCCCCGGCTCCGCGTCGTCCCCTTCCTAGGCCTCGCCGTCATCCAGACCACCGTCCTGGTGCTCTCGGCACGGCGTGGTCAACGTTGTCAACGACCGACTTCCATCGGAAGAGTACTGTACGTGGAGAGGCTTACAGCTGGGTCCAGGCGGCCACAAGGAAGTGCCTCCTTATTACGCGCAAAATAATTATTCCTCCACCTGACAGCAGGGACCCATCGTACGTGCCACCTTATTTCGTGAAAAAAATGTTTCCCCCTTGACTGCTGGGATGCACCGGACTGGCTAGCGTATTTCGCGAAAAAACATTCCCCGCGCTGTCAGCTCGGACCCACAGGAAGTGCCTCCTTATTACGCACAAAAAAATGAGAACTCCCCTTACTAGCTGGGACCCACCACGGTGGGAGGCTGACTTGTGGGCCTACTAAGTTGACTCGGACGGGGGCCTTTATCAACTTTAGTCAATATGAACGATTCTAGCTCCAGTGACCGTACGATGTCCATCCAACGGTCGTAGTGCTTTTTCAACCTCTGGTCTTCTTGCTCCAGCCGCCCAAAGCAGCGCCGGTCGTGTCGCATGCTCCTGCCTCCCGTGGCCAGCTGTGCTGCCGCGGAGGCCTCACCGCTCCCTACTATTCCCACCGCTGGCCAGGCCCTGCGGCAATGGAAGCCTCACACCGCAGCCGAACCAGTGAACCCTCGTACTCCTCTCCGCGCAGGCTTCCACTGCCGCGTCTTCCCCGGCTCCCCGCCGTCCCCTTCCTAGGCCTCGCCGTCGTCCACCCCCCTGGTGCTCTCGGTGCAGCGTGGTCAACGTAGTCAAGGAACGACTTCCATCGGACGTGGATCAGACGTTGAGAGGTCGACACCGGGTCCACGGCCGCAGCAAGGAAGTGCCTCCTTATTACGCGGAAAATAATGATTCCTCCACCGACAGCCTGGGACCCACCGGACGGGCCATCACATTTCGCGAAAAACGTTGCCCCACGATTGCCGGGACCCACCAGCTACATCTTCGCACGCAAGGAAGTGCGTCCGCAAAAAACAAAACGATTCGCTTCTCGATCATGGGACCCACCAATGACACCTTCAGATGCAAGGAAGTGCGTCCGCAAAAATGATTCGCTTCGACCGCTGGGACCCACCAGCTACATCTTCGCACGCATGAAGTGCGTCCAGGAAAAAAACGATTCGCCCCCCTGACTGCTGGGACCCACCAGCTACATCTTCACAGGCAAGGAAGTGCCTGACAGTCGGGACCCACCTGGTCGGAGCGGACGTAGCGTTGTCATTCTGGTCGTGAACATGTACGTACATACTAGTCATTGTAGAGGCGCGCATGTGTCGTTGTAGAGGCGCGCACGCAGCATGTATACGTACGTACAGTGGTGAGGGTGCAAGAAAGAAAATATGGCCACGTACGTATATACGGGCAGGGTCTCGAACGCCTACTCGCGCATACGTACGGCCAGGGCTTGTGTACATTGCTGGGTCGGAACGGAGAAACAGCGTCGTCGTGTTCATGGGGAGGCAACGGAATGCGGCGTGTTCATGGGGAGGCAACGAAATGCGTCGTGTTCATCGAGAGGCAACGGAACGCGTGGGAGCCAACCAGCTTGGACGGAACAGGCGATGGAAACGAGGCCTGGCGTACCGCACAATGGAGGAAATGGACCTCCTACGTTCGGAACGGGGTCCTGTTGATCGGGAGGGGTGTGGCGTACCACAAAACGGAGGAAACGGACCTCCTACGGTCGAAACGGGGGTCCTGTTGATCGGGAGGGGTGCGGCGTACCGCAAAACGGAGGAAACAGACCTCCTATGGTCGAAACGGGGGTCCTGTTGATTGGGAGGGGTGTGGCGTACCGCAAAACGGATGAAACGGACCTGCTACGGTCGAAGCGGGGGTCCTTTTGATCGGGAGGGGTGTGGCGTACCGCAAAACGGACGAAACGGACCTCCTACGGTCGAAACGGGGGTCCTGTTGATCGGGAGGGGTGTGGCGTACCGCAAAACGGACGAAACGGACTTGTGTTGGAGCGCTACGGTTGAAATGGGGGTCCTGTTCATCGGGAGGGGTGTGGCGTACCGCAAAACGGGACTCCACGGGATACTGTTTATCTCCACCGTCAACCTCCTCCAGCCTCCACGGGCTACCGTCGACCTCCTCCAGCCTCCATGGGCTCCTGTTCATCCAGCCTCCACCGCGCTTACTCCACCGCCATCGCTCAACCACCCCTCCACGGGCACCCCTCCACCGTCTACTGTTCATCCAGCCCTCCACACCACAGGGTCCTGTTCATCCAGAGGCAACACCACCGCTCACTGTTCATCCAACCCCCCCCCCCCCGCCCACACACACACACACACAACGCTCACTGTTCATCCAATCGATCGGCTTCAGTTAGCAGCAGTAGCGAAGGAATTGCTCCATCGGGTTCAGTTAACAGCCATCGATCGATCGCTCGGGTTCAGTAACGCATAGCCTGCAGTGCAATCGCTCGGGTTCAGTTAGAGCCCAACGCCTCGCTCGGGTTCAGTTAGAGCCAACGCCTCGCACGTGTATGAGAGAAACGCGCATTGCTCGGCCCCCGACCTCCCACCGTAACTGGCAACTCCCCGAAATTTTCCTCCCCCTCGCTTCTACCACAGTTTTTTCCGTCATGGACGGCCCGAAGAATGTCATGCAGCTGCGTCTCCGGCCCGCCCAGGACGAAAAGCCCATTTTATGTCATGATTTTTTGTCACAATTATCGTCATAGAAGTGTCATATGTATGACAGGAAAAAAATTGTTCGGCCCAAATGTCACGGATGTGTCCTTTTTTTGTAGTGTCAGTGCTAATTTTCGCCCCCATTATTTCCTCTTTCGACCAAGTCCTAGATTCAGGTAACAAATCTTCCCCCACCCCCACCCCCTTACTTCCTTGTTTGAACCAAGTACTACTAGATTCGAGTGCATGAACTAGTTTTACCTCTTAAAAGTAAAAAATTAGGTGGTTTTCGAACTGCCGATCGATCCTATCTACACGAGGGGGCCTGAGAAATAGTAAAAGATACAAATGCAGTGACGTCAGGAGCTCGGGAAGTAGAGCAAGGCCGGTTTCGAAGGAAGTTATACCTAAGGGTCACCGGGATGTCGCTAGGTGGACAGCGGGAGGCCGGATCTGCCCACACTACGGCAGCGAGGAAGAAGGGGTGGGAGGCCCTCCCTTGCCAGCGATGCTTGGGAGAGAACGGCAAGGCGCGCTGATCGGGATGCGTCGGCAGTGGGTAAGAGCCGTCACCGAGGACGACCGCGTGAACGTTGCACCTTCCCGACGAAGAGGATCCGGCTAGATCTGTGACCAGTGGTGAGTAGAGAGAGAGTGTGTGGCCACCACTGTCGTGTTTAGATCTGGAGAGGACGAGACAGTGTGAAGAGAGCAACACTAGCAAGCAAGTGCGGAGGCTCCTGCCTATATAGTGGAGTACTAGTTTTCTTTTGTCTACCGGCCGGAGCCGGCTTGACTACGGCAATGACTGTCGAGAAGTCTTCATGCACGTGCCCCAGAGGCACAGTTGTCGTCAATTTTTGATATGAAGCACCGGATTATAACATATAACACGAAAAAATGCCACATGACAAGAAATCATAACCTCACTGCCAAAGGAGAGAAGATGAATCTCGACAGACAAACTAGACAAGGATCAAAGCTCAAATTAAAGATAAACTCGTAGAAAAGGGGTCCGTCGATAGATGTCCTAATTAACATAGCCGACTTGACCTAGATGGCAGCCGAGTAGTCTTCATGCATGTGCCCCCAATGACTAGCCCAACTCAGTTCTCGCTGTTTAACCCTCACAGTGATCCGAAGCACATGACACCTAATTTTGCGAGATGACAAGAAACCTTTTTAAGATTTCTCACCAGAACTACAACCCTGTACAACACAGCCTGCACGATATGTAGACGATAGCCAATCCAGGCGTGTCTCCTGGGGTCTGGTCACATGCATGGACGAACTGATCTTCCGTGTCTTGCAGAGATCGTCCAGGTACCAAGGTGGAGTATGTACTTCTCTTAACTCACCCTACTTGGGGGGCCGGGGAGTGTGCCTATGGTCGATTCTCAATTGCGGTCCCACATGTGTGTGCAGATGCAATATGATGCGCGTTCCATTTGGTGAGCGGCATGACAGACCGACCGGCCGTCTGGGATGCGACGCGAACGCAATGGGCGTGATGTATACTCCGTACATGTGTACTGCTGTTTTCTTGAGGCTTTGCTCCCTGGTGCAATCCATGGATACAAAATTAGTATACTATACTATTTAAAAATCGAGGGTGGGGCTTTTCCCGCGCGGTAGGCAGGGAAGTTCCCCTAGTCGGTTCGACAGAGACGCGAGAAGATGAGGGAGTAGGTTGCTGCAAACGTAGGGATGTGTGATTTGACAGTGAGTTACTGCCGGACAGGTGGGGCCCAGTGATTTGACTTGCCATTATCATTTTAACTACGGCGCTACGACCGGCTTGAGCCTCCCGATTCCTGGCCATCTCCATATAGGTGCCTCTCCCGATGCTCCACCATGTAGAGGCTGGCTCTTGCTTGAGAGCCCACTCCTCCACTTTTTCCTTGCCTCTTTCCCACACACATGCAAAAATGCCATGTAAAGCGGGCTTATAGCCCACTATTGTACTTGATCCTACAGGTGCTAAGCCTGCCACTTAGGCATAAAGTCTGATGTGGCAAGTTAATTAAGAAGAGAGAGAATAGTTTGGTGACCCAAGGAAGAAACGGTGCTAAGCGCGTGTACCTAGATGAAGCAAACTTAGCTACAAAAAACTAAGCACCTATGCATTGGGGACTTGAGTTGCTAAGCCATTTAATGCCCATAGCACCTCATCTAAGCACCATTTCATTGGAAGAGGTCACTCCTTGGCAAATGCAATAAATACTTCGAAGAAAGAGATAGAGAGAAGTAAACAAAAAATACTCTTGTAACCAACCTTATAGCTAACCTTGTCGTATGAGTGACTAAGTGATGACTATGTATGACATGCCAACATCAGATAGCCTAACGCACCGTGTTAAATCTCCAAGGGTGCGACCACGCGAGCGAGGCGACGGTCGTGGTAGGCGCGACCATGATACGGGCTGCTGGCCGCCCTTGGATCTGAGATCGAACGGTCGCATGCTAAGTTGCTGAAAATTTGCAGAATAACCCTCCAGGATAGGATATTCACCCATAGGTCTAGAATCACGCCATGCAACCGTTCGATCTCAGATCCAAGGGCTCTCGGAAGCACGTATCATGGGAGAATGGAAAGCTTCGTATCACCTGTAATTTTCCCGACGCTTGACATGACATCGAAAGCCATTTAATTGGGTGTCGAGTAGACATGACATCTAATTGGGCCCCCATAGTACTGTGCATGAATCCATTTATCCACCAGGCAAGCCACTACCCTGCCATTCGCACGCCCCCCCCCCCACTCGACATTTTTACAATCGATAAACCGCTCCTAGTCGTCTCGTCCTTTCACATTATGGCAGTTCCACTAATCCTAACCCTCCTCCCTAATCCATGGCGTCCCAGATCTCCATGATCGGCGGTGAGTACAAGGTTAGAACCATCACCGGCGATGAGTTCGACATCATCTACACCCGTTCTTCCGCAACGGTGAAAGAATGCCTTGCTCGCTTCAAATGCATGTTCAAAATCTCAAATGATGAGTGGGACGCTAGGCTAGATGTTGAGTACACCACAGTCCTGCGAAGCGAGAAGAAACTAAAGGAGGCAGATAATAAGAAGCCTACCGTGATCCAGGTTTACGTGCGTGACTTATGCTTGGTCTACCAAATATGCCATGCCGACGTTGAGTGCGAGGAATTTAAGATCTTCCTCAAGGCCGGCCGAATCAAATTCGTTATTGTAGACTTTAGGAACGACAAGGAAATTCTGGGTCGGATAGGCCTCGTTGTAGGCGACCCCTTCGACCTCCAGAAGGAAGGGCTGGTGCCCTCCCTTGATCAGCGTTCAATGTTGACCCTGGCCGGAGCCATGGTTCATCCTTCGTACGGCAAACTAGAGAAACCTCCGTACATGTTTCATCGTCATGCATGGCAGTGGAATGTACTAGATATAGACCACATCCACTATGCTGCAATGGATGGCTACCTTTGTTTCAATATCTACAAGGGTTGGATGAAGAGCAAGAACCAAGTGTGCGGTTCAAGCAAAGAAGTATCGCCCAAGAGGAAGAGGGACAAGGACAAAGTCGAGGACGTGGACGAGGACTCCGAGTAAGGTGGCAGTGTCGTTGCTCATGGTGGTTCTAATGCAGTGTCTACTGGATTAGTTGCTCAGTTTAATTTCTGGTGTGCTTAGTTTTGTTTGAGGGGTGTGTTGTGCTGAGCCCCCAGCAGAACTATGTTATGTTTCTTCTCATTATATTTCGTACATTTCATCTTTTAGTTGGTATAGTACTACCACTCATTTCTTGACATTATATATGTACAATATATATGGCCAACATCATATATAGCCGATTCAGCTTGTCAAAGAATTTCGTGGTGCTTAGTTTTGTCAAAGAACTCCGGGGTGCTTAGTTTTATTTGAGGGGTGTGTTGTCTTTGGACACCATTAACTTATCATTGTGAGAATCGGCTTATTTTTGTCATGTAACATGGTCAACGGGGTTTGACGTGAAAATAACAATGTCTAATGGCATTTCTGAACAAACATCTAACTTAATGATGGCATTTTTAGATATCTAATTGTATTTTTAGCAGGCATCTCACGGATCGATGGCATTTTTTGAGTAGTTGTAACTTCTAATGGCAAAACTGAGTAGTGATACACAACTAGTGGCACAAATAATAAGACCCCACAAATTAAATAGGGCTAATTTCTTTATTTCTTTATTTATTTATACCTTTGTGTGCGAAACAATATACGCTACCTCCCGCCAGATTTTCTTTACAGAGGCAACATAGAACTATATGAGTGCCCTGTTAAATTTTGGAATTATTCCGGGTTCGTTTGGAAATTTTTATACATTAATTGAGTTTCTGGTCATTTAATGTGCATAATTAAAATTTGAACTACAAGCACATTCTCCCGTGCACCAAAGTTGACTGAAAAATCACATGTGCGTCCTTGGGTGAATTTCTAGGTCCCATGCAAGAAATGGGAATCGTGGTTCGGCTGAGAACATTGAGAAGCTTGGTTTTAAAATTCTTGTAAATCCAAAACACGCCTGAAAATCATGAAACTTGGCATGGTGTCATGTCATGGTACTACCATGCCATGGTAAAAAAAATTGCAGAATAGGAACAAGTTTTGGTATAAGTTTCTTGCAAACCGGAGCTTCTCTCAAGAAGGCTCGTGGTTCTGAGAGGGAATGTGTCACCTTTGTGTGCATAATTCAAATTTTAAATACAAGCACATGCTCCAGTGCACCAAAGCTGGTTGAAAAATCACATGTGTTTCCTTGGGTAAATTTCTAGGTCCCATGCCAGAAATGGGAATGAAATTCAAACATCTCAAGGCGTCATGGCTCGGCTGGAAACATTGAGAAACTTGGTTTTTTAATTCCTGTAAATCCGAAACACGCATGAAAATCATGAAACTTGGCTTGGTGCCATGACAGGCACCAACATGCTGTGGTAATTTTGATGTCCGATTTGCGAAGGCGCACACACTAACAATCAACAAAGTCATTTTGGAACAAGTGCTGTCGGAAACACAAGTATTATTGAAACCGTGGGCGTTCTATTTACCATTTACGTGCTGCAACGCGTCCCCTTTTTTTATTAGCTAGGAGGCGCCGTGAAAGGTAGCTATTTGAGTATGGGAGGCGTGCGATCAGACCCCTGCGCGTGCTTATCGGGAGGAGAGCCCTTTGACCTCCATCTACCGTCCACCTCTCTCCAAAGGTCTCCATTAATGGCGCCCGAGCCTCTATTTAATGGCGTGGAAATGCCTCGCTCGATTGAGATTTAAGAGAGAAAAAAGAAAATCTGAAAAGAAAATTTTGCATCGATCTTGATGTAAGATCCGACGGACCTATATAACATCTACTGCGATTAATAGCAAGACTGTTGAATATATATAAGGACAACGAGAGTGGATAATAATTGTCTTACATAATTAGGAAGATAAATAAAAAAGCCACATGCGGCTACGCCCGAAATACACAAGGGCAAAAGAAGAAGGAAGACACATACAATGATCTGGCTCGCTGATCTCTACTTTCTTTATGCGCTGCAGGTCGCGGAGACTAGTTCTCGCGGCGGGCGATGATCTCTTTCATCAGTTTCATGTCCTTAATACGCTTCTTGGCAGCATCCATAGATTCCTCCACCAGCCTGTTGCGCTTGATGCGGAGCATGGCATTCTCGTCCATAAGTTTCTTGATGATGACGCCCGTCCTCTGCAACACGGCAGCGGTGTCCTCCTCCTGCTTCGCCCTTCCGGCGATCTTTGCCCTCCGTAGGTCGCGCTCGCCCTAGAGCTTCGCATTGCCCTCCCCGAGTTGCCGGATGATGCCGGTAGCCTCGTCCTGCATCCTCGCCCAGGCGGAGATCTGATCCATCTGGCTATGGACTATCGCATGCATGCGCCTGTAAGAGTCCTTGCACCGCCGAAATTTTCCCGAGCCGCCGCGGCCTGGCGGACCTCCTCGCTTGGCCGGTAGCGGCGGAACATCTCTGCTGCTTCCGCGGCGTGGCCGGACCAGTCTGCTACATCGACGGCGCGACAGGACCTCCGTGCTGCTTCGACGGCGCGATGGGACCTCTGAGCTGCTACTGCCGCGCGGCTGGACATGTCGGCTGCTTTCGCAGCGAGGCGGGACATCTCTCGTGCTTCCTCTTCCATGCTCACCTCTCCCTGGTGGAAATCTCTTGACCCAGAACTCACGCTGGCTACGGCTTGATTGTTTTTTGTGGATGAGGAGTTGAGGAGGAACGCACAGTCATCTTAGCATAGTAGTATTTATAACCGAGTACTACTAATACGCTCCTAAGTGGGAAACCGTTTAGGTTGTGATCAGTGTGAACAGTTTTGCAATTAAATATAGTGTGGTAGTAGTAGTAATTTGCAATTAAATATGCATAGTTTTGCTCCATGGCGCAATCCATCGATACTACTACTGTACAAATGTATACATTTTTTAAAAGGCTTGAGGGCGGGGCAGTCTAGTGATGTCTACTACGCAACCTTCTTCTTGTAGACGTTTTTGGGCCTCCAAGTGCAGAGGTTTGTAGGACAGTAGCAAATTTCCCTCAAGTGGATGACCTAAGGTTTATCAATCCGTGGGAGGCGTAGGATGAAGATGGTCTCTCTCAAACAACCCTGCAACCAAATAACCAAGAGTCTCTTGTGTCCCCAACACACCCAATACAATGGTAAATTGTATAGGTGCACTAGTTCGGCGAAGAGATGGTGATACAAGTGCAATATGGATGGTAGATATAGGTTTTTGTAATCTGAAAATATAAAAACAGCAAGGTAACAAGTGGTAAAAGTGAGCGAAAACGGTATAGAAATGCTAGGAAACAAGGCCTAGGGTTCATACTTACACTAGAGCAAGTTCTCTCGACAATAATAAAATAGTTGGATCACATAACTATCCCTCAACATGCAACAAAGAGTCACTCCAAAGTCACTAATAGTGGAGAACGAACGAAGAGATTATGGTAGGTGCGAAACCTCCTCAAAGTTATTCTTTCCAATCAATCCGTTGGGCTATTCCTATAAGTATCACAAACAACTCTAGAGTTCGTACTAGAATAACACCTTAAGATACAAATCAACCAAAACGCTAATGTCACCTAGATACTCCAATGTCACCTCAAGTATCCGTGCGTATGATTATACGATATGCATCACACAATCTCAGATTCATCTATTCAACCAACACATAGAACCTCAAAGAGTGCCCCAAAGTTTCTACCGGAGAATCACGACAAAAACGTGTGCCAAGCCCTATGCATAGGTTCATGGGCGGAACCCGCAAGTTGATCAGCAAAACATACATCAAGTGAATCATCTGATATCCCATTGTCACCACAGATACGCACGGCAAGACATACATCAAGTGTTCTCAAATCTTTAAAGACTCAATCCGATAAGATAACTTCAAAGGGAAAACTCAATCCATTACAAGAGAGTAGAGGGGGAGAAGAAACATAGGATCCAACTATAATAGCAAAGCTCGCGATACATCAAGATCGTGCCAAATCAAGAACACGAGAGAGAGAGAGAGAGAGATCAAACACATAGCTACTGGTACATACCCTCAGCCCCGAGGGTGAACTACTCCCTCCTCGTCATGGAGAGCGTCGGGATGATGAAGATGGCCACAGGTGAGGGCCCCCCCTCGTGAGTCTTGAGCAGGGTCCCGATTGGTTTTGGTGGCTCTAGAGGTTTTATGCGGCGGAACTCCCGATCTAATCTCTATTCTGGAAGTTTTATGATACGTAGGAATATATGGGTGCAAGTGCGTGGGTGGAGCTTGGGGGCCCCACGAGGCGGCGCGCCCTAAGCGGGTGGGCGCGCCCCACCCTCGTGAGCACCTCCGTATCTTCTGACGTGTGGTCCAAGTCCATCAGGTGGGTTTCCTTCCAAAAATAACTTCTCTAGTTGATTTCGTTCCGTTTCGACTCCGTTTGATATTCCTTTTCCTCGAAACACAGAAATAGGCATAAAACAGCAAATCTGGGCTGGGCCTCCGGTTAATAGGTTAGTCCCAACAATAATAAAAAATTGGATAATAAAGCCCAATACTGCCCAAAACAGTAGATAATATAGCATGGAGCAATCAAAAATTATAGATACGTTGGAGATGTATCAAGCATCCCCAAGCTTAATTCATGCTCGTCCTTGAGTAGGTAAATGATAAAAAGATAATTTTTGATGCGGAGTGCTACTTGGCATAATTTCAATGTAACTCTTCTTAATTGAGGTATGAATATTCAGATCCGAAAGATTCAAGACAAAAGTTCATATTGACATAAAAATAATAATACTTCAAGCATACTAACAAAGCAATTATGTCTTCTCAAAATAACATGGCCAAAGAAAGTTATCCCTACAAAATCATATAGTTTGGCTACGCTCTATCTTCACCACACAAAGTATTTAAATCATGCTCAACCCTGATGACAAGCCAAGTAATTGTTTCATACTTTAACATATTCAAAACTTTTTCGATCTTCACGCAATACATGAGCGTGAGCCATGGATATAGCCTTATATGTGGTAGAATGGTGGTTGTGGAGAAGACAAAAAGAGGGGAAGATAGTCTCACATCAACTAGGCGTATCAACGGGCTATGGAGATGCCCATCAATAGATATCAATGTGAGTGAGTAGGGATTGCCATGCAACAGATGCACTAGAGCTATAAGCATATGAAAGCTCAACAAAATAAACTAAGTGGGTGCGCATCCAACTCGCTTGCTCACGAAGACCTAGGGCAATTTGAGGAAGCCCATCATTGGAATATACAAGCCAAGTTCTATAATGAAAAATTCCCACTAGTATATGAAAGTGACAAAATGAGAGACTCTCTATCATGAAGATCATGGTGCTACTTTGAAGCACAAGTGTGGTAAAAGGATAGTAGCATTGCCCCTTCTCTCTTTTCTCTCTTTTTTTTATTTGGGCCTTTTTCTCTCTTTTTTATGGCCTCTTTTTTTCTTTTTTTCTTTTTTTTTATTTTTTTCGTCCGGAGTCTCATCCCGACTTGTGGGGGAATCATAGTCTCCATCATCCTTTCCTCACTAGGACAATGCTCTAATAATGATGATCATCACACTTTTATTTACTTACAACTCAAGAATTACAACTCGATACTTAGAACAAAATATGACTATATGAATGCCTCCGGCGGTGTATCGGGATATGCAATGAATCAAGAGTGACATCTATGAAATAATTATGAATGGTGGCTTTTCCACAAATACGATGTCAACTACATGATCATGCTAGCAATATGACAATGATGGAGCGTGTCATAATAAACGGAACGGTGGAAAGTTGCATGGCAATATATCTCGGAATGGCTATGGAAATGCCATGATAGGTAGGTATGGTGGCTGTTTTGAGGAAGATATATGGTGGTTGTATGATACCGGCGAAAAGTGTGCGGTATTAGAGAGGCTAGCAATGGTGGAAGGATGGGAAAAGTGCGTATAATCCATGAACTTAACATTAGTCATAAAGAACTCATATACTTATTGCAAAAAATCTAGAAGTTATCAAAGCAAAGTATTACGCGCATGCTCCCAGGGGGATAGATTGGTAGGAAAAGACCATCGCTCGTCCCCGACCGCCACTCATAAGGAATACAATCAATAAATAAATCATGCTCCGACTTCATCACATAACGGTTCACCATACGTGCATGCTACAGAATCACAAACTTTAACACAAGTATTTCTCAAATTCACAACTACTCAACTAGCATGACTCTAATATCACCATCTTCATATCTCAAAACAATTATCAAGCATTAAACTATTCTTAGTATTCAACACACTCATAAGAAAGTTTTTACTAATCTTGATTACCTAGCATATTATGATTTTTTAAGCAAATTACCATGCTATTTAAGACTCTCAAAATAATATAAATGAAGCATAAGAGTTCATCTATTTCTTTAAAATAAAACCACCACCGTGCTCTAAAGGATATAAGTGAAGCACTAGAGCAAATGACAAACTACTCCGCAAGATATAAGTGAAGATCAATGAGTAGTCGAATAATTATACACTATGTGAAAACTCTCCCATTTTAAGAATTTCATATCTTGATACTTTATTCAAACAGCAAGCAAAGCTAAATAAAACTACATTGCAAGGATAGCACAACTCAAGTGAAGAAGCAAAAACTTAGGTTCAACCGATACTAACCGATAGTTGTTGAAGAAGAAAGGTGGGATGCCAACGGGGGCATCCCCAAGCTTAGATGCTTGAGACTTCTTGAAATAATATCTTGGGGTGCCTTGGGCATTCCCAAGGTTGAGCTTTTGTGTCTCCTTAATTCCTCTCATATCATGGTTTCTCTTTTTATTAAGAGCTTCATTCACAACAAACTCAACAAGAACTCGTGAGATAGGTTAGTATAAACCAATGCAAAACCTTATCATTTCCTACTGTAACAAATCACTAAAATTATTATTCAAAATTGCATACTAAATGCCTCTGCATATTTAATACTCCTATCCTCAAATAGAATCATTAAACAAGCAAACATATGCAAACAATGCAAACATGACAGCAATCTGCCAAAACAGTATAGTCTATGAAGAATGCAAGAGTATCAATACTTCCCTAACTCCAATAATTATGAACTAAAATTACCACTGTAAAAATTTATCAGAGCTCAATATGCAAAAAGATTCAACATTATACCACTCTCTGACTTTTCTAGGGAATTTTTGCAACATTGGTAAACTTTCTGTTTTCAAACAGCAATATGTATACTAGCAAAATAAGCATGGCAAAGGCTATCCTTGACTTTTTTATTGAAACTAAAGATGCAAAACATTATGATAAATAACAGCAAGAAAATAATAACAAAAGAAAAGGATGCTCCAAGCAAAACACATACCATGTGGTGAATAAAAATATAGCTCCAAGTAACGTTACCAATGAACGAAGACGAAAGAGGGGATGCCTTCCGGGGCATCCCCAAGCTTAGAAGCTTGGTTATACTTGAATATTACCTTGGGGTGCCTTGGTAATCCCCAAGCTTGGGCTCTTGCCACTCCTTATTCCATAGTCCATCGAATCTTTACCCAAAACTTGAAAACTTCACAACACAAAACTTAACAGAAAACTCGTGAGCTCCGTTAGCGAAAGAAAACAAAACACCACTTCAAGGTACTGTAGTAAAATCATTCTTTATTTATATTGGTGTTAAACCTACTGTATTCCAACTTCTCTATGGTTTATAAACTATTTTAATAGCCATAGAGTCATCAAAATAAGCAAGCAACACAATGAAAACAGAATCTGTCAAAAACAGAACAGTTTGTAGTAATCTGTAACTAACGCAAACTTCTGGAAATCCAAAAATTCTAAAATAAATTGGTGAACCTGAGGAATGTTTCTAGTAATCATCTGCAAAAATAATCAACTAAATAGCACTCTCCGGTAAAAAGTTGAAGCTAATCTTGTGAGCGCTAAAATTTCTGTTTTTTACAGCATGATCATAAAGACTTCACCTAGTCTTCCGAAAGGTTCTACTTGGCACAAACACTAATTAAAACACAAAACCACATCTAAACAGAATCTAGATGGATTATTTATTGCTAAACAGAACCAAAAAGCAAGAAACTAAAATAAAATTGGGTTGCCTCCCAACAAGCGCTATCGTTTAACGCCCCTAGCTAGGCATGATGATTTCAATGATGCTCGCATAAAAGATAAGAATTGAAACATAAAGAGAGCATCATGAAGAATATGACTAGCACATTTAAGTCTAAACCACTTCCTATGCATAGGGATTTTGTGAGCAAACAACTTATGGGAACAAGAATCAACTTGCATAGGAAGGTAAAACAAACATAACTTTAAGATTTTAAGCACATAGAGAGGAAACTTGATATTATTGCAATTCCAACAAGCATATATTCCTCCCTCATAATAATTTTCAGTAGCATCATGAATGAATTCAACAATATAACCAGCACCTAAAGCATTCTTTTCATGATCTACTTGCATAGAATTTTTATTACTCTCCACATAAGCAAATTTCTTCTTATGAATAATAGTGGGAGCAAACTCAACAAAATAACTATCATGTGATTGAAAATTAAGATCAAGATGACAAGTTTCATGGTTATCATTATTGTTTAAAGCATACATGTCATCACAATAATCATCATAGATAGGAGGCATGCTTTCATCATAGTAAATTTTCTCATCAAAGCTTGGGGGACAAAAAATATCATTTTCATCAAACATAGCATCCCCAAGCTTGTGGCACCTTGTGGCTTTGCATATCATTAGCATCATGGATTTTCAAGGAATTCATACTAACAACATTGCAATCATGCTCATCATTCACATATTTAATGCCAAGCATTCTATGTAATTCTTCTTCTAGTACTTGAGCACAATTTTCCTTCCCATCATTTTCACGAAAAATATTAAAAAGATGAAGCATATGTGGTAAACTCAATTCCATTTTTTTGTAGTTTTCTTTTATAAACTAGACTAGTGCTAAAACAAGAAACAAAAAGATTCGATTGCAAGATCTAAAGATATACCTTCACTTACCTAGCCTCCCGACAGCGCCGAGAAAAGAGCATGATGTCTACTAGGCAACCTTCTTCTTGTAGACGTTGTTGGGCCTCCAAGTGCAGAGGTTTGTAGGACAGTAGCAAATTTCCCTCAAGTGGATGACCTAAGGTTTATCAATCCATGGGAGGCGTAGGATGAAGATAGTCTCTCCCAAACAACCCTGCAACCAAATAACAAAGAGTCTCTTGTGTCCCCAACACACCCAATACAATGGTAAATTGTATAGGTGCACTAGTTCAGCGAAGAGATGGTGATACAAGTGCAATATGGATGGTAGATATAGGTTTCTGTAATCTGAAAATATAAAAACAGCAAGGTAACAAGTGGTAAAAGTGAGCGTAAACGGTATTGCAATGCTAGGAAACAAGGCCTAGGGTTCATACTTTCACTAGTGCAAGTTCTCTCAACAATAATAACATAGTTGGATCACATAACTATCCCTCAACATGCAACAAAGAGTCACTCCAAAGTCACTAATAGTGGAGAACGAACGAAGAGATTATGGTAGGGTACTAAACCACCTCAAAGTTATTCTTTCCAATCAATCCGTTGGGCTATTCCTATAAGTGTCACAAACAGCCCTAGAGTTCGTACTAGAATAACACCTTAAGATACAAATCAACCAAAACCCTAATAACACCTTAAGTTTTACGATACGTAGGTATATATGGGTGCAGGGGGTACGTCGGTGGAGCTTTGGGGGCCCCACGATGCAGGGGGGCGCGCCCTAGGGGGGTGGGCGCGCCCCCACCCTCGTGAGCACCTCCTGTATCTTTTGACATGGGATCCAAGTCCATCAGGTGGGTTTCCTTCCAAAAATAACTTCTCCAGTTGATTTCGTTCCGTTTCGACTCCGTTTGATATGTTGGGGAACGTAGTAATTTCAAAATTTTCCTACGATCACGCAAGACCATGGTGATGGCATAGCAACGAGAGGGAAGAGTGTCCGTCCACGTACCCTCGTAGACCGAAAGCGGAAGCGTTATAACAACGCGGTTGATGTAGTCGTGCGTCTTCACGATCCGACCGATCCAAGCACCGAACGTCACGGGCGCCTCCGAAGTTACGCACATCGTTCAGCTCGATGGCGATCCCGGACTCGATCCAAAGAAAGTGTCGGGGATGAGTTCCGTCGACGACGGCGTGGTGACGATGTTGATGCTCCACCGATGCAGGGCTTCGCCTAAGCTCCACGACGATATGACTTCTCGGCGCGAGGCTTCGCCCTAAGCTCTCTGACGATATGACCAAGTGGAATATGGTGGAAGGGGCACCGCACACGGCTAAGGAAAGATCCGTAGATCAACTTGTGTGTCATGGGGTGCCCCTGCCCCGTATATAAAGGAGCCAAGGGGAGGGGGCGGCCGGCCCTAGAGGAGGCGCCAGGAGTCCTACTCCCACCGGAGTAGGACTCCCCCTTCTCCTAGTTGGATTAGGATTGGGGAGGGAAAGGGGAAGAGGCGCCGCCCCCCCTCTCCTTGTCCTATTCGGACTGGAAGGGGGAGGGGGGCGCGCAGCCCACCTGGCCGACCCTTCTCCTTTCTCCCTCAAGGCCCATGAGGGCCCATATACCCCCCGGGGGGTTCCGGTAACCCCCCGGTGTTCCGGTAACATCCTGTTTTCACTCGGAACCTTTCCGAAGTCCAAACATAGGCTTCCAATATATCAATCTTTATGTCTCGACCATTTCGAGACTCCTCGTCATGTCCGTGATCACATCGGGACTCGAACAACCTTCGCATCAATACTTATAAACTCATTATGAACTGTCATCATCGAAGCGTTAGCGTGCGGACCCTACGGGTTCGAGAACTATGTAGACATGACCTAGAACCATTCTCGGTCAATAACCAATAGCGGAACCTGGATGCCCATATTGGTTCCTACATATTCTACGAAGATCTTTATCGGTCAAACCGCATAACAACATATGTTGTTCCCTTTGTCATCGGTATGTTACTTACCCGAGATTCGATCGTCGGTATCCAATACCTAGTTCAATCTCGTTACCGGTAAGTCTCTTTACTCGTTCCGTAATACATCATCTCACAACTAACTCATTAGTTGTAATGCTTGCAAGGCTTAAGTGATGTGCATTACCGAGAAGGCACAGAGATACCTCTCCGACAATCGGAGTGACAAAACCTAATCTCGAATACGCCAACCCAACAAGTACCTTTGGAGACACCTGTAATACTCCTTTATAATCACCCGATTCGTTGTGGCGTTTGGTAGTACCAAAGTGTTCCTCCGGTGGCAGGAGTTGCATAATCTCATAGTTACGGGAACATGTATGGGTCATGAAGAAAGCATTAACATACTAAGCGATCAAGTGTTAAGCTAACGGAATGGGTCATGTCAATCAGATCATTCTACTAATGATGTGACCTTGTTAATCAAATAACAACTCCTTGTTCATGGTTAGGAAACATAACCATCTTTGATTAACAAGCTAGTTAAATAGAGGCATACTAGTGACATATTGTTTGTCTATATATTCACACATGTATTATGTTTCGGTTAATACAATTCTAGCATGAATAATAAACATTTATCATGATATAAGGAAATAAATAATAACTTTATTATTGCCTCTAGGGCATATTTCCTTCAGTCTCCCACTTGCACTAGAGTCAATAATCTAGATTACAAAGTAATGATTCTAACACCCATGGAGTCTTGGTGCTGATCATGTTTTGCTCGTGGAAGAGGCTTAGTCAACGGGTCTGCAACATTCAGATCCGTGTGTATTTTGCAAATCTCTATGTCTCCCACTTGGACTTGGTCCGAATGGAATTGAAGCGTCTCTTGATGTGCTTGGTCCTCTTGTGAAATCTGGATTCCTTTGCCAAGGCAATTGCACCAGTATTATCACGGAAGATCTTCATCGGTCCCGATGCACTAGGTATGACACCTAGATCGGAAATGAACTCTTTCATCCGACTCCTTCATTTGCTGCTTCCGGAAGCAGCTATGTACTCCGCTTCACATGTAGATCCCGCCACGGCGCTTTGTTTAGAACTGCACCAACCGACAGCTCCACCGTTTAATAAAAACACGTATCCGGTTTGCGATTTAGAATCGTCCGGATCGATGTCAAAGCTTCGTCGGCGTAACCATTTACGACTAGCTCTTTGTCACCTCCATATACTGAGAAACATATCCTTAGTCCTTTTCGGTATTTCGGGATGTTCTTGACCGCTGTCCGATGATCCATTCCTGGATTACTTTGGTACCTTCCTGCCAAGCTTATAGCTAAGCATACGTCAGTGCAGTACACAGCATTGCATACATGATAGAGCCTATGGCTGAAGCATAGGGAACATCTTTCATTTTCTCTCTATCTTCTTCTGCGTGGTCGGGCATTGAGTCTTACTCAATCTTATACCTTGCAACACAGGCAAAAAACCTTTCTTTGCACGATCCATTTTGAACTTTTTCAAAATTTTATCAAGGTATGTGCTTTGCGAAAGTCCAATTAAGCGTCTTGATCTATCTCTATAGATCTTGATGCCCAATATGTAAGCAGCTTCACCGAGGTCTTTCATTGAAAAACTTTTATTCAAGTATCCTTTTATGCCATCCAGAAATTCTATATCATTTCCAATTAATAATATGTCGTCCACATATAATATCGGAAATGCTACTGAGCTCCCACTCACTTTCTTGTAAATACAGGCTTCTCCAAAAGTCTCAGATAAACCCATATGCTTTGATCACACTATCAAAGCGTTTATTCCAACTCCGAGAGGCTTGCACCGGACCATAAATTGATCGTTGGAGCTTGCACACTTTGTTAGCACCTCTTGGATCGACAAAACCTTCTGGTTGCATCATATACAACTCTTCTTCTAGAAATCCATTCAAGAATGCAGTTTTACATCCATTTGCCAAATTTCATAATCATAAAATCGGCAATTGCTAACATGATTCAGACAGACTTAAGCATCGCTACGGGTGAGAAAGTCTCATCGTAGTCAACCCCTTGAACTTGTCGAAAACCTTTCGCAACAAGTCGAGCTTTGTAGACGATTACATTACCATCGGCGTCATCTTCTTCTTAAAGATCCATTTATTTTCAATGGCTTGCCGATCATCGGCAAGTCAACCAAAGTCCATACTTTGTTCTCATACATGGATCCCATCTCAGATTTCATGGCTTCCAGCCATTTTGCGAATCTGGGCTCACCATCGCTTCTTCATAGTTTGTAGGTTCGCCATGGTCAAGTAACATGACTTCCGTAATAGGATTACCGTACCACTGCAGTGCGTATTTTACTCTGGTTGACCTATGAGGTTCAGTAGTAACTTGATCTGAAACTTCATGATCATCATCATTAGTTTCCTCACTAATTGGTGTAGTTGTCACAGAACCATTTCTTGTGATGAACTACTTTCCAATAAGGGAGCAGAATCTGATTATCTCATCAAGTTCTACTTTCCTCCCACTCACTTCTTTCGAGAGAAACTCTTTCTCTAGAAAGGATCCGAATTTAGCAACGAAAATCTTGCCTTCAGATCTGTGATAGAAGGTGTACCCAACAGTTTCCTTTGGGTATCCTATGAAGACACATTTTTCCGATTTGGGTTCGAGCTTATCTGGTTGAAGTTTCTTCACATAAGCATCGCAGCCCCAAACTTTAAGAAAGCGACAACTTTGGTTTCTTGCCAAACCACAGTTCATAAAGGCGTCGTCTCAACGGATTTTGGCGGTGTCCTATTTAACGTGAATGCGGTAGTCTCTAAAGCATAACCCCAAAGCGATAGCGGTAAATCGGAAATAGACATCATAGATCGCACCATATCTAGTAAAGAAATACGATTCTGACGTTCGGACACACCATTTCTGTGGTGTTCGGGTGGCGTGAGTTGCTAAACTATTCCACATTGTTTCAAATGTAAACCAAACTCGTAACTCAAATATTCACCTCCACGATCAGATCGTAGAAACTTTATTTTCTTGTTACGATGATTTTCTACTTCACTCTGAAATTCTTTGAACTTTTCAAATGTTTCAGATTTGTGTTTCATTAAGTAGATATACCCATATCTGCTTAAATCATCTGTGAAGGTGAGGAAATAACGATACCCGCCGCGTGCCTCAACATTCATTGGACCACAAACATCAGTATGTACGATTTCCAATAAATCTGTTGCTCGCTCCATAGTTCCGGAGAACGGCGTTTTGGTCATCTTGCCCATGAGGCACGGTTCGCAAGTACCAAGTGATTCATAATCAAGTGATTCCGAAGCCCATCAAGATGGAGTTTCTTCATGCGTTTTACACCGATATGACCTAAGCGGCGATTACCACAAATAAGTTGCACTATCATTATCAACTCTGCATCTTTTGGCTTCAACATTATGAATATGTGTATCACTACTTTGTCGAGATTCAACAAGAATAGACCATTCTTCAAGGGTGCATGACCATAAAAGATATTATTCATATAAATAGAACAACCATTATTCTCGATTTAAATGAATAACCGTCTCGCATTAAACAAGATCCGGATATAATGTTCATGCTCAACGCCGGCACCAAATAACAATTATTTAGGTCTAAAACTAATCCCGAAGGTAGATGTAGAGGTAGCGTGCCGACCGCGATCACATTGACTTTGGAACCATTTCCCACGCGCGCATCGTCACCTCGTCCTTTGCGATTGCTCGACTATTCCGTAGTCCCTGTTTGAGTTGCAAATATTAGCAGAACCGGTATCAAATACCAGTGCTACTACGAGCTCTAGTAAGGTACACATCAATAACATGTATATCATATATACCTTTGTTCACCTTGCCATCCTTTTTATCCGCCAAATACTTGGGGCAGTTCCGCTTCCGATTAAGGTCCGGTTTGCTTGCGGTAAAAACACTCGATTTCGGGCTTAGGTCCAGACTTGGGTTTCTTCTCTTGATCAGCAACTTTCTTCTTTGTTCTTTTGAAGTTTCCCTTCTTCTTCCCTTTGCCCTTTTCTTGAAACTAGTGGTCTTGTTGACCATCAACACTTGATGCTCCTTTTGATTTCTACCTCCATGACTTTTAGCATCGCGAAGAGCTCGGGGAATTGTCTTAGTCATCCCTTGCATATTATAGTTCATCACGAAGCTCTTGTAGCTTGGTGGCGATGATTGGAGAATTACATCAATGACACTATCATCCGGAAGATTAACTCCCGGCTGAATTAAGTGATTGTTATACGGACATTTTGAGTATGTGCTCACCGATGTAACTATTCTCCTCCATCTTGCAGCTATAGAACTTATTGGAGACTTCATATCTCTCAATCCGGGCATTTGCTTGAAATATTAACTTCAACTCCTGGAACATCTCATATGCTCCATGACGTTCAAAACGTCGTTGAAGACCCGGTTCTAAGCCGTAAAGCATGGCACACTGAACTATAGAGTAGTCATCAGCTCTGCTTTGCAGACGTTCATAACTTCGCTCGGCATCTGCAGCGAGCCTGTCACCCAGCGGTGCTTCCAGGGCGTAATTTTTCTGTGCAGCAATGAGGATAATCCTCAAGTTACGGACCCAGTCCGTGTAATTGCTACCATCATCTTTCAACTTCGCTTTCTCAAGGAACGCATTAAAATTCAACGGAACAACAGCACGAGCCATCTATCTACATCAAACATAGACAAGCAAAATACTATCAGGTACTAAGTTCATGATAAATTTAAGTTTGATTAATCATATTAAAAAACTCCCACTTAGACAGACATCTCTCTAGTCATCTAAGTGATCACGTGATCCATATCAACTAAACCGTGTCCGATCATCACGTGAGACGGAGTAGTTTCAACGGTGAACATCACTATGTTGATCATATCTACTATATGATTCACGTTCGACCTTTCGGTCTCCGTGTTAGAGGCCATATCTGTTATATGCTAGGCTCGTCAAGTTTAACTCGAGTATTCAGCGTGTGCAACTGTTTTGCACCCGTTGTAGATGGACGTAGAACTTATCACACCCGATCATCACGTGGTGTCCGGGTACTACGAACTTTGGCAACGGTGCATACTCGAGAGAACACTTCTTGATAATTTTTAGTGAGAGATCATCTTATAATGCTACCGTCAATCAAAGCAAGATAAGATGCATAAAGGATAAACATCACATGCAATCAATATAAGTGATATGATATGGTCATCATCATCTTGTGCTTGTGATCTCCATCGCCAAGCATCGTCATGATCACCATCGTCACCGGTAGCGACACCTTGATCTCCATCGTAGCATCGTTGTCGTCTCGCCAATCTTATGCTTCCACGACTATCACTACCGTTTAGTAATAAAGTAAAGCATTACATCACGATTGCATTGCATACAATAAGCGACAACCATATGGCTCCTGCCGATTGCCGATAACTTCGGTTACAAAACATGATCATCTCATACAATAAAATATAGCATCACGTCTTGACCATATCACATCACAACATGCCTTGCAAAAACAAGTTAGACGTCCTCTACTTTGTTGTTGCAAGTTTTACGTGGCTTCTACGGGTACGAGCAAGAACCGTTCTTACCTACGCATCAAAACCACAGCGATAGTTTGTCAAATAGACTCCGTTTTAACCTTCTCAAGGACGGGCGTAGCCATACTCGGTTCAACTAAAGTTGGAGAGACAGTCTTCCATAAGCCATCTATGTGCAAAAGCACGTCGAGGAACCGGTCTCGGCGTAGCGTCTGGCGTAAGGTTGGTCCGGATCGTCTCGTCCAACAATACCGCTGAACCAAAGTATGACATGCGGTAGGCAGTATGACTTGTATCGTCCACAACTCACTTGTGTTCTACTCGTGCATATGACATCAACGCATAAAACCAGGCTCGGATGCCACCGTTGGGGAACGTAGTAATTTCAAAATTTTCCTCACGATCACGCCAAGACCATGGTGATGGCATAGCAACGAGAGGAAGAGTGTCCGCCCACGCACCCTCGTGAGACCGAAAGCGGAAGCGTTATAACAACGCGGTTGATGTAGTCGTGCGTCTTCACGATCCGACCGATCCAAGCACCGAACGTCTGGCGCCTCCGAAGTTACGCACACGTTCAGCTCGATGGCGATCCCGGACTCCGATCCAAAGCAAAGTGTCGGGATGAGTTCCGTCGGCCTGACGGCGTGGTGGCGATGTTGATGCTCCACCGATGCAGGGCTTCGCCTAAGCTCCACGACGATATGACTTCTCCGGCGCAGGCTTCGCCTAAGCTCTCTGACGATATGACCGAAGTGGAATATGGTGGAAGGGGCACCGCTGCAGCTAAGGAAAGATCCGTAGATCAACTTGTGTGTCATGGGGTGCCCCCTGCCCCGTGATATAAAGGAGCCAAGGGGAGGGGGCCGGGCCCTAGAGGAGGCGCGGCCAGGAGTCCTACTCCCACCGAGTAGGACTCCCCCTCTCCTAGTTGGATTAGGATTGGGGAGGAAAGGGGAAGGCGCCCCCCCTCTCCTTGTCCTATTCGGACTGGAAGGGGGAGGGGGGGCGCGCAGCCCACCTGGCCGGCCCTTCTCCTTTCTCCCTCAAGGCCCATGAGGGCCCATATACCCCCCGGGGGGTTCCGGTAACCCCCGGTGTTCCGGTAACATCCTGTTTTCACTCGGAACCTTTCCGAAGTCCAAACATAGGCTTCCAATATATCAATCTTTATGTCTCGACCATTTCGAGACTCCTCGTCATGTCCGTGATCACATCCGGGACTCGAACAACCTTCGTGCATCAATACTTATAAACTCATTATGAGCTGTCATCGAAGCGTTAAGCGTGCGGACCCTACGGGTTCGAGAACTATGTAGACATGACCTAGAACCATTCTCGGTCAATAACCAATAGCGGAACCTGGATGCCCATATTGGTTCCTACATATTCTCTGAAGATCTTTATCGGTCAAACCGCATAACAACATATGTTGTTCCCTTTGTCATCGGTATGTTACTTACCCGAGATTCGATCGTCGGTATCCAATACCTAGTTCAATCTCGTTACGGTAAGTCTCTTTACTCGTTCCGTAATACATCATCTCACAACTAACTCATTAGTTGTAATGCTTGCAAGGCTTAAGTGATGTGCATTACCGAGAAGGCACGAGATACCTCTCCGACAATCGGAGTGACAAAACCTAATCTCGAAATACGCCAACCCAACAAGTACCTTTGGAGACACCTGTAATACTCCTTTATAATCACCCGATTCGTTGTGACGTTTGGTAGTACCCAAAGTGTTCCTCCCAGTAGCGGGAGTTGCATAATCTCATAGTTACGAGGAACATGTATGGGTCATGAAGAAAGCATTAACATACTAAAGCGATCAAGTGTTAAGCTAACGGAATGGGTCATGTCAATCAGATCATTCTACTAATGATGTGACCTTGTTAATCAAATAACAACTCCTTGTTCATGGTTAGGAAACATAACCATCTTTGATTAACAAGCTAGTTAAGTAGAGGCATACTAGTGACATATTGTTTGTCTATATATTCACACATGTATTATGTTTCCGGTTAATACAATTCTAGCATGAATAATAAACATTTATCATGATATAAGGAAATAAATAATAACTTTATTATTGCCTCTAGGGCATATTTCCTTCATGATATTCCTTTTCCTCGAAACGCTGAAATAGGCATAAAACAGCAAATCTGGGCTGGGCCTCCGGTTAATAGCTTAGTACCAAAAATAATATAAAAGTGGATAATAAAGCCCAATATTGCTCAAAACAGTAGATAATATAGCATGGAGCAATCAAAAATTATAGATACGTTGGAGACGTATCATCTAGCTTGGTCCTTTTCACGAGAGGCGAGGTCTTTTGTGATCTGACGGCTCATTACTGTTGGAAGGCGGGGCCTTGTGATTTGACTGCTCATATAAATGTGCCGACGACCTGAGGAGGAGCAAAGAACCGTGTGGTATACTCAAGTTTTTCCACTGGAGTACGACGGAGGAGCACGAAACACGGCAGCCCAGTGCCATATCCTCTACTCTCTGCTCTTATTATATATTACTAGCAAGAGGCATTGTTCTATTGGCGATAAAGAATGATCTAATTTGCTAGTCATCTCATTTTAGCATTGTTCTATTCATGCCTCGTAGAAGGTGACACGTGCAGCGAAACACCCGAAGCAAAATAAGAAACACAGGAGCAAAAGAAGAAGGAGGATTATCACCCCCAAAAAAGAAGGAAGACGCACACACAAGTCTGGGGTGCTGCTCTCACTACATGAAGGGTTGCTGGCCGCGGACTCGTAACTGCTTCTTCATCGCCTCTACGACCTCCATCTCCTTGCGCGTATCCTCCGCCATCTTCATCGTTGTGTCCATGACGCAGGATTTCTTGACGCGAGCCTTCACCATCTGTTCCACGGCCGCATTACGTACCTTGACAGCAGCCGGGTGCTCGATGCAGAGCTTTTCCAACTCCTCCTTCTGTTCCATGACGAGGGCCTGCAACATCTTCATCGAGGAACTACTATTCTCATGCAGCTTCTTCCAGCCGGCGTTCTCCTCCCTCAGCAGGTCAAGCTCATGGCAGAGCTTCGCCTTGTCCTCCTGAAGTTGCAGGATTTCGCCGGTCACCTTCTTCTCCGAGGCAATGCTCTTCTTTAGCAGCGGCACCAAGACGGCGGTCAACTCCCCCTGCTCATTGAGCTCAGCGGTCGTGTCGTGGAGGCTCTCCTTCAGCAGCTCCACCAAGCCGTGGATGAACTCCATCTGCTTATTGAGGTGCTTATTGAGCTGATCGGGCATGCCATCGAGGGATAACGACTCCAGCGCCGCCAGCTCAGCATGTTCGCCTCCAGCGTCAAAGGCGCTCACAGGAGCCATCGCCCTTTGAGAGATCTTTAGAGGTCTCTGCGTGGCGAGCCCTCTCTTTTTTTTCCATGAGCCTTGGTTGCCGCTCCCTTGATACGAGTAGTTCTCGACATAGAGCTCTGCACACCGGCCATGGCAAGGACGGACGAAGAAGGAGGACTTATGAGGAGGAAGGTAGAGTAATTTTCGGTTAGGTAGTTCCCCTTTTTATAACCTAAGTACTAGCACTAGTACTAAAACCTGCATAGTGGGAACACGTTCAGGTTTGGTACATACTGGTAGGTGTGAGCAGGCTTGCACTTAATTGTAGCACTAGTACTTTCGAATGTGATGGGAACAAGGTAAAGATTAATTGATGGTTTTTGGTTTTGAGGCCCGAAACGGCTCCCAATGAGTTTAGTGGAACATAAATTTCAAGTAAACTACACTGCTCAGATGCGTAAATATTATGTTACTGTCAAAAATTGGCACAAAATATGAAGGAGACCAATGGAAGTACTACTAGCAACCCATGATTTAACTACTCGCATGGGCGCGGTGGAGTAGTAATGTCTTTCTTCCGCCCTCACGTCCACTCAATTTGCATGCGCTGTATTAGTTGACCATCAATGAAGTGAAAGACTTTACACGTGTCGAATTATCACATGGGGTGGATTTTGGTACAAAATTGCATCCGCCCGTGTACCCACGTGTGCGTGCGAGGGAATGAGTGTGTGCGTGGCATGCGTGCACATCTTCGCTTCGTGCATGTACCGCCAAAGGCGGCTCGGGGAGGGCAGTACATTCTTCCGGAACCAGCAGCACGTCACTGTGATCAATCCACACAAGGATGTCGCGACAACGCCTCCACATGTGCCACGTGGCTTCATGAACTGTAAGAGAGACACTGTGTAGCGTGCCATTATGTTTTGCACATACTTGAAGTACTAGCAAGGTACATGTGCATTGCACGCGTCAGATTTTGCAACCAAATTACGAATAAATACCACACTGTAGCATGTAAGCTCTGAGTCATATATGCCTGATGTAGACCTTCGTTTAATTCTCATAGTTCATCTCATTCAAAATCAATTAGGTTTTATAAAAAACCTAGGGCCTCTTTGATTCGTAGGATTTCCAAAACGCGGGAATAGGGAGAACATGGGATTAGAGTGGAGTGTCGTCTTGAATCCTACAGGATGGTACGAGTGTTTGATTATGCATAGAAAAAACGCAGAATTCTTTCAAAGAGGTTTGAGTGGATGGGATGTTTCCTATCAAATCTAGTGCAAATGAATCATATGAAAAATTCCTATGGTTTACAATCCTACGAATCAAACAACCAAGATAGGAAAAATTCCTAAGGATTAGAATCCTCCAAAATTCCTAAGAGAATCCTTTGAATCAAAGAAGCCCTTAATTTATTTTATGATTCACGGAATTGTGCATTGTAAAGCATAAAGTAAAAACAAATAATGGCAATTCAACTAGAGAAAAAGTTTAGGCAGTTATGATATGGAAGATTCGAGAACAACGGAGAACCACTGTTGTTTTCAGATTTGTGCATTATGCTTAAGTTCAACCATGGAGTCTGCTAGATTGTACATGTGGAAAAATCCGATGGGGGGCTAGAAGATGGTGCGAGGGGCCGAGTGGAGGGAGACTATGAAGGAGTGCACAACTGCGAGATCGATATTTAGAGAGAGGGGCGATAATGTGCACTGTTGCGCGCAGTGGCGGAGCCATGAAAATGTCCTATGAGCTAGGGGGCCAAGCATTGCTAATCCTTTATGAGGAGGGCCAATTCATCAACTTAAACCATTTTTACCAGCAATTATCTAATGATCACATTCATATTAGCCTCGATATATAGTGATGTTAGGGGGCGGGGCTCTTGCCTTTGTCTTCGCCATTAATGTGCGTTTGAGAGATGAAGCAGAAGGCATGGATGATGAGAGGGGAGGGCGTTGGATATATAATTAATGTGGGTGTATTAGCTATATATGTAATCCTATATAGAGAGGTATAGATTGATCGATGTGGACGTGGGAAAGAGGGTGAGGCCTCACTAGATATATAGATTGATCGGTTTACGTGGAAAACTATGAAAGACCTAGCTACACACACACACACACACATAGAGGAACATCGATCGTTGCGCATGCATGTGAGAGATAAAGAATGCCCGATATGATGGAGAGGGGGATGGTGTGTGTGTGTGCCTTCATGGGAGACCGACCTGAAGAAAAAGATTGCATGTGTGCGATGGATAATGCCGACTGGTAGTGTGTGTGCATGCATGCAAGAGAGAAAGTTAGTGGTACAATTATAAAGAGAAGACCAATGTGTGGGTGTAATAGACTAGGTGAGGTCATAATCAATGTAAAGTTGAATTCAAATATTTGAATAAGAGATCATGATGTTTGAAACCCATGCATGCATGAATATAACGAAGATCTGCACGGTGTAGTTTGGAAACGAGCATGCTGCAATGTATACACATTGAACAAGGTCAGATTGGTTTGAATTTGAGATACCGATGGCAGACATCGCTTGGCCACATTGCATCCGTGCATGGACACACTATTCAAATTGGAGATGATGGGTGGCTTTCGCATCACATATCTATATCTATACCCCTATATATATATATATTATTTTATATTTTTTATATAGTGTGTGCATAACTTTAACTTTGAAAGATGGTCGTTGGATGAGGCCAATCCGATGGTGCAGAGCTGGCAAATTTGAGCACTACTGGCCGTTGGATATCATCTAGATTCCACCAGATTTTGCCACATGTACAATATAGAAGACTCTATGGTTGAACTTAAGCATAATACACAAACCTCAAAACACAAGCACTTCTTCTTTGGTCTAGAATCTTCTGTATCATAATTGCCCAAATGTTTTTCTACATGATTTGTTTTTACTTTATGCCTTACAACGCACAATTCCATGAATCTTAAAATAGATTAGCATTCTTATATAAACTAGATGATTTTGAATGAAATGGACTATAAGAATTAAACGAACATCTACATCATGCATATATGACTCAAAGCTTACATGCTATAATGTGGTATTTATTCATAATTTGGTTGCCAAATCTCATGTGTGCAAATGCACGTGTACCTTACTAGTCTAAATGGTGTTTGTGTGTGTGTTGTGCGTGTTAAACACATTGTACGTAGTATATCATACTCGTCTAAATTGTCAATTTTTTTGCTACACGTTAAGCTTGTTCTCCCGAAATTTCAAGCCGCGCCTTGTTATGCTGAAATTTCAAGCTAGCGTCTCTATCTATCGTGCTGCGAAACTCCCGCCTCTTCAACCCGTGGCTTGTTAGCCCGAAATATTTAAGATATATCTTTGTCTCATTGTGCTCCGACAACTCCCTCCATCTGAACCCGCGCCTTGCTATTCCAAAATTACAACGCGCGCGAAAACTCCCACCTCCTGTGAAATCCCGACATGCGAAATGCCCGTGATACCCCTGAACCGAAAGAACCGCCTCAAATCGGTGGGGGTACTTTCGTAACTTACCCCACATTTCGGACAAGCGCGTCCCTAAGCCATGGTTCCCCACTCCCATCCCATCCGCCCACCCATTCGTACACTAAGGCCGACAAAACCCGCGAAGCCCCACACCCTCCTCCGTCCGCCACCCAGCCGGAGCCTCTTCCCCGACGACGCCGTCCACAACAACACCTCGACGTCCCTCATCCACCGTACTGGATGAGGATCCATCGTCGATCTGGTCGTCCCGCCGGTTCAGCCACCCCGTCCTCCACCTCCAAGGAGCTGCCCCAACGTTCCCCTCGTCTTTTGCGCCACCACCATTCCTACACCGTCGTCTTCACCTGCACCACCGGAAGAGCATCATCATCACCGTTTCCTCAGATGAAGCTGCGGCCTAATCAGCGCCACCAAAGAGGTTGTACATTGATCGCCGCATTTTCTTCTTGATTCAATCTCACGATGCTGCCGGCGCTCGGTCTCGAGCCGACACGGCGCGGTTCCATCCACAGCGGCGTCGTCGGCCACTTCCTCCACGTTTTCGCTTCCTCGGCGGCGACGTCCACATCAGTAGGAGTTGTTGCTGCTTTAGATCTCGCCCGCGCTGCAGCCTTGCTCTTGCTCTCGGTCCCCTGCCTGGTCTGCTCTTGCTCTTTCTCTTGCTCTTGCTCGCGCTGTTGCTCTTGCTCTTGCTCGCGCTGCTGCTCTCGCTCTTCCTCTTGCTTGTGATGCTGCTCGATTTAGCTACACTTCAGTCGACTGAATCGACTTTTGGGTCAGTCGATTATCAGGGGGTGGGGGGCTCGCCGGAGTTAAGGAAGAACCAGCCGCTGTGGGGAGGGGGCTCGCCGGAGAGGTACCCCACTATCTATCTTAGGGTTCAGGGTGGGGACGGTGGTCGCCGGCGGTGGGAGGGCGGTGGTGTGGGGATCGCCGGAGAAAAAGCTCGGCATGGGGGGCCTACAGGGATGGCTGGGGCGGAGGCGGACCGACGGTGGGGAGTGTTTTCGGGGCGGGAGGGGCGGCTCACCGCCGGCCGCGGGTGGCGGGGGGCGGCTGTTTGGCCGGTGGTGGCTGGTGGCTCAGGGGGTGGAGGTTGAAGATGAACTACAGGCACTTGATTTCTATCCAACGGCTGCAAAATCGAGTGACCAGAGATGAAAAAGTAAGTCGACTAACTTGTAGCCTCACCTCTAGTGCGTTCAGTTTCGACGGTAAAATTAAGTTTGGACAGCAAAATTCAGTTCCGACAGTTAAGTTCAGTTTCGACAGTTAAATTCAGTTTCAACTGTTAAGTTAAGAGATGAGCCGCTGATGTTTACATCTAGCACTTTGTGGTTATGTATTTTACGTCATCTATTGGAGATGCTATTAGAATTCCACTCAGGTTAACGTTGTCTCTCTTGTCCTACTTCATCCTCGGTGTCGTACAACTCACCGGAGCTGCTCCAACGATGAAACCCTCCATCACTGCAGAGCAGTACCTCGGGCTCCATCTCTAGACGCCTAAGATCTTCTTCCCCTCCTCCGACAGCCAAGTCAGCTGGAGCATCCTCACCGGACAACCCAATCACGCTGAGATCGACATGGCTTCGCCGAAGAGGTTGCACACTTCTTGTGGTTTGACTTAATCTCACCATGCTTCTTTGCATCCTGTGATCTTCCAATTCCTGTGAACCAAACACCCAGATTGGCAGAAATCCTGTGTTTTTAAATTCTCTGTGTTTGCACGTGCATTCCTATCCTATTCATGTCTATTTCCAATCCCTGCATTGTTAGAATCCTCAAATACAAACAAGCCCTTACACAATTACTTCTGTTACAGATATGTGTCAAAGAAAACCTTGTGTGGTTTGTCCCGCTCTGTGATCTTGTGTTCCACCCCAGCTCAGTTGCTCCAACGACGGAAGGGTTCACCACAGCAGGGATCCACTCTCCAGACTGTCTTTCGCCGCCTCAGATCTTCCTCCCCTCTGCCGGCAGCCATGACAACTGCATTACCATCATCAACTGAGCAGATGACCTTGAGGACTACAAGGGTCCGCAAGAGAGGTCGCACTCTTCCGTGTCTGCTTACGTTATGCATCGCTTAACATGATGACATGCTACTTTATCGTCGTGTTCACCTATTAGACTCCGACTCAGGTCCAAACTTATGATGAAACTTGAGTTTTTAAATGGTTGTGGGGTACATATTGGGGAAGCAATCAGTACTATCTGTCTACTATCTGGTTAATCTCGGGTGTCTACTATGAGTTTCATGTTGGGTGCAAACAAACATTAAAGGAGCCATTATCTGTATTTTATAACTAAAGCTATTATCTGCCTGCTATCATTGGTTTTGGGTCTATTCACAGTTTGCTACCTTCACTCTGGATTTGTGCATGCACTCCTTACATAATCTCACTATGTTTTATTCCTATGCACGTCAGTTATTGTACACAATGGAACTGAACATGTAGAGCAAAAGAGACGAGCCTCGCGTCGCAATAAAATTTCATGCAGATGTCGCTCTATGGTGGGCGCAAAGGCAGCCCCCCCTACACCCATTTCGGATCGTAATCAAGAGGAAGATAACTGTTCCGAGGGGGATTCAGAAGTAGAAGACCACTCCTATTTACCCAATGAGGTCTTCGCTCTAACTTGGCATGCTGATGTTGGTAATATCATGCATATGGTGCCTTGTGTTGCTTACTGTATACATCAAAGATGTCATCTGCTTAGATTAGACATGCTTTGTGTCAATGCCATCTGTTTAGTTTCTTTATCGTATATGTGAATCATGCAATGCCATCTTGTTTAGCCAGGCATCATATATGTGACAATGCCACCCTGGTTAGCCAGTCATCTTATATGTGAATTATATCATGACATCATTTTTTTATTACGTGTTAAATTTGTCAACAATTTTAGTACATTCAATTACTCTTCCTGTGCATCAGCCATTTGGCACGGTCATGGAAAAATCTGGAGTGGAAACAAGGTCTTGAGCGGAGACAATGCTATCGGCCGAAACACATGTCTTCTTTGATTCTGAGATAGCTCCTCAGAGGAGGTTTCATCGATTTAAGACCAGTCCTATCCCCCCCCCCCCCCGAGGTGCATGCTCTAACTTGGCAGGGTTATGTTGCTCATATCGTGCGTATGGTATGTTGCATTGCTATGTCATTTTCTTAGCTTAGAAATGATTTGTGTGAATGCCACCTGTTTAGTGTCTAATTACCATATATGTGAATTATGCAATGCCATCTTTTTACAAGACATTATATATGTGAATTATGCAATGCTATCTTGTTGCAAGGCATTATATATGTGAATTATGCAATGCCATGCTTTGTTTAGCCATAGCGTCATATATATGAATTATATCATGCCGTCCTTTTTTGTATTTCTCATTGCTTTTGTCGACAATGTTTGTATATTCAACTGCCCTTCCTGTGCATCAGCCATTTGAATTGGTGATGGAGAAATACGGACTGAAAACAAGGTCTTGAGCGAGACAATGCTACTGGTGAAGCAGATATGTTGCTGGTTATAGATAGCTCTTCAGAGGAGGATTCAGAGGCAGATGACCAGCCCTATTATCCCCCTGAGGTGTATGCTCAAACTTGGCAGGGTTATATTACTCATATCATGCATATGTTGTATTGCAATGCTTAGTTTTTACATCATATACACGATATTAAATGCCATATCCTTAGTTGACACATCATATATGCGATTGCCCTCTGCTCACTTCCTTAGTATATAAATCATATATTTGAATTATATCATGCCATGATGTTTACATAGACAACATGTATCTGAATTATGGCATGCCAACCCATTTTCTAAAAACATAATATAGTTATATCAAGTCATCCTGTTTACATAGTCATCATATTTTGAAGTATGTCATTCTATCATGTTTAGTTAGCCATCATACATGTGAAATTGTGTCATGCTATCCTGTTTAATTAGCCCTCATATATTTGAAATTATGTCCTGCTATTCTGTTTGGCCAGACAACATAAATGTGAATTATTTCATGCCCTGTTTTCTTCCCTACTATCCATTGCACCTGTCTATCTTACAATGTCTGTACATTCAATTACTTTTCTTGTTTATCAGCTGAGGGAGTCCCGGACTAGGGGGTGTCCGGATAGCCGGACTATCGTCACGGCCGGACTCCAAGACTATGAAGATACAAGATTGAAGACTTCGTCCCGTGTTCGGATGGGACTTTCCTTGGCGTGGAAGGCAAGCACAGCGATCTGAGATATGTAGATCTCCTACCATTGTAACCGACTCTGTGTAACCCTAACCTATCCGGTGTCTATATAAACCGGAGGGTTTTAGTCCGTAGGACGAACAAAAATCATACCATAGGCTAGCTTCTAGGGTTTAGCCTCCTTGATCTACTCTTGTACTACCCATATCATCAATATTAATCAAGCGGGGTAGGGTATTACCTCCATCGAGAGGGCGAACACAGGTAAAAACATCGTGTCCCTTGTCTCCTGTTACCATCCGCCTAGGCACGCATTCGGGACCCCCTACCCAAGATCCGCCGGTTTGACACCGACATTGGTGCTTTCATTGAGAGTTCCTCGTAGCCGTCACCGATAGGCCCGATGGCTCCTCGATCATCAACAACGACGCGGTCCGGTGAGACTTTTCTCCCCGGACAGATCTTTCGTGTTCGGCGGCTTTACTGCTTTGCGGGCAATTCGCTTGGCCATCTGGAGCAGATCAAAGCTTACGCCCCTGGCCATCGGGTCAGATTTGGAAGTTTAAACTATACGGCCGATATCCGCGGAGACTTGATCTTCGACGGATTCGAGCCGCAATAAGCACGCCGCGCCTTGTCTCGATGGGCATGATCTAGCTCTGCAGCCGAGCGATTAAAGGCTGGAGGCCGAGCATCCGCTCCGACCCTTAATCCGGGCGAATTCCCGATCGAGGGCGAGTGGTTGGACACCGCCTCGGGGCTACAATCTCTCGGCGATTGTGCGAACTCCATCCACATCGCTGCGAAGACCTCGACTCCGGTGCCGGACTCCTCTCGACTCCGAACCCTCCGGCGCCCTGCCAATCGAATCCGATTGGGCGCCCGGTCATGGAGTTCACTATCGCGGACATCTTTCAGCACTTCGCCCTTTGGCGACATCCTGAATTCACTAAAGTCTCTCTCTTTATCCGAGAGAGCCCTGGCCGGACTACGGACGGGAAGGTTGAGATGCGGACGGCGAAGAAATTCAACACCCACCCACCACCCACTTTGTAGCCACTGTCGATGATTTAACCGACATGCTGAACTACGACTCCGAAGACATCGGCGGTATGGGCGGCGATGCCGAGACGAACAAGACCAGCGCCCTACAGGGGCCTTTGGAAGGCCACCTCGTCATATGACATGTATATGGTGGACATCCCAAAAGATGGGAATGGCGATGGAACAACGGAGGATGACCCTCCAAGAAACAGCCCGAAGCGCCCGGCGTCGTGGCGCCCGCTCTAAATCCCGCCACAATAAAAGCGGTGATTCCGGCACAGAGATAATAACGCCCGGACAAGGTGCGAAGAGCCCCTCCAGCGAGGACTTCGGCGCGGAGGGGAGAAGCAAGCCCGAGCAGCGGTCTGGCAGAAAAAAGAGGTTGAGGGCGATAATTATGCGCCTCCCTCGAAGATGAGGCAAGCCTCGGCGACGACGAGTTTGTCGTGCACGATGATCCCGCCCGAGCAGGGAGCGTTTCAAACGCAGGCTTATAGCCACGACAAGCAGCCTCAAGAAAAAGCAGCAACAGCTTAGAGTTGATCAAGACACGCTAGGCTGACGGGTGGGTGAAGTCCTTGCGGCGAAGAGTATGAACTCGAGCAGCCTCCAAAAGCTACCCCAAACGCAGGCCGTTGCCTCGACTAGAGGAGGAAAAACCCAAGTCACCAGCGCATGACATGGAAGACCGGCCACCCCGTGGCCGCGATAGAGAGGCCTCTAGACCCGCCACTCAAGCCACACCCCGACGCCGCTCAAAAAGTACCAAGGCACGGGAAAACGCGCCGGACTTGCGAGATAGATTGGAGGTTAAGGCAAAACATACCAGATCGATCTACGGATCGCGTGGGCGCCCAAGAATGCGGGATGATTACCGTCCACGCTGGATACAACAAAACCGGCCGGGTCGAACCACGATGAACAAAGCTCATATGAGCTACGTCGTGATATAGCCCAACTGAGGCGCCCGACACCCACTATGCTTCACGGATGAAGTAATGGATCATCAAATCCCGAGGGCTTCAATCCGTAAACATCGAATCATACGATGGTACCACAGATCCATGATGCGGATCGAGGATTATCTCCTCCATATCCACATGGCCCGCGGTGATGATCTACATGCCATCAAATACCTGCCTTTCTAGCTTACAGCACCAGCTCGACATTGGCTCAATAGGTTACCAGAAGAATCTTTTGGTTGTTGGGAGGAGATTGAAGCTGCATACCTTGATAACTTCGTGGGCTCATATGTGCGACCACTAGACGCCGATGACCTTAGCCACATAATTCAGCAGCCAGAAGAATCGGCGGAACAATTACGGACTCGGTTCCTAACAAAGAAAAATCAAATCTTTGACTGTCCGGATGCAGAGGCCCCTGCAGCCTTCAAGCATAACATCCGCGACGAGTGGCTTGCCCGGCACCTAGGACAGGAAAAGACGAAATCTATGGCAGCCCTCACAACCCTCATGACTCGCTTTTGTGCGCGAGAGGACAGCTGGCTAGCCCGAAGAAACAACTTGGCCAAACATCCTGATAGTCCGGATACCAAGGACAGCAATGGCAGGTCGCGTCGCAACAAGAACAAGCGCCGCGTGCGGCAATATCTGAAGATACGGTACTGTCAATGCTGGATTGAGGCTCTAAACCCGGTCGTGGAAGAAGCCATTCAAAAGAAATACCGGGGCCCATCCAACTTGGACATCATACTCGTTCGCTTGTGACAAATACATGGCACCACCAAATAACCAGTCAATCACTCCCACAGGGATTGTTGGGTGTTCAAGCAAGCGAGCAAGTTAAGTGCGAACTCAATGACAAGGGGCTGCATAGCGGCGACGAGGAAGAGCCCGACCGCCCGAACAATAGAGGACATAAAGGTTTTCCCACACAAGTGCAGACGGTGAACATGATATATGCAACCCACATACCCAAAGGGAGCGGAAGCGTGCACTACGGGGCGTATATGCGATGGAGCCGATCGCCCCAAAGTTCAACCCATGGTCTTTCGCCCGATCACCTTCGATCGAAGGACCACCCCAATAGCATCCGTCAAAGCGGCTTCGCCGCATTGGTTCTTGACCCAATTATTGACGGATTTCACCTCACCCAGTCTGATGGGCCGGCGGTAGCAACTGAACCTGCTTTATCTGGATAGAGTGCGCAACATGGGCGTAGACCCCTCAAGGATTAAACCTACAAAGACGACCTTTAAAGGCGTCATACCGGGTGTAGAGGCCAATTGTACAGGCTCAGTCACACTCGAAGTGGTTTTCGGATCTCCGGATAACTTCCGAAGAGAAGAGTTAATCTTCGACATCGTCCCATTCTGCAGCGGCTATCATGCACTGCTCGGACGAACCGCATTTGCAAAGTTCAATGTGGTGCCGCACTACGCATACCTCAAGCTCAAGATGCCGGGCCCTCGAGGAGTAATCACGGTCAATGGAAACACCGAACGCTCTCTCCTAATGGAGGAGCACACGGCGGCCCTCGCGGCGGAGGGGAAAAGCAGCCTCTCACGGCAATTCTCGAGTCCGGCCACTAAGCGTCCGCACACCGCCAAGCGCGCCCGGAGTAACCTGCAACAAGACCACCTGGCATGATTCAAGCACGAGTAGCAATCCGGCCCCAACCCCAGCCCTCGCGAAATTGCGATGCTAGTATTACGCGTACATAATTACGCTCTGGAGATTCCATGGGCACATGGGGAGGGGCAAGACAACGGCACGCCAAGAATGCGGCTCGACCGCACCAGGGGCTCCCGTTTGTGTAACTTCCTTTTTCTTTTTTCTTTTTCTTCCTTTTTTTTACTTCCAGGACTCCGTCTTTGAGAAGTCATGTCCGGCACTCGAATCGCCGAACTCATGATGCAACAGCCAGGGAAGCGGAAAGCCACGTCAACTGTTCAGGTGGTCTCTATTACGAGCATTATACCTGTTTTACATATCATCCAGCAGCTTACCCACGGAGAGGACATGTTAGATAGTCCCATCCCTTGCTTACCGCACTATTTGTATCGTTACGCTTCCATTGCAGTACCTTTTGAAAAAACAATACACAACTTTTGCTTATTATTGCTCTATTTCCTTTATATATACATGTGTTCATTTCATGACATGTTGCAACCATACACTTTAGTGCAGCCAATACACCAGAGCTTAAGTATCCCAAAATTATGGTGTGATAAGTCCGAACACTTTCACAAGTGCGGCACCCCGAACTTATAGCATTATATGAATTGTCTCCGAATCATGTCTTGGGTCAATAGTTGGGTTTGCCCGGCTCCCATGTTTTGGTACCTTACGTTCCGCTATATCGGCTAAGGTAGCGCTGGGAGAACCACTGCGATTGTGCCCCGGTTGAGCTGGGTTGAGCACCTCGATTGGAGAAAGCTAAAACTGACCGTCATGATAAAGGCGAGAACCGATCGCTGTTCGAGAGGTTTTTCGGGTCCCTAAAGACTTATGCCGCTTAGAGCGAGGAGTCGGCATTGTCCGCCAAAGGCGTGGATAAGCGCCCGAACTCGGTCTTCCGAATACTAGGGGCTTCACTAAATTTAAAATTATAGAATTCTATGGCTAAGTGAGAGTGTTCAAGCATTATAAGTCCGGTTGCCTTGTTCGTTGTGTTGAGCGCCTCCCTAGATGGACCCAAGAATGGGAACAAGAGTGCTCAAGTTTATCCCGAACACCCCAAAGACTGTGGCATGGGGGCTGAAGCCAACGACTTGCCATCTCTCAAATTTGATAAGCGGCCGCATAGAAGGTAATATTTTAAATTAATAAGCATTGCTTAGCGCATATGAACAAGTTTTCAGCGTCTGAGGATAACAAATGCGAGTTTATTCAAAAATTACATCTCTGGAGCACTCATCCTCTATTCGCGGGCACCCTTGGAGGCCCTCATAGTACATTTGGGCGTCACGATGCTCATGGCCCTTCGGTGGCCCGTCCGTCACAAGCCTCTCCGCATCCAGCTTGCCCCAGTGCACTTTAGCACGGGCAAGGGCCCAACGGACACCTTCAATACAGACGGAGCGCTTGATGACTTCAAGCCGCGGACAGGCATCCACCAGCCGCTGCACCAAGCCAAAGTAGCTCCCGGGCATGGCCTCCAATGGCCACAGCCGCGCTATAAGGCCCTTCATGGCCTTTTCGGCGACCTTACGGAGCTCGACCAGCTGTTTCAGCTGGTCGCTAAGGGGCACCGGATGGTCGGCCTCAGCATACTAAGACCAGAACACCTTCTCTGCGGAGCTCCCCTCCTGGGCGCGGTAGAATGCGGCACCATCGGGCCTTTTCTGGGGCAAATCTGCGAATGCTCTGGAGAGCTCCAAATCCGGGTAAGTAATGGTAATTGGTATTACATTCTTGCTTTGCGTAAAGAATGCCTTACCCGCCGCTATCTTCTTTAGCGCTTCAATTTCTTGGAGGGCTTTTTGGGCCTCGGCCTTAGCAGCTTTGGCACTCTCAAGAGCCGAGGCGAGCTCGGACTCTCGAGTCTTAGAGTCACGCTCCAAACTCTCGTGTTTTTCCACGAGAGCTTTGAGCTCTTTCCGGAACTTGGCAAGCAGCGCCGCCCCCTTCTCTCGCTCGGTGCGTTCCTTGAGCCGCTTTGTTTTCGACCCACGGACACCGCTTCCTTGAGGCCGCCACCTCGTTCGTGGCCCCTGCAGTACCCATGTTATTCCTGTTATTTTTCGCAACCAAAACCTTTTCTATAAGGTATTTATTTAATAAGGTATTACTTACCTTCCTTGTCCTCGAGCTCCTTCTTGGCTTGTCCGAGCTCGTTCTCGGACCGCTCGAGGTTCTGCTTCAATACATTGACATCCGCAGTCAGTGCGGCAGAGGTCAGCAGTGCAGCCTGCATTCCCATATTGACATACTTATGCTAGACTCCTGCGTATATCTTTTTAGATCCTTAGTCCGGCTTTTCTTTCCGAACACCGAACTAAGCATCGAGGCCTCTTGTCTATGCGGTTATATTTTAACATATTCTAAAACTTACCTCAAAGCATGTTAGAAGGCTGGTACAGGCTTGGGTCAGTCCGCTCTTGGCGGATCGAATCGTCCGGATCACCGCACTCATGACAAGGTCCGGTGTTCCTCCTCGACGGAAGCGCTGTTAAGCGCCTCACATAAGCTATCCGGTGCCTCCGGTTGGGACGGAGGACACCGGCGTCTTACCCTTCTTGCGAAGGATCCGCTGTCCAGGACTTTGGAACCGTGATGGTTCCGGCATGGAGTCCGGACGAGGTCGGGCTTAGAGCCCCTAGGGATCTTGCCTCCCAGCGTGCTGAGTCCCGGAGGTCGCCTTGTGGCACCTCTGCGCTACCTCATCTTGACCAAGCCCCTCTTGGGGCCCCCTTGCATCGCCCACGCTGCGTGAGGCGAGGAGGCGGCCGGAAGCGGCACTCTCCATTTCCGACGAGCCCGGGGACTCACTTTCGATGAATCGGGGAACTTCGCCCTTGGGCGGGCTGCACGGTTGTTCAACATTAGAGAACACTCTACAATAATAAAAAAACCATGGGTATCCGGACACTTACGATCTCGCCAGGGGCTTGGCCCTTGTAGGCCAGTCCTCCTCGTCATCGTCGATGTTGGTGGAGAAGTCCGGAGGAAGGGTTCTTCCCTTCTTGGGCCCTCCGGCCTCCCCAGCTGGGGCAACCTTCCTTTTCTTCTCCTCCCCCGCTGGGGGAGGAGCTTCTTCTTCTTCCTCCTCATCTTCAGGAGAAGATTCCACTTCGGAATCTGACAGCACCTGGCGTCGGGAGCTCCTTCGAATTCCCATGACCTCCTTCTTGGCCTTCTTCTCCGGCACCACGTACGGCGCCGGAGCCAGCAGCCCCGTCAATCGGGCGTCCGCTGGGTCTTCTGGCAAAGGGGCCAGACAGTTAATCTGCCCGGACGTCTTCAGCCAGTCCTGTCAAAGATTAGGGAGTTTTAGATCCCACGTAGAGTCAATCTATGAAAAAAGAGTCCCGTAAAGGGTAAAATAACTTACCTCGCCGGCTGGACACTGCGAGTTGTACCCGCGATATTTGGTAGCGGATGCTGGGGCTTCGGCGCCCTTGAACAGCACCTTCCAGGCATCTTCGTACGTAGTGTCGAAGAGCCGGTTCAAGGTTTGGTGCTGTGCCGGATCGAACTCACACTAGTTATAGGCCCGTTGTTGTCATGGGAGAATCCGGCGGATGAGAATCCACTGGATTACGTCGACAAGCCTAAGATTCTTGGCCACCGAGGTTTGGACGCATGTTTGAAGTCCGGATGTCTCGTCTGAATTCCCCACGTCGGGCCGTCTCTTTCCATGGCGAGAGCCGTGTAGGGAAGCTAGATCTGAATTGGGGCCGCCACCCATTTGGTGTTGCGGGGCTCGGTGATGTAGAACCACCCGATTGCCACCCCTTTATTGTCTCCACGAAAGGCGCCTTGAGCCATGGGACTTTGGCCATCTTGCCAACCATGGCGCCTCCGCACTCCGGCAGCGGCCGCCCACTACCTTCGGCCGGACGTTGAAGATCTTCAGCCATAAGCCGAAGTGGGGCTGGATGCAGAGGAAAGTCTCGCACACGACGATAAACGGCGAGATGTTGAGGATGAAATTCGGGGCCAGGTCATGGAAGTCCAGGCTGTAGTAGAACATGAGCCCCCGGACAAAGGGGTGAAGAGGAAAACCTAGTCCACGGAGGAAGTGGGGGAGAAACACCACCCTCTCACGGGGCCCAGGGGTCGGAATGAGCCGCCCCTCGCCGGGAAGCTTGTGCGCGATGTTGCCGGACAAGTATCCGGCCTCCCGCAGTCTGGCGATGTGCCCCTCCGTGACGGAGGAGGCCATCCACCTGCCTCCCGCTCCTGACATGATTGGAGAAAGGTTGAGGTGGGACGTGCGGACTTAGTGACTGGAGCTCGAGTGTGCGGAAATGGATAAGCAAAGGAGGAAGAAAGGCGCGGTGAAAAGGTGGATCCTTATCCCTTATAGGCAGACGAAGCTATCGTCCCCACCAACTGGTAAAACTCGCTTATTTCCCAAAGCGCCATAATCAATGGCGCGGATGGGTTACCCACGTCCGTGTTATGAGAATCCCGGAATAAGGGGGGCACGATCTATGCTTTGATAAGACGTGCCAAGAAAACCGCCTCGCTAAACACGCTGAGGTGGGAACAGTAAAAAAATGATTCATATAAAGGCCTTGCCGTGGTGTGATGTCACGCTGCGGAATACGTCAGCAGATCTGTGCAAAAATTATTCTCCCTACGATGTTATGTGGAACTTGTTTTGTAGAGCCGGACACTATCCTTGTGTTCAAAACTTCCTATGAAGTATTCGGAGGAGGAACCCGCCTCGCAATGCCGAAGACAATCAACGCGCCGGACTCATCGTCATTGAAGCCTGGTTCAGGGAGCTCTTGAGGAGTCTGGACTAGGGGTGTCCGGATAGCGGACTATCATCACGGCGGACTCCAAGACTATGAAGATACAAGATTGAAGACTTCGTCCCATGTCCGGATGGGACTTTCCTTGGCGTGGAAGGCAAGCTTGGCGATACTGGATATGTAGATCTCCTACCATTGTAACCGACTCTGTGTAACCCTAACCTATCCGGTGTCTATATAAACCGGAGGGTTTTAGTCCGTGGGGCGAACAACAATCATACCATAGACTAGCTTCTAGGGTTTAGCCTCCTTGATCTCATGGTAGATCTACTCTTGTACTACCCATATCATCAATATTAATCAAGCGGAGTAGGGTATTACCTCCATCGAGAGGGCCGAACACAGGTAAAAACATCGTGTCCCTTGTCTCCTGTTACCATCCGCCTAGACACACAGTTCGAGACCCCCTACCCGAGATCCGCCGGTTTTGACACCGACATCAGCCATTTCAATTGGACGGGGTGATGGCAGTATCTGTGGGAGTAAAAACACGGTCTTCAGAAAAGATCGTGCTACCTGTTGTAACATCCCAAATTTTCAATTTGGAATGTTATACATAGATCATCATTTGCATATCATATTTTATTGCATTTTGGCTCAATCCTAGAAATTTTACGCAACTCAAGGACCCACGGAGAGAGTTGGAGATTTCATTATTTTCATATTTGAGTTTTTTCAAATTTTGAAAATAGGATCATTTGGTTTTATTTATTTTATCTTCAATTATTTATATTATCAAAATATGAGAGAGGGAATAAAATGACTTTCCCATAATAAAGAAATATTGAAGACTTAATAAAAAATCAAATAATGTTTTTATTTGGAGTTTATCGCTAGTTTATTTGAATTTAGGAAAAATGCGCGTTTTTCGAAATTGCATTTAGGCCCCAAATAAATGTTCATCTTGTCCGGCTTGATTTTAGAAGCCGGGGAAAAATTATTTCGGGATTTTTGGAGTCCGTTTAGTATTTCTTTCGTTTGTTTTTTCTGCGCGAAAATTATTTAAAAAAACGAACCGACTATTGGTAGTGTGGCGGGACTCACTTTGGCCGGGTCTTTAAATAAGCGCCCGCCGGGCCGCCTCATTGACCAAGCCACGCCGCCATGACCGCCCGCGCCTAACCCTAACCGCCCGCGCGCCGCCGCCACGACCATACCTTGTAGGTTGCCGCCGCCGCCGTTTTTTTTAGAAAAACCGTTCGGTTTTTCCGTCGGTTTTTTTAGATCCGTTTTTTTATTATGTCGGTTATTTCTTGGTTTAGGTTAATTAGCGAGCGTTCGCTCGTTCGTTCGTTTTAACGAACGCCTTCATCGTTTAGATCCAGATAACAAACGTTCGTTCGTTAATTTGTTCGTCGTTTTTCTTTTTCTTGGATTTATTCCGCGATTTTTCTGATTGCGATTTCTGATCTGATTTTCGTTTTAGTATAACTTTTCGCTCGTTTATCGGAATCAGGCGATTCAAGCGCCTAGAGTTTCGTCTCGAAACTCTCTTTTCGAATAATCAACTCAAACAAGTGTTTGCCTCTGTAAAATTGACTTAGGTCCAGATTAGTAAACGAAGCTTGTTTCTTTCGCCGTTTGACTTTCGTTGCTTCGCTCGATCTGATTCTTTTTGCAAACCGGAGTTCTTGAGTTGAACTTTATGGTTAGATCTTTTATTTGAGTTTTACCTGTGCATTAGTTGAGTAATCATTGTATGTTTGTTTGTTTGTTTGCGATAGAGTACCCGGAGTGCGCCGCTTGCTACTTTGAATCTCTAGGTTTCGCGGATCATCAGCAAGGCAAGTAACACTTTGATTATATCCCTTTTATACCCATTTTTTATGCATTAGACCAATCCTCAAACATTGCATGATTAGGATCTAATTAAATTGTGGGTTTTGGGAAAGTAGTTGAGGTAGTACCTATTATCTATTTTATTATCAAACCCTTGGGAGTTACTTCTACGTTTTCTTATAATGACATGCTATGCTAGTAGACGTGGATTGGGTGAGTGTATCCATGACAGATGTGAGATTGTTAATTAATGGTTTATTTAAGGTGGCAACTTAAACACACATCTGGGTGGATTAAGGTACACAGGTATTCCGGGATTACTGTTTCTTGTTGGACCGCCACCCAGGCTCAAAGGGATCATGAGATTATTCATGCTAGAAACTTCCGTGTGCAGCCACAAGCTACTATGGGCTCTAGCATAGTTGACTAAGTCATGCAAACTCTTACAGTGGTGGACTAGCAGATGTAGGGGATGTAGGTTGGTACTGTCTACCCGTTCGTAAGGTGCTAGCGCTTCTGAAAGACTATGTCTCGGTCATCCATTTCGCAAACACCATGTAGTGCGAGAATCCCAGCGGAGGAGATCGAGTCTTGTGGGGAAAAGTGTGCAAACCTCTGCAGAGTGTATCAAACTAATCATGGTTAGCCGTGTCCCCGGTTATGGACATCTTGAGTATCTAGTACTTGGATTATCATGTGAATCTCATCATGTTACTCTAATTAATGTTGTTGGGTTTAATTGATGATGCTTAATTGGGATTGAGAATGTTGTCAACCATTCTCAATGTTTAACAACCACCATGATAGTTAAATAAAATTTATTCCTTTGCAGTAGGGAAAAATTGGCTTTACGCAAAACTATAACCATAGAGCTTTCCACCAGCCATATATGCATGTAGTATAGCATTGCTCTTTCATATTACTCTCTATGTGTTACATTGCCAGCATATTCCATGTCTTTGACCCGTTTCGGGCTGCAACTTTCATGTTGCGAGACTTTTTCGAACGACGAGTAAGGTGCCTTAGGTCGTGGTTCTATACTCAGTGATGCCGTTGGAGTTGATGGACTCGCTTATCTTCCAAGCCTTCCACTGTTATCATTATTAGATGGCCTTAAGCCATATATTTATTGTAATAAGTTCTCTTTTGAGATGTTCGATGTAATAAGTGTGTGATTGCTACTCTGTTATAAATCCTTCAAGTACTGTGCGTGTCAGCATTACTGATCCAGGGATGACACTGATGCACAGAGATCAGACTGTTTGAGGTCTGGTCGCTACACCTGTCGATGGAGATATAACTACGATTGTACTTTCCCAAGAACCAGCCCGACCACACATAACCCAGACTCATGCAGATTGTACCCCTACCCAGTTGGACAGAGAACCAGCTACACCCCTTCTAACTCCAACCCTAGCAGATAGTAACCCAGTTCCTGTTGACACAGCACCGTCTCCACCACAGAGCACCCAAACACGAGCAGTTAGTAAGGCAACTGAAGTGCCCAAAGCACGAGGACCACCACTCCGAACCCCAAGTCAACGCTTAAAGCAGAAGAAGAATTGTTCTCAGGTCAGGTTCCGTAGCTATGGTTCATACTACTTTGCTCTTGCATCACTGAATTTACTCATAACAACTAATTTCAAATTTGAAGGATGCAATTGAAACTCCAACGGTGCAACAAGTATGTTTTAAACCTTTTTCTTTAACATGTTTGTTGTTGTAACTTGCTCTATGTTGATTTCAGTTTCAATTGAATAAACAGTTATGTTCTCATGCCATGCACATTACAAGTGTTGTTATTGATGTGCAGTTTCCCACACTTATATTCTGTCTATGCCACTTTGTCTTAAATAGATATGATAAGAACTATATCTATCTTGATTTGGCAACAAAAACTAGAATGATATAGACCATACAGTGACCATACTACATAGATATATGTTTGTTTCATGCTGTTATCTTGTCCACCTTACTACTGAACTGGTTTACCAAAATGAGTTTCATATACTACATTGTAAACATGTGATGTGTTTGTTTGTTTCTCCTTTAGAACGCGGATAAATTATTGGAGAAGAGTACCCTGTTATGCAATGGTAAAGGAAGTAATGCAGATCAGGTTCAAGATAGTGAGACATCCCTGTTGTTCTCCAAGAAAGCTGATAAAAACTATATTGAAGACACTGAGACAACCCCAAAGTCCCGTCTTGATATAGTGTTCAAGTTACTAGCTACTATCACTGGCACCAAATTTCTTTGAACTCATTTGCTGAATCAGTTAAACTTCTTGAGCCTCAACTTCAAGTTGAAATACATCGATCGGATGTTATGCGACGTGAAGGCGAAGGACCGAGGAAGTCCTGCAGAATTCAGATGCATACTTTACGGTGCAATGGCAAGTCTTTGGAGGATTTAAGCGCCAAACAAGAGAAAGTTAATAAGCTTGCTAAGCATCTTGCCCGACATTATGGGTACCCGGGATATTTTTCTTGATCTCTTCAAGTGGTTTCAGTTACGGACTTGTTTTGTCTTGCGGCGTTTATATGTTGCTTTGTTCCCTATATTTGCACTTGTGGCGAACTTTGATGCCCAGTGGATGTAATATGTGTAATAGCCGCGATAGCCTAGCGTAAGTTGCTTGCTTATGTATTTCCATTGTCTTGTTTATTTGTTTTCTTATAGTCAGTGCAGTTCTTTTTCCGCGGTTTGCTTGTGGCCGGAATAGCCTATTTTTTAAAAACTAGGCCACGTTAACAATGGGCTACATATTTACTGTAGTTAACATGGGCCTCCTACGGGCCGTAAAAACAATGGGCCTTCTAAGGGCCGTAGAAACAATGTGCCTTCTACGGGGCGTAGACACAGTGGGCCTTCTACGGGCAGTATCATCAATGGGTCTTCTACGTGTCGTATGATCGGTTGGCCAAACATGGGCCAATAACAGACCACATTATGGCCGTAAATGGGCTAGAGTTGAAATCGTCCGTTCATGGGCCGACCATAATGGGTCGTCGTTAATAGGCCGTATTTGATGACGCTATGAAAAGGGCCCAACGTATTAACGGGCCGATTGTAACCACGAGCTGTATTTGGCCCACAAGCAGAAAATGACAGTAACGGGCCGAAAGTAAATGAATGCTGGAAATGAGCCCAAGCATAAATGGGCCCTGAGAAGGCCGAAAGATAACATGGGCTAGAAACAGCCCAACGGAATAATGGGTCGTTAATGGGTATAAAGTGATACATTGTTCATTACGAGCGAGTTTTACCACAGGCCGTTAATGGGTCGAGGGTTACTAAGGCCTCATATGGGCCAAAAGACGTCATGGGCCATACATGGGCCGGAAGTTAAAACTGGATGGGATTATATTGGACGGCCCAGATGACGCTACTGGGCCTAATTCGGATAGGCCGTAAATGGGCCCTGGGTTAGCAGGCTGTAAATGGGCTATATGCGAACAGGCCGTTAACAGGCTTGTCGTAGGCCGGCCCGCCACCTTTTGACCAAGTCAAACAGGCCGACCTTTTCACAGGAATGGGCCTCTGTTGGGCCGTGCCACGTGTCGACGTATCATAGGCGCTTTGGGTCCAATGAGTGGATGACTTCTGTCCCAACGGTGAGCCGACACGTGTTTCCTCCAGCCAATGATGATTTTACACGTGGAAAATCCCCATTGGTCGGGGTTGTTAACGGGTTATCGGATCCAAAACCGGACATGATAGCTTAATGGTGTTCCATTACGGTGGATGCCACGTGTCGGTCACCCTTGACGAAAGCACTTTTGTGATGCGCTATTTATCATCATGGAAGTGGACACTTCTGTGATGATAATTTTGGTAATGTCATGGAACACTTCTATGACAACACAGGCATGACTATCTTGATTGTGTCATAAATTTGTCATGGATGTACATGCATGACAGAAAACGTGACCTACTGTGACAAACATGTATCATCATGGAAGTGTATTTTTTCTGTAGTGTGAGCATCGCGACTCAGGAGCTCCTACTGGCTCTCCAGCCCTCACCCCATGGCCTTGACCACGGCACGCGACCTGGCATACCAGCGGCGGCTGAGCTCGCTCGAGGGCCGGGACCTGAGGACGCAGAGCATGAAGGAGGGCATGGAGAAGAGGGGAAGGCTCGCATGGACCTGGCCTAGCTACGCATTAACACAGCGCATCGCAAGGAATCGACCCCAGACCGCCAAGATAAGTCCCGAGCTCAGATCGGCTAATCGTTGGAGCCTAGATGTCACGCTCGCCGCAGCCCTGTTGCACCAACGTCGCCTCCCTTTCTTACCTTACCACGGTTGCTTGAGCGCTAAAGGGGACCTCCTGAGCATCGCGCCTCACGGGCTCTTACTGGACCTCGGGCCGCTCACCTCCTGGCCTTGACCATGGCACGCGACCTGGCATACCAGCGGCTGCTGCAGGTAGCTTGGGGACCGGGACCTGTCAGCGTAGAGCAACGAGCCATCGCGAGGTTGGAAAGGGGAGACCGAGCCAAAATAGGACATGCATTCGCAATTTTTCATAACATGGATAGTATCAACAAAAGACATTACAGACCCTTTACACACCCCCACTGGGTACTTCTTCATTGCTCGCAACGAATAAAAGACGAGAACTTAGGGGAATCCTATCTACACCCCCACCCCCCACGGCCGACGCCGTCATCAACATTGGGCCGTGGGAGGCTGGCGCCAACCCCATCTAGCTCAGCGACGGCGATGGCTGGACGCTGCAGCCCTGCTCCGGGCGCGGCGAGAGCTCGGGGGCACGTAGCTGTCGTCGTTCGTCTCCCGAGTCTCGTAGAGCTCAAGAGAAGCCGCGGGCCGAGCGTGCATCGTCCTGGCGCTCCCCACCAGGGCAGCACTCCAGGCGGCGGCCCTCCGCATCGAAGACCTTGAAGAACAGCGTGGAGGCGCCATCATAATCAAAGTGGATCGGGAGGGCGCCCTCAGCACGGCAAACCCGCGCAACCTCGCCCCAGCCGCGGGTCATGAAGATCTTGCCGGAGGAGACCGCTTCAACCTTTGCTCCTGTCGCCGAGGCGTCGCAGTCGACATGCTCCAAGCAGAGCTCGAGGGGTCCCCTCGGCGGCATCACGTCGGAGAAGAACCGTGGGAAGTGGATCCAAGTGCTTGGGGGCATCGCCACCGACAACACGAGCTCCCGAGAGGAGCCCGCAGCATGGATTCCAGGGGCGACGGCGCGTGTCGCCATGGCGTGGCGGCCGCGATCACGGTGCGGGCGGCGCCACTCGTCGCTCCTTCCTCCTGAGCCCTCGGCTTGGGAGCATAAGGGCAGCGGATACCCTGGAGGCGGCCGTTCGCACCAGGGCCTCGTCACTTCCGCCCTCACGATAATGTCACGACGGTGGACAGGCCTCTTCTTCGGCGGAAGCGGCCCTGGCTCGTCGCTGGGAGCCTTTCCTTTCTCCTCGGCAGAGAACCTTCAGATCTGCGCCATTGCTACTAGCACAGGAGCAATGACGAAGAAGCAAGCGGACTGGTAAGAGATGGGCGACGGAGGCTCTGCCCCCTCCCCATTTATAGCAAGAGAAGGCCAACCAGCGCCTCCCATAATCGCAGGTAATGATGGTTTTCCCTTGCATGTCGCAGGGACTTTTCAAGTCGGGCAGTTGCCGAGGCAGCATGGGGAAGCGAAGGCGCCCACGTCCAATCAACCGCCACGCGTCGACCAGGGCCCGCGGCGCTCCGCACTTGACCTTTGGCTTCGCCTCGAAGCCAAGCCCGAGCACGCCTCGGGCCCGGGGGCTACTGTCGGTGTTCTTGAACGGGGGTCCCCAGACTTGCCTGCCTGCGGCCAACGGCGTGGCTCTATGCATGGGCTCGTATGACCCATCTTCATCAACAAGGCGTTCAAGACCCTCGTGAGGCGAACGACACAAGACCTCCTCAGGGGCAGCCTCACCAGGTTGGCTCGCAAGGGGCGGAGAGATCAAGGCGAGGCAAAGCTCGCAAGGTTCTCGTGACGTGAGCCATGACGATCAAGATTAGGCGGGCGCCAGCACGCGCGGTGTCCTTGTTGCCCCTTTGGTGCTAGGGAAGCGAGCGCAGGCGCGGAGGACCGAGGCGTCAAGCAAAGGTTTTCATATCGGTGCAACGAGACCAAGACCAGCAGGACGGCAAGAAAGAGGTCACCGTGGAGCCCAAGGTGGCGTCACCACCAGAGCCTTTTGCAGGCGAAGCCCGCTTTTGTCAGGATAAGTTGTACTAGCTGTCCCATTTCAAATTGGCCGTTGTTGGCTCCCTTCCCGCTCAATATTTGGGGAGAGGACCAGGGCCTATATAAGTAGAACTAGCCACCACAGCAGGAGACAACTCATTCGGAGGCATCTCATCTCATCTTGAGTGATCCTCATCCACAGAGTGCAAGAACACCTCAACCTCAGGAAGCTGTTCTTCCCCTTGTACTGTTCATCATCAGCCCAAGAGGCAATCCACCACCACCACACTAGAGTAGGGTATTACACCACAACGGTGGCCCGAACCAGTATAAACCATGTGTCCCTTGTGTTGCGAGTTCGTCGAGCTCGTCCGTGAGATCTTAGACGGCTAGGACGTGGATTGGTATGGGCAGAACTTCGCGCGCACCCCACAGTTCAAACCTTAAGGGTTTTGCCGGAACACGTGATCCGACAAACTCAACAAAATAACTATCGTGTGAGGCATAATCCAATTGAAAATTAAAATCAAGATGACAAGTTTCATGGTTAATATTATTCTTTATAGCATACATGTCATCACAATAATCATCATAGATAGCAAATTTGTTCTCATAATCAATTGGAACCTCTTCCGAAATAGTGGATTAATCACTAAATAAAGCCATGACCTCTCCAAATCCACTTTCATAATTATCACAATAAGATTCAACACCCTCCAAAATAGTGGGATCATTACTTCCTAAAGTTGACACTCTTCCAAACCCACTTTCATCAATATAATCATCATAAATAGGAAGCACGCTTTCTTCATAATAAATTTTCGCAGCAAAACTTGGGGGACTAAAAATCTCATATTCATCAAACATAGCATCCCCAAGCTTGTGGCTTTGCATATCGGTAGAAGCATGGATATTCAAAGAATTCATACTAACAACATTGCAATCATGCTCATCATACAAAGATTTTATGCCAAACATTTTATAGATTTCTTCTTCTAACACTTGAGCACAATTTTCCTTCCATCATTTTCACGAAAGACATTAAAAAGATGAAGCACGTGAGGCAACCTCAATTCCATTTTTTTGTAGTTTTCTTTTATAGACTAAACTAGTGATAAAACAAGAAACTAAAATATTCGATTGCTAGATCTAAAGACATACCTTCAAGCACTAACCTCCTCGGCAACGGCGCCAGAAAAGAGCTTGATGAATACTGCGCAACCTTCTTCTTGTAGACTCGTGTTGGGCCTCCAAACGCAGAGTTCTGTAGGACAATAGCAAATTTCCCTCAAGTGGATGACCTAAGGTTTATCAATCCATGGGAGGCGTAGGATGAAGATGGTCTCTCTCAAACAACCATGCAACCAAATAACAAAGAGTCTCTTGTGTCCCCAACACACCCAATACAATGATAAATTGTATAGGTGCACTAGTTCGGCAAAGAGATGGTGATACAAGTGCAATATGGATTGTAGATATAGGTTTTTGTAATCTGAAAATATAAAAACAGCAAGGTAACTAGTAACAAAAGTGAGCGAGAATGGTATTACAATGCTTGAAAACAAGGCCTAGGGTTCATACTTTCACTAGTGCAAGTTCTCTAAAAAATGATAGCATAATTAAATCATATAACAATCCCTCAACGTGCAACAAAGAGTCTCTCCAAAGTCACCAATAGCGGAGAAAACAAAGAGATTATTGTAGGGTACGAAACCACCTCAAACTTATTATTTCTGATCGATCTATAGGGCTATTCCTATAAGTGTCACAAACAGCCCTAGAGTTCGTACTAAAATAACACCTTAAGACACACATCAACCAAAACCCTAATGTCACCAAGATACTCCAATGTCACCACAAGTATCTGCGGGATTGATTATATGATATGCATCACACAATCTCAGATTCATCTATCCAAACCAACACAAAGAACTTCAAAGAGTGCCCCAAAGTTTCTACCGGAGAGTCAAGACGAAAACGTGTGCCAACCCCTATGCATAAGTTCACAAGGTCACGTAACCCGCAAGTTGATCACCAAAACATACATCAAGTAGATCACGTGAATATCCCATTGTCACCACAGATAAGCACATGCAAGACATACATCAAGTGTTCTCAAATCCTTAAAAACTCAATCCGATAAGATAACTTCAAAGGGAAAACTCAAACCATTACAAGAAGGTAGACGGGGAGAAACATCATAAGATTCAACTATAATAGCAAAGCTCGCCATACATCAAGATCGTGTGAAATCAAGAACACAAGAGAGAGAGAGAGAGAGAGAGAGAGAGAGAGAGATCAAACACATAGCTACTGGTACATACCCTCAGCCCCGAGGGTGAACTACTCCCTCCTCGTCATTGAGAGCGCCGGGCTAATGAAGATGGCCACAGGAGACGATTTCCCCCTACGGCGGGGTGCCGTAACAGGGTCCTGATTAGTTTTTGGTGGCTACAGAGGCTTGCAGCAGCAGAACTCCCGATCTATTTTTCTTTCTGGGGGTTTCTATATTTATAGGAATTTTTGGCGTCGAGAACAAGTAAGGGGGTCCATGAGTCAATGACAAGGACAAAGGACCCGCCCGGGGGGTAGGGCGCACCTGCCAGTCTTGTGGTTGGCTCGAGACTCTTCTGGCCCAACTCTTTTGCTTCGGGGGCTTCTTCTGGTCCATAAAAAATCACCATAATATTTCAGCTCGTTTGGACTCCGTTTGATATTTGTTTTCTGCGAAACTCAAAAACAAGTAAAAAACAGAAAGTGGCACTGGGCTCTAGCTCAATATATTAGTCCCAAAAATCATATAAAATAGCATATAAAACATCCAAAATAGATAGTATAATAGCACGGAACAATCAAAAATTGTAGATACATTGGAGACGTATTAGTCCTCAGTAGTTTTTTCATGAATATGGCATGGTAAGACATAACTTATTACGATTTGTCATACGAGCAGTGTGTGTTTGATGAAATACAGTACTCGTTCGAGAACTGTGCGTCGACGTATGCATAGGGTACGTAAGGCTGGTTAAGTACATGTAAACACTGTTGGTGCTACCCCACTTGTAAGCAGTTGTGCAAACACACGGCACATTGGCTCAGCTCTCTTCAACACTAGAAAAGTTGGCTATCGACCAACTAACAATCAATGAACTGTTGTCTGACATATAAGCAACTACGTATCTTGTTACACTGGTTCATGCAGTTAATTGAGGCCATAGTGTAAATTCCAAATGTTCACACGCTAGTCCAGCGTCCATGTGGAACATTCACATTAAACTCGGCTTCATAAAATACTTGAAAAGCATAAGTTAAGAAATTTTATACATCTCTATGATTCATAGAACATAACAAACATATACTTGCTCACAGCAAAAGACAAAGTTGTGAGAAGGTTTACAAATCAGGAGAAATCAAGCAAGGCTTCTCTGAGCAAAGGGCCTCCCTAGGCAGGCTTTAATTTCCTGGAGTTCACTCTGGTTTTTCTTGTTGCCACCATCCAGTGTTAGGTTCTCTCATTCCAGAATAACCAATTATAATTGTGTTCTCAGTTGGAATGCTGAACTGAACCATGTAGTGTACTGACCATCTGAACTTCTTGTGCAGTTCCACTAAATTTAAGTAGCGCTATTTGCAAAAATAAGCAGACCACAATGCCTCTTGTTTGCGCACATGTCCCAAAACCTCCCTGCAGCCGTGCCAGCTAGTCCTCGGTCCATGGATGAACTGGTAGAAAGTGCATTCTAGACTAGGATGCAGTTGTTTTCGCTCGTCCCTGCACTGCAATCAGGAAGTAAAACGTACGAATCAGCTTATTTTAGATTGCATTGGTCATTCTACCTAGTTACTACCAATGTAGGAATACCTGGAAGACGGGTGGTTAGTCAACGACGGCTAGGAATAGCCATCTCATTTTGTGCAGTTATACTAAAACTGAGGTGTGTACTTTTGATTGCGCAGATAGAAACAATATGGAGACAGACATCCCTGTTTGTACAAATATGAAATACGGTTATTTAAACAGTGACAATTATTTGTAGTGGCATATGATTAACAGCAGCGTCTATTGTGTTATAATTGGCACTACATTGATAGTATGAAAGTGCCCTTAAGTAAGTAGCACCACATCACATCAACACTACCACTAGATTAACATGCAGAACAATAGCATTAATATTACTGTCATGAGAGTAGCAGTTCCTCTGGGATGAAGCAATGTTAGCGGTGTGATATTTAAGTGTAACTGCAAAAACACAATTCATGGGAAATAAGGCAAGACGGAAGCACTTCATAAAATGGTGGTGGCATTGCTTCAATTTATCGACGGCACTATACCATTACTTAATAGTGACATTAGGTGGCATTGCTTCAATTTATCGATGGCACTAGGCCATTACTTAATAGTGACATGCTTCATGTGATTTTACATTAACGGTGGCAATATGGGCGCAGGGACAGCAGGGGCATAAAGTGGTGAGGCAGATGTGGTTGCCGAGAGCGGCAAACACTCAGGCAGCATGTCTGCATTTGTACCATTTTTTATCTCCTCGGTGACATTTTCCTATGTGAGCACAGGAAATCTAGACCTGCTCATTCTCATTTGCGTTATCCCCCAACACCCCTCATTTTCTTTCCTTTTTCGACCAAGAGACAGGTCCACTTTCCCCCACCCTTCGCCATCCACCATGCTTTCTTTGCCTTATCAACCAAGAGACCGGTTGGGTAGCCAGTATCTACTACCACTACTGCAGGATGCTGCTAACGCGACACTATTAGTAGAGACCCTACGACGAAACTGTGTGCGATGCAATAATCGCAAAAGGTGGTGTAAAAAAACGGTCAAAAAAGATGTAAAACCTTTGCGATGACGGATGCATCAAAGACGATTCAAAATTTAGTTGCGTGTGGGATAGGGGCATACGGTTCGGTTCAATGAACTGTTTGCAATGAGGCGGAACAAAAGAAACGGGCAGCCAGATGAAGGTGTGTGCGATATACATCATACGGTTCTCTTGGATGAACTATTTGTAATTAGCCAACACAAAAGAAACGGCCAGCTAGATCAAGGTATGTGCGATATACGGCATGTGGTGCACTTGGATGAACTGTTTGCGTTGAGACAACAGAACAAAAACGGTTCAATATAACAAGATGTGTGTGACACGCGACAAATAGGTCTGTAATAGGAAATGTGTGTGAAGACCGATAATAACACAGACAATTGCTGCTAATAAGACGTGTGTGTTGTGCGAAGGGATTGCATACAGAACAACAACATATATATATATATATACTCCCTCTTTTCCGGTTTATATGGCTTATCTCAAAATTTTAGTTTTCCCATTTTATAAGGCTCAATTTGGTTGTTTCCCATCACATGTTCAGATTCCAAGGTGCGTTAAATCATTGCATACAATTATTAAGAGAAAATTGACCAATGCATGTAATTTATGCATGCATGCATTGCAATTAATGCATTGGTGAACATACTTTTTTGAGAAAAATAAGAGCATTAATTGGGTGCTTTTGCAAACTACAAAAAGTATTCCACCACTCACCATCTACCTTGGTTGGTGAGATTTTTGAACTGAGCCTTATAAACCGGAAAGGAGGGAGTATACACACACACACACACACACACACACACACACACACACACTTATAAGGACATGGTTGCATAACCAAATTAAACATCCACTTACAGAGGTGGCTACTACAACCATGGCATTTCCACACACCAAAGTAAACTATATATTACATGCATGATTACTAGGATAAACGATCATCTGGTCATCATCTACTTCCTGTGATGCTTGCTCGATCCGGCCTCGATCCGGCCTCGCCGATTTGGGTAACGAGGCACATCCTCATGTCAACAATCCACATGTGCGTCTTGTAGCATGTGTACACGCTCTTGGCCACTAACTTGAGGTGAGGTTCATCCAGTTGCCGCATCCAGACCCTGTGCAAGGATACGGGACGTGCTCTGTTGGCATCCTGATTCATCTTTTCATAGTATGGGTCGTTGATGGCCGATGCGAGTTCAACCAGGGAGTCCTTCTTTGTGCCGCCCCAGTCCCTGTAGTGCTCACGGATTTCGACAAGGTTCTCACAGGTCAAGCCCGTAACCCTGTGCGCTTTTACATCGTCGGTTGTTTCCACTGTAGCGAACTTGTACTCGTTGATGTTGACAAACCTGGAGAAACGGTCGCAAGGCTCTGTGGACATGCAGTAGTGGTAGATGAGGACATGATGGCACACACACAACTGGGAGACGGCAACTGACGGTGTCCTGGACTAGGGGGTACCCACCACATCGTCTCCCGACCAGCTGGATCGGGCCGAGGACCCTCATGGCGGTTCGCTCATGGGCCAGTTCGGACAGCCCATGCCGCATACAAGGAGGATTCCACAAGACTTGGCGCCCAAGACAAGGACTCCTCTAAACCCTAGGCCTACGGTGCATATATAAACCGAGGCCAGACTAGTCAATAGACAATCTCATATTCATTACTACAATCTCATGGTAGATACATGTACTCTGTACTACACCCATATGAATACAATCAAAAGCAGCATGTAGGGTATTATCTCATCAAGAGAGCCCGAAGCTGGGTAAAACCCCGTGTCCATGTTACCATCGCTCCAAGATGCCTAGCTTAGGACCCCTACTACGAGATACGCCGGATATTAAACCGACAGCCACCTTCTGATCTATGTTGGGATGACCGGCGGTGTACTGGAGGTTGATGTGACTACCTTGTACTTGTCTCAAGCAAGCAACTGCTCAACGGTGTTGATGTAGTCATTCACCACGGTCGGGTCGATGGTGTAAACCACCAAGAGATCCATCTCCCTTGCGTGGGTCTCCACGTTATGCTCGCCGAACTCCATTAGAGCGCTGCTAGACATCCCCTCTCTATGTGTCATCGTGGGTGTGCTTGTTGTGTTGTGGGGCGCGATCGAAAGGTTGAAGAGACTAAGTTATAATGGCCGTGGGAATTAAAGGGGAAGCCGGGACGGCCTGGAATATCGGCACACCCTGATGGCAGTTCTAATTTGCAGCGCATAACTCCATCATGTCACATGTAACTGCATCGCGTGGCAACGCGCGCGGCGCAACCGCATGCATATGGGGCCCCCGACTTGATCGTGCACAGGCCCAATCGCTGGCAGAGCGCACGCAGAGGGATGCGTGCAGAGCGCTCCGCGGGCGCCTCAACGGTGAGCAACCATATATATGCATATAGTAGTTGAACACGCAAGTAAAAGCTGTCCACAAGCCGAGCGCGCCGACAGACGCGAGCAGAGCGTGCCCTGGCGCCTAACGGCGAGCAGAGCTTGCTGAGGCACGTGAGCAGAGGCTAGCACAGTGATACGTGGCAAATAAGATGAACTATGCGAGCTATATCGGAGACATAAAGCACGCATCAGATTAGAGTTGCGTGTGGGATACATGGAATATAGTTGATCCTCAAAGCTGTTTGTGACGGAATAAGCCATGTGTGTGTGGGAAAATGCTTGCTGGTATATAACCTTAAATTTAACCAACAAAATGTTAGTGCATGTTAAAAAAATATAACTAGAAACTATGTTCAAATACGAATCCAACGATATAATCTTTGGCGACATGCATTCGCATTTTATTAGTTAAATCCTAATTATAAACCAGGATGGGGGTATAGTATGTAGTTAAATCACAAACATTTTTTATTAACCGTATGTGTACGTGTCCTTTCGTCCTCCTCTCACACATCTTGTCACCCCGCTACCGCAGATGGCTTCGAACACAAGCTTGAGCAGCACGCGGGGCATTCTTTTGGCCAAACGGTGGTGAGCCTGTTCCCGCGCAAGCTTCCCGCCCGACTCGGTTAAATCTCCCCAAATCCCAATGCTTACCAGCCTACTATATAAACCCTCACAGCCGGCGAGTCCAGTGTCGCATTTTCCCCTCCCTCCCTTTAGCTTATCTCGTCTGCTTCTCACACAATCGCCAATGGCACCTCTCCGTCGTCGTCGATCAACCACTCCGCCATCATCAGAGGACAGCTCCAACTGGGAGGCTACACCATGGCGGCAGCGCAGGCCCTGGCGTAGTGTAGTGCGTGTGGCGTCCCTTCTGGGTGTGCGCGGAACACCCACCACATGCTCTGTCGCCGCTGCCCGTCGGTAGCTGTTGCCGGCCGCCGTTGCCGCCACACCACCGTCGAAAGCTAGGGCCATCGCCCATTCCGCCGCCGTGGCCCGAAGGTGCGAGGTGGCCGTCATGGCCGCCACCCCACTGCCGGCCATAGTGCCCATCACCCGCTCCGCCACCGCGGCCTGAAGGTCGAAGGTGGTGGTCGTGGCCGCCACCCCATCGTCGGCCGCCGTGGCCGCCAGCCCACCGTCGACCTCCGGGGTCATCACCCTCTCCACCACCACTGCCCGAAGGAGGGAGGCAGAGGAGGAGGCCCGCACGTGCATCGGCGACCTTGCGCGCTACATTGAGTTCTTGCGGGAGGAGGAGGAGCGCCTCGTCGAGCAAGCAAAAAGCCTTACCACAGTCGTGGCCGCAGCACACACAGAGGTGAGGAATCAGGAGATCTACGAGCAGTCCGGCCACTTCGAGAGTGGTCGTCTGGAGCAACAGAGGGCATTCGAAGTGAGCATCGCTGAAGGTGCAGCAGCGGCAGGCAGCGTATTGCAGCCGTCCAGCTCGTCGGTAGGCTCCTCCTCCTTTTCCTCTTACTAAGCGCGCTCGGCAGAGGAGAGGCTGCCGGAAGTAGTACAAAGCCCCTCCATAGTAGTACTAGTATTTAGGGGCTATTTTGTTCAGTTCATCTGACTATAGATGTGGTGGAAATGTACAACGTACTTAAAATTAGCTAGTATATATAGTTGAACTAGCTATTTGAGTATGTGGTTGGCAACCATTGGGGAAACGTTTGGTCGGTTCAGCTGTCGAGTTGAGCTGTTTGTATAAATTAAGAATGGCTGCTTAATCTATGCTTAATTACTGAATTTTGGTTGCAAAAATTAGAGAGTGCTAGTGATTTTTAGGCATATTTTGACAACGCGCAGTGTTAGAAGGATTGACAAATGGCAATGTTACTAGATCAACAAATGTCAATCTTTCCATTTTGACAAATGGCAATATACCCTATATGACAGATGCAAATCTTACCAAATTGTCTGTACGTGGTTTCACATGGGTCATCCGAAAAAACCGTTTGCATTGAAGGGAGGTACAAATCCTGCTTGCCAAATTTTCTCTTGGCTTAGCGCCGAAGTCTCGTTTTGCATACCTTACTTAATCTGGACCATTTGTATTGAAGAGATGCACAAATCCTACGCGGCGAATTTTCCCTTGGCTTACTACGGAAGACCATACCTCTCACTTTGCATATAGGTGTTTTATATAAAATGTTTGCGATGAAGAGCTGCACAAATCCTGCTCAGCACATTTTACCTTGGCTTACTGGGGAAGCTATCGGTTTACATACGGGTGTTCTATCTAAAACGTTTGCGATGTTAGAGTGGCAGCTATTTGTTTCAAAATGCCTTTGTTGGCTGTTATTCAAGGGTGCCTTCTCTCAAAATGGACAAGAAAAATACCACAGCATGTCGGGAGCCATTCCATGATAGCATGCCAAGTTTCATGAATTTCAGACAAGTTTTGGATTTACTATAATTTAAAAACCAGGTATCTCAATGTTTGCAGCCGAGTGACGGTGGCAGGGTATTTGACATTCATTCCCATTTCTTGCATGGGACCTAAGCATGCAACCAAGGACACAGATTTGAATTTTCAACCAATTTATATGCATTAGAGCATGTGCATGTAGTTCAAATTTGAATTATGCACGTAAATGCATTGAAAACTCGATTAATGTATAAAAATGTCCGAGCGAACCCCAAAAAGTCCCAAAATTTAACACAACACTCCTGTTGTTCTATGTTGACACTAGAGAAAAAATTGAAATCAAGAAGAGGCAATGGATATCATTTCATCCAGAAAGGTGAAACGTTCCCTACCGTAACCATGAGGCTTGTTGCGAGAAGCTCTGGTTTGTGAGAAGCTTATACCCCAACCTGCCCCAAATGGGACAATGTTTTTACCGCTGCATGTTGATGTCGTTCCATGATAGCATGTCAAGATTCAAGAATTTCAGACAAGTTTTCGATTTACTAGAATTGTAAAACCATGTATCTCAATGTTAGCGGCCGAGCGATGGTGGCAAAGGTGTTTGACATTCATTCCCATTTCTTGCATGGGACCTAAGGTTGCAACCAAGGACACACATTTGTTTCAACCCGTTTATATGCACTGGAGCATGTGTAGGTAGTTAAAATTTGAATTATGCACATGAATGCATGGAAAACTCTATTAATGTATAAAAATGTCCAAGCGAACCCCAAAAAATCCCAAAAATTGCACAACACTCCTGTTGTTCTATGTTGACAAGAGAAAAAATTTGAAAGTAAGAAGAGGCAACATATATTGTTGTGAGACAAGCTCTGGTTTGCAAGAAGCTTATACCATAAGCTTCCCCAAATGGGACAATATTGTTTTACCCCAGCATGTTGATGTCGTTCCATGATACCATGCCAAGGTTCATGAATTTCAGATGAGTTTTGTATTTACTAGAATTACAAAAGCAAGCACATCAACATTTGCCAGAGAGCCACGGTGCCGTGGTGTTTGAAATTCATCCCCATTTCTTGAATGGGACATAAGCATCAACCCATGGACACATATATATCATTTTACAACCCATTTTGGTGCACCGGAGTATGTGCATGTAGTTCAATTTTGAATTGTGCACCTGAAATGCCTAGAAAACCAAGTTAATTTATAAAAATGTCCGAATGAACACTGAATAATTCCAATTTTTTTGACGACGCACCTATAGTTGCATGTTCATTGCAGATAAAAGTTCTAGCAACTCAAACACCATCCTTTGCAGCTGTGACCCCATTTTGTAATTCAAATCAAGACAAAAAATCAAGTAGATCGCACACAGTTTATTATAACCAACCGTGTGAGATGCAGTACAAAATATCATGGAGCACCATCGGTTTATAGTACGCATACGGCTTACGCGAGAAGGTGCGTCGGCTACAGTCCACAGCCGGCGTGTCAAGCACACTAGCTCGCTCCCCAAATATTATTTCACTGTTCAATCATCGCCGGCGAAAGATGGGGCGTGGACCCGCTTCATGAGGGCAACTTCGGCGGCCCACTCCAGCAAGAGCGCGACCGCATCCGCCAGGCGCATGCTAACAAGCTTCATGAGCGTGGCCGCAATCTGCGACTGGGCGGCCTAGGCAGCCCAAACGGCCGCTGTTGCTTCTCACATTGCAGCAGCAACATCTGCCTCGGGGATAGCAGCTGGCGAGAGCGGCACAACAGCTGTCCATTCCGCATTGGCAGCCTTAGCCCTGTTGGAGGCCGCCCACGACCATGTCTAGGCCACCCATGCCTAGCTCATGGCGGTTACCACACAAATCAAACGAAGCTTCTCCGACAACGGTCGGCAACCCACGGCTGAAGACTTGGCAATCGCCGACAGCATTCGAGCAGTTGTCCGTTCCCGCGCGGCATACCTTGCCACGACGGAGCCCGCCCAAGCTAAGATCACAGCCGCCCATGCCAAGCTCGCGGCGGCCTATTCCTAAGATATGGTGGATGCGGATGGCGAGATGCTTGCCGAGTATGGTGCGATGGATGTCGTGGAGCCCCTTCAATAGGAGATCGTCGTGCGCGAGCTGGACATGGAGGCGGCGGCGGAGATCGACGAGCACCAGCCATAGTAGTACTCTTTGTTTTGTTTAATTAAGAGTGCCAGTCTTTAATTTGTTAGAGTAATGTTTAGGTTAGCTAGCTCTGTTTAATTGCTGAACTCGCTCAATTAAGAAGTGTTGGTTTGCTATAGTCTCCTTTGTGTACCCAAATTATGCAATGACGTGGATGACCACTATAAACAGGGAAATTCGAACCAAAATTTTTAACGTTCAAACTCATCACACACGGGTTAAGCTATCTGAATCGTTTATGATGTTCACATATCGTACACAGTGCTGACACTTTGCACGCCAGTTTTTTCGCTGAACCGATTCAAAATTTTCTGCTTCCGCCGAAATATCTACCTCCCCGCCCCTCCCCCTTACCAAAAGCCACATTTCCCCTATTTCCGCCTTCCTTTGCAAGTTGAAACCTTCACTCCTTGCTTGCAGCGCTGCCTCCTCACCAGCGACCCTTCTTCACGCTGCTCGGCCTCGTCTATCCAGGCAGGTAATCCACACCGACGCCCATCCTCCTTCCACATCCCACATGCCCCGACTGCCGGCGTGACACCTTCCACCCAAATCACCGACCCCTCCACCAAATAAGCGCCGCCCTAAGCCATGGTGCACGCAGTATAGCCATGACCTCAAGGAGCATTTGGCAGCGGAGAAGCAAATCACAGCCGCACGCGCAGATGAGGTCGCGATGGCTTCCATTCGTGCTGACCGCCAGATCTTGGAGGAGCAGCTCGCCATCGAGGCCACCTTCGACGCCTCGCGCGCCGATGCCGTGACGCGGTTGGCTGCTTTAAACGACAGTTCATGGCGTTTTCTCGAGGCCACCCTCGGTGCCTTTGACGAAGACTACGAGGTGTTTTCTCAGCATGCACGTGCTTACCTCAACTCAAGAGCCAGTAGGTTGGTGCCCGGAGCGGCTCAGGAAACTCACCACTACAACGAGGGCACCCACGATGCGGAGGCCTCTCCCTCTTCCATGTCCAAGGAGCCAATCAGCTTTGATATCTCTGCCAATGAAGAGTAGCTTGTCTTATTAGCTCACTATAAGGACCCATGTTCAGTTTGCTAGCTACTGCCTTTCCTTAACAAATCCTAGTGAATTGTGCTATAGAATTTTACCATGCAATCTGTTGCTCTAGTGTATATGTTCTATATGTCACGCAATGTGGTGCTCAGTTATTAACTATTTGGTTAATTAGTTGTTATGTTCAGTTAACTGTTTGGTTCAATTCTTCAAATGTGATGTTCAATTTTTCAGGATGCAATTTTGTATTGTCTTCCATAGGAGAAATAAATCGATTTTTTTTTACAAAATACATGAGAAACAAATAAAATTGCTACATTTCCAAGTTGTCAAGCATGCTTGGTGCGGTTAACTGTCTGATCTTCTAGTATGTTATACATTGTGCAATGTGGTGCTCAGTTAACGTGTGGTTCATTTGTTGTGGTGTTTAGTTAACTGTTTGGTTCGATTCTGCAATGCGATGTTCAATTGTTGTGGGTGCATTCTGTTATTGTATACCATGTGAGAAATAAATCGAATTTGGCTGTACTAAATACATGAGAAACAAATACAATTGCTATATTTCCAAGTTGTTAAGCATGCTTGGTTTGCTTAACTGTCTGATCTTCTATTAGGACTATGTTATATTGTGCAATGTGGTGCTTAGTTAATGTTTGGTTCATTTGTTGTGGTGTTTAGTTAACTGCTTGGTTCAATTCTACAATGCGATGTCCAGTTGTCGTGGGTAGAATTTTGTATTGTTGTGCATGTGAGGTAAAATCGAATTTGGCTGCACTTAATACATGAGAAACATATACAATTGCTATATTTCCTAGTTCTTAATCATGCTTGGTTTGGATAAATGGGTTTTCCATGTGGCTTGAATTAATCTGATGAATCTGCAATGTGCTTATTTTTCATCAACATATTTTACTAATAGCATGTGAACCCTCACTTAGCTGATCACTAACTATCTTATATGTGTTGCAGGGAAACAATGGGAAGCACCAAGGTTTACAATCGAGGTTTGCACATGGATGGTCCTTTGTCTAATAGCACATTATTGTGCAATTGCAGGAACCATTCTAATATTTAGGTTTTTAACAATTTGGTCTTGCACTTGTAGGTACTGCTGTCAGAGCTTTTGACCCACTATTCGACCCTTTTTGCATATGGGGAAATGAGTTGTTCATGAGTATAAGTCAAGTCAAGAAACTCAGAAAGATTGTTAGGATAAAGAAATTAGCGACAAAAAACAACAAGATCTTTTGTCTCCGCACAATGCGTAAGACATCGATTCAATACAAGATGGTACTAACTATTATACCTTGCCTTTTTTATTCTGTTGCCCCATTTCCAAAGATAGAGAAGATATTTACGCACATCCTTGTTTTCGTGCCTTTCCAAAGCAGTTCACTGATGATTACCTCTCAAACCACCTGTATGGTCAAGAGGCGAGGAAGGTATTCATACAACACCCACGGTTCAATATTAAAGTGTTCCTGAAGAGGACGAAGGATGGACGGTCAATCAGCCACAGGCATTGCCTAAAGTTGCAAAGACCTTCAACATCAATGAAGGCTCAATATTCGCCTTCTTCTTCAACAGTTTTCCAGATGAGATGCATCTGTCTATGTACCGTCTATGATGCTAATTTTGAAAGGTTATATATGTTGCATGTGAAACTTGGTATTGGTGCAGTTATGTAATGGGGTAGCTGAGTGCTGAAGCTATATGATGTTGTACTCTGATGTATTTCAATTATGAAAATGAAATATATTGTGTGCTTAATATGAAATGTCAATTAGATTAATAAATGGATTATTAATAATAGGATATTAGCCTGCTAATTGGGTTTTTCTATTGCAAATGGTTATTGAGAAAACACCATGGGCGATGACCTCAGGCAACGCACACAGTTTCTAGGAACAAACCGTGTTGGATTAATGAACAATCACACACGACACCTCTTGAAAACTTTTTGCGTTAGGCCACCTGGCGCAAACATTTACCACATCAAAACTATGTGTGATGGACAGCCTTTGTCACACAGTTTCTTCTACGCACCGTGTTTGATGCATTCAATAACGCAAATGATAAAATTGTTAATACCGTGTGCAATGGAAATGCTATCACAAACGATTTAACGGGGAAAATTGTGTGTGATGTACCTGCGAACAGAAACGTTTTCCTAGGAGAGACTGTGTGGGATGTATATTCAAACGGAAATGTTTAGTGGGGACTGACTGTGTGAGATGAACTTACTACTGGGAACGATTTCGCCTGTATAATTGGATTTTTTTAGCACTACTATACATATAACCATATTTGATCGCTCGTCGGTCGCACACGACCTCATTTTGTCGAGCATGTGTGCCAGGAGAGCATATCCCCGACAGTTTCTGGGTCGTGTGGGAAGGACCCCCTATCACAGTCACTCATTAGGCGATGGTTCCAAATGCCGTCGCAGAAAGGGGTTAAAAACCGCTTGTATAGGAACTCGTTGTACTAGTGTACTTTCCCCCATTTCCTCTTAGAACCAAGTCCTAGATTCATGCTACAGTTTTCCCACTTTCTTCCCTGTTTGACCAACTGTTAGATTCGACTGTATGAACTAGCTTTACCTCTAATAATAGTAAAAGTCTAGATGGCTTTGGACAGCCGATGGAAGTAGAAAAATATCCACACGTAGCCACGTGGGGAGTTGGGGCAGTAGAGAAAGGCGGGTTTCGAAGGAATATATACCTGAGGGTCGTCGGCATGTGGCAAAGACGGTGTTGGGAGGCTACATCATGGCCACAATACCACAGGGAGAAAGAAGGGGTCGGAGGCCCTATCGAGTCGGCGTTGTCTCGGAGAGAACAACAGGGCCGCCGATCAGGACGCGCGGGCATCTTTTAGTCCCCTCCCTCGCCGCCGACAACCGCATGAATGCTGCACCTACACCCCTACCCCCGTCGAGGTGGTTCGGCCGGATTTGTGACCAGCCGTGAGTAGAGAGAGTGTGGCCACCTAAGTCTTGCATAGATCTGGAGAGCATGAGAGAGTGAAAGAGAGGAACCCTAGTAAAGCAAGCACCGAGGCTCCTGCTAATATATACAGTGAAGTGATTTTGTTGTACCAGCCGTTATTAAAATGAATACAGGTGAACCACTATTTTCATTTAAAGTTCAAGTAAAAATAAAACTCGATCAATAACGTGCCACCGCGTCCAGGACGCACAATACTATATCATTCACGTGCGGTCCCCGACCCTCCACCAAGGTTAAAACTAGACTAGTCAAAATGTCAATTGGGATGCCTCTTTGTAAACAAATGCGCTCGTAGCTTTTAAAAAATGTGCGCCTACGTGTACCCGTGAGTGGGTGTGAGAGAACTAGAGCGTGTGTGCACCGCTTCTCTTCGTCAGAGTACAATATACTACGCCCAAAGAGCGTTCGCCACAAGAGAAATAGTAAAAGTGTGTGACGTGTGAGTTAAAATAAAAGGTGTGCGACGTTTTTTATTTTTTAGAAGTTCTGAGGGTAGGGTGTGAATAGCGCATATGTGTGTGAGGTCTACATACAGATAGAATGTAGGTGCGAGAGGACTCGGGAGACTCGTAACTTGCTAGGGTGCGTGTGTGCATGAGAGAGGGGGGCACGTATCAATGCAATGCATGTGTCCATAAATCATATCTGACGAACGTTCGCCAGAAGCCGTTTCTTGAGGAACGCCGTAAGAACCATTAGATCGGCATCCGACAGTGTCAGTTTTGCCATGTCATTTAACAGAACAGCCACTCCTCCAACACACAAATCTTCCACATGAGTGTTAGCAACTGTCGTATGCTCCTCCCTCTGCTCCAAAATGTAGTGCATATAGATTTATTGAAAATTTGATAATCGCAAACTTTTACCGAGTTTCCGTATACCAAAATGCACATATAGAATACCCAGTATATATCATTTCATTCATCTTCGAGAGGTAACTATAAAGATGGGGGAGGAATGTACAAAGAAAGACCGTCGTATGACCTGCAGCAATTTCAACCATCCTTTGGTGTGGAGGAATATCATAGGAACTCTATATGATATGATTTTTATAGGATTTTTTCCTTTAATAGATTCATATACTCCACATTTCAAAGGAAAATAAACATGATATCATTTTTATAGCTTTAGAACCACTTGGTTCATATGAATGGATTCCTATACTCCCACAATTTCAAAGGAAAATAAACATTAGCGTATATTCGATAGAAAAGTTCCTATGATGTGAACCAAATGACATCTCTTTTCTAGTGCCACCTCCTAGGAATTGAGATACATGTCATCTCTAGATTCAATAGAAAAGTTCATATGATGTGAACCAAATGACATCTCTTTTCCAATCCCTACTCGTAGGAATTGAGAGACATGTCATCTCTTTCCCTACAACTTCCATGTATACATCTTCTCTATTCCTAAATCGCTAGTACAACCCACTAGTAGCTTTACAAGCACCACATCATCAATTCCTGCGTGTTACTCATAAGTTATTTCTTGCATTAGATTTTGTATTGACAATATGTGTTGGTCATGTGCACACATATGTAGTTCACATTCACATTTTTGTTAGAAATGTCATTCTTTTAACTGCAATTCATTTTTCCTCTTTGTATTACATTTTCATTTTAAGCATACATTCACTTCCCATTAGTTATAGATGTTTTTGAAGGGAATTTTCTGCATTATTTTGAGTAGAAAATTTCACGCGGCCGCGGGTATATCCAAATGCGGGGGCCACGCGTCATTGCCTTTCGGTCGAACCTACGTCCACAATTTTTTGTACTACATATATCTCCACTGGTCGCCGAACCCAAAATGCTGCCTCATTCCCGTAAAACCAAGTGTTAAGGCGTCGACTCGAACTCAATCCCTCTCCCGTTTACTACGCCGTGGCCCCGCATGCCGTAGTACTCCTACAAACCCTACCCACCGCACGCATCATTGGTTTTCTTCAAGAGGACGAGGGAGAAGCGAATCTGTAGTGGAGGCTCCTACCCTAGGATGCCCTAGGTAGCTGCCGCACGCATCATTGGTTTTCTCTTTTCTTTATGGTCTTGCGCCCTAAAGTGAAATGATGGTTGCTTCGTTCGTCTAGCTTAATGCAGGAAAGGTGGGGCTTTGTGATTTGACCCCTCATCGCTCATTTACTACTACGGCGGCGCTACAACCGGGGTGCCTCCAAGTCCAACCACTACTCCGAACTATAATTTGGTGCATCGCACGTGGAACAAGACGGTGGATGAGCCACATGTCGGCCAAAGGGGTCCTGTGTAACAGCCTGGATTTTGGCCCTTTTCTTTTTCTTTTAATTTATTTGGTTTTTGCTCTGTTTTTCTTTTTGGAGTGGTTCTGTGGCCTTGCCACCTGGGAAATCATCCTCAATCCCCCTTCCAAGTGGCTAATCATTCTCAAAATACTTCCAAGATCATGTCACTTCACTCCTTGACAAAACCCTAAATTCTTTTCTAGGGAATATCCCTTTTTCTATTAAAGGAATAACCCTATCTGCCCTAGGTTGTGAGGATACCTATATTTCTGTCCATCCAAAATTCCCAAATAATTCTCATAATTCCTCTGGGTCATATGTTGCTCAAATATACCCAAACATTTCCTTGTCCAGTTCAAAAATAATTCCCCAGTAATTATTCTTCTATTCTGTCCTAAATGGCACTTTGTGAAGGAAGTGTCATTTATATTTTCCTAGTTGATCCCAACCTCCTTGGACATGCTTATATGTCTAAATAATTGCCCCATGCACAAGTTCAAATTTATTTGCCTAGCCAATCTTCCTCAGTGATTTTTCAAAGTTTCTGTCAAAACAGAAGGCTTTGTGAAGGAGGTACTAGCTAGGAGTATCCAAATGAGTTGAACTTTTGCACACTCCTTAATGTGTTCATATTAACCCCCTCCACCCATTTGCAGCTCCATCCAACAATCTATGTGAGCACAGGAGCAAATCTTTGATTCTGTCAATATTTTCAGGTTGTGAAGCAAGTGCATTTTACATTGCTTCAAAAATCCTGATAATTACCAGATCATTCTTATACCCAGGTAACTTATCTCCACCCAATTTGGCATCATTTCATTGATCCATTTGATCATCAAAATTATTCCAAGTTTCTGGACTGAAATGATGTTTGTGAAGCAAGTACCATTTTGGCTTGTCCATTTGGTATGAGCTTTCTACAGCATCTTTATATGTGCATATCATGAGGATTTGCCAAGTTGCATCCCATTCCATAACACCATGTGAGTGCATCATCTTAATCTAGTTTCTGACCAGATTATGTGGTTGTTAAGCAACTACATTAAAATTTTATCCCAATCTTCTCAAAGTTACGAGGATGAAAGTCCTTCTTACCCTAAACCTCGTAGACAAACTCTCTGGCTCCAATCCCTTTCCTGTTGCTCAGCAGTTCTCACCCAAGTTTACTGTAGTAAACTTCAGAGGGTGATTACCATTTAACCATAGCAGTTTTCACCAAACTACCACCGTAGTTGAGACCTCCCCTGGATGAACGTACCCGTAGACAACATGTTCAAGCCCATCTCCCCCGCTATATGCCAGTGCACGCGGTGACCGCGTTAATGGCACCACAGTGCACGCGCTCTGTGCACTGCGGCTGTGCCCAGTGGTTGTTTGTGCTTCGGCCCCTCCTCCTCTCATCGTCTTCGCGCGCGTGAGCGTGTCCAACAGCTAGCCTGCATCGTCGCCATCCCCCTGGACCCCTCTCCCCCTCCGGCAGCTTCCTCACCGACACTCGCCGCCGAATGCCCACGGGAGCACAGTGCCCCGACATGTTTTAATGGTGCTTGGCTTCTTCCTCTGCTCCCTGGCGTCGTCTACCTCTCCGTGATCCCTGCATCAATAGCTCGTCGTGTTCCCGCGCCCTCCCGTGCTCGCTGGCCGTCGCCAGTGTCGGATTTCGGGTTCCGGCAGACCCTTGAGGTTCGAACACTGGGGTGCGCACGGAGATCCAACCCTCCACCATCTCATACCTCGCCGAATCGCAGGGACCTAAACTACTAACGGAATAGCACAAGAGACACAAGATTTATACTAGTTCGGCCACCGTTGTGGTGTAATACCCTACTCTAGTTTGTGGCGTGGTGGATTGCCTCTTGGGCTGATGAGGAATAAGATAGGAAGAACAGCCTCGCGAGGGTCTGTTTGGTGGGTGTGATGAACTGCTAGGTGGTGTCCCGTCGCTCTAGCTTGAGGATCGGGTCTCTATCTCTCTCTCTGGATTCCAAATGCCGATCTCCCCTACTATGGTGGCTAGCTCTACTTATATAGGCGAAGGCCTGGGCCTCTTCCCCAAATATTGAGCGGAAGGGCACCAACAATTGGCCATTTTGAAGGGGAACAACGGGTACACTTATCCTGACTAAAGTTGGTCCTCGCCGCCAAAGGCTCTCCGTGATGACGCCTTTGCTTGGGCTCCACGATGACCCCCTTCCGGCCGTTGGGTCTGGTCTTGGTCTTGTTGCAATCAAACGGATGCCTTTGCTTGATGCCCTCGCTGCGCTTGCTCCCTTTGCACCAAAGGGGAAAGGAGGACGCTGCAGCTGGCGCCTCGACCGGTGCCCTTGGTCGTCATGGCTTGCGTCATGGGCACCTCGCGAGGTACCCCGCCTTGAACTCTCCGCCTCCTCATGAGCCAACCTGACGAGGCCGTGCCTGAGGAAGCTCCTCGTCGTCCACCCCGCGAGGCTTGGCCCCTCGCGAGGGTCTTGAGCTTGCGTTGATGAAGATGGGCTGTCCTGGGCCTCCTTTGAGCCACGCCGCAGGCAGGCAAGTCTGGGGACCCCCGTTCCCAGAACGCCGACAGTAGCCCCCGGGCCCACGGCGCGCCCGAACTTGGCCGAGCAGAGAGGCGAAAGGGCAAGTGCGGTCGTCATGGGCCCTAACAGCTTCATGACCTTGGGCGACGCATGGCGGTTGATTGGACGTATGCGCACTGCTTCCCAACGATGCCTCGGTAACCACCCGGATTCGACAAGTCCCTGCATGCGGAGTTGATCATGATTATCGGTGATCGTGGAGGCCGACGGTTGGCCTTCGCCGGCAATAAGTACGGAACGGCGCGCGCGCTTCCAGTCTATCCTTTCTTGTCTCTCCTTCGTAAAAAGGGAACAATGTGTGGCCCCGTGGGGGCGCGTTTAGGTCAACGCCGTTAATTATTGTACTGCTTTTGTTATCCTGATACTGTTCCCTTCTGCCGTGCGCCCATTCGCAAGTGAACCCCGATCGTGGCCGCGGGGGCGACCGACCCTGGCCCCGTGTTCACGTTGTGCTGCCCGTGAGGCATGGTCAGGAGGGGTGCTCCAGTTGTGGACCAGGGTCATGAAAACTTGAGCGATAAGGGCAGGAACGCTCACAGGGGCTCCTGAGGCTTCCGCCTCGCGAGTCCCCGCGAAAGAGAAATCGAGGCAGGAGAGTGAAAAAGATCGAAGAACCACGGATCAAAAAGGGGCGATAGTTTCGATAAAAACTCCAACTGGGAATAACTAGTCAACTGCAGAAAGCAAATGAAAAAGCCGCGTCCGGCACCTAGTCTAGTCTTCGACGTCTTCTCACCAGCGCGGAGCTAAGTGCTGCCACTGGGCGTGGGAGGGAGCCCGGGGCCTGAGGTCGGCACTCCTGAGACTCCGGGCGTGTACGGCACCAACTCATTATTACGTGAGAGTGTCACGGGTGGCGAGCTTCACAGCGTTCGCCTTCTTCACGAGCTCCGGGCCTTTCTTACGGGAAGCAAGCTTCACGGGCGTTTGCCCTCTTCACGAGCTCCGGGCCTTTCCGACGCAGCGGCTTCACAGCGTTCGCCTTCTTCACACGGTGTGGGCCTTTTCCCGAAGGTGAGCTTCACAGGCATTTGCCTTCTTCATGTGCTCAGGCCTTTTTCCGAAAAGATGAACTTCACGGGCATTTGCCTTCTTCACGAGCTCTGGGCCTTTTCCAAGAAGATGAACTTCACAGGCATTTGCCTTCTTCACATGCTCTGGGCCTTTTAGGGGTAAAACCTCCGGAGGTGCTGGATGTTCCACGCGTTCTGTATAGGTGCTCCCTCTTGAGTCTCCAAGCGCACGGAGCCAGGCCTGGAAACATGAACAACCTTGAATGGGCCCTCCCACATGGGAGAGAGCTTGTGCAGTCCCTCCCTGGAGAGGACCCGTCGGAGCACAAGGTCCCCTACGTCGAGAGTTCTGGGGCGGATGTTGCGGCAGTGGTATCGCCGGAGTGCCTGCTGGTACCTTGCCGCTGCATGTGCCAGCTTCTCGACGGCGCTCCTCCCCGGCACAAGGGTCGTCCCGCATGGCGTCCTATAGCGTTTCATCGAATGCGGGACCCCAGCGGATCGGCAGCTTGACCTCGTGAGGGTGGACCGCTTCGGCTCCGTAGCCCAGGACGAAGGGGTCTCTCCAGTTGGCTTGGTTGCGGTGGTGCGGATGGACCACAACACGGACGGAAGCTCTTCGTACCAGCCTCTGCCGCAGGCTTCCAGTTTCTTCTTGAACGTCCTGGTCTTGAGGCCTCTCAGGACCTCTGCATTGGCCCGCTCGGCCTGTCCATTGCTGCGGGGGTGTGCCACCGAAGCATAGCATATCTGCGTCCCAAGATTAGTGCAGTATGTTTTAAAAAGGTTACTGGTGAACTACGAACCGTTGTCGGTGATGGTGCGGTTCGGCACTCCGAACCGGCTCACGATGCCCTTGATGAACTTGACCGCAGAACCAGCGGGGATGGCGCGGACGGCCTCGACTTCGGCCCACTTGGTGAACTTGTCCACGGCAACGTAGAGGTAGCGATAGCCCCCTGGCGCCTGAGGAAAAGGGCCCGTAATGTCCAGCCCCGCACCGCGAATGGCCAAGTGAGGGGGATAGTTTGCAGACCTCCTGCTGGCTGGTGGATCTGCTTGGCATGGAATTGGGAAACCTCACAAGCCTTCACAAGTTCGATAGAGTCATTGAGTGCGGTGGGCCAATAGAAACCGCTGCGGAACGCATTGCCGACAAGGGTCCATGACGATGAATGGTGCCCACAATCTCCGCCATGTATATCCCAGCAATTCCTTCCCCTGTTCCCTTTTGATGCAGCGGAGGGATACGTCGTTCGGTCATTTTTGGTAGATCTCTCCATCCATTATGTTGTATGTCGTGGCTTGTCGCGCCACACGCTCTGCCTCCTCCTCCTTCTCCGGCAAGGTCCCACGCGTTAAGTAACTCTTGAGCTCCGTGATCCAGCACTCCTCTTGAGGTTCCATCATTAGGAGCAGGCGTGCTCCTGAGGCCGGGCCACAGGCTGGGGCTCCCGAGGCAGGTGGCTGAGGGAGCTCCTCCCGAGGCTGTGCTGTGCTTGATAACGGCGGCAGGGCTGAGGCTTGAAGAGCCGTTCCTCAAAGACGCCCGGCTCACAGGGTAACCTCCTGGAGGCTCGTTTGGCGATGTCGTCGGCCTCTTGGACTGGTGCATGAGGGCACGTGCTGCAGCTCAATCCCAGAACTGTTTCTCCATCCTGCGGACCTCCGCAAGGTAGGCCTCCATGTGTTCATCTCATGGCTCGTACACCTTGTTGGAGAAATTGACGAGGAGCTGCGAATCGCCCTTGATGGTAAGGCGCTTCACCCCAAGGGCAGCGGCAGCCTTCAGACCGCTTCTCGGTCCCTCGTATTCTGCTATATTGTTGGAGACCTTCTCGCCATGCTGGAAACAGAGCTGCACGGCATAGTAGAGCTTGTCCTGAGCGAGAGATATGAGCATTGCCCCAGCCCCGGCGCCCTGTCTGGAGAACGCTCCGTCGAAGTACATGACCCAACCTTCTGGCGCTTCGCTCCCTGGGGAGAGGGACCGATCCTCGCCGGCCCTGAGGCCGGTGCTTCATCCCATTCGGCCATGAAATCTGCCAAGACGGCCCCCTTGATGACTCTGGTTGTCTTTGAACTCGAGCTGGAATGCTTGCAGCTCAATGTTCCACTCGGCGACCCTTCCGGCCGAGTTGGGGCTCCTGAACCCTCTCCAGGGGGTATGCCGAGACAACCTTGATTGGATGACCCTGGAAGTAGTGCCGCAGCTTGCGCGAAGCCACCAACAGTGCAAGGAGGAGCTTCTGCGGCATGGGGTACCGTGCCCTCGCGTCCCGTAACACGCTGCTGACGAAGTACACCGGTTTCTCGATGAGGTTAGGGGCGTCGGTGCTGGTGGCGTCTTCCGGAAGCTGTGGTGCCTCCCGAGGCGACGGCGCCTCCGGAAGCTGGGTGCTTGGATGGGAGGCCTCCCCCGCCCTTGGTGCGCTCTGCTGTGACGGCTGATCTTCTTCCATTGCGGTGCTGGCTTCTGCTAGTTCCTTCCGATTCGGTCTTGCCTTAGCTCGGGTGGCCGCCGTGGTCTTGGCCTGACGCTCCTCCTTAACTGCCACCAGAGCAGGCGCTAGCGAGTAGGGAGTGGCGGCGAGGTGGAGTACCAAGGGCTCCCGAGGCGCGCCACCATCACTGGAGGGCTGGTCAGATACCTCTTGAGGTCTGGAAACGCTTTGTCGGCCTCTTCAGTCCACTCGAAGGGCCCCTTTTTCTTCATCAGCTGGAAGAAAGGCAGCGCCCGCTACCCCAATCGGGAGATGAAACTGCCCAGCGCCATTACGCGCCCCGTGAGCTTCTGCATTTCCCTGAGGCTCTTTGGTGGGCTCATGTCTTCCACTGCCTTGACATTTTCTGGGTTGGCCTCGATGCCTCGATGGGACACGAGGAAACCAAGGAGCTTGCCTGAGGGAACTCCAAACACACACTTCTCGGGTTGAGTCGCGGGCTCACTGCATTGAGGCTCATGAAGGTTTCTTCTAGGTCTTGTATCAAGGTCTTGGCCTCATGAGACTTCACCACGATGTCGTCGACGTATGCCTCCACATTCTTCCCGAGCTGTGGGCCCAAGGTGATGTGCATGAGTCACTGGAAGGTTGCCCCAGCGTTGCAACCCGAATGGCATGCATGTATAGCAAGACACTCCACACGGGGTTAGGAAGGCCGTCTTTTCCACGTCTTCCACCGCCATCTTGATTTGGTGATACCGGAAAAGGCGTCCAAGAAGCATAACAGGTCACACTCGGGGTAGAATCGGCGATCTGGTCGATGCGAGGGAGCTGAAACGGATCCTGCGGGCATGCTTTGTTGAGGTTGGTGAAGTCGACACACATGCGCTCCTTTCCTCCCTTCTTTGGCACCACCATGGGGTTGGCCAGCCAATCTGGGTATCGGACCTCGCGAATAACCCCCGCGGCTTCTAGCTTGCGGGTCTCTTGGACGATGAAGGCCTGCTTTTCAGTGGATTGCCTTCGCTTTACGCTTCACTTTGGGCGCTTGCGTTGGGGCACACGTTGAAGTGGTGCTCGATTCGCCCGTGGAATCCCGCTTCAGCTGATCGGGCTCCCAGGTGAACACCTTCTTGTTCGCACGCAGGAACTTGACAAGGGCTTCCTCCTGTTCGGGCTCCAGGTTGGCGCCTATGGTGAAAGTGGCGTTTGTGGACCCGTCCTCATTGACAGGTATCTGCTTGGTCTCCGCCTTGTCTTGAGTGAACAACTGCTTCTTCTTGGTCGGCGCAGCCCCCTTGGGCTTGGGGGCTTCCGCATCGGCGGGCTGCGCTGCAGCCGCCGTCTTGAGGGTGAGCCTGAGCGCTTGCAGCGCACCTTCAGTATCCCCGGGCACGGTGAGGATGCCGCTGCTCCCAGGCATCTTCATGAGGTTGTACCCCGGGTGGGTTGCGGCCATGAATTTGGCCAATGATGGATAGCTAAGGATGGCATTGTAGGGGAGGCCGATGGGGGCGATGTCGAAGTCGACCAGTTCCATGCGGAAGTTGTCGTAGGTGCCGAAGGTCACCGGAAGCCGGATTTGCCCCAAGGAGCTGGATGACCCTACTCCTACGCCCGAAAAAGGCCGGCTGGACTACAGCCGCTCCCTGGGTATGAAGAGGAGGTTGAAGGCCTCGACTGAGAGTACGTTGAGGCCGGCGCCGCCGTTGATGAGGGTCCTGGTGACGGCAACCTGGCAGATGGCGGGTGTGCAGAGCATGGGGAGCGCACCAGCCGGCGAGTTGGTGGGGTGGTCTTGAGAGTCGAAGGTCAGCCCGGCCGGCGACTCCGTCCGACTGAGGAGCCTCGCCACAGGAGGCGGCGCCGACCCGGCGGACGAATGTCTTGACATGGCGGCCGGAAGGCAGCGCCGCGAGCCGCCAGAGGGCCGCAACGAGCGGAGGAACTGGCGCGACGGGGCGGGTGACGAGGAAGCCGCGCGGCCCCTCCCCTGAGGTCGCCGAGGAGCGCAGGGTCGATGCTTGCTGCCCGTCCCCCGCCGGGCCGGTGGTGGTGCTAACGGCGGGCGGTGAGGAACGGCGAGGGCGCCTGCCGTCAGAAGCCGTCCGGGCGACATGGGAGGCGAGAGCGGCTCGGCACTCGGCGCGAGCCCAACGAGTGTCAGGCATGGTTGCGGTGGTCGGGGAAGAATGAGGCGACGGAAGGCAGATTCCGGCGCACCCAACCTGGCGCGCCAAATGTCGGATTTCGGGTTCCGGCAGACCCTTGAGGTTCGAACACTGGGGTGCGCGCAGAGATCCAACCCTCCACCGTCTCATACCTCGCCGAATCGCAGGGACCTAAACTACTAACGGAACAACACAAGACACACAAGATTTATACTAGTTCGGGCCACCGTTGTGGTGTAATACCCTACTCTAGTTTGTGGCGTGGTGGATTGCCTCTTGGGCTGATGAGGAACAGTACAGGGAAGAAAAGCCTCGCGAGGGTCTGTTCTTGGTGGGTGTGATGAACTGCTAGGTGGTGTCCCGTCGCTCTAGCTTGAGGATCGGGTCTCTATCTCTCTCTCTGGATTCCAAATGCCAGATCTCCCCCCCCCCTACTATGGTGGCTAGCTCTACTTATATAGACGAAGGCCCTGGGCCTCTTCCCCAAATATTGAGCGGGAAGGGCGCCAACAATTGGCCATTTTGAAGGGGAACAACGGGTACACTTATCCTGACTAAAGTTGGTCCTCGCCTGCCAAAGGCTCTGGTGATGACGCCTGCTTGGGCTCCATGATGACCCCCTTCCAGCCGTTGGGGCTGGTCTTGGTCTTGTTGCACCGACACGGATGCCTTTGCTTGATGCCCTCGCCTACGCTTGCTCCCTTTGCACCAAAGGGGAAAGGAGGACGCTGCACGGGCTGGCGCCCGACTGGCGCCCTTGGTCGTCATGGCTTGCGTCATGGGCACCTCGCGAGGTACCCTGCCTTGAACTCTCCGCCTCCTCATGAGCCAACTTTGTGAGGCCGTGCACGAGGAAGCTCCTCGTCGTCGTCCGCCTCATGAGGCTGGCCCCTCGCGAGGGTCTTGAGCATGCGTTGATGAAGATGGGCCGTCCTGGGCCTCCTTTGAGCCACGCCGCAGGCCACAGGCAGGCAAGTCTGGGGACCCCCGTTCCCAGAACGCCGACAGCCAGAGCCTCGGCCGGACGTGCCCGGCGGCAACCGAGCCCATCCCTCTCGCCCGCATATATATAGGCCATCCCCGAGCCGTCCCGAGCACCTCACCAGCCTCCCCTCGCTCCACTACGCCTCCCCAGCCCCTCGTTTGAGCTCGAGGAGCTCTCCTGCCCTACCCTCCCCGCCATGTCCGCCGTCGGTGCCTGCTTAAATCTGAGCCAATCAAGCCCTCCCCCTCCCTCCTGACCTCACCATAGCTTCCCCCAGACCCCGGTGGTCCTCCCCTGTCCTCGTCCCACCGCTGAAGCCACCCCTGGCCGCGTACCCCGAAGATCGTCGCCGCCTCTGCCTCTTTCCTCCTCCAACCGTCGCCGCCTCCCCACTCCTCCCCAGGTCTTGTTTTCCCCCTGGATGGATGCGGTGGGCTGCGCTCGCCGGTGGCCTCCCCTTGGCCAGAGTTGGCCGGAGCGAGGCAGGCCAGGTGCCGCGCCCTCCCTCTGCTGCGTGGTCCGGGAAGAAGAGGAGGAGCGGGAGGAGAGAGAGGAGGGAGTTGACCCAGCTGGCCAGCGGGCCCGCGGCCCCCCCTGTCAGTGGGTGGGCATTGTCCCCGCCTGCCCAACTGGATAAGTGACGGGCCCACAGCCTGGTGGGACCCACCTGGGCCAATACCTGCAGGCCGGGCCCTCACGACGTGGATAAGTGGACACGGCTTTTGCCATATACGCTTTCATCCACCGAGAGCGTATTTCTGCGAGTGCGCGTTCTGTTTTTCTGTTAAGAGCCTGTTTGTGATGATTTTTATTACAAAGAGGTCCCTGGCAGAAAAACAGCTATAACTTTTTACTCCCAACTCCAAATCAGGTGATTCCAAAGTCCACTTCTTTGTTTCGTCGAGCCTGTTCTGTTGGTATCATTTTCACCATATTTTGACATTCTGAAAATGCCCATTTTACCCTTGCACTTAATCAGCCCCCTTCGAGAATGAACGCTTTTCGGTGATTCGTTTCGCGAGTTTCTCGCACTTTCTCCCGGTGATTTCTTCCACCCCAGGCAAGCCACACCTTGCATTCGCATCACTGTAATGCAATGACATGGTTTAATCTATTTGAACTTGTTTAAAATATTGCATTAGCTATGTGTGATCTGTTCATGGCATTTCTCGGAGTATTGATTTGATCTTGATATTGCTTGAAGTTCTAGGACTTATATTTTTGATGATTATGTGGATGATATGTTGCCTCTGGATTCTTAGTGGCTATTATGATTATTTTCATGATGGTATCTGGTATTATTTTGGAGTATTACTTTGGATATCATGCTGCCTTTGGATTATTAGTGGTTAGTATGATTATTTTTATGATGCTAGTTGATGTTCTGTTGCTTGGAGTATTAGTTTCGGAGATGATGTTTACGTGTGGATCTTAGCGGAATTGCTTTATTCTTGTTATTGGAGTAGTAGGATTATTGTTTTCGGATTCATCATGACAGTAGTGTTGTGCTACCCTTGGAGTATTTTGAGATGATGAGATTATGCTTGGGTTATTTGTTGGATATTGCTATGACTTGGATTATAGGTTGATAGATGTCATCGGAATATCAGTTAGCATAGTTTTATGTTTGGGGATAAATTCCTTAATTAAGTTGGTCAGGTGCCACCGAACCGGGCTTTTCCAGTGCAACCACATTTGCCTTTATGGGAAGGCCCTAATGCGATGCTATTGTCGTGCCTCTCAACGGTGCCTCCAACGAGGGAGGTTATGGGCGCGCTACCCTTATCAGGTAGGCGGACATAAGCCTTGTGTGCCCGTAGTTGGATTTTGCGCGCGTGTGTCCCTGTGTGGGACAGTTTATGTTTCGGCCACGACGGTGGTTGTTGTGTCTTTGGTAGACATGGGGCCACCCAGGACTAGCCCAGTGGGGATTGAGTCGGAGTGGCTGGGAGAGTGTCATGGCAGTTGATCGGTTTTTTCGGAACGTCGTTGGTCCACCTGAATGGGAGTGCGAGGCCATGGGTTCCGTGGTGTGGGTAAAGTGCGCTACCTCTGCAGAATGTGTTTATTAAATCTATCGATAGCCGCATCCTCGGTCATGGGCATGGGTTCGTACTAGGTCACACCGTTTGATCAATACTCACATGACGGAATGACTTATAGGTGATTTATATGATGATATATTGTGAGCAGTAATAGTTTGGCAGGATGTTGATGATGATGTTGGAGACCAAGTGTTGGTCATGGTAGTGATCGCCGGAAAGATAACCGTTTGGTTTTGATCACGAGGTAATCGAGATGGTATATTTCTTGGCCGGTTAGCCAAGAGAGATATGGTTATGGAGATCTGAGATGGTGATTTATCAGCATTGTATTACACTACTAGGGAAAACCTTATACACAGAATCTTAGCAGCAGCGCGGCACAAAAAGAAGCGCTACTGCTAATTAGCAGTATCGCGGGTTTTTAACCCTCGCTACTACTAATTTGATAGTAGTAGCGAGGGTTTTTAACAGTCGCTACTACTAAGCGGTCTCTACCGTGCCCCCCGACACATGCCATAGTAGTAGCGAGGGGTATAAACCCGCGCTACTACTAAGTTGATAGTAGTAGCACGGTTTTATACCCCTCGCTACTACTAAATACGAGGTAGGTGAAGTCGCCATATCCTCGGCCGAATCCCCATCTCCTCCCCCAAATCCCTCCTCTCTTCCACCACTCTCTCCTCTCACTTTGCATACGCTCTCACATGGACCTCTTGCCCATGCACCCATCCTCCTCCATGGCGCCGAAAGAGGCCGCTGCCTCGCGCCACCATCGTCTAGGAGCTCGTCGGTCTTCCACCGACGTCTAGGAGGCCGCCTCCCCGCGCCACCACAATGGAGCACCTCGCCACCGGTGACTAGCTCCGCTGCTCCCTACATCACCTTCCTCTCTCCCTCGGTTTTCGTTTTCTCTCTCTCCCTCTGGTTTGACTCACCCTCCCATGTCCATGCCCATGCAGGTAGTCGCCTTGGATGACCCGGACCTATCTAGGATGGTCGGTAACAGGAGCCCCACATCGCGGCCTGGCTCTGCCATAGAAACGGGCCCTCTCCAACAGCCATTGTTGGATCTGGTCTTCCGCTGTTCGTTCATGCCTCCGGCGACGCCAATCATCGCTAGATCTTACCATTGCTACCATTGACAGCACACACGGGATCGAGATTTTGTTTTGTTTTTGAAAGTAATAGCGATGGCGCTGGTATAAGACCCGCTACAGCTAATTAGCAAGACCGCTATTTGCATATGCACGCCATGACTAACCATGTATAGCGATGGTGTGTGTCAACACGCCGCCATCGCTACAAGTTAGTCAATAGTGCCGTGTCGATGGCCGGGCACCCGCCATCGATACACCCAAAACCCGCGCTGCTGCTAGGCTTTTCCCTAGTAGTGTTAGTTTCATATCATGCTTAGTAGTTGCTTCATCATGGTAGTTGTTAATTAATTAACCTGTTAATGCTATGTTATTGTCTTTCCTTGATGTTTATGGTTGTTGTGAGCTTGCAAGTACATTCAATGTACTGACCTGGCGTGTCATGCCAGATTGCAGGTGATGCCGTGATTGCTTGATTGCTTGTCGTGGTTTTCGTTCGTACGAGCTAGATCGTGTCCCAGCCAGAGTCCCCGCGGAGTGGAGTTCACCACCTTCGTCGTTGTTCCGCTGCTAGAAGTATTCTGCTGCTAGCATAGAGCAAGTGTAGTATCGCAGGCGTAGTGTCGCCGTGCTGATGTGCTTCTTTGTAACATCAGACCCATGTATTATGATTCTTGTAATAAGAGCTGATTTGTTCTATGTCAAGCAATGTCATATTCCAGATAATTTTCCTCGACCTCTGGGCTGGAATACGGGGTGTTCCGGTTTCTCTGAGCCGGGGTGCCACATCATGTTAAGTGTGTCGCCATTTCGTGTGCGGACTGACCCTGCTTGAGTTGCTACGCCAACACGATAGGAGCAGCCTACCACTTGGTTTTGCTCCTTGGTGAATCCTGACTATATTGATCAAAAACGATACTACTCCCTCCGTCTTGGTTTATAGGGCGCGCACGTAGTTCTAGGTCATCCATCTGACTAACTAAATATGAGTTACTAAGTCACAAAAAGTATATCATTGGATTCTTAAGCAGATGTAGTTTCTAAACATATATTGTTCATCACATATATAGCTAGTTAAATTCCCAACCTAGAACACCGTGCATGCCTGTAAACCGAGACAGAGGAAGTAGTAAAAATGAGGTGATTTTACCGAGCGGTGGGCGGGGGAGCATGACCTGTCATGCGGTCAAACATGTCATGATGTACCAAGGCGATGCGCGTCCCTCTTGAGGCAGAAGCAATACGTGATTTTCTTGAAGGAGATGATGGCAAAGCGAATTCAATGAAGTGTGAAATAATGGTTGCTTCATCCGTCTGGGAAGGTGCGGCATTGTGATTTGACGTCCCATTGGTCATTACTACTACTGGGGAGCTACACCGGGGTGCGTCCCCATGCTGTTCTACACTGTTATTTGGTGCATGACACATCAACCCGGTTGCTATATGTCCCACATGTCGGCGAGAGGAAGTACATAATTCATGAAAGCGAGCATCTTCACTCTTTTAGTACGACGGAGGAGTACAAGACACAGCTTGGTTTTTGCTGCTTTGCGCGATCCATCGATACAAACCCGGACTAAAAAAGGCGAGGGCGGGTCTTTTCCCGCGCAGGAAGCAGGGGAGTTTGGCATAGTCTGTTTGAGCCAACGAGGCAGGAAGGGAAACAAGCAAATAAAGGTTGAGCGACTTAATTTTTGGAAAATCTGATTTTACGGAGTACGTACCCACTATGGAGGTAGTACTACTTACTACTACCTCCTTTCTGGTTTATAGGGCTCATCCAAAAAAATCGTTTTTCCATTTTATAAGTCTCAATTCTACTAGTAGTACCATCACATGTTTGGATTTCGAGGTGCATTAAATCACCCGATGCAAGCAGTATCAAGAGAAAACTCACCAATGCATGTAGAAGTTCATGGAAATTTAGTGGTCATGCATGCATTCATTTTAATTAATGCATCGGTAAACATAACTTCTTGAGAAAAATGAGTGTACTAATTACTTGTGCAAACTACGAAATTAATTCCACCACTCACTGTCTACCTTGGTTGGAGAGATTTTGAAATTGAGTCATAAACGGAAAAGGAGGGAGTAGTAATGTAGCCTAGGGTAGCTTTCTGCACACGGACTCCAAGGAAATTGCTGTAGTACTACTCCTATGTACCACTGTACTACTCCTACTACTAAAAGACATATATTTCAAACAATATGATAATCTCTCTAACCAAGGTAGGGACGAGGAGTAACGGAGGGAGTAATAAAATTTTCTCCTCGTCCTGCGAGCCACCGCGCGCTTGGGCGAGGGACCGGGCGTAGGTGTAGTAAGCAAGCTTCTCCTTGTCCTGCGACTTTGCGAGCCACCGCGCCCGTGGGCGGGGCAGACGGCGTACTAAGCAAGCTTCTCCTCGTTCTGCGATTTGACGAGACACATCAAAAGTAATACGTACAGAGCATCTCCAGTGTATAGAGCCTTGCCTCTAAGGTAGGCCCCACATGGTTTGCCTCTTATCAAATGAAAAACCACAATGTATAGAGACTCTAACCAGCCTCTAAGGTGGGCCCTAGCAGAAATTTAAAAAGTATTGATTAGCAACACATTTGTCCAATCAGTACTATTTCTCTTGTACTCCTACTTTCTTATGCTTCCTAAGGCTGACAATTGGGACCAGATGGATTGTTACATTGTTAGAGGAAGCCTCTAAGGTTAGATGTGATGCTAGCCAATTTTTTGTTAGAGGCAGTTCATGCAATGTATAGAGGCCTGCCTCTAAGAGGAGAGAGGGCTTAGAGCAAACAAAAAGCATACATTGTGGATACCCTAAGTGCCTACTTTCCGGTCTATATGACTCAATTTAAAATCCACAATGCATCCATAATAGATGTTGGGTGGTGGAATAGGTTTGTTACTTCCATAGTTCATAAAAATCTTGAGCATGTGAGATGGTGAGCAGGAGAATGCGATACCATTAGTACTACAGTTCTTTTGGAAGGGTTGTAGTAGTCCCTCCATTCACATGTTCACATTTCAAGCTTCAATAAAAACGTTGCACATAAGGATTAAGAGAAACCTCAGCAAAGCATTCACTCCCTCAATCCATATAGGGTATAAAATGCGTTTTGGAGGATAACTTTGACCACATGTTAGAGCAATAATATGACATCCAACTTACACAAATCTTACCATCAAATCCGTACGTGGTCATTATACTGCAAACACATGCATGTGTTGCAATTAGTACATAGATACAGTAGTAAACACTACTACTACTACTACTACTACTACTACTACTACTACTACTACTACTACTACTACTACTACTACTACTACTACTACTACTACTACTACTACTACTACTACTACAACTACTACTACTACTACTACTACTACTACTACTACTACTACTACTACTACTACTACTACTACTACTACTACTACTACTACTACTACTACTACTACTACTACTACTACTACTACTACTACTACTACTACTACTACTACTACTACTACTACTACTACTACTACTACTACTACTACTACTACTACTACTACTACTACTACTACTACTACTACTACTACTACTACTACTACTACTACTACTACTACTACTACTACTACTACTACTACCACTACTACTACTACTACTACTACTACTACTACTACTACTACTACTACTACTACTACTACTACTACTACTACTACTACTACTACCAACCGGACGAAATTCATGCAAACACGGCGATATTTCATATAAACAATGACGGAATTCATATAAAATACCGGATTTTCATACAAACATGCTGGATTTCATTACATTCAAATCAACTAAGCGGTGCTAGTCCTGAACATCACAGGTATAATAATACCTAGCCTAAATGGTCACCCGCCGATCCATTTTTCTTCCTCATGTCCAGCAGACCGATCATCGGACTGCCAGGAGCCCCAGAGGTATATGATTCAGCGCAAAGGAAGGCTCGCTTCCCCACTGCTCAACTGTGTATGTCGGTCGCCTCAGCGGCAGCGGCCTCCTGTGTTCTACTTCTCCTCGATGATGGCGGCGGACGCGGAGGCGCTGGCCACCGACTCATTGCTCTCCGAGCACCCAACTTCTGTCTCTGCTTGCATGGCGCGGCCGCAGGCATGGGAGTCTCGGCCACAGAAACAAGAGACGCGGTCGGAGATAGGGGAGGCGCGTATGAGGCGGCGGCTTGGACGGTAGCAACGACGCCCGTGCTCCCTGTTGTGCCGGCATGGATCAGCTCGCCGCTCCTTGTTGAGCTGGCCTGGAGCGTCGAGTTACTAAACCGCACGCCGGCTTGGGGCGGCAACTGGCTCCGCTGGGCGAGGGGAGGGAGGTCAATCAGCGAGCGGCATAGCTCGTATCTAGCGGGCTCGGCAGGCCACCCAGCCGGCTTGGATGTCGGATAACTACTCTTCGTAAGCCGTTGTAAGAGTGGACAAAATGGCGAAGGAGGAAATAGGGGAGCGGCGATTCTTGGCCGGCGTCTGGCCTCGTTTAAATAGGAGAATAAATAGATGGCGGATGGGAGGTGCTCGGCCAGCATTGCATTTAGTGCCAGCCGGTCACGAACGGACATGTGTCCAAAGTGGGTTTTTTGGCTTCGACACGGGTTTCATGGAGGCGTTTGAATGCGGGAAGGAGGCCTGTTCAGCCAGGCATGCAGCAAGCGGTGCCCTCGACTCTGACATACGACACCACGCCGTTCTTCCACTGATGTGTGGGCTCCTTGGGTAGTTGGCCTGCATGTCAGTGACCCAACGCCGACAGCGCATGGTAGAGGAACTTTTGGTGGGCCAGGCCAGTCAGAAGCAGGCATTTCATAAACTGATGATTGTTCATTGAGTGTGACATCATCTATTTCATGTAGATAATCCTACTGTATAATGTAAGAGAATTTTAAAATTCTCATAGATACGTTGATACCCCGTTCGATACATAGTGATTCATAAAGACCGTTGCAAATATCAATGTTCTGCTTATCACAGATAAGATTCATTAATACCCATAACAATCCATGTCCTTAACAAAGGGTGCATGCACGTATAGGTTGAGTGTGTGTCTTGTGTCATGTGTTGCGTGCATGCAGGCGTGCGAGTGTTGCGTGCGTGCATGTGTACGTTTCAGTGTTGCATGCATGCGTGCGTGCGTGTGTTCGTGCGTGCATACTTGATCATGAGAAGCTTTATGATATGAGCCACTGTTATAACATATAATGATGCTAGAAAAGGTGATTGAAATTATCATTGATCAAACTTGTGCACCTGCTAGCATTCACACTTCATAAATTATTTCTTTTATCATTTACCTACTCGAGGATGAGCAGGAATTAAGCTTGGGGATGCTGACACGTCTCCAACGTATCTATAATTTATGAAGTATGCATGCTATTATATTATCTGTTTTGGATGTTTATAGGCTTTACTAAACACTTTTATATTATTTTTGGGACTAACCTATTAACCGGAGGCCCAACCCAAAATGTTGTTTTCTTGCCTATTTTAGTGTTTCGAAGAAAAGGAATATCAAACGGAGTCCAAACGGAATGAAACCTTCGGGAGAGTTATTTTTGGAACGGAAGCAATCCAGGAGACATGGAGTAGATGTCACGGAAGCTTCGAGGAAGCCACAAGGCAGGGAGGCGCGCGCTACCCCCCTGGGCGCGCCCCCACCCTCGTGGGCCCCTCGTGGCTCCCCTGACTGACTTCTTTCGCCTATATATGTCCATATACCCTAATAACATCAGAGAACATAATAGATCGGGAGTTACGCCGCCGCAAGCCTCTGTAGCCACCAAAAAACCAATCGGGACCCTGTTAAGACTGCGGAGGAGGGATCCCTCACCGTGGCCATCTTCATCATCCCGACGCTCTCCATGATGAGGAGGGAGTAGTTCACCCTCGGGGCTGAGGGTATGTACCAAGAGCTATGTGTTTGATCTCTCTCTCTCTCGTGTTCTTGATTCGCACGATCTTGATGTATCGCGAGCTTTGCTATTATAGTTGGATCTTATGATGTTTCTCCCTTCTACTCTCTTGTAATGGATTGAGTTTTCCTTTGAAGTTATTTTATCGGATTGAGTCTTTAAGGATTTGAGAACACTTGATGTATGTCTTGCATGTGCTTATCCGTGGTAACAATGGGATATCACGTGATTCACTTGATGTATGTTTTGGTGATCAACTTGCGGGTTCCATGACCTCGTGAACTTATGCATAGAGGTTGGCACACGTTTCGTCTTGACTCTGCGGTAGAAACTTTGGGGCACTCTTTGAAGTACTTTGTGTTGGTTTGAATAGATGAATCTGAGATTGTGTGATGCATATCGTATAATGATACCCATGGATACTTGTGGTGACATTGGAGTATCTAGGTGACATTAGGGTTTTGGTTGATTTGTGTCTTAAGGTGTTATTCTAGTATGAACTCTATGATAGTTCGAACGGAAAGAATAGCTTCATGTTATTTCACTACGGACTCTTGAATAGATCGATCAGAAAGTATAACTTTGAGGTGGTTTCGTACCCTACAATAATCTCTTCGTTTGTTCTCCGCTATTAGTGACTTTGGAGTGACTCTTTGTTGCATGTTGAGGGATAGTTATATGATCCAATTATGTTATTATTGTTGAGAGAACTTGCACTAGTGAAAGTATGAACCCTAGGCCTTGTTTCCTAGAATTGCAATACCGTTTGTGCTCACTTTTATCATTAGTTACCTTGATGTTTTTATATTTTCAGATTACAAAAACCTATATCTACCATCCATATTGCACTTGTATCAGCCGAACTAGTGCACCTATACAATTTACCATTGTATTGGGTGTGTTGGGGACACAAGAGACTCTGTGTTATTTGGTTGCAGGGTTGCTTGAGAGAGACCATCTTCATCCTACGCCTCCCACGGATTGATAAACCTTAGGTCATCCACTTGAGGGAAATTTGCTACTGTCCTACAAACCTCTACACTTGGAGGCCCAACAACGTCTACAAGAAGAAGGTTATGTAGTGGACATCACCCATCGCCGGTCCGCCGCCGCCCCGGCCATCCCTCTAGGCCCCCCGCGCCGAGCTTTTTCTCTGGCGATCCCCACGCCACCACCCCACCACCGCCCTCCCCCCCCCCCACCGCTGACGACCACAGCCCCCACCCTGAACCCTAAGATAAATAGTGGGGTACCTCTCCAGTGACCCCCCCCCCTGATGCGGCTGGTTCTTCCTTAACTCCGGCGAGCCCCCGCCCCCCCACCCCCTGAAAATCGACTAACCCAAAAATCGATTCAGTCGACTGAAGTGTAGCTAAATCGGTACGTGTGAGTATTGCATGCATGCATGTGGGTGTTGTGGGCGTGTTTGTGCGCATGTGTGATGAGTTCGTGTTCACCATAGTGGCTCGTGCGTGCGTGCAGTTAAAATGGCCGGCTCGGCATATCATCACAAGGCGATCCTTGTCCACTGTGGTTAGGGGGCGCGGGCTGCCAACCAGAGGTCTCACGACTTCGAATCCCCACCGACCACTTTATTACCATTTCTGTCTTTCATATACGCGCTGACGGGTGGGCCCTATGATGATGTGCATTGCTGAATGTGGACCGTTTGACTGGTCAATTGATCGTGTCATCAACAAATTACGGAGCTGTATGGTGAGCCGGTGACAGTATGATCACCATAAAATGTACTTCATATTTTATTAACATAGTACACACTCAAACTACCATTTATTTCTTTCATATACTCGCTGATAGGTGGGCCCCACGGTTATGCGTTGATGGTGCAACACTAGTTGCGCCACGTGGAACGTTTGACTGGTCAATTGATCATGTCATCAACAAAATATGGAGTTGTACGTGTGAGCCAGTGACCGTATAATCTTGACTTGTATTTGTTTAACACAGTACAAACGCAAGCGCTCATATATACGCGCAAAGACTCACTGCTATAAGCACACACACACAGACCCCACCCCTATGAGCACCTTCGAGAGAGTGAGCCAGCATATGATCTTGAGATTTTACGAAGTCACCATAGGTGCCTCATAGTCGAAGGGAACGTCTCCTCCCACTGAACGCATGATACGTCTCCAACGCATCTGCTTTTTCTGACGCTTTTCCTCTTGTTTTGGACTCTAATTTGCATGATTTGAATGAAACTAACCCCGGACTGACGCTGTTTTCAGCAGAACTACCATGGTGTTGTTTTTGTTCAGAAATAAAGGTTCTCGGAATGGAACTAAACTTTGCGAGGAATTTTTATATCAATAATAAGAATTTCTGGAGCCAAGACCCACCAGAGAGGGGCCCCTGGTTGGGCATAACCCACCACGGCGCGGCCCCCTCTCCTGGCGCGCACAGGTGGGTTGTACCCACCATGTGGCCCCGCTGACGACCCCCCTGATACTATAAATTCACATTATTCCAGAAACAAATCAGGGAGAAAGAATTATCGCGTTCCACGAGACGGAGCCGCCGCCAAGCCCTATTCTTCCTCAGGACGGCAGATCTGGAGTCCGTTTGGGGCTCCGGACAGGGGGATCTTCGTTCTTCGTCATCACCAACCAATATCCATCGCCAATTCCATGATGCTCCCCACCAGGAGTGAGTAATTCCTTCGTAGGCTCACCGGTGGGTGAGGAGTTGGATGAGCTTCATCATGTAATCGAGTTAATTTTGTTAGGGCCCGATCCCTAGTATCCACTATGTTCTTAGATTTATGTTGCTATGACTTTGCTATGCTTAATGCTTGTCACTTTGGGCCCGGGTGCCATGAACTTAGATCTGAAACGTTTGTGAATTCATCATTATCCATGTTTTAGATCTGATCTTGCAAGTTGTAGTCACCTACTACGTGTTATGATCCGGCAACCCCGGAGTGACAACAACCGGGCCCACTCCCGGTGATGACCGTAGTTTGAGTTCATGTATTTACTATGTGGTAATGCTTTGTTCTGGTTCTCTATTAAAAGGAGGCCTTAATATCCCTTAGTTTCCAATATGGATCCTGCTGCCACGGGAGGGTAGGACAAAACATGTCATGCAAGTTCTTTTAATAAAGCACGTATGACTATTTACGGAATACATGCCTACATTATATCGATGAACTGGAGCTAGTGCCGTATCGCCCTAGGTTATAACTGTCACATGATGAATATCATCCAACAAGTCACCGATCCAATGCCTACGAATTTATTATATTGATCTTGCTACGTTACTTTTGCTATCATCACTGTTACACTTGCTACAAATTACTGCTATCATTGTTACTGTTACCATTGTTGCTATCACTACTATAAAAACTATCATATTACTTTGCTACTGATTACCTTGCTGCAGATAATTAATCTCCAGGTGTGGTTGAATTGATAACACAACTTCTAATACCTTCAAATATTCTTTGGCTATCCTTGTGTCGAATCTGTAAATTTGGGTTGAATACTCTACCCTCGAAAGCTGTTGCAATCCCCTATACTTGTGGGTTATCAAGACCTTTTTCTGGCTTCGTTGCAGGGGAGCATAGCTATATTTGTTGAGTCACTTGGGATCATTATCAATTTATCACTATGAAGAATCTAAAGGATCCAAAGACTAAGAAAATTTCCCTCAAAGACGAGGGGAGGTAAGGAACTGCCATCCAGTTCTGCTTTAGATTCACCTTCTGTTATGAGTAACTTGCAACACCACCACATGTTATGAATTCTAATATGTGGCAAGTTAGTGATGATGCTACTTCCACTATGAATGATGCTTATGATGATGCTAGTACCTTGCTTGATAATGATGATGTGCCACTTGTTGAATTTGTTGATGAACAAATTGCTAGAGTTATACAACATGATGTTGTTGTATCCGATGATGAACTTGAAACTGAAACTCCTAAAACACCTGCTAGAACTAGCCTTGCTAGATATGAATTGCCTAAGGTACCGGAAAGTTATGTTATGGGTGAAGAAGCAACTAGAGATAGTCTTGCTTGCAATGATAGAGATGATCTAGACAAATTACTACAAAAGTACAAATAAAAATCTCTGAATGCTAGAATGAAATGTGATCCTAAGTTTGTTACTTCACCCATCTTTATTGATGATAAGGATTATGAATTCTCTGTCGACCCAGTAATTACTTTGGCTGAATCTGATGCTCTCCATGGTTTTGAAACTGAAACTGTTGTGGCACATTTTACTAAGTTGAATGATATAGCCACCCTTTTTACTCATGATGAGAAGACTCGTTACTACTTTATTCTAAAATTATTTGTGTTCTCATTAAAGGGAGATGCTAAAGCTTGGTACAATACTTTTGCTCCTGGTTGTGTGCGTAGTCCCCAGGATATGATTTATTACTTCTCTAAAAAATATTTTCATGCTCATAAAAAACAAGCTGCCTTACATGAAATATTTAACTTTGTGAAAACTAAAGAAGAGAGTCTCCCACAAGCTTGGGGGAGGCTTTGCCAGTTACTTAATGCTTTGCATGATCATCCTCTTAAGAAAAATAAAATACTTGATATCTTCTATAATGGACTAACCGATGCTTCTAGGGACTTCATAGATAGTTGTGCTGGTTGTATTTTCAGGGAACGAACTGTTGGACAAGCTAAAGAATTATTGAATAACATATTGAAAAATTATGACGATTGGACTCTTCCTGAACACCGGCTAAACCCACTCCAAAGAAGGGGGGTATATTATATCTCAGTCCTGAAGATATGCAAGAGGCAAAGAAATCTATGAAGGAAAAATGTTTTAAAGTTGAGAATATTAAAAATTTACCTCCTATTGAAGAAATACATGGGCTTAATACACCACCACTGCCTAAGGTGGTAGAGGTAAATTCTCTTATGGAGTTCAATGAAAATGATAATCCTCACAATATGCATCCTAGTAAATGCCTTTATGAGTTTGAGAACTATATTAGAAAACAAGATCACTTCAATGCAAATGTTATGAAACACTTGAAATATAATTCAGATATGATTGCTCGCTTGAGTGACTTGTTATTTAGGATCTCAAATGATGTTAGAGGTGTTGGAAAACATGCTTCTATGGTTCAAACTCAGTTAGAACAAGTTGCTAAATCAAAAAGAGAATTGCTTGATGAAATGAATCATATTATGCATGACTTTGCTGTTAGAGTTGCAACTAGAGGAGGTAAAATGACTCAGGAACCACTTTATCCTGAGGGACACCCAAAAAGAATTGAACAAGATTCACAAAGAGAAAACACTAGTGCACCTAGTCCTTCTAAAAAGAAAAAGAAGATTAAAAATGATAGGACTTTGCACACTTCTAGTGAACCTGAAATAGAAAAACCTCCTGCTAATGAAAATGAAACTTCTATCTCAGATGCTGAAGCTCAATCTGGTAATGAACATCTACCTAGTGATAACGAAAAAGATAATGCTGATGTTCATGAAGACACTCAACCAAATAATGAAAAAGAACCAGATAATGATGTTGAGATAGAACCACCTGTTGATCTTGATAACCCACAACCTAAAAATAAAAGATATGATAAAAGAGACTTTGTGGCTAGGAAACACGGTAAAGAAAGAGAACCGTGGGTTCAAAAACCTATGTCTTTTCCACCCAAGTCAACTAAAAAGAATGATGATGAAGAATTTGAACGCTTTCTTTGAAATGTCGATGCCGCCTTTTTGCGTACTCGCTGACCGATATCTTGAAAATGCCTCCTTATGCAAAGTATATGAAAGACATCATCACAAATAAGAGAAAAATACCGAAGCTGAAATCTCCACTATGCTTGCTAATTATACTTTCAAAGATGGAGTACCTAAAAAACTTGGAGATCCGGGAATACCAACTATACCTTGCTCTATCAAAAAGAATTCTGTGAAAACTGCTTTGTGTGATTTAGGAGCTCGTGTTAGTGTTATGCCTTTCTCTTTATCTAAAAGACTTGACTTGAATAAACTCACACCTACTGAAATATCTTTGCAAATGGCTGACAAGTCAACTGCTATACCTATCAATATCTGTGAGGATGTGCCCATTGTTGTTGCTAATGTTACTATTTTAACTGACTTTCTTATACTTGAGATGCCCGAGGACGACAACATGTCGATTATCCTTGGTAGACCCTTCTTGAATACTGCAGGGGCTGTTATGGATTGCAATAAAAGCAAGGTCACTTTTCATATTAATGGTAATGAGCATAATGTGCACTTTCCGAAGAAACAATTCCAAGTGAATGGTATTAATGTTATTGAAAAATCCCCGACAATCACTATTGGAAGTTTTCAAATACCTCTACCTACTGTCAAAAAGAAATATGAAATGCTTATTATTGGGGAGATGCATATCCCCATTGAGGTAACTTAGTGATTTATGAAAGTTATTCGATTTCATGCTAATCGAAAGTGGTTGTTAATAAGACCTGATCAACCTTATTAATGAATCATTTTTGAGCGGTATGAAGTTGATGAATTTAGTAAGCACTACCTTACGTCCCTACCTTTTGTTTTCTATTTTTATTAGTTAAATAAATAAAATGCCATGTTTTGTCTGATCTCTGAATTTTCCGTGCAATAAAAAATGACCCAAAAATAGAAGTTCTCAGATTGCCCTGAAAATTTTATACGATTTTTTTTCTGGATTTAAGAATTTTTGGTGCAAATAATACTAGAGGGAGGTGCACCAGGTGGGCACAACCCACCTGGGCGCGCCAGGACCCCCAGGCGCCCCCTGGTGGGTTGTGGTCCCCACGTGGCCCCCCTCACTTACCTCTTCATCCCACATCATCACTTACCTCTAGAACAAAAATCCCCATTGCTCTCTCTCCCGTGTTCTTGAGCTTAAACCCACGGATTTCGATCTCTTTGCTCGAAGCTCCGTTTCCGAAACTGTTTCGGGGGATTGTTGCTTGGTATGTGACTCCATCATTTGTCCAATTAGCTTTTGTTTTAGTAGTTTATACTTTGAATAATTAGCTCTTGGTGCTGTTGTAGATGAGCTGCATGTTGAATTCTTAGTGTTCTAAATAGTTTGAGTGCTTGCTATGGCCTCTATGTATCCCTATGAGTAGTTACTATCAATTTTGTGAAGTTTTGTTGAGAAAATTTTGTGGACTAAATAAAATTAGATTTTTGTTCATAGGAAAATTGTACGTGAACATGAATATCTTCAAGAAATTTGGCTCAAAGAAGAACTCCAAGGGTGTTATCGGGGAGTCTTCTGGCAGTGATCTCCACCCTCGGAGGTTGGCGGAGGTACGGCCGTGCGAATGGCCGCACACCCGTTCCTGCAAGAGGCTGGGATTGATGAGGAGTTCACGCAATATATTGCCAATGCTGGTCTCACGGACTTCATCGCAGATGAGTGTGACCAACACTAAGTCCTCACAAACATGTTTGTTCAAAGTTTTACATTCCTGCCTAGAATAATTCTCCTGAAGTGAGCATTTATTTATATGCTGAAAACCATCAGATACCACTTACTGAGTTTTGTAACATATGCATGATCCCGTTTGATGGGAGCTTGGCTAAGTCTAGACCGGCTGAATTTGAGGCCTTCTGTCGCACTTTGATAGTGGGTGATGAGAGAAGAGTGTCAGCCATTACTATCGGTGGCTTACATTTTCCTGTTGTTCGTTACTTTGCACTCTTCATTACCAAATGCTTGCTTGCTAGGGAGAAGGTGGGTGCACTTAGTTCACCAGACCTTGCTATTTTACGCCATGCATTAGAGGGCGACAACACTTATAGCTTGGGAGCTATTGTGGTTCGTCACCTGCATCTTAATAAATCCCAGGGTAAAATACGTGGTGGGATTTTTGCTACTCGTTTGGCGGCTCACTTCGAGGTCGAGATATGCCCTCATGATTACCCTCTGACTAATTAAGGTTTACCTAGACCGTGCAGCCATGGTACATCATCACTTTCTTGCACATGATTGTCCTAACATTGCCATTCCTGATAACCTGGTCTATAGCGTTGAAACTCGTGGTGTTATTCCATTGTCTGCGCCTTCTTTGTTTGATTCTGCTGCCAGGGGCGGAGTACCGGATTATGCCTGCAGACATCATTGCCTACTAGAACGCTCACGCTGCTGCAGAGGCTGCGGAGGAGCCTTAGCAGTGGGATGACTCGATGCCAGCTCCTCAGGATCCTTACTACCCTCCAGGCTACTGATCGATTACCAACTTAGGCCAAAAGCCTAAGCTTGGGGGAGTACTTGTTTCTCGCCGACATTATATTCTTGTTCACATATCATTCCATTTGTCGGTGTTCACACTTTTTCATTGCATCATCCATGCTTAGATTTATTTTCTTGCTTTCTTCTTGTGTGTTTGAAAAAACATTAGAAAAACCAAAAATTGGTTGTAGTAATTTACTTTCTATGCATGTTTAGTAGTTGTATTAAAAAGAAAATACAAAAATATTTCCTTGTTCTTCTTTTGCTTGTTGGGAGCTTTTCTGTGTAAATAGTTTTTCTTCTTTTTCCTTTTTATTTGATTGTTCAAGAAAACCAAAAACTCCAAAAATATTTCAGTGTGTTTCTCTGAATTTCTTTTCTTTTTATTCGATTTGTACCGAGGAGAAGACCATGATGAAAATGTTGAGTAGCTCTCATATGAATAATTGTTGAACAAATGAAGAGCCCATTTTACCTTATCTTCTCCTATTGAATAAATTTTTTTGCAGATTCCAGCTTAGTCCACGGCACTCTTGCACTATTATTATTTTCATATCATTCGGTCATGCAAGTGAAAGGCAATAATGACGATATTCGATGAGCTGGCCATGGCAAAGAGAAACTGGTACGAACTCGACTTGTTCTGTTTGTGTAAATATGTTTAACCTAGTATCTAGGCTTCAGCCCATTATGATTAAACATGTTTGCAATGACAATTAGAGATTATAGTTTCTCATGCCATGCATAAGTAGCTAGGAGTTGATATGATTTATCTTGGATATCAACATAGCGTTAAAATGATTGTGATGTAGTATGATGATGGTATCCTCCTCTGAATGTTCGAGTGGCTTGACTTGGCACATGTTCATGCATGTAGTTGAATCAAAACCAACATAGCCTCTATAATATTTATGTTCATGGTGTTCATATCCTACTCATGCCAGTGTCCAATGTTACTTATGCATAATGCCTGGTTATGATCGTTGTTGCTCTCTAGTTGGCCGCTTCTCAATCTTAATTGCTAGCCTTCGCCTGTACTAAGTGGGAACTATGCTTGTGCATCAAAAAGCTTGAACCCAAACTTATTGCAGATGAGTCCACCATACCTACCTATATACAGTATTACCCTGACGTCCTTTTTGCATGTGCGACCTCTAAAAACTTCTAAAAATTATCCTTTTTGTGTGCCTGGATCGTTCATGGAACAACAGGAGGTGGTCGATATCTTTCGTGCTAAGCATGTTATTCTCAGGTCGATTGTTCAATCACTCGCCATCGCACGAGAAAATGGGCAGTATTAGGGATGCCCAGTCCCAAACTGTAAATATGAAAAAGAGTTCATCTCTTGAATAATCAAACAAAAACTCCCAATGGAGTCAAAACCTTTACTTTTATCGCTTGGGAACCGCCACTAGCGTGCTTAGCATGGAAGATGTTGATAACGGATGGTCATGTAGTGAATAAGAAGGGTGCATGTCTCAAAATAGCATTTATCTCTGTTTGAAAAATTGAGCTTTGGCACCTCTGCAAATCACTGCTTCCCTCTGCGAAGGGACTTTCTATTTACTTTTATGTTGTGTCATCACCTTCTAAAAACAAGCGCCAAAAACTGAGTAGAGCACAGTTGTCATGATTTATCCATTGTGTATAGCTAATGTTATAATGCTAGCTGAAAACCTGGGTGTTGTTTAAGCTTATTTATGCAAACAAGAGAAAAAGAGTTCGTAAGAGTTTTTCTTTCTCACTTTCAGTTTATCAACTGAATTGCTTGAGGACAAGCAAAGGTTTAAGCTTTGGGGAGTTGATACATCTCCAACGTATCTACTTTTTTCTCACGCTTTTCCTCTTGTTTTGGACTCTAATTTGCATGATTTGAATGAAACTACCAGCGGGCTGACGCTGTTTTCAGCAGAACTACCATGGTGTTGTTTTTGTGCAAAAATAAAGGTTCTCGGAATGGAATGAAACTTTGCGAGGATTTTTTATATCAATAATAAGAATTTCTGGAGCCAAGACCCACCAGAGAGGGGCCCCTGGTTGGGCACAACCCTCTAGGCCGCGCCCCCTCTCCTGACGCGCCCAGGTGGGCTATACCCACCTGGTAGCCCCGCTGACGACCCCCCAGATACTATAAATTCACATTATTCCAGAAAAAATCTGGGAAAAAGAATTATTGCGTTCCACGAGATGGACCCGTCGCCAAGACCTGTTCTTCCTTGTGAGGGCAGATCTTGAGTTCGTTTGGGGCTCCGCAGAGGGGGATCTTCATTCTTCGTCATCACCAACCAATCTCCATCGCCAATTCCATGATGCTCCCCACCGGGGGTGAGTAATTCCTTTGTAGGCTCGCTGGTCGGTGAGGAGTTGGATGAGATTCATCATGTAATCGAGTTAGTTTTGTTAGGTCCCGATTCCTAGTATCCACTATGTTCTTAGATTGATGTTGCTGTGACTTTGCTATGCTTAATGCTTGTCACTTTGGGCCTGGGTGCCATGAACTTAGATCTGAACCGTTTATGAATTCATCATTATATCCATGTTTTAGATCTGATCTTGCAAGTTATAGTCACCTACTACGTGTTATGATCCGGAAACCCCGGAGTGACAACAACCGGGCCCACTGCCAGTGATGACCGTGGTCTGAGGATTTCATGTATTCACTATGTGTTAATGCTTTGTTCCGGTTCTCTATTAAAAGGAGGCCTTAATATACCTTAGTTTCCAATATGGAACCTGCTGCCACGGGAGAGTAGGACAAGAGATGTCATGCAAGTTCTTTTAATAAAGCACGTATGACTATTTACGGAATACATGCCTACATTATATTGATGAACTGGAGCTAGGGCAGTATCGCCCTAGGTTATAACTGTCATGTGATGAATATCATACAACAAGTCACCGATCCAATGCCTACAAATTTATTTATATTGATCTTGCTGTGTTACTATTGTTATCATCACTGTTACACTTGCTACAAATTACTGCTATCATGGTTATTGTTACCATTGCTACTGTCACTACTATCAAAACTATCATATTACTTTGCTACTGATTGTTGCAGATAATTAATCTCCGAGTGTGGTTGAATTGACAATTCAGCTGCTAATACCTTCAAATATTCTTTGTCACCCCTTGTGTCGAATCTATAAATTTGGGTTGAATACTCTACCCTCGAAAACTGTTGCGGTCCCCTATACTTGTGGGTTATCAACGCACATCGCCGGAAAATACTAAAATTAATCCAGGATAAATGCGAGCACCAGGACGTTAACCCTGGTGGGCTGGGGAAACCATTGTCCTCCTAACCATCCAACCACAGGTTGGTTAGCACCCCAAAATGTATATGGTGACCGTGATGAGCTTATTCTGAAGTCAAGTGACCATATCGTGCTTTTGCTTCAAATACAATGACTGTAAGTGTCGTCAGCAAAATACGGAGCATGCATCAAATATAATGTCCGTCAGTGTCATCAACAAAATACAGAGACGTATCGTGAGCTAGATACCGTATGATCACCACGAAAATGTATACGATGACCATACTAAGCATATTCTGAAGTCCAGTGAACGTATAGTGCTTTCGCTTGAAATACAGTGACCGTCGCGCGTGAATGTGTCAGGGGAATGCATACTTTTAGAGGCCGAGAGATAGTTTGTGTGCGTACGTGAAAGTGGTGTAGAAAGAGGGGGTGTCCGGTGGAGACAAGGAGAGATATGCCATTCGTTTCTCTTTCCCGTGACTAATATTTTAGGAGAAAATATAAACATTCACAATGCAGAACAAATATTATTGGATGCACCATGCAATTAACTTTCATGTATAACATTGTACTATTGTATATGCTTATTTTCTCAGTGGCCGAATGCGTGTGGGGTGTGGTGGGCACATCATTTCTAGTTGTGGTGGGTCAACGTGAGGACTCTTGGGTCGGTTCCATCCTGCGCCGCAGAGGTTGGACCGAGACGCATTATACGAAGACCCATGTGGAGGACTCGGCGTACAAGACGAAGGTACCAGAGTCGTGGAGGACTCTATCCCCACTGATGATAAGCCGACTATATATGATTTGTAACCCTAGGCCCAGAGCATGTTATAGAAGCCCGGGGGCTAGTTCGTCAATAGTATACACGCACGCACAATGCCTGGTATTCACGCGTACTTTGTGCACACCCCTATCACAAATATACAGTACCAGGAGTAGGCTTTTTCCTCAACTGCAAGGGCCTGGACTTGGGTAAAACTTTGCCTCATATTGCCATCCAGCCTAACAGTCAGGGGTATCCTACCGAATGATCTCGTGGAATCATATCTGCCAACTACTAAGAGAGAGGTGGGGGGGGGGGCAATGTGTGCGAGAGAGGCCTAAAGATAATGTGCGTGTGGGAGACACGTAGGTACATATATGTCCCTATAGAGGGATAGTAGAGACCGTGCGTGTGTATATATGCATGTGAGAGAAATAGTGTTTTCCAGCTAAGATTAGTGAAAAGAGTGGTACATAGTAGTAAGAAAGAGAGAGTGAGATATATAGAGAGTGTGTGAGTGAGACACCCCGACACCCCGGGAGAGATTGTGAGCATGTGTGAGAGAGAAATGCTGATGTATATAAAGTGTTTGCACTTATGCGTTAGATAGAGCGATATATAGCGTGTGTGCGAGAACGGGCCGAGGCATAGTGCATCTACGTGTAAAAGGCGGTTCTACGCATTAAATTAAAATATAAATGGCATTATTATTTTTGGATGAGAACATGAATTTTGCAATTTGCGTGTGAACAAACATCGGTCTATCAGACACCCATACTGTATTGAATTTCTAGCATGTGCATGTGTTTATTTCATATTATCGATCCATGGAGTGAGAGTGGTTTGAAATCCAAACAATGCATTGTTGTGCAATTCATATATAAACATTAATTAGTGCATCCATGTTGTTAGTGTGAAGCGCTTTATACATTTGTCACTTACATGGATACATTCCAGATTGCTAGCTACGAAATAGAATACATGGCGAGGGCCCGTTTCAACCGTAGGAGGTCCGTTTCCTCCGTTTTGCGGTACGCCAGACCCCTCCCTATGAACAGGATCACGTTTCGAACGTGGTCGGTCGAACACAAGGCCGTTTCCTCCGTTGTGCGGTACGCCAGGCCTCATTTCCATCGCCTGTTCCGTCGAAGCCCTCCCGATGAACACGACCACGCATTCCGTTCCGACCCAGCCGGTTGGCTCCCACGCGTTCCGTTGCCTCCCGATGAACATGACGCATTCCGCTGCCTCCTCATGAATACGACGCATTCCATTGCCTCCCCATGAACACGACGACGATGTTGTTTCTCCGTTCCGACCCAGCCATGTCAACGAGCCCTCGCCGTACGTATGCGCGAGTAGGCGTTTGAGACCCCGCCCATATGTACACATACATGGCTGTATTTTCTTTCTTGCACCCAGGCCGCTGTACGTACGTGTACATGCTACGTGCGCGCCTCTACTACGACACGTGCACACCTCTACATCCACTAGTATATATGTACGTACACGTTCGCGACCAGAATGACAACACTACGTACGCTTCGACCAGGTGGGTCCCGACTGTCAGGCACTTCCTTGCGTGCGAAGATGTAGCTGGTGGGTCCCAGTAGTCAGGGGGAGAAATACGGTGGCCCGTCTGGTGGGTCCCCGCTGTCAGGTGGAGGAATAATTATTTTGCACGTAATAAGGAGGCACTTCCTTGTCATGCCGTGGACCCAGCCGTCGACCTCTCCACGACAGTCCACATCCGATGGAAGCTGCCTTGACCACGTTGACCACACCGCGCCGAGAGCACCAGGCGGTGGACGGCCGAGGCCTAGGAAGGGGACAACACGGAGCCGGGGAAGACGCGGCAGTGGATGCCCACGCATAGAGGAGTGCGAGGGTTCACTGGTTCGCTGCGGTGTGAGGCTGCCATCGCCGCAGAATAACAGGGGGTGTGGGTGAGTAGAGGGATGGCCTAGCCAGCGGTGGGAGTAGTAGGGGCGGTGTGGCCTCCGCCGCATCGTAGCCGGCTACGGGAGGCAGGAACACGAGGCACGACCGGCGCTGGTTTGGGCGGCTGGAGCAAGAAGACCAGAGGTTGAAGAAGCACTACGGCCGTTGGATGGACATCGTACGGTCACCGGAGCTAGAATCATGCATATTGACTAAGTTGACAAAGCCCTCCGTCCCCGTCAACTTAGTGGGCCCACAAGTCAGCCTGCCACTATACTGGGTCCCAGCTAACAGGGGGAGTATTCATTTTTTTTGTGCGTAATAAGGAGGCACTTCCTTGCGTGCTAAGATATAGCTGGTGGGTCCGAGCTGTCAGCGGCGGTAACATTTTTTCGTGAAATACAGAGGCCCTTTCGGTAGGTCCCTTATGTCAGGTGGAGGAATCATTATTTTGCGCGTAATAAGGAGGCATTTCCTTGCGTGCGGCCGTGGACCCAGCTGTCGGCCTCTCCACGTAAAGTCCACTTCAGATGCATGTCGGTCGTTGACCACGTTCACGAGGCCGCGCCGAGAGCACCAGGGCGGTGGACGAAAGCGAGGCCTAGGAAGGGAACGACACGGAGGCAGGGAAGACTCGGCAGTTGTTTCCCACGTGGAGAGTACGACTGTCTGAGGGTTTATGGTTCATCTATCGTCACCGGAGAATAACAGCAGTGTGGGTGAGTAGAGGGATGGCTAGGCCAGCGATGGGAGTACGGTGGTGAGGCTGCGTGGCAGACAAACCCGGCCGCAGGAGGAGGGAGCAGTAGTCCACCGCTGTTTGAGCGGCCGACAGAAGAGCAGAGATTGAAGAAGCACGACGGCCATTGGATGGCCATCCAACAGTCACTGCTTGTGCGTCAACCTTTTTTTAGCAAAGCCTCAAATCTGTGGAAAACAGCATACAGCCCATCTGCCATTATTTCTAATAATTTACAGCCCATTTGCTAATTATTAAGGTTTTTTTTGGAGCCCATATTATTTTTGTTAGCATTACAACCCATATTGTGGCCACGGTTAAAAAATTATACGAAATTTTGCATATTTCAAAAGGTCCGAACTGTTTTAATCCCGAAATTTCGACTCACATTCAAACTAATTTTAAAAATAAATGTATATCAATATAAAATCCAACAAATTCTCCACGCATAAAAATTAATGTAATTTCAAATCTCGAAATGAAAAAAAGATATTTGAAACTAATTGCCGGTTTGATGTGTTTTAAAAATGTACAACCCATTTCTCATTACTGATGGGCCATTTTCTCAGCCAGCCAATGAAAGCTCTCCTCGTCTTGAAAGATTTGCAGCCCAACAGGCCTGACAAAGCGACTTACTTGGCAAATCACAAAAAAACTGGGCTATGACCATGGACCCAGCTGTCAGCCTCTCCACGTACAATACTCTTCCGATGGAATGTCGTTGACCACGTTGACCATGCCGCGCCTAGAGCACCAAGGCGGTGGACGACGGCAAGGCCTAGGAAGGGGACGACGCGGTGCCGGGGAAGACGGGGCAGTGGATGCCCACGCGGAGAGGAGTACGAGGGTTCACTGGTTGGCTGTGGTGTGAGGTTGCCGTCGCCGCAGGGCCTGGCTAGCGGTGGGAGTAGTAGGGGGCGATGAGGCCTCATCGGCAGCACAGCCGGCCACTAGAGGCAGGAGCAAGCGGTCTCCCCTGCGCTGGTTTGGGCGGCTAGTGCAAGAAGAGCAGCGATTGAAGAAGCAGCAGGACCGTTCGATTCAAATCCAACGGTTACTGCTGCTAGAATCGTTTGTTAACTAAGTTGACAAGCCCTACGTACGCGTCAACTTAGTAGGCCCACAGGTCAGCCTCCCAACCGGTGCGCCCTAGATGTCAGTGGGAGGAATCATTTTTTTCGTGCGGCCAGGCCAGCGGAGGGAGTAGGGTGGGCCGGGCAATCCTGCGCGGCATCACAGCGGGCCACAAGAGGAGGGTGCAGGCAGTCCCGCCGGCACTAGTTTAGGCGGCTGGAGCAGGACGATCAGAGATTCAAGAAGCACGTCGGCCGTTGGATGGACATCCAACACTAACTGCTGCTAGAATCGTGTGTTCACTGACAAAGCCTTGCGTAAACAAGTCAGCCTCGAAATTTGTGGCGTGTACAGCCCATTTGCTATTATTTTTATAATTTTTACTCATTTTCTAATTCATATGGAATTTATTGCAGCCCGTTTTCCATCTTTAGAATTGATGGCCATTTTCTGGTCAGTACCAGGGTAAAAAAATTAACTAAATATGTGGGAAACTTTGAAAATTCGCAAATTTTGCTGGGGAATGAAATATTCTTAATCCCAAAATTAATAGCCATACTAAAACAAATTTAAAAAGAAATTAGTACTATGTCATGTTAAATCCAATGAAATACGTATAAGATATCAGTGAAGAACAAAAACAAAAAAAGAAACTTGTATCCCGTTTGCTATAAATTTTTTGGAATTTTCAACCCCTTTTTATATTACTTTTAACAGACATTGACCATACTCTTAAGCCAGGCCGGAATGCTTCCCTCCTCGTCTTGAAAGTTTTGCAGCCCAGTAATTTAGAGAAAACAAATAGGCCTAGCTTGGGTATTCTTCAAAAAGAAATATTGGGCTACCTATTTTCCCAAAGAACTGGTGCATGAGCATTTAGCTTTTATTTATTTACTTGTTTATGTTTAGGGGACCATGAGCATGTACCTGGGCCGCATTCATGTGAGAGCCTCCCTTCCAGTTAATTATGGGCTTCTCTATTGGGCCTTCATCAGTGGGCTGCATGTTATCAACAAGTGGAAAATGTGTTCCGAGTTTCAAAAAAAAGAAAATGTGTTCCGTACGAAAAATAGTATGCGCTACGCACGGTACGGGGCACTAAAGGATCGAACCGTGCAACGACTTCCAAAACATTGTTTATGTCGTTCTAACAACACATTTATTCAACCAACAGATGAAATATACTACTGATTGTACATTGAAAACAGCAGCAGCAGCAACCAGGGCTGGGGTGCAATGTATAAGCGATAGCAAGCCGGAAGAGTGAAGACGAAGCTCTCTCTTCCAAACCAAACATCAGCCATCATTACAAAAGGGCTACCAAAAAAGAACAAGTGTATGCATCAAACTAAAAAGATCCTACTACACCAAGTGTATGCATCTAACTAAGCGGCTCGGTTAGGCGTTACTATTTATTAAGCTGTGGAGATTGGCTGGCGGCTTGAACCAGATGGGTGCCTGACGGGGGAAACTCCAGCCAGCAGGTCGAAGTCTGATACTTGCGACCCTCTCTCCTACTTTGGGCTGCAGAGCGTGGCGGCACATATCAGGGTATGGTGCATGCAGAGACGCATGGTACGCTGTGTACACACAGTTTTGCCTGATGAATGAAACCGCGTTGCCATCATGATCCTGTTGGGGAACGTAGTAATTTCAAAAATTTCCTACGCACGCGCAAGATCATGGTGATGCATAGCAACGAGAGGGGAGAGTGTATGTCCACGCACTCGTGAGACCGTGGCGGAAGCGTTATAACAACGCTGTTGATGTAGTCAGACGCCTTCATGATCCGACCGATCCAAGTACCGAACGACGGCACCTCCGAAGTTCTGCACACGTTCAGCTCGATGGCGATCATCCCTGACTCCGATCCAGCAAAGTGTCGGGGATGAGTTCCACAAGACGACGGCGTGCAGGACGATGATGATGCTCCACCGACGCAGGGCTTCGCCTAAGCTCCGCGACGATATGACTTCTCCGGCGCAGGGCTTCGCCTAAGCTCCGCGACGATATGACCGAAGTGGAATATGGTGGAGGGGGCACCGCACACGGCTAAGGAACGATCCGTAGATCAACTTGTGTGTCCATGGGGTGCCCCTGCCCCCGTATATAAAGGAGGGAGGAGGGAGGGCCGCCCTCTCTATGGCGCCGCCTAGGGGAGTCCTACTCCCACCGAGTAGGATTCCCTTTCCTAGTCCAACTAGGAAACCTTCCATGTAGTAGGAGTAGGAGAGAAGGAAAGGGAAGGGAAAAGGAGAAGGAAGGAAGAGGCGCCCCTTCCCTAGTCCACCCGGACCAGACCAAGGGAAGGTGCGGCCACCCTTGAGGCCCTTTTCCTTCTTTCCCGTATGGCCCAATAAGGCTCAATACGTATTCCCGTAACTCTCGGTACTCCTAAAAATACCCGAATCACTCGGAACCTTTCCGATGTCCAAATATAGTCGTCCAATATATCGATCTTTACGTCTCGACCATTTCGAGACTCCTCGTCATGTCCCTGATCTCATCCGGGACTCCGAACTCCTTCGGTACATCAAAACTCATAAACTCATAATATAAATGTCATCGAAACCTTAAGCGTGCGGACCCTACGGGTTCGAGAACTATGTAGACATGACCGAGAACTATTCTTGGTCAATAACCAATAGCGGAACCTGGATGTCCATATTGGTTCCTACATATTCTACGAAGATCTTTATTGGTCAAACCGCATAACAACATACGTTGTTCCCTTTGTCATCGGTATGTTACTTGCCCGAGATTCGATCGTCGGTATCCAATACCTAGTTCAATCTCGTTACCGCAAGTCTCTTTACTCGTTACGTAATGCATCATTCCGTAACTAACTCATTAGCTACATTTCTTGCAAGGCTTATAGTGATGTGCATTACCGAGAGGGCCCAGAGATACCTCTCCGACAATCGGAGTGACAAAACCTAATCTCGAAATAGCCAACCCAACATGTACCTTTGGAGACACCTGTAGTACTCCTTTATAATCACCCGATTACGTTGTGACGCTTGGTAGCACCCAAAGTGTTCCTCCGTAAACGGGAGTTGCATAATCTCATAGTTACAGGACCCTGTATAAGTCATGAAGAAAGCAATAGCAACATACTAAACGATCAAGTGCTAGGCTAACGGAATGGGTCATGTCAATCAGATCATTCTCCTAATGATGTGATCCCGTTAATCAAATGACAACTCATGTCTATGGTTAGGAAACATAACCATCTTTGATTAACGAGCTAGTCAAGTAGAGGCATACTAGTGACACTCTGTTTGTCTATGTATTCACACATGTATTATGTTTCCGGTTAATACAATTCTAGCATGAATAATAAACATTTATCATGATATAAGGAAATAAATAATAACTTTATTATTGCCTCTAGGGCATATTTCCTTCAGTCTCCCACTTGCACTAGAGTCAATAATCTAGTTCACATCGCCATGTGATTTAACATCAATAGTTCACATCTATATGTGGTTAACACCCATAGTTCACATCGACATGTGACCAACACCCAAAGGGTTTACTAGAGTCGATAATCTAGCTCACATCGCTATGTGATTAACACCCAAAGAGTACTAAGGTGTGATCATGTTTTGTTTGTGAGAGAAGTTTAGTCAACGGGTCTGCCACATTCAGATCCGTATGTGTTTCTGCAAATTTCTATGTCTACAATGCTCGCACGGAGCTACTCTAGCTAATTTCTCCCACTTTCAATATGTATCCAGATTGAGACTCGAGTCATCTAGATTAGTGTTTAAAACTTGCATCGGCGTAACCCTTTCTGACGAACCTTTTGTCACTTCCATAATCGAGAAACATATCCTTATTCCACTAAGGATAATTTTGACCGCTGTCCGATGATCTACTCCTAGATCACTATTGTACCCCTTGCCAAACTTCGATTGTAGGGTATACAATAGATCTGGTACACAGCATGGCATACTTTATAGAACCTATGTCCAAGGCATAGGGAATGACTTTCATTCTCTTTCTATCTTCTGCCATGGTCGGGTTTTGAGTCTTACTCAATTTGACACCTTGTAACACAGGCAAGAACTCTTTCTTTGACTGTTCCATTTTGAACTACTTCAAAATCTTGTCAAGGTATGTACTCATTGAAAAAACTTATCAAGCGTCTTGATCTATCTCTATAGATCTTGATGCTCAATATGTAAGCAGCTTCACCGAGGTCTTTCTTTGAAAAACTCCTTTTAAACACTCCTTTATGCTTTGCAGAATAATTCTACATTATTTCCAATCTACAATATGTCATTCACATATACTTATCAGAAATATTGTAGTGCTCCCACTCACTTTCTAGTAAATACAGGCTTCATCGCAAGTTCAGATAAACTATATGCTTTGATCAACTTATCAAAGCGTATATTCCAACTCCGAGATGCTTGCACCAGTCCATAGATGGATCATTTGGAGCTTGCACACTTTGTTAGCTCCCTTTGGATCGATAAAACCTTCAGGTTGCATCATATACAACTCTTCCTCCGAAACCCATTCAGAATGCAGTTTTTACATACATTTGCCAAATTTCATAAATTGTGTCAATTGCTAACATGATTCGTACAGACTTAAGAATCGCTACAGTTGAGAAAATCTCATTGTAGTTAACACCTTGAACTTGTCTAAAACCTTTTGCGACAAGTTGAGCTTTGTAGATAGTAACACTACTATCAACGTCCGTCTTCCTCTTGAAGATCCATTTATTTTCTATTGCTTGCCGACCCTCGGGCAAGTCAACCAAAGTCCACACTTTGTTTTCATACATGGATCCCATCTCAGATTTCATGGCTTCTAGCCATTTAGCGGAATCTGGGCTCACCATCGCTTCTTCATAGTTCGTAGGTTCGTCATGATCTAGTAGCATGACTTCCGTAACAGGATTGCCGTACCACTCAGTGCGGATCTCACTCTGGTTTACCTACGAGATTCGGTAGTGACTTGATCTGAAGTTACATGATCATCATCATTAGCTTCCTCACTAATTGGTGTAGGAATCACTGGAACTGATTTCCGGTGATGAAATACTTTCCAATTCGGGAGAAGGTACAAATTACCTTATCAAGCTCCACTTTCCTCCCACTCACTTCTTTCGAGAGAAACTCCTTCTCTAGAAAGGATCCATTTATAAGCAACGAATGTTTTGCCTTCGGATCTGTGATAGAAGGTATACCCAACAATTTCCTTTGGGTATTCTATGAAGACGCACTTCTCCGATTTGGGTTTGAGCTTATCAGGATGAAACTTTTTCACATAAGCATCACAACTTCCAAACTTTAAGAAACGACAGCTTAGGTTTACTGTTAAACCATACTTCATACGGTGTCGCCTCAACGGATTTAGACGGTGCCCTATTAAACGTGAATGCAGCTGTCTCTAATGCATAACCCCAAAACGATAGTGGTAAATTGATAAGAGACATCATAGATCGCACCATATCCAATAAAGTGCGGTTACGACTTTCGGACACACCATTATGTTGTGGTGTTCCATATGGCGTGAGTTGCGAAACTATTTCACATTGTTTCAAATGAAGACCAAACTCGTAACTCAAATATTTATCTCCACGATCAGATCGCAGAAACTTTATTTTCTTGTTACGATGATTTTCCACTTCACTCTGAAATTCTTTGAACTTTTCAATTATTTCAGACTTATGTTTCATCAAGTAGATATACCCATATCTGCTCAAATCATTTTGTGAAGGTCGAAAATAACGATACTTGCCACGAGCATCAACACTCATTGAATCGCATACATCGGTATGTATTATTTCCAATAAGTCAAGAGCTTGTTCCATTGTTCCGAGAACGGAGTTTTAGTCATCTTGCCCAAAAGGCACGGTTACTTAAGCATCAAATGATTCATAGTCAAGTGATTCCAAAAGTCCATCGGCATGGAGTTTTCTTCAAGCGCTTTACACCAATATGACCTAAACAAAGCGATTGCCACAAATAAGTTGCACTATCATTATTAACTTTGCATCTTTTGGTTTCAATATTATGAATATGTGTATCACTATGATCGAGATCCAATGAACCATTTTCATTGGGTGTGTAACCATATAAGGTTTTATTCATGTAAACAGAACAACAATTTATTCTCTTACTTAAATGAATAATCGTATTGCAATAAACATGATCAAATCATATTTATGCTCAACACCAAATAACACTTATTTAGGTTCCACACTAATCCCGAAAGTATAGGGAGTGTGCGATGATGATCATATCAATCTTGGAACTACTTCCAACACTCATCGTCACTTCCCCTTCAACTAGTTTCTGTTCATTCTGTAACTCCGTTTCAAGTTACTACTCTTAGCAACTATACCAGATCAAATACCGAGGGGTTGCTATGAACACTAGTAAAATACACATCAATAATCTGTATATCAAATATACCTTTGTTCACTTTGCCATCCTTCTTATCCACCAAATATTCAGGGGTAGTTCCGCTTCCAAAGTGACCAGTTCCATTGCAGCAAAAGTACTTAGTCTCGGGCTTAGGTCCAGACTTGGGCTTCTTCACTCGGCAGCAACTTGCTTGCCGTTCCTTTTGAAGTTCCCCTTCTTCCCTTTGCCCTTTTCCTTGAGACTAGTGGTCTTGTCAATCATCAACACTTGATGCTCTTTCTTGATTTCTACCTTCGTTGATTTCAACATCACGAAGAGCTCGGGAATCGTTTTCGTCATCCCCTGCATACTATAGTTCATCACGAAGTTCTAGTAACTTAGTGATGGTGACTAGAGAATTCTGTCAATCACTATCTTATCTCGGAAGATTAACTCCCACTTGATTCAAGCGATTGAAGTATTCAGACAATCTGAGCACATGCTCACTAGTTGAGCGATTCTCCTCCATCTTTTAGCTATAGAACTCGTTGGAGACTTCATATCTCTCAACTCGGGTATTTGCTTGAAATATTAACTTCAATTCCTGGAAAATCTCATATGGTCCATGACGTTCAAAACGTCTTTGAAGTCCCGATTCTAAGCCGTTAAGTATGGTGCACTAAACTATCAAGTAGTCATCATATTGAGCTAGCCAAACGTTCATAACGTCATACGCTCCTGCAATAGGTCTGTCACCTAGCGGTGCATTAAGGACATAATTCTTACATGCAGCATTGAGGATAAACCTCAGATCGCGGATCCAATCCGCATCATTGCTACTAACATTTTTCAACACAATTTTCTCTAGGAACATATGAAAATAAACATATGAAAGCAACAACGCGAGCTATTGATCTACAACATAATTTGCAAAATACTACGGGACTAAGTTCATGATAAATTAAAGTTCAATTAATCATATTACTTAAGAACTCCCACTTAGATAGACATCTCTCTAGTCATCTAAGTGATCACGTGATCCAAATCAACTAAACCATAACCGATCATCACGTGAGATGGAGTAGTTTTCAATGGTGAACATCTTATGTTGATCATATCTACTATATGATTCACGCTCGACCTTTCGGTCTCCGTGTTCGAGGCCATATCTGCATATGCTAGGCTCGTCAAGTATAACTGAGTATTCTGCATGTGCAAAACTGGCTTGCACCCGTTGTAGATGGACGTAGAGCTTATCACACCCGATCATCACGTGGTGTCTCGGCACGACGAACTTTGGCAACGGTGCATACTCAGGGAGAACACTACTTGATAATTTTAGTGAGAGATCATCTTAAAATGCTACCGTCAATCAAACCAAAATAAGATGTATAATAGATAAACATCATATGCAATCAAAATATGTGACATGATATGGCCATGATCATCTTGCGCCTTTGATCTCCATCTCCAAAGTATCATCATGATCTTTATCGTCACCGCACGACACCATGATCTTCATCATCTTGATCTATATCAATGTGTCATCACATGGTTGTCTCGCCAACTATTGCTCTTGCAACTATTGCTATCGCATAGCGATAAAGTAAAGCAATTATTTGGCACTTGCATCTTATGCAACGAAGAGACAACCATAGGGCTTCTGCCAGTTGCCGATAACTTCAAAAAAACATGATCATCTTATACAACAACTTATATCTCATCACGTCTTGACCATATCACATCACAACATGCCCTGCAAAAACAAGTTAGACGCCCTCTACTTTGTTGTTGCAAATTTTACGTGGCTGCTACGGGCTTAGCAAGAACCGTTCTCACCTACGCATCAAAACCACAACGATAGTTTGTCAAATAGACTCCGTTTAACCTTCGCAAGGACCGGGCGTAGCCACTTTTCAGTTCAACTAAAGTGAGAGAGACAGACACCGCCAGCCACCTTTAAGCACGAGTGCTCGTAACGGTGAAACCAGTCTCGCGTAAGCGTCTGGCGTAATGTCGGTCCGGGCCGCTTCATCTCACAATACCGCTGAACCAAAGTATGACATGCTGGTAGGCAGTATGACTTGTATCGCCCACAACTCACTTGTGTTCTACTCGTGCAAAACATCAAACCATAAAAACCTAGGCTCGGATGCCACCGTTGGGGAACGTAGTAATTTCAAAATTTTCCTACGCACACGCAAGATCATGGTGATGCATAGCAACGAGAGGGGAGAGTGTATGTCCACGTACCCTCGTAGACCGTAAGCGGAAGCGTTATAACAACGTGGTTGATTTAGTCGTACGTCTTCACGATCCGACCGATCCAAGTACCGAACGTACGGCACCTCCGAGTTCTGCACACGTTCAGCTCGATGACGATCCCCAGACTCCGATCCAGCAAAGTGTCGGGGATGAGTTCCGTCGACGACGGCGTGGTGGCGATGATGATGCTCCACCGGCGCAGGGCTTCGCCTAAGCTCCGCATAGCGATATGACTTCTCCGGTAGCAGGCTTCGCCTAAGCTCCGTGACGATATGACCGAAGTGGAATATGGTGGAGGGGGGCACCGCACACGGCTAAGGAACGATCCGTAGATCAACTTGTGTGTCCATGGGGTGCCCCCTGCCCCCGTATATAAAGGAGTGGAGGAGGGGAGGGCCGGCCCTCTCTATGGCGTGCCCTAGGGGAGTCCTACTCCCATCGGGAGTAGGATTCCCCCTTTCCTAGTCCAACTAGGAAACCTTCCATGTAGTAGGAGTAGGAGAGAAGGAAAGGGAAGGGAAAAGGAGAAGGAAGGAAGAGGCGCCCTTCCCTAGTCCAATTCGGACCAGACCAAGGGAAGGTGCGGCCACCCTTGAGGCCCTTTTCCTTCTTTCCCGTATGGCCCAATAAGGCCCAATACGTATTCCCGTAACTCTCCGGTACTCCGAAAATACCGAATCACTCGGAACCTTTCCGATGTCTAAATATAGTCGTCCAATATATCGATCTTTACGTCTCGACCATTTCGAGACTCCTCGTCATGTCCCTGATCTCATCCGGGACTCCGAACTCCTTCTGTATATCAAAACTCATAAACTCATAATATAACTGTCATCGAAACCTTGTTGCAAGCGGACCCTACGGGTTCGAGAACTATGTAGACATGACCGAGAACTATTCTTGGTCAATAACCAATAGCGGAACCTGGATGTCCATATTGGTTCCTACATATTCTATGAAGATCTTTATCGGTCAAACCGCATAACAACATACATTGTTCCCTTTGTCATCGGTATGTTACTTGCCCGAGATTCGATCGTCGGTATCCAATACCTAGTTCAATCTCGTTATCGGCAAGTCTCTTTACTCGTTACGTAATGCATCATTCCGTAACTAACTCATTAGCTACATTGCTTGCAAGGCTTATAGTGATGTGCATTACCGAGAGGGCCCAGAGATACCTCTCCGACAATCGGAGTGACAAAACCTAATCTCGAAATAGGCCAACCCAACATGTACCTTTGGAGACACCTGTAGTACTCCTTTATAATCACCCGATTCGTTGTGGCGTTTGGTAGCACCAAAGTGTTCCTTCGTAAACGGAAGTTGCATAATCTCATAGTTACGAGGAACATGTATAAGTCATGAAGAAAGCAATAGCAACATACTAAACGATCAAGTGCTAGGCTAACGGAATGGGTCATGTCAATCAGATCATTCTCCTAATGATGTGATCCCGTTAATCAAATGACAACTCATGTCTATGGTTAGGAAACATAACCATCTTTGATTAACGAGCTAGTCAAGTAGAGGCATACTAGTGACACTCTGTTTGTCTATGTATTCACACATGTATTATGTTTCCGGTTAATACAATTCTAGCATGAATAATAAACATTTATCATGATATAAGGAAATAAATAATAACTTTATAATTGCCTCTAGGGCATATTTCCTTCAGATCCTTGCCGTAGATTATCTCCTGGTTAATCGGATAATTTAGTCCGACAAATAGAGAGCGTGTACCAAGGCTACTTACCAGCCTCCAGTCAAAGATTCCTGAAGGCCCATAGAAGCTGGGATCCTGCTCAAAGACCTTGCAGTGACTGTGATTGTATTCCGTGAAACAACACGTCCGTTATGTGCGAACGATCATCAATCTTTCATCGTTGTCTGATCGAGCCAGGAACCACCTGCAACTGCCATGCCGCTTTTCTTTGAAAGGTTCTGGGATTAGGAAGGGTAGGGACACCAGGCGTCCTACAACATCATATCAAGTTGGAGTCAAATAAAAAAGGGCTCTTGATTTAGTCAATCTTAAGAACAGCATGTTATGAGCATGAATATTTTTTTAGTAAATGTTGACAGTAATATAAGCAAGCCATCATGATATCATAGGAAAGTAACATACCTTTGTAACAGCCGTTTGTAGCGATGATCGAGTAGGCCGCAATACGTCCAGCCATAGAAGGAGTCGACAGCGTAAATGAAGCCCTTGTGTTCAATGGCATCGAGAGAACCATGGAGGATGTATGATCCTGCGATGGGCGTGCAGATTTATCCACTTACCACGGTGACTGTCGGATAAGGCGAGACCGCGGTTGAAGAATGCAATTAGCCTGAAATCTTTATAATTCGCAGATCTTGTGGGCACTTGGCAGATTACAACCTTGAGCAAATCAAACTTGGTATCATGTTGGCTACTGTAAAATTCCGAGTATTCTGGGCCACGGTGCCAAAGCAGTGCAGTGTTAATTGAAGGAAGGGGGATCAATCGCCGGGTGTAGACCTCCACGAGCATCCAGCTGCCGCGACCGTCGACGAGCACCATCCAAGATGTGTTCATGCCGACCTAGTACATACCGTTAATGTAGCTGAGGCTGACGGGGATCGGATCACAGTGAAGGGGGTCGATGCTCGCCACCCTACGATCGTTATGCTGCGTGACACGCCGTTTCTGAAGATCAGGCGGCATCAGCAAGCAAGGAGCTGGCTTAAAAAGCTCCGGCCTGAGGGCTTTGAGTAAACGGTACAGCCCCGACGAGCACGCGGCGAGCGGCATGGTACTGAGATTGTCCACACGCGAAACAATGAGCTTGATTACCTCTATGGGGAGCGAATTCCAGCCACTCTTTCGGCGGATGCTGCTCGGTTCTGCCATTGTTAGTGCTTGGGTTTCGGACGAGGGGGGGAGGCGCCTTAGCAGGGATGGAAGATTGGACGAGATTATGTGCGGACAAATATGGAGAAGCGAATATGTGCTGCGGGAAGTGGACAGGTGATGATGACTATAGCACGCCGCTTGACTTACGAGACACATACCAGCAGCGTAGGGTCATGTCGATCCCAGACAAATTGCTTGAGTGATCACAGTACTGGTACTCCCTACAGTGCTATGCCCAAACTTGCTTGAGTAGAGTAGTAGAGTAGGACTCTGCTCTACTACTAGCACCGGAGGAGTAGTATATTCTAATCTAAAATAGTTACAAACTTCAATGCCCGGCGTGGAGCGACTACGAACCATGCTCAAAGACCGTGGTTCACGTGGAGTTTGGACATGGGCGACAACCTCAACACCAAAGAAGTCTTGCTCCCTGTTGCACCGTATGTGTTTCTGTCCTTCCTGTTTGAAATCGTGGTAGAATTCATGTTTCGACTCAGATCCTACTACTATGCTAGTCCACATGATTAGTTTCATCTCTGTTATAGCCGTCATGATTTATTTTGTGCTTATTCGGATTAAATCTCATAGTAACTTGCTCATATATTCAACTGGCGCAACGTCCCCTACAGCCACTCCCGTTTCATGGACGGCCTGGTCGATGTTGGAATTTTGCTAGTAGGCCTTTATAAGGTGAGCTCTTCTACCACTTGTATGAGCATGAGAAGAGGAGACCTACACGCGCGCTCCTCCTCCTAGCTCGCCTCGCCACGCCACGCCTCGTCACGACGCGCCGCGGGTTGCGGGAATGAGCCGAGCCGAGGACAGAGCTATACTCCCACGACCTACTCGACCCCGCACTATATAGTTTCTCACCACCATTCCAGATCATTGCGCCGCCAAGAAAGTCTTCTCCAGCCCTCCTTTCGATGTTCACCGGGAGAAGGGACAGCAGGCCTCCGGAACCCCGCCTCTCGTGATCCTGTACGGGAGAGGGGCGATCAGGTTTTTGGGGAGCGCTTTTCATCGGCCGGCAGCGACGACTTCTTCCCCGACCTCGGCAACCTCATCCTCGACGACATGGGCGACAACATCAACACCGGCGGTGCTGCTCCCGCTGCATCGTATGTGATTCTATCCTTCCTGTTCGAGATCATGGTAGAATTCACGTTTCTAGTATGTGATCTGTTCATCTGCTATGCTAGTTCGCATGATTAGTTTAATCTCTGTCAATGCTTCATGATCTATTTCCTATTTATTCGGATTAAATATCATAGTAATTTGCTCATATTTCCAACAATCCAAAAACCTGATAATAGGCCCTTCGTCCACTGCTATGAGTGCCCGATGCCATTTTGTGGCTCGCCGGCGGACATGGTGCATCACCTCACAGATGCGTGCAGCGGTCACTGCTGGCCCTTGGCGGAGAACATCAAGTACGAGACGTGCTACCCGTTCACCATGCCGGAGTCGCTGGAGGATCACCGCCGCCTGCTAGTCTCGGAGGAGGACGGCGTCTTCCTCTTGATCATGGGCAGGCCAGCGAGCCTCCGCCCGTCTACGTAATGTGCGTCGAGGCGGCGCGCGGAACCGCGACAACGACACGAGGCCGATGTACGGGTGCGTGGTCAGTGTTACTACCCCTCTAGGTCGCGTGGGCGGCGACACCGGCCTCATCGAACGGACTTGGACTCTGGGGAGCTGGGACTATCCCGCCAATGTGGACTTGGAAAAGCCATGGCATCCTTTACCCACCGACGCGGTGCACGGGGACTCCAAGGAGGTTCACCTGGACATACGCATTATCAAGTTAAATGTTGATCATTAGTCTTTGCTCAATGTAATCCGCTGTCTAAGCATGTGGAGACTTCCATGCAGCATCTTGCTCTATTGTAGTATCGCGCATGAATAAAAGTATATCCGTTTATGGTTTAGTCTAGAATCCTCCATGTATGAATTTTTACTACAGTACTGGTGGAAGACTTACGATGAACCATTTCTTACATCTCCTCTGCCTGCTTGCAAGTCATCCTGATTTAATCCCTCCGTCTAGGTTTATAAGGGCATGGTTAATATTACTTAATAGTATAGCCAACTGTTGACTATAAGAAAGTGCCATGTCATCTGTAGCCAACATGTATAACAATCGATACTCAAAAAGTAATTCTTAAAGATCATTTCTTGCAAAGCATAATAAGTGTTATTTCTTCACAAGTTTTGGATGCAGGTTGAACAGTTCAACGCTTTTGTTCGCAAAAGATACCTTTTTATGTATTTCACCTGGATGTTTGTGAGCTCTAGAGATGAAATAATATCCGAAGAAACCTATCGATACCCGTTACACATGAGATGACCCCCACATCCTTTGTCAAAATAAACAACTCCCTGATCAATGCATTTCACTCTTGATTGCAGCATACGGGCACCTTACTACTATAGATTAGTATGACCAAAAATTGAACTAAAATTATATATAGTACGATAAATGCTGATGCATGTCACCTAAAATTATATCATTCAAAACTATGTTCAAATACGAATCCAACGATATAGTTTTTATTGACATGCACTAACATTTTGTCAGTTAAATCTTCAGTCAAATTCAATGGGGGACTAATAAACCAAGACCGATGTAGTACAAGTGTAGAGGGCGGCGCTGCACGGGAGTCTCACCTCTCACCCCGCTCATGGCACGGCAGTAAAGCCGTAATATCACAAAACCCAACCACTCCCAGTAATAAGTACACTGTAGCCATCCTGCAAGTCATGTACACTGTACTGACAGTGGAACCCACAGAGTACTTAGAATACAAGATTAAGGATGCAATTAACTTTTTATAGAGGGAGAATCATACACGCAATTAACTCAAATGGATTGGACGTGACTCTATTATTCTCCAATGGCAACCGGCAAATTTCCTCCCACAGGTCGGAGTAGGTTTCTCGGTTTGCATGCGGGTTTAACGGAGGGGTTTGATCGGGGCGAGGAGGCGTGTTCAGCCGGGCGTGCAGTGGACGGCGCAGTACTATTCGATTTGACAACTACAACCAGTATATTATAAAAAACCAAGAAGAGTAGTAGAGATAGAGATAAGAATAGAGACTAGGGAGGAGCACCATCTACTTCTTCATGGGCTACTCTTGCGCTCCATTCAGCGGCCGCAACGTCCCCTACAGCCACTCCCTCCTGCGCTCCATTCGGCGGGCGCTGTTGAAATTTGGGGAGCCCACTCTCGCGACTGCTAGCAGCGACGACTTCACCGACGACGACTTCTTCCCCGACCTCGGCAACCTCTTCCTCAACGACATGGTCGACAACCTCAACGCCAATGGTGCTGCTCCCGTTCCACCGTATGTATTTCTGTCCTTCCTGTTTGAAATCATGGTAGAATTCATGTTTCTAGTCTGTGTCCTAGATTCGATCTGTTCATCTACTATGCTAGTCTGCATGACTAGTTTAATCTCTGTTACAGCCGTCATGATTTATTTTGTAGTAAATCTCATAGTAACTTGCTCATATATTCAACTAGCGGAACGTCCCCTACAGCCACTCCCGTTTCATGGACGGCCTGGTTGATGCCTCCAAGGAGCCCTTCGTCTACTGCTATGAGTGCTAGGTGCCGTTTTGTGGCTCGCCGGCGGACATGGTGCATCACCTCACGGATGCGTGCAGCGGTCACTGCTGGCCCTTGGCGGAGAACATCAAGTACGAAACGTGCTACCCGTTCACCTTGCCGGAGTCGCTGGAGGATCAGCGCCGCCTGCTAGTCTCGGAGGAGGACGGCATCGTCTTCCTCTTGATCGTGGCCACCGGCGAGGCCCGCGCAGGCCGCTGCCACATCTCTGTAGTGTGCTTCAGGGGCGACGCCGGTGACGCTGACACTGACACGAGGCCTATGTACGCGTGTGTGCTCACTATTACTGCCCCTCGGAGGTACGTGGGCGGCGAGGCTGGCTACGCCAAGCATACTTGGACTCTGCCGAGCTGGGACCTTCCCGCCGACATCGACATGGAAAACCCATGGTGTTATTTGAACTCCAACAATGTGCACGGGGACTCCAAGGAGGTTCACCTGGACATCTGCATTTTCAAGTTAAATGTTGATCATTAGTCTTCGCTCAATGTAATCCGTTGTCTAAGCATGTGGAGACTTCCATGCATTAGCTTGCTCTATTGGAGTATCGTGCATGAATAAAAGTGTATCCATTTATGGTTTAGTCTAGAATCTTCCTTGTATGAATTTTTACTGCAGTATTGGTTAAATACTTATGATGAACCATTTCTTACATATCCTCTGCCCCCTCCCAAGTCATCCTAATTTAATCCCTCCGTCTAGGTGTATAAGGGCATGGTTAATACTTAAATAGTATAGCCAACTGTTGGCTATAAGAAAGTGCCATGTCATCTGTAGCCAACATGTATAACAATGGATACTCAAAAACTAATTCTTGAAGATCATTTCATGCAAAGAACAATAAGAGTTATTTCTTCATAAGTTTCGGATGCAAGTTGAACAGTTGAACGCTTTTGTTTGCAAAATATACTTTTTATCTATTTCACCCTGATGTTTGTAAGCTCTAGAGATGAAATAATATCCGAACAAACCTATCCAAATGAACTAACCGAGGCATCTCCATCTTAATTTTCTCTTGCAAGTCGTGTGTGGTCCCTTCATCGTGAAAATGCTCTGGCTGTCGCATTGATTTGCATGCATGGATAGCATCACCATATTTTCAAAGGAGGAGCGAGCTCTATATTTCAGCCAATGCATGCATGATTTGAGGAATTATGGTTTGGTATGCATGTAGAAAAGGGAGGAGAGTAATTTGCATGCGAGGGATTAAAGGAAGGGAGGCCAGCGGCTAGGCATTCAAAGGAGGGTGCATGCAAGATTACACCGGATCCAGATACTAGTCCCAAAATCAGTTCCTATTTTTGCGAACATGCCTTGGTACGAGAGATTGACAAGTTAGGCCCTGTAAAAATGGATGGAGGGAGTAGTAGTACTAGTGTAGAGGGCGGCGCTGCACGGGAGTCTCACTTCTCACCCCGCTCGTGGCGCGGCAGTAAAGCCGTCATATCACAAAACCCAACCACTCCCAGTAATAAGTGGCACAGTAAAATAAACGGACAAGCAACCATCACATCCCTCCGTCTTTTTTGCATTTCATCTCTTTACATTTACTTTCTCCGGTTCATCTCGCACACTCGATCCCTAGCTACTACTCCTAGGGCCAGTTCTTTTTGCGGCTTGCCCAGCTTTTCCCACAAGACTAGTCACAGTGGAGAGTAACAATAAGGTGCCTCACTCATTCATTTGGGCTTCTAAACTACTATTCCATCCTGGTTTATTCCTCACCATTGTAATTTGTGCTAAATTTTGACCTAAGATTTAACTGGTTTATTCCTCACCATTGTAATCCCTCCGTCTAGGTGTGTAAGTCATCTTACGAAAACCAAATAATCCGAAAACACTTAGGCGCGGTGCATTAACTTCTACCTCATTTCTTGTTTCTTGACATATCAACCAATAAAAGATAAAGAGTGTGCATGCTATTAATGACTTGATATATCAAACACGACATGCAGTGGTTAGTTCATTGCATGCAATACTATTAATTAGCAAATAAACATTAACGTTTCTCATTTTCTCCTCCTCCTTGGTCACGGTGCACAGCCTAAGATGACTTACTCACACAGACGGATGGAGTAGTGCATGTGACATGCAATAACATTTCATTACTTAAATTTATGATCAAAATTTGACACAGATTACAATGGGGACCAATAAACCAGGATGGAGGTAGTAGTTATGGGATTACTAATCTAGAAGCCTAACAGAATCGGCCCTGGTACTCCTACTAGTAGTAGTACTCAAGTTGGAATTCCAATTGCACGGCACCACTTGTTAGGCAAAAAATTTGATACAGGGTGTAGGAAGCGGTTTGGGAATTTGCATGCCTTTCCAACCAGTGAGATACTTCGTACAAAGTACGATAGAGAAATAACCACAGAGAAGGAAGCTAAAAGTAAACAATCAAACGAGCATTTTTGCATTTGTTTTGCATTAAATCGTTTCACAAGCTTGACTGGTGTTGTTTTTCTACTTTTACAAAAACCGCATCGTAATGTTAAAACGTGCATTTGCATGTACATAAGTAATAGTAGTACTCCCTCCGTCTAGGTGTATAAGTCTTCCCTCCTTCTTGGTCATGGTGCACAACCAAAGATGACTTATTGACACAGACGGAGGGAGTAGCTTCTGATCTGCAAGCATATATCGAGAGAGACGTGTAGTGCGATAGTATATAGTAAAGTTTGTGCTATAAGCACGTACTTGCAAAATGCGTACGAATACACAAGGTTTCCAAACATTCCCTTTTACATACTTAATTAAGGACACTAAAAATTTCTGAACGTTCGGGATATATCATTTGCGTCCCAAAACTAATGAGATCGCCTTACGAAACAAAAATTATACTCCTCATAAAAGCCACGGCGCTCGCAGGAGCGCTTGCGGCGCGCCACGAGTGCCCTGGTGCGCGGCCGTTTCCCAGCGTGCCGACACAACGCCTCTTTCTCAGCCTCGCAACTCGTGAGGTGCTGATTGGCGGCTTCCCGGCGGGCGAGCGCAATCTCACCGGTGTGGTGAACCGGCGCCAACAGGTACTCCTCCTCGCTGGAAGCATGCACCCAGTCCACGTACCGCCAAGCGTAGATGAGGCGCTTGGGCCCGACTGCACTCAGGGCGTCGGCACGGGCGTCCTCCGCCATCCTCACGGACCTCGCACAAGCCTCCTGCCAAAGAGCCAATTGTCTGACTCTCTCGGACGCGACATAGGCCTCCCAGACAACTTGTTCCGTGGTGCGCTTCTCTTCCTCGGCCTTCTTCTCCGCCTCTATTTTGGCGCGCTCTGCTGGAGGCAAAGCCACCCACAAGGTGACATCCATTTCTTTCCAAAGCTCCTCAAGTCTGGGGGGCTCGGCGGGCGGCACGGAGTTCTCCTCGTAGCGGGGAGCCGACACGTCCTCCGGCGCATGTGCTGGCGAGATTAGGAACGCCGACGCGTCCACCTCGACGCATCATGGCGAGGAGCGGAACACCGACGCGTCCTCCTCGACTAGTGGCGGCGAGAGCAGGCAGCGGCAGCGTCGCGTCGCGGCGAGGAGCGGAACACCGACGCGTCCTCCTCGACTAGTGGCGGCAAGGAACGAAACAGCGACGCGTCACGTAGCGGCGAGGAGCGGAACACCGACGCGTCCTCCTCGACTAGTGGCGGCGAGGAACGGAACGGCGATGCCATGGCTGTCGACGTGAGAGGGAGGGGGGAGATAGCGATGAACGTGAACATGAGGGGGAGGAGATAACGATGTCGTGGGAGGCGCAGTATTTATAGCGAGCAATGGCACACCTACGTAAGATATGGACTGAGCTGCACTGACTTAGCTGCAGGTCGGTTGTGTTCTTGACATGTGGGCCGGACCCTGTTGGGCCCATATGTCGATGACCCAATGCACCTGCGGTTAAGTAACAGCTACGTGGGCATATTTGTTGGAGTAAATTACGAAGCGAAGGGGTGGAAATATTGCTTTGGTCACAACGGATTGGACGGCGTGGGGGAGGAGAGTCATGCATGCAGATTTTTTCACACGGGTGGAGTGGTGGGACCGCCGGAAGGAGAAGGAGGGTTTAGCGGGCATATTGTTTCCACACATGGAGAGGAAAAGATTAGGAGACAAGCGGGCTTCCTGCGGTATGGGGAGCAGTAGCATAATAAGTCATCTTGCATGCCGGGCTAGGTATAGTCTCAAGTCATTAAAAACATACACGCCCCACACATGTTCATATTTCAAGGTGCACTAAATTATTGCATGTGATGATTAAGGCTGGCCATAATGGTGGTATCTTAGCTGGTATATGCACACGGGAATAGCAAACATGCTGATGTGGCAAAGAATTAAAGAAGAGAGGGGGGTTAGAGTAACTAGTGTTCATGCATGCATTGGTAAACACATTTTTTTGTGAAGAATGACAGCACTAGTTGAGTACTTTTGCAGACTTCACAAACTATTCCACAATGTGTCAACATTCACAATGTCAAATCAATATTTTTACACTCATTATAAAACGTAGTTCTTATACTCATTATAATTAGTACTCCCTCCGTCTAGGTGAGTAAGTCATCTTAGATTGTGCACTGTGACCAAGGAGGAGGGGAAAACGAGAGATCTTAATGTTTATTTGCTAATTAATAGCATTGCATGCAATGAACTAACCACTGCATGTCGTGTTTGGTAGTCTCAAGTCATAAAAAGCATGCACACCCACATCTCCTATTGGTTGATATGTCAAGAAACAGGAAACAAGGTAGAAGTTAATGCACCGCGCCTAAGTGTTTTGGGATTACTTGGTTTTCGTAAGATGACTTACACACCTAGACGGTGGGAGTATTGTAGATATTGATATTTTTAGTATAAATTTGGTCATGGGATTTCATTGATGCCTGTCAAAGCGTGGAGGAAGCGGAGCTTAGGGCTTGCATTGCCGGTCTCTACATAGGTATTTCTCTTCATAATCTTGTAATTTTAGAGACTGATTGCGCTTTTGTGGTAGCGTATCTTGCATCGGGGGACTATGACAGGTCTGCTATGTGTGACGTGAAGATGAAATCGTTGAGCATCTCGAAGTTGACCAACAATCTTCAATTGTCAAAGATTAGCCGTTCGGCCAACAAGGTGGCGCACTTAATCGCTAAGTATAGCTTTGACAATAGATTAGATGGTATTCTTGTAAATAACGAACCGCCCTGTGTGGTCAATATTGTATCGAATGAGTGTACTGGTGTGGCTGGTTAATAAATATAAGGTGGTGTTCAAAAAAGTATAAATTTGGTCAAACACTTTGCAAACGGTTGATGGGAGTAAAAAGGACCAGAGGGAGTATCATGCATGCGGAGTAGGCAAAAAAATTGCTTGTCTAAAAAAAGGCAAAAAATTGCTCATTTATAGCCAGTCGAAGTCCCAAAGGGCGCGACCGCGCGAGGGAGGCGAAGGTCGTGGGAGGCACGATGTTTGACGAAATTAAGTGAAGTTACATCCACGCGCCGGCATGGTGTGCGAACAGGTAGAAGCTATACCGTCAAGCCTACGATATGGGTCTAGTAGACATGACATCTAGTGGGTCCCGCATAGTTCTCGAGAACTATTTGGGGGCTTGCAGCCGTTTATCCACCGGGCAAGCCAGCAACCCCACGCTGTTCGCACGCCCTACTCGTCCCCGTCTTCTACCTTACAACAGTTCGCTCCCAGTCGTCCCGTGCTTTCACATTAGTTCGCTCCCTGTTTTTTTTGCGGGGTACAACAGTTCAACTTCTCCTAAACCCTCCTCCAAAATCCATGGCCTCCCAAATCTCCATGATCACCGCTGAGTACCAGGTTAGAGCCATCACCGGCGATCAGTTCATCGTCATCTACACACATGGATCCGAGACGGTGAAAGCATGGCTTGCTCGCTTCCTACGCATGTTCAACAGTTCAACGGATGAGTGGGTCGCAGGGCTAGATGTTGAGTACACCACAGTCCTGGGACGAGAGAAGGATCTAAAGGACGAAGAGAGGAAGAAGCCCGTCGTGATCCAGGTTTGCGTACATAACGTTTGCTTGGTCTACCACATATGCCATGCTGATGTTGAGTGCCAGGATTTTAAGAACTTCCTCAAGGACAAAAGAGTGAAATTCGTTATTGTAGGCTTTAAGAACGACAGTTATCGATGTCCTGCGTCGGATAGGTCTCGTTGTAGGCCAGCCCTTCAATCTCCATAAGACAAGCCTGGTGTCCTACTCTCAACATTCAATGCTGACCCTGGCAGCAGCCATGATTGATCCTTCATACGCTAAACTGAAGAAACCTCATCACGAGTTTCATCATGCGTGGGCGTCGAAGACATTAGATGAAGATCACATCCTATACACAGCAATGGATGCCTACCTTTGTTTAAATATCTACAAGGGTTGGTTGAAGAAGCAGAGCCCAGTGCCCGGTTCAAGCAAAGAAGCGTCGGCGAAGAGGAAGAGGAAGAAGGACAAGGACGAAGTCGAGGACGTGGAATCGGACTCCGAGTAGGTGGCAGTGCCGTGGCTCATGCTGGTTCTACTGCAGTGTCAAGCGGACTAGCTGCTTAGTTTATTTTCAAGGGTGTGTTGTGTTGAGGCCCCAGCAGAACTATGTTTATGTTCTTTCTCGTTATTTGAACTCTTTAGTACGCATGCAGTAGTACCAGATTACTATGTCTTACTACTGTTCTTATTGCAGTTGGTACTGCTGCCGTATCTTCGTGTTCCTATTGTACTTAATACGTTCGTACTAGTAGTATAATTTGGGTCATCAATTTGTGAAAAGAAGTTCGACGGGCGAAGGAAGAAGACGGCGAAGAGGTGGAAGAAGCCCTTCTAGCCATCCATGTTGCATCAAACGGCTCACATGAGTCGATCGACCCAAATTGCTCCTTCAGATTGCGTGATCCACGTGGCATTTAAGGTCTCGAAGGTAGATTCCGCGTCCGCACCGGTTTGCGGGCTCGGCCTTGGCGGCGAGCTTCCGCCCGCGACAGCCACCATGCGCATCAGCTCCGTCGCGAGCGGAGACGACAATGACACGCTAGTTCCTCGCCTACGCGGCGTCTTTGAGCACGCGCCGTCCTCCTCTTCGTACGCTGCATGCATAGACGCGGCTCCACCAGCTGCTCGCGTGCTTGGCAGCGCGGCGGCATCACGAGGAGGGACTGCGGACGACGTGAGCGGGCGAGCCTTCGGCTTCATGGCACAGGGATGATGGTGACACGGCGGTGATGGGCGAGAAATTGTTGGCCAGAGCAGGCGGGCGCCGGCATGCGCAACGGCGGCGGCGGCATATTGATGAGTGTGCATGTGGGAGCTTACTTTAGTTTTATATATAAGGTTGGTCCAACTTAAAAGAAAACCGTACTAGTACAGGTAAACATTAGACTTAGGCAGCGCTTTTATTAGTTAGTACCACAGCCACGATACGGAATCCTGTGCAAGCGCGTGAACTATGGCCGCGCGGTCGATCAAACGGTGCGTCACTGTGTGGCGCTCGAAGGACATCCGCCGAACCTTTTTGTGTGTGTGAAAACAATCCTCGAATATTACTCAACTTTTTTTCCTGTGAAAGTTCTTGACGCTGCAATATTTCCATATATTTGAATTTAGCTCAAGTTCGTGTTTATTTGGATTTGGACGATTTAGGTGCGCCCTAGTTTTTCTTAATACTGATTTTGTGTGTGTGACTGAGAGAGAACGTGTGTATGTGTCCATATGTGTGTTGTGGCGGAAGGGCAATGTGGAGACGGTGTGCGTGTGATACAGACATAGAGAGGTGTGAATGTGCAAATGATCATGCATGAGTGAGACATAGACAGATGCCGATACATTGTGTATACATGAGAGAACGGTCTTCTAGTTTACTTGTGTGTGAGAGAGAGAGAGAGATAGAGAGAGAGAGGAGCATCCGTAACCCAACAACCATCTCTCTCGATTCGTCCGTCCCTCGCACGGTCGCAAGCAACACATGCATCAACGCGCACATTTTGACACCCTCACCCGGCCCCTGCCCACCTCAAGGCTCGCACAATCTCTTCGTCAATACCCATTTCTCTCCTTAGGTTTGTTTTCTCTCAATATCTTACACACACACACACAGAGAGAGAGAGAGAGAGAGAGAGAGAGAGAGAGACGCAGCACAACACACACACACTCCCCCGAGCACACAATTCATCCCCTTCCAAGGTTATACGGCGACCACTCTCGCTTGTGCTTCTTTGCACCCCAACATGCACAACACCTAAATCTTCAAAGAGGGCATCGAGCAGATCGAAGATGGTGACCACACCGCGCTAGAGAATGCGGGGTCATTTGGAAGCAGGGTGATGTGACGACGGATGTCTGACTCCTCCCCCCACCCTCTCTCTCTCTCTCTCTCTCTCTCTCTCTCTTGCACAAAATTACCAATCCCTCTCTCCCCCGCACAAAATTGTCAATCCCTCAACCCACGAGATCCTTCCCCTCTCGTCCATGTTTTTCCAGCTCTCTCACCAAACATGTTGTCTCTTCTCCTTCCACGTATACAGAATCCAGATGCACACGCATCTCATGTGTATTACATGTATCCATCTTTCTCACAGACCTAACTTCTTCCTCTCTCTCTCTCTATCTCTCTCTCTCTCTGTCTCGTTAGGTTTGTCTCCTACTCTCTCGTCCACATACATACAATCTTTCCCGCCCTATCTACTCCATCTTCAAAAGCTCTCTCTGCACGTTTCATTCACACATTGGGATATGCCAAAATGTTGCTTCTATAATGGCTGATGCAGAGTTATGGTTGTTTTTGTTGCATCCTACAAAGTAATAACTATGAAATGCATTTAGATTCTCATTTGACTGGGATTATGTGAGTTTGAGCATGTTGTGAAGTACTATAGACCTTGTATACATCTTGGGATTCGATAATGATTGTAACTATTGAATTGTATAGACCATTACATTCGAAGTAAATAGCCTAATATATTTATTTCACAATTTCAACAAATGATTAGTTCACTACAAACTAAGAAAACAAATGTGTACTCCCTCCGTTTTTATTTAAGCCCGCGTATTAGCATTGGTCAAAGTCAAGTTTTGTAAACTCTCAGAAAGCTTATAACAAAAAATATTAACATATACAATAACAAATAAATACCATTAGATTCATTATTGAATGTACTTTCACTCATACATATTTGTTATGGTAAATGCTTATATTTTTCTATAAACTTGGTCAAACTTTAGGAAGTTTGACTTCGGTCAAACCTAATATGCAGAGTTTACTACTACTACTCGCTAGCCGAATCACTCAACACGCCACACGGGGAGTCCAGTGTCACAAAATTTTGAGGTCGGCGGGAAAATCTCCCGCGACCCTGATTCGAGCAGTTGGAAGTTACCATCATAGCCTTCGGAACAGGCCTACAGATGACGCTTGGTAGGGGCTGTTTTCGTAACTTCAGGTTCACCCTACCCAGCCAACCCCACCCGCACCCAGAGTAGTACACCTGAATACTCCCCATTTTCTATCCCCATCACAAAATAGACTTCTCCACGGCACCGCAGCCTTCGTGCTCCTCCCCTTTACATCGGCGCACTCGTCCACCACAGCGCATCTGCCTCATCGACGACCTCGTACGCCGCACTGGAGCCGGTCCACCGTCGTCGTCGTACACGGAGCCTCTTCCCCGGCATCGTCTTCCACGGTCTCGGATCTGCTTCCCGGAAGCCGACGCCAAGCGCAGAAGTACCACCGTTGTGGAAAATGAACTGACTCCCATTGCCGACCATGACTCACAGAGGCTGCCGCGACCATCGTTCTCCTCCTCGATTGGTAATGTGTGTATTGAATCACTTAGCAGTACATGTGCAATTCCAATTTTGTACATACCTACCCTTCAAATTTCCTGGGTGCTATTGTTCCCGTAGAAGTTATTGGTTATAGCCTCCATTGTCCAACTGAATATCAGCTTGTAATTGTGCGTCGCTCCTGTATCGCGCTGTGCTTGGGTAGGTTTTTCATCTACAACCAGTAGTGTGGCAAATGATGGAAAGGTTTTTAGAACTAGCAAGATGCCCATGCATTGCACGCATCAAGATGCATTTATATGAGTAGTTTATCTTTTGGGAGAAAAGGATGAACGAGGGAAGGCCTTATTTGCAAATCTAGAGAGGGGTATGGGTATCTTTTTGCAAAATTCCCATTTGTTTCCTTCCTATCATCGAGATATAAATCGGACGGCCTATATTGCAAGAAAAAAGTATAGAGAAAAAAAGTAGACAAGTAAAGGAAGTAGAGATAAATATTAAATATTAAATAAATATAACATTAGAGAAGAGAGTAGAGATAGCGAGAGGCGTCGGAAAGGATCGCGCTGCTGGGAAAAGCAGCCAGGCGTGCGCTAGTTTTGGCGCGCGGCGTCCGGCGCACTTTATAAAATCCAACGCCCTCCCACCGCTCTGTGCCTTGCCACCGCTCTCTCCCCGCTCTGTACCTCGCAACAGCTCTCTCCCCGCTCTTTTTCGCCTCACCGCCACCACGCCACCATGTCGTCACGTCGCCGGGAAACTTGGGGATACCGCGGCATCCGCGCGCGCCCCTCCGGCGGCTTCTCCGCTGAGATCCGGTTCCACGGGATGCGCCTCGGCCTCGGCAATTTCGACACCGCCAACGAGGTCGCCCGCGCGTATGACGCGGTGGTGTGGCGCCTCTGGTGGCCTCATAGAACACTGAACTTCCCCAACATGCCGACGCGGGAGCGGGCGCAGGAACTCGCGCCTCTGCCGCGGCTTAGCACCGACGAGGATCGTCGCGACAACCGGAGGCGGGAGCACCGTCTCAGCATCGCCGAGATGGATGAGGAACCCCTGGCGCTGTGGCGCCAACACTTCCCGCAGGACATCATCAACGAGCGCGAGTTCTACGCGCAAAGGAGGGCGGAGAGGGATAAGAGGAGGGCGGAGCGAGCCGCCTATCGCGAGGACAAGCGTAGGCGAAAAGCGGACGCTCAATTCAACATGAGGCTAGGAGCAGCGTCGCCCTAGGAATCCGACGACGATCGGTATCTTCATGCCTACAGTCAAACGTCGGAGGAGGACATCACCGAGGAGGAGTCGGACGACGAGGTGTAGTTGAATTATCTTTTTATCTATCTATGCCGAGAACTATCCTCTACTCTCTAGTATCTACTTCTCGATCTCAAGATCAGAAACATGCTTTTTTAAAGCTCCAGCGTTCGATTACATTGGAGATGCTCTAACATGGCGTATTTAGTGCTTTAATGTTGCCCACAAGATGCGAGTATTACTAGTAGTATATTTTTCTTGCCATGTTGAGATTTTAAAACCACGAAAAGTAACATGCAGAGGAGCAATGAAGACCAAACACGGGATATTCGGGACATCTTCAAGGAGCGTGGCAAGTTAAAGAGGAGTTGCACCGAACCTGTAAAACGAGCTTTGGTAAGTAACACCCTTTCAATTACTTTCGTGTAGCCTCGTGTTCTTTGATGCGTATATGTTTTAGTTTCTGTTTCTCTTAAGCATGGTGTTCTTCGATGTGTAATAAGAAGAGTCTTAATCGTCCTAATGCTTTCATTTTTAGCTTGTTGTAGGAAGTGGGTGTTCTCACCTTGTAGTCTGTTTTTATTTATTTATTTCCTTTTGAATTCACTTCTCCGAGTTACATTTATATCCTGCTTCTACTAAATGGATCTAGGTTGCTCGAGTATTGATCTAAAAAGAAGTAACTTCATGTCGGGATGTAGTTCTGCGAGGAGGGAAGTATGGTCAAACTCGAGATCATGTTTCCAAAATGAGGCTGGATTACACACAAGGTGCCGTTCCCTAATGATGCCGGATTAGACACAAGGTGCAAATTCCGGATGATGCTGGATTACACACAAGCCAGGTGGAGTCGTCAGTTGTTCGTGTCCTCGTGGCATTAGTAAAGGCTGAAAGAAAGCGTGCAGCAGCCCTTGAGAATGTAGCTGAGTTCCTGAAGAAGCGAAAAGAGCAATCAGATGACCTCTTCACCCCAAGCCAAAGAAGAGATGGAAGAAGCCAGAAATAAGCTAGCAGAGGCAGAGCAAGCTAGGCGTCTCCTGCTATCTAAAACTGTTGTCAATACAAAATTTCCTTCATAATAGCTAGGTTCAAATGTTTATCCAACGGCATGCTGTTGTGATGTCCGTGCATCTACCGATGTGGCACAAAATGTTTTTTGGGTCATGTAATAACAACAATTACTTTCCAAACAATAACGGGCGAAGCATTCGATATGGTATAGTTCACGCCATAAAGCCCGACATTCCAAGTTCAACTTCCACATCAAACTCATGTTCACAGATATCTGCACATTCATACATAATGTCCACAACCATGATTCACTTCAAAGCCAAAAAAAATGTGAGGATAGTTATAAATAAAGAAAATCCTCTACTAGTTCTTGCTACCAGTGCGAGCACAACAAGTCAAGACAATGCGTAAATTAATTATATTTTAGTCATTTTTTGTGTTCTAAAATGCCTATCGGCTCGCGGAAGGACGTGTTGCCCGGCTGCCTTGATTCAATGAAGGCAAAGGGCAGTCTTAAGCTGGTTGCACGCCGATGAGGCGTGCTCACCGGCCCTGCGGCGAGTGCCGCCCTCTTGGCGCGGCCGGTTCAATGCGCTATGAGAGGTCGCGTCTGTCGAAAGCAATCACTCCCTCCAGTACTTTTTTGTTTGGGTATAACAAAATCTCGTTTTCCATTCACATTTTACAAGTAAAATTCATGGACAAACTTTGACCCAAAGTACGATGGGGACTAGTAAACTAGAATGGAGGTAGTAGTTTTTTTTAATCAAAGAAGGGTTCCCCTTCCGATATTCATTACTGAAAACCAGCATCTAAATCTAAACCATAGTATTTGCCAAAGAACTACCAGGTTCAACAGTTCGCAACATAAACCCATACAACCTCCATCGCAAAAAAAAACCATACAACCATACACCAAGGAGGTACGTAGTACTATGAATTGCATTTTCGCTCCATACCAATCATTCTAAAAACTACTTACTACTTATAGAGCGCCATTGAAAATCGGAACTCTTAACCCCGCTAAAAAATCGATATTTTAAACGTGGCTACTCGATCTGTGGTAACTAGCGAGCCACCACGCTCCAAGTCGTTCACCTGTGGTCCCGACCATCAACTCCTACTGATCAAATTATCACGTGAGCTGACTATTCCTACAAAGGTGCTCCACCACGTACCCGGTAACCGCGAATGCAGCAATCGTGCACCTAGGGTTTTAGGGTTTATTTGTTAACGTCACCTTTACGTAACACTCATGTGTGCGAGACAGCGACAGGCCGACTGTGTGCGTGCGCCTCTTCTCTTCGTATATGTACTCCACCTTTTGTCTGGTGTCCAAAAATTATAATAACTACTTGCAATGTGCCAATGCGTTGCCACACGATCAAAGTAGATTAATACAGTGGCGGAGCTAGATGCAGATTACGCCTGGGGCTGTGCTATGTTGAGTGATAAACTTCTATGATTTTCTATGCTTTGCATGAAGAAATTACAAAGGAAGTTGTTTCTAGGCCTGGGGCTATAGCCCTAGCTACCCCAGGCCTGTCTCCGCCACTGGATTAATACATATTCACCCATTTGATAGAAAAAAGTCTAGTTTTGAAATACGTTTATCACTAAAAATATGTTATGTTTCACTCAAAATATATTCCTTTGGCGGTTTTGATGAGATAAGGGAGGAATGTTGTTGGTTTCAAGATTCCAGAAGTGGTATATGTCTAATTTCTACTCTTACTAGCAAGATGCCCGTGCGTTGCACGGAACATCAAGATCTTGTGGGAGAAAAGGATGAACGAGGGAAGGCCTTATCTACAAATGTGGTGAAGAGTGCGGGTAAATTGCCATATTTTCCTTCCTATCCGTCAGATATAAATCAGACGACCTACATTGCAGGATGGCAGGCCCACCATCATCACCAACTCTATTTTTTATCCCAACTCTTATAATAAGCATTGTCGGTGATGATCGTGTGCCTGCCATCCTGCAATATAGGCCGTCCGATCTATATCTGACGGATAGGAAGGAAACTATGGCAATTTTGCAAAGGGATACCCACACCCCTCTCCACATTTGCAAATAAGGCCTTCCCTCGTTCATCATTTTCCCCCACAAGATAAACTACTCATACAAATGCATCTTGATGTTCCGTGCAACGCATGGGCATCTTGCTAGTTGTTGCAAAAAGCCCATGTGTGTGTGAGAGAGAGGGAGAGTGGAGGAGGACAGAGTGCATGTGTGACAAAGACACAAGGAGTGTGTGTGCGATAGCTATCAGCTTAAAATGAGGCGATAGTGTGTGTGTGCACGATCAAGAGGGCGTGTCTCAAGAAGGGAAGAAAAATCTACATAGATACAAGGAGCGGGAGAGAGACATGTATGCGATGGTGGAAGCACGAGTGTGCGGGTGTATAAACCTATCTAGAGGCTAGCTAGTCGATAAATGTTTGTGAGAGAAATACGAGTCGGGGTGCGAAAGCGAGAGTTTTGTGTGTGTGAGAGAGAGACGGTAGTCGGGAAGGGGAGTGGAAGAAGGAGTTGTGTGTGTGTGTCTGTGTGAGAGAGAGAGAGAGAGTTGACGGTAGTCGGGGTTGTCTGATCGGTAAACAAATGAATAATGTCAGTCTGGGATGGAGACGAAAAGGAGACCGCAACAAATGTTGTGTCTAAAGGAGAAATAGAGAGAGTGATTTTACTGGTATGAGTCATATGTAGAAACATATAGGGTGTGTGAGAGAATCCCAAAGAGAGAAAGATAAAGTGAAAGACGAGTGGAGACTGTGTGTTTGGCGGTGAAAAAGAAAGCTTAGGTACCGAGTGATACCAGAGAACAGTAGAGACGTGAGAGATAATGAAAACCGTGTAATGTATAATGATAGGGAGAGTGTGACACTTCTCAAGGGAGACGTCGAGAGACCATGTTTGCGAGGATAGGAGAAACATGAAGTGAGCGTGCGGGTGAGCTGGAGAAAGAGAGAGATAGCTACCTGAAGGAGCATGCATGCGAGAGAGATGGGCGTGAAAGGAGTGAACAAAAAAGGGATTCAAATATTTGAATTCGAGATTATGATACATGTAATCCATTCTCGAACCAAAATTGATCTATCAAACATGCATACTCATATGAATTCACGCACATATATGTTATTTAATATGTAGATATTACTGATCCATCCATTTTAATAGAACATAATTTAGTTAAATTTTTTCGAATTCAACCTTAAGATTTCGAGATCGTTGTATTTGTACATATTATACATATAAAGGAGTAGAATTCTTTGTTGTGCTTTTGAAAGTATAGATAAAAAAATGAAGTATATAGAATGTAGTTCCAATTGAAAATGGATCCCGCCCGAAAAAAATAGAATACAAATGGGATTCGAATTGAGTTGGCACGGTAGTGCACTCTGCAAAATTTGAACGAAGCGGGGAAAGTCGCAGTAACCGCCCGAAACTAAAATCTGCGAGATGGAAATCACTACTGCCTATCCCTTACATAAAGCCTATCTGCTGGATTTCTATAGGTTTCGATAGGGATAGGTTTCTAATTTCACCCAAACATGACGTAACCGCCTCTCACCCGGATTCATACACGGTGGGCGTCAAAACACAGTGTGTCCTCGGCCGAAATCGACTCCCTCCCCGATTCATATTCATACATGGTGGGCGCCAAAAACAAACTCTCGTCGGCAAATATTCGGTGTATGCGAGATTACCGTCCTATCCACAACCGACTAGTGTTACTGTGATGTAGTAGAAATTTGAAACGAGGGCTAAGTTTCAAAATTTCCTCGCATTTGAGACAAGCGCGCCCTGAATACATGGTTCCCCCCTTCCTCTCTACCTCCCTTTTCCCCATCCGTACTCCATAGGCGCCAAAACACCCTCTCCACCCCACCCTCCTCCGTCTGCCGCCGTCCGCCACCCCATCCACCGCCGTCCTCCTCCACCATGCCGGAGCTGATACCTCGACGCCGCTGTTCATTACAAGAGATCGACCTTTCTCATCCACGGCTTCGGATCGGGATCCTTGCATCCCGTCCTCTCGCTTCATCCCCGCCGTCGTCCACCTTGCCGGCGCCGCTCCTACGACCGTCTCGTCCACCGCGCCCCACCGCCACCGTCTACCCTCCTAGATCTGCTTCCACGCCGCCGACAGCCATCGCTACCGCAGCACCGTCAAATTCTCAAAAGATGCGTACACGGCGCCGCACTAGAGGCGGTACTCTTTCGTATCTGCTTAACTTATTTATCGCAGCAAGAAAATAGATCGCCACTGCTTTACTCTGATTTCTTGTCTTGGTTGCGAAGTAGCCTTTTTCTGGTTTGCACCTTCAGATCCACCATGGCACGCTCAACACCATACTCGCAATGCTTATGGTTTTCCCCTTGAGGAAGTCCAGGACTAGGGGGTGTCCGGATAGCCGTATTATCGTCATGGCCGGACTCCAAGACTATGAAGATACAAAATTGAAGACTTCGTCCCGTGTCCGGATGGGACTTTCCTTGGCGTGGAAGGCAAGCTTGGCGATACGGATATGTACATCTCCTACCATTGTAACCGACTCTGTGTAACCCTAACCTATCCGGTGTCTATATAAACTGGAGGGTTTTAGTCCGTGGGGACGAGCAACAATCATACCATAGGCTAGCTTCTAGGGTTTAGCCTCCTTGATCTCGTGGTAGATCTACTCTTGTAGTACCCATATCATCAATATTAATCAAGTTGGAGTAGGGTATTACCTCCATCGAGAGGGCCCGAACCTGGGTAAAAATATCGTGTCCCTTGTCTCCTGTTACCATCCGCCTAGACGCACAGTTCGGGACCCCCTACCCGAGATCCGCCGGTTTTGACACCGACATTGGTGCTTTCATTGAGAGTTCCTACGTGTGCGTCACCGATAGGCCCGATGGCTCCTTCGATCATCAACAACGACGCGGTCGAGGGTGAGACTTTTCTCCCGGACAGATCTTACGTGTTCGGGCGGCTTTGCATGCGGGCCAATTAAGCAGCCATCCGGAGCAGATCGAAGCTTCGCCCATGGCCATCAGGTCAGATTTGGAAGTTTGAACTATATAGCCGATATCCGCGGAGACTTGATCTTCGACGGATTCGAAGCCGCAAGCCCAAGCGTGCCGCCTTTGTCTCGATGGGCATGATCTAGCTCTGCAGCGAGCGATTGCCACGAGGCCGCACGAGATCCGCTCCGACCCTTAATCCGGAGCCGGATTCCCTGATCGAGGACGAGTGGTTGGACACCGCCTCGGGGGCTACAATCTCTACGGTGATCGAGCCGAACTCCATCCCTGTCCTTTGCGAAGACCTCGACTCCAGGGTGCCGGACTCCTCTCCGGACTCCGAACCCTCCGCGCCCCTACCAATCGAATCCGATTGGGCGCCGGTCATGGAGTTCACTGCCGCGGACATCTTTCAGCACTCGCCCTTTGGCGACATCCTGAATTCACTAAAGTCTCTCTCTTTATCCAGAGAGCCCTGGCCGGACTACGGACGGGAAGGTTGGGATGCGGACGTTGAAGAAATTCAACGCCCACCCACCACCCACTTTGTAGCCACTGTTGATGATTTAACCGACATGCTAGACTTCGACTCCGAAGACATCGACGGTATGGACGACGATGCCAGAGACAACCAAGACCCAGTGCCTACAGGGCACTGGAAGGCCACCTCGTCATATGACATATATATGGTGGACATCCCAAAAGATGGGAACGGTGATGGAACAACGGAGGATGACCCTCCAAGAAACAAGCCGAGCGCCTACGTCGGCCAGGCGCCGCTCTAAATCCCGCCACAATAAAAGCGATGATTCCGGCACGGAGATAATAACACCACAGGCGGTGCGAGAGAACCCCCTCTAGCAGGACTCAACGCAGGAGGAGGGAGAAGCAAGTCCGCTTGACAGTGCGGCAGAAAGAGAGGCCGAGGACGATAATTATGTGCCTCCCTCCGAATATGAGGCAAGCCTCGACGACGACGAATTTGTCTTGCATGAGGATCCCGCCGAACAGGAGCATTTCAAACGCAGGCTTATAGCCATGGCAAGCAGCCTCAAGAAAAAGCAGCAACAACTTAGAGCTGATCAAGACCTGCTAGCTGACAGATGGACTGAAGTCCTTGCAGCCGAAGAGTATGAACTCGAACGCCCCTCCAAAAGCTACCCCAAACGCAGGTCGTTGCCTCGACTAGAGGAGGAAGCACCCAAGTCACCAGCACACGACATGGCAGACCGGCCACCCCGTGGCCGCGACAGAGAAGCCTCTCGGCCCTCCGCTCAAGCCACACCCCGACACCGCTCAAAAAGTACCAAGGCACGGGAAAACGCGTCGGACTTGCGAGATATATTGGAGGATAAGGCAAAACATACAAGATCGATCTACGGATCGGCGTGGGCGTAACGACGCGGGATGATTACCGTCGCGCGGATACAAGAAACCCGGCGGGCCGAACACACGATGAGACAAAGCTCTATGAGCTACGTCGTGATATAGCCCAATACTGAGGCGCCGCACACCCACTTTGCTTCACGTAAGAAGTAATGGATCATCAAATCCCGAGGGCTTCAAGCCCGTAAACATCGAATCATACGATGGTACCACGGATCCTGCGGTCCGGATCGAGGATTATCTCCTCCATATCCACATGGCCCGCGGTGATGATCTACATGCCATCAAATACCTCCCACTCGAGCTTAAAGGACCAGCTCGGCATTGGCTCAACAGCTTGCCGGCCAGAATCAATTGGTTGTTGGGAGGACACGGAAGCCGCATTCCTTGATAACTTCCGGGGCACATATGTGCGACCGCCAGACGCCGATGACCTTAGCCACATAATCCAGCAGCGGAAGAATCGGCCAGACAATTATGGACACGGTTCCTAACAAAGAAAAATCAAATTGTTGACTGTCCGGATGCAGCGGCCCTTGCAGCCTTCAAACATAACATCCGCGACGGCTTGCCCGGCACCTAGGACTGGAAAAGCCAAAATCCATGGCAGCCCTCACAACACTCATGACCCGCTTTTGTGCGGGAGAGGACAGCTGGCTAGCTCGAAGCAACAACTTGGCCAAACATCCCGATAGTTCGGATACCAAGGACAGCAATGGCAGGTCGCGTCGCAACAAGAACAAGCGCCGCATTAACGGCGATAACACTGAAGATACGGTCGTCAATGTCAGGTTCAGAGGCTCTAAACCCGGTCAGCGGAAGAAGCCATTCAAAAGAAATACCTAGGGCCCGTCCAACTTGGACCGAATACTCAATCGGTTGTGCCAGATGCATGGCACCCCCGAAAAACCAGCCAATCACACCAACAGGGACTGTTGGGTGTTCAAGCAAGCAGGCACGTTAAGTGCCGAACTCAATGACAAGGGGCTGCATAGCGATGACGAGGAAGAGCCCCGGCCGCCGAACAATAGAGGACAGAAGGGTGTTCCTACACAAGTGCGGACGGTGAACATGATATACGCAACCCATATACCCAAAAGGGAGCGGAAGCGTGCACTAAAGGGACCTATATGCGATGGAGCCAGTCGCCCAGTTCAACCCATGGTCTTCCTGCCCGATCACCTTCGATCGAAGGGACCACCCCACTAGCATCCGTCACGGCGGTTTCGCCGCATTGGTTCTTGACCCAATTATCGATGGATTTCACCTAACCAGAGTCCTGATGGACGGCGGCAGCAGCCTGAACCTGCTTTATCAGGATACAGTGCACAAAATGGGCATAGACCCTCAAGGATTAGACCTACAAAAACGACCTTTAAAGGCGTCATACCGGGTGTAGAGGCCAGTTGTACGGGCTCAGTTACACTCGAAGTGGTCTTCGGATCCCCGGATAACTTCCGAACCGAAGAGTTAATCTTTGACATCGTCCCATTCCGCAGCGGCTATCATGCACTACTCGGACGAACCGCATTTGCAAAGTTCAATGCGGTGCCGCACTACGCATACCTCAAGCTCAAGATGCCAGGCCCTCGAGGAGTAATCACAGTCAATGGAAACACTGAACGCTCTCTCCGAACAGAGGAGCACACGGCGGCCCTCGCGGCGAAGGTACAAAGCAGCCTCTGACAGCAATTCTTGAGTCCGGCCACTAAGCGTCCGAACACCGCTAAGCGCCGGAGTAACCTACAACAAGACCGCCTGGCACGATTCAAGCACGCGTAGCAATCCGGCCCCAACCCCCGCCCTCGCGAAATTGCGAAGCTAGTATAACGCGTACATAATTACGCTCTGGAGATACCATGGGCATATGGGGAGGGGCAAGGCCACGACATGCCAAGAATGCGGCTCGACCGCACCAGGGGCTCCCGATTGTGTCATTCTTTTTCTTTTTCCCTTTTTTCTTCCTTTTTTCTTACTTTCAGGACTCCGTCTTTCATCAGTCCTGTCCGGCACTAGAATCGCTGAACTCACGATGCAACAGCCAGGGAAGCAGAAAGCCACGTCAAGTGTTCAGGTGGTCTCTATTACGAGCATTATACCTGTTTTACATACAATCCAGCAGCTTACCCCTGGAGGGGGACATGTTAGATAGTCCCATCCCTTGCTTATCGCACTATTTGTTTCGTTCTGCTTCCATTGCAGTACCTTTTTGAATAAACAATACATAGCTTTTGCTTATTATTGCTCTACTTCCTTTATATATACATATGTTCATTTCATGACATGTTGCAACCGTACACTTTAGTACGGCCAATACACCAGGGGCTTAAGTATCCCAAAATTATGGTGTGATAAGTCCGAACACTTTCACAAGTGCGGCACCCCAAACTTATAGCATTATATGAATTGGCTCCGAATCAAGTCTTGGGTCAATAGTTGGGTTTGCCTGGCTCCCATGTTTTGGTACCTTACGTTCCGCTATATCGGCTAAGGTAGCACCGGGAGAACCACTGCGATTGTGCCCCAGTTGAGCTAGGTCGAGCACCTCAGTGGAGAAAGCTAAAACTGACCGTCATGATAGGGCGAAAGCCGGTCGCTGTTCGAGAGGTTTTTTCGGGTCCCTAAAGACTTATGCCGCTTAGAGCGAGGAAACGGAATTGTCCGGCCAAGGCGTGGATAGCGCCCGAACTTCGGTCTTCCGAATACTAGGGGCTTCACGAAATTTAAAATTATAGAATTCTATGGCTAAGTGAGAGTGTTCAAGCATTATAAGTCCGGTTGCCTTGTTCGTTGTGTTGGCGCCTCCTAGATGGACCCAAGAATGGGAACAAGAGTGCTCAAGTTTATCCCGAACACCCCAAAGACTGTGGCATGGGGGCTGAAGCCAACGACTTGCCATCTCTCAAATTTGATAAACGGCCGCAAAGAAGGTAATATTTTAAATTAATAAGCGTTGCTTAGCGCATATGAACAAGTTTTCAGCGTACAGGATAACAAATGCGAGCCTATTCAGAAATTACATCCTTGGAGCACTCATGCGCTATTCGGCGGGCACCCTTCAGGAGGCCCTCATAGTACATTTCGGGCGTCCGATGCTCATGGCCCTTCGGTGCCCCGACCGTCACAAGCTTCTCCGCATCCAGCTTGCCCCAGTGCACTTTAGCACGGGCAAGGGCCCGGCGGACACCTTCAATGCAGACGGAGCACTTGATGACTTCAATTCATGGACAGGCATCCACCAGCCGCTGCACCAAGCCGAAGTAGCTCCCGGACATAGCCTCCAATGGCCACAGCCGCACTATAAGCCCGTTCATGGCCTGTTCGGCGACCTTGTGGAGCTTGATCAGCTGCTTCAGCTGGTCGCTCAGGGGCACCGAATGTTCGGCCTTAGCATACTGAGACCAGAACACCTTTTCCGTCGAGCTCCCCTCCTTGGCGCGGTAGAATGCGGCAGCATCAGACACACTACGGGGCAAATCTGCGAATGCTCCTGGAGAAATCCCGAATCCGGGTAAGTAATAGGTAATTCACTTTCACATGCTTGCTTTGCATAAAGAATGCCTTACCCGCCGCTATCTTCTTCAATGACTCAATTTCTTGGAGGGCTTTTTGGGCCTCAGCCTTAGCAGCTTTGGCACTCTCAAGAGCCGAGGCAAGATCGGACTCTCGAGTCTTCGAGTCACGCTCCAAACCCTCGTGTTTTTCCACGAGAGCTTGGAGCTCTTGCCGTACCTTGGCCAGCTGCGCCTCCCCCTTCTCTCGCTCGGTGCGTTCATGACCGCTTTGTTTCGACCCACGGACACCGCTTCCTTCAGGGTCGCCACCTCGTTCGTGGCCCCTGCAGTACCCATGTTATTCCTGTTATTTTTTGCAACCAAAACCTTTTCTATAAGGTATTTCTTTAATAAGGTATTACTTACCTTCCTTCTCCTCGAGCTTCTTCTTGGCTTGTCCGAGCTCGTTCTAGGACCGCTCGAGGTTCTGCTTCAATGCATTGACCTCCGCAGTCGGTCTTGGCAGAGGTCGGCAAGCCTGCATTCCCATATTGACATACTTATGTTAGACTCCTGCGTATATCTTTTTAGATCCTTAGTCCGGCTTTTCTTTCCGAACACCGAACTAAGCATCGAGAACTACTGTCTATGCGGTAATATTTTTATATATTCTAAACTTACCTCAAAGCCTGTTAGAAGGTGATGCAGGCTTGGTCGATCCGCTCTTGGCGGATCGAACCGTCGAGATCACCGCACTCATGACAAGGCGGTGCTCCTCGATGGAGGCGCTGTTGGCGCCTCCGATGGCTATCCGGTGCCTCCGGTTGGACGGAGGACACCGGCGTCTTACCCTTCTTGCGAAGGATCCGCTGGCCGGACTTCGGAACCACTGATGGTTCCGGCATGGAGTCCGGACGAGGGTCGGGCTTAGAGCCCCTGGGGGTCTTGCCCCCCGCGCGCCTGGAGTCCGGGAGGTTGCCTTGTGGCACCTCCTGCGCTACCTCCTCTTGACCAAGCCCCCCTTGGGGCCCCACCGCGGCGTCATCCGCAGCGTGAGGCGAGGAGGCGGTCGGAAGCGAAGTACTCTCCATTTCCGACGAGCCCAGGGACCCGCTCGATGAATCGGCGAACTCGCCCTTGGGTGGGCTGCACGGTTGTTCGACATTAGAGAACACTCTGCAATAATAAAAAGCCATGGGTATCTGGACACTTATAATCTCGCCAGGGGCTTGTCCCTTGTAGGCTAATCCTCCTCGTCGTCGTTGATGTTGGTGGAGAAGTCCGGAGGAAGGGTTCTTCCCTTCTTGGACCCTCCGGATTCCCAGTTGGGGCGGCCTTCCTTTTCTTCTCCTCCCCCGTTGGGGGAGGAGCTTCTTCTTCCTCCTCGTCCTCAGGAGAAGATTCTGCATCGAGAATCGACAAGACCGCCATCGGGAGCTCCTTCGAGTTCCCGTGGCCTCCTTCGCCTTCTTCTCCGGCACCACATGGGGCGCTGGAGCCCGAGCCCGTCAAGCGGCGTCCTCCGGGTCTTCCGGCAAAGGAGCCGGACAGTTAATCTGTCCCACGTCTTCACCAGTCTGTCAAAGATTAGGGAGTTTTAGATCCCACATAGAGTCAATCTATGAAAAAAGAGTCCCGTAAAGGGTAAAATAACTTACCTCACCGGCTGGACGCCGCGAGCTGTATCCACGATCTTTGGTGGCGGATGCTGGGGCTTCAGCGCCCTTGAACAGCACCTTCCAGGCATCTTCGTACGTAGTGTCAAAGAGCCGGCTCAAGGTTCGGTGCTGTGCCGGATCGAACTCCCACAAATTGAAGGCCCGTTGTTGGCATGGGACAATCCGGCGGATGAGCATCACTGGATTACGCCGACAAGCCCGAGATTCTTGTCCACCAGGTTTTGGACGCATGTCTGAGTCCGGATAGCTCTTCCGAATTCCCCACGTCGGGCCCGTCTCTTTCCATGACAAGAGCCGTGTGGGGAAGCCAGATCTGAATTGGGGCCGCCGCCCATTCGGGTCAGCGTGGCTCGGTGATGTAGAACCACCCCGATTGCCACCCCTTTATTGTCTCCACAAAGGCGCCCTCGAGCCATAGGACCTTGGCCATCTTGCCAACCATGGCGCCTCACTTTTCTGCTTGGCCGCCCACTACCTTCGACCGGATGTTGAAGATCTTCAACCATAAGCGAAGTGGGGAATTTGGATGCAGGAAGGCCTCGCACCTGACGATAAACACCGAGATGTTGAGGATGAAATTCGGGGCCAGGTCGTGGAAGTCCAGGCCGTAGTAGAACATGAGCCCCCGGACAAATGGGTGAAGTGGAAAACCTAGTCCGTGGAGGAAGTGGGGGAGAAACACCACCCTCTCATGGGCCCGTGGGTTCGAATAAGCTGCCCCGCATCGGGAAGCCTGTGCGCGATGTCGCCGGACAAGTATCCAGCCTCTCGCAGTCTTGTGATGTGCCCCTCCGTGACGGAGGAGGCCATCCACCTGCCTCCCGCTCCTGACATGGTTGGAGAAGGTTGAGGTGGGATGTGCGGACTTGGGCGCTGGAGCTCGAAAGTCTTGTGAAATGGATAAGCAAAGGAGGAAGAAGGCATAGGTGAAAGGGTGGATCCTTATCCCCTTATATGGACGGACGAAGCTATGCGTCCCCCACCAGCCTGGTAAAACTCGCTTATTTCCCAAGCGCCGTAATCAATGGCGCGAATGGGTTACCCACGTCCGTATTGATGAGAATCCCGGAATAAGGGGGCACGATCTATGCTTTGATAAGATGTGCCAAGGAAACTGCCTCGCTAAACGCGCTAAGGCGGAATGGTAAAAAACGATTCATAAAAAGGCCTGGTCGTGGTGTGATGTCACGCCGCGGAATACGTCAGCAGATCTGTGCAAAAATTATTCTCTCTATGGTGTTATGTGGAACTTGTTTTGCGAGCGGACACTCGTCCTTGTGTTCAAAACCTTCTATGAAGTATTCGGAGGAGGAACCCGCCTCGCAATGCCGAAGACAATCAATGCGCCGGACTTGTCGCCATTGAAGCCTGGTTCAGGGGCTACTGAGGGAGTCCCGGACTAGGGGGTGTCCGGATAGCCGGACTATCGTCACGGCCGGACTCCAAGACTATGAAGATACAAGATTGAAGACTTCGTCCGTGTCCGGATGGGACTTTCCTTGGCGTGGAAGGCAAGCTTGGCGATACGGATATGTAGATCTCCTACCATTGTAACCGACTACATGTAACCCTAACCTATCCGGTGTCTATATAAACCGGAGGGTTTTAGTCCGTGAGGATCTAACAACAATCATACCATAGTCTAGCTTCTAGGGTTTAGCCTCCTTGATCTCGTGGTAGATCTACTCTTGTACTACCCATATCATCAATATTAATCAAGTAGGAGTAGGGTATTACCTCCATCGAGAGGGCCCGAACCTGGGTAAAAACATTGTGTCCCTTGTCTCCTGTTACCATTTGCCTAGACGCATAGTTCGGGACCCCCTACCCGAGATCCGCCGGTTTTGACACCGACACCCCTTTTATATTCCACACTAGCTAAATCATAGTAGACTAAATTTCAAAATTGGGTCAGTCGATTTTTGAGAGCTCGCCGGAGTTCGCCGGTGCGAAGGAAGGGGCTCGGGTGGGGATGGTGGTTGTGGGGGCGGTGGTGGGGCCTCGTCGAGCAAAGAAAACTCGACGCGGGTGGGGGCGGGGTTGGGGGTGGCGGAGGAACACAGGCGGTGGGGCCGGTGGTTCGGCCGGCGGCCCGTGCGATGTTTTGTATGGGAAGCACAGTATGTTCCTTGTCAGGAAGGGGAGCAGGGACATCTGCAGTCAACAGCTGATAGAGCTGGCCTGTACGTGATCGATAGGCTTTCAATTAGTAGCAGCAATACAACACCGTAATTTCCAGCCAGTTCCACTTTCCCGATTTATATATCCTGGTTATGGTGTACCCCTGTTATGTACACTATGATCTGCCTAGTTGTTGTGTGCTCTTGTTATCATGGTTTGGAAATAAACTCTCTATACAAAGATATTATGAACCTATCATCCGCCACTATCCTTACTTGAGAGCCTATTTTTTGTGTACTTGTGCCAGATTATATAAATGCACACACCATATTACAGCACACATGAGCTCTCTCGTCAGAATCCAGTGATAGCACACAAGTGTTTACAGGGGCGCCCCTATATTAGAATATCATCTTCATTATAAAGATAATCTCACAGCTATTTATGTTTTCATGCTTCTCAGATATTATACGCAATTACAGTGAATATCGTAATCCGCGCATCGGAAGAATATTGTGGAACACCGCAATGACTTACAAAATTGGCAGCAAGGCATTGAGTGTCATTCGAAGCAATGAAACTCGTCGCTCCCCACTGTTGATTCTTGTTCGTAATATCATCCTAATGACTATTCTAACCTCGAGGAGTCAAAGGCAGATGGCCTGTCCTGTTCACCCATCAAGGTGCCTGTTCTAACTTGGCAAGGTTTTATTGATTGCGCGTATCTTGCATATGTTATCTTGCATTACTTCTACTTTGTTGCACCGCCATCTTCTTAGTTTACTCATCATATAACTCGAGATGCCATGCCCATCCATTATCAATACATATTCCATCTATCATCATACCATGTTTTTTAACTCAAATGTTGTTCTTGTGCATCAGACATCAAAAAGGAAGAGGGTGATTGCCGAACACGAAGGAGCACCAAAGAAAGTCCTTGAAAAATGTGGTGGTGCCGGAGAAATCGAGATAGCGCCCCACTTATATTGGTTGTACAACCGGTGACACAAAACGTAGGACCGACTCCGCAGATCAGTACTCATACTTCAATCGCCACACCACTAGCCCCACCACACAGGACCTGCACTCCAGCAAATGGTATACCGATTTCATTTGCCATAGCACCAGCCGCATTCACGTAAAAATCCCACTCCAAAGAAAAAGTACAAGCAAGTCCACTGCCGAAGACCTATCCCAAGCTGCAGAGACGGCCAATTCCTGTGATTGGAACCCCATTCCATTTATTCCCGGTTTAAAAGACAATGCTTTCAATGTTGTTAGGGACTACGTGCATATATTCCCATCATGGGAAGATTATTGTGAAGACAAACACCATTTTCACATCTTCCCGTCCCACTTACGTGTAAGTGCTATAATTCACGGTGATTATTTTCCTATTTTTACATTGATTGAACACATCAGTGATTTACATTACATTGTTGTAAGTAGGTGAGGGTCAATCTGGATAGTCATGACAAGCAAAGCTTGCTTGCGCTTTTCAAGGAAGCATTGCAGCAGTATCGATGTTACCTAAGGAAATCACACTTCGATGGCAAGCCTATAAACGAATTTCCGGTGAAGTCTCCTGTGCTAAATTCAGAAGACATTGAACGGAAAAACCTTGTTATGCACTGGTCTCGTTCCTAGGATGAGGTACTCTCTATGAAATCACATGAAAATTTCAACTTCTACTTTTCTGCATGTGCCTTACAGATCTTTTTTGCAGGAAATCTGCTCGAAGAAGAATTCCGGTTTGACAAGAACGACAGGATATCGCAAATATGTTGCCCGCTGCTTTGCTCTTGTTAGTACATGTTGTCCTGTATCACTACACTTGCATACATACCTGGTTCATTATGTGACAGCAGTATGCATGATAGCTTGCTTATCAATTGTTCGCTCCAAATTATCTGATATGTATGAATGGTTACATTAGTGTAGAATATATCCAATGCCAATGTTTTTTAGCTCTGCATTGTTCTTGTAAGTACATGTTGTCCTTTATCGATTGTACTTATAATGACATGTAGTTGTTCATGTACCATCACTCTGCAGCTTATTTTCCTTTGCCCTCCATTTTCTACACATCGGATCTATATTTACTCTTACCATAGGTTGGTCTTGAAGAAGTTTAGCTGTGCATTGCTCTTCATTGTACCTTTTCCCTCAGACGCTGCACTTACATTTATAGCTACTTGGTTATGTAGCATCACTCTTCATCTTATCTTAAATATTCTCCATTTTTTCGTATATTATCACATCTATATTTACTCTTAACAAAATGTAGAATAAAGGCAATGCTTTTGAAGAAGATTCTGTGGTAAACTTCTTGAATTGCCCCCCATCGGCATGGACAAGGCCTTTATAGAGCCTGTCTTCACCAATAATGTAAGTTTGTCTATCTCAAGCCTTCAAACTTCGTTGTATATATTTGGTTAGGCATGACTGCAACAGCTGTTTATTTTTGGCGTTTGCATCAAATTGCTTGTTTAAAGTTTATTATGTAGTTCATAAACAAAAGTTTGTCCTTTCTCAATTTAAGTTTTCAGTTGTACAACCAAGTTCCTTCTTCATACCATGTAAATTAAACTATACAGAGCAAGTGATCTTCTTTTGCACTGCATGTATGCTTCTTTTCTTCATCCGTAATCCAGTGGTGTGGTGAACCTACCCACTACAACACAATGTCATATTCTGCAATGTCTTAACTATGAACAATGTCATATCATTCTGCTATTATTTAAACTGTCTCTTTATTTGCCAATCTGAAATGGTATATATTGACAGCACACTAACCATTGATACTTATGAGTTCTTGATCTGTGATCCAGTGGTGTCGTGAAGCTGCCAACTCCTTCACAATGTCATTTCCTGCCATGTCTTGACCTGAAAAATACCATATTGTGTTAATGCAATTTTAAACTGTGTCACTTTATTCGTCAGTAAGAAATGTGATGAATTGTCAAGACCGATACTTTTATGTGCAAAACCCATCATCATCTACTTGTTTATCTTTCAGAGTGAGGAAGATATAAGTGTTGAACAAGCGCAGCCTCATCATCTTGCTTTCATTTGCTTTCATGCAGTCCCCAAGAGGGCTAACCTTTCTTGAACTCTATTGAAGTGCTGTCGGTTTTGTATATTATTTTCTCGGCGTGTTTATTTGCACTGGTGGCGATCTTTGATGCCCAGTGTATGTAATCTGCTGTCTACTTGTTCTTTATTATCATAGTGGCAAACTTTGATGCCGAGTGGATGTAATATGCCGTAATTTCTTTATTATATAGTCTAGGATTTTTCTTATTCACGATGTTGCAGTTATTTTACTATATATATATATATCCTGTCTTCGCAGTAAACCGGCCAAACCGTAAAATTACGGTACATAATCGGGCTGTCATGCAATCACGATGTAGGTTGGGCCTGAAACGTGCCGAACAGCCCACGGGCCGGCAGCAGCCCAAAATGAACCCCGACCCATGATTGTGTGAATCAAATCACGGGCTTTTAACTGGCCAAAATTGTCTCGGTCCTTGTTTGGCCCAATCAGATATCATTTTGCGCGAAAGGTGTCGGATGCAAACCGGCCGTAGTTAGGCCCAACTATATGACGGGCTTTTAACGGGCGAAATTAATATAGGGCGAAATGTTAAACGGGCCCTTAACAGTCCAACAGTAATATCAGGCAGAATTACTAAGTGGGCCTTTAGCAAGTGGGCCCAAAAGCATAGTGTCCAGTTGACGGGCCGAATCTGATATGGGCCATAATTGAGCCCAAAGCCTCTTAAAGGGCCAGACCTAATCTGGGCCGTAATTTGGCCTAGAACGTGGTAGGCTTTTAACGGGCCGGATCTCATATGGGTCACTATTAGGCCCGGAGCGTGGTAGGCCATTAATGGACCAGATCAAATATGGGCCGGCATTTGGCCCAAAACATGGCAGCTAGTTAATGGGCCGGCCTACTAGGGTCCTCAAAAGCTTGTGGGCCTACAACTGGGCCGGCCCATTAATGTCGGCGAAATCTCATGGGCCTTTAGCTGGGCCGGCCCATTATGATCCGCAATAATCTTGTGGGCCTTTTCCTTGGCCGACCCATTATGGCACACAAAAATCTTGTGGGCCTTTACCTGGGCCGGCCCATTATGGCCCGCAAAATCTTGTGGGCCTTTAGCTGGGCCAGCCCATTATGGTCCGCAAAATCTAAATGGGCCTTTAGCTGGGCCGGCCCATTATGGTCCACAAAATCTTGTGGGCCTTCAGTTCGGCCGGCCCATTTAAACTTAATGGGCCGGTCCACGTGTCAACATATCATAGGCGGGTCTCGCCCATTGGATGAGTGACACCTGTGCCAACGCGGACCTGACACATGTCTCCTCCAGCCAATGATGATTTTACACGTGGAAAATCCCCATTGGTCGGGGATGTTAACGGGTTATCGGATCCAAAACCCGACCCGATAGCTTAACGGCATTCCGTTACGGTGGATGCCACGTGTCGGTCACACTTGACGAAAGCACTTCGTGACGCGATTTATCGTCATGGAAGTGGACACTTTCGTGATGATAATTTTGGTAATGTCATGGAACACTTCTACTACAACACAGGTATGACTATCTTGATTCTGTCATAAATTTGTCATGGATGTACATGCATGACAAAAAACGCGACCTACTGTGACAAACACGTATCATCACGGAAGTGTATTTTTTTTTGTAGTGTTGGGCTGCCCAAAGCAAGTCTGTCACTTTGAGCATCCCGTGCAATTCAGTGAGCTTATTATCCATGCCATGCATATGATAGTTCGAGATGAACGTCCCATAGCTGGGCGGAAGAGAACCCAGAACTGCATCAGTAGCCAGCTCATCCAAGAGCGGGAAGCCCAACCGATCCAAAGCTTGCACATATCTGATCATCTTGATCACATGTGGGCTCAGTGGATCACCTTTCCCCAGCTTGCAGTCCATCGAGGATCGCCAGACGTTGAACCTTTCGGTCATAGCATGTGTCTGAAATATGCTCTTGAGACTCTCGATCATATCGTAAGCCTCAACATTTTTGAAATGTTGTTGCAAATCGGGGTCCATACAAGCCAACATCAGACAGCTGATCTTCGTTGATTCATCAACGAGTTTTTTGGTAGGCATTCTTAGCAGTGGCACTAGCATTATCAGCAGGTTCCTCTGGAAGTGGATCCTCTAGAACATGTTCCTTTTTATCATGCTTGAGAACAATTCTCAGATTTCTATACCAGATGGTAAAGTTTGTTCCATTCAGTTTATCCTTTTCCAGAATTGATTTCAATGCAAAGTTGGGTTGAGCAGGTGGTGCCATTGATCTACAACAGAAAATATGCAATCACTAAGCAATGTGCTTATGTAGAGTAATTCTAGCCTTAAATGAAAATACTCCCACTGAAGTGAGCATCCCTCCGCAAACTCTTAGTGATTCAGGATCCGACTAGCACATGCGACTAGTGAGCTTTAACATCACTGCTAGACAACATGCCTATCCGGTAAGCAACTCCTTGCTAATCGTATCTCTATCTGAATCACAGCCGATTAGGGAAGGTATCTCATACCCGGCCCCAACCATCTTTGCCACAAGGCCCAAAACCGTTTTGATAGCCTTGTCAAGTTAACTCGATGCGATGCATGTCCGTGTCCGACAAGAACCCTTCAGTTCAAGGACACCCAAGATGCACCTCAATTTTATGAGCCCACTACTAGGCGTACTTGACGTGCGAAGGTGCAACATCGGGGATGGCAATTAAGCTTGATATTCATGAGGGATCTTTCTACCATTCTAACATGCATAGAAAACAAGAAGCATAACAATCACAAATAAACATATATTGTGAAATAGTATGGCTCCTTCATGGACGTTCTTCCAGGTCGGCTCCGACTCCGATGACCATCTAGGAACTCCATCTTGTTTGTCACAACGGGACGCCAAGCCACCAACCTGATCTCTTTATCCAACTACTACAACTAGTAATGAATTTTACATAGAGTCACAAGTCAACATGCAAGTCGTTATACAATATAATGACAGCACTTTGGCTCCTGCCGGCTGACAAACATGACACGCAGGCCATGTATAATTTACACACATGCATCACATACACATGAGCCATACTATTCACATCAAACCCTGCAAAATAAAGTTATGCATAGAATCGCATTCTACCGGTTTGGGTGATCGTGTATGAAATACAAGGCACTACGCACACGACGGTCCTATCTGAACTCTACGTTTTCAGAAATCACAGATCACATCTGAACTCCGATCACGTCAAATTTTCTTATCTGACCGATCTCATTGATCATCGCCAATCCGATTCGGATTTACGTTTCACTGTTAACCCCGATGGCGGATAAACAACCGGTAGGGGTAGATCGTGTCACGACCTCATCGATCCCGATTATCAGAAAACATAGCCTCATCGATCCCCATGTGCAGTTGATCTCATCAACCGTGCACATAACCAATCTCATAAACTACGATAGATCTCATCTACCGCCTCCACATATCTAATATGCATACGATCTGAATCCAAATCCTATAGCAGAGGCAATGACACCACTGTTAGAATCTACAGTAGGGTGCGTCGACTGCAAATTAAAAATTCCTACGTGCAGAACAACCAAGAACATGCTACGGGAGATAGATCACAGTTCGTTACCACTAGACGCAAAGTGCCGTGCAGCGGAAGAAGAGTTGGGGCAGCGCGTTCGCGTGGTTCGTCTCCTCCTCGTCCAATCCCCCTCGAACAGTCGGTCGTCTGTTCCCACGTACAGGTTCGCCGGAGCAGCGCAAGTGCACCGCCTCTAACGGTATCCGCGCATGCGGGAGGAACATCGTGCGGCAGACTGCTAGGTCTGATCACACAACCGGCGGCGAGTGGAGGTGTCTATTCGCAACACATGCAAACCCTAGTGACAGCACCGAAGCGATCAATCCCTGAGTGTGCTGCACCTCCACTATATATAGGCATCCGTCCCAGGCTCAACACTTGGGCCTCGCACTGACCCTAAAGCCCATAAGTCTACTTGGCCACAATCCGAATACAGCTCGGATCACATCCGACCAGCGTCCTTGGATCCAACCTCGTAGGTTCCCTCCCTTAAGCGCGCGACCCCTTAGGTTCAAGCCGGCTTGGTCGCAGTTCGAATAACCTCCGAACTGCACGGTTGGTAGCGGCCTCTAGCAAGGCATGCCGAACACCAAGCGGACTATGAAGCTGGTTAGCGAGCCTGTACATCACACTTCCATTCCTTTTGCCACACGATATATGTTGTCAAGCTCAAGGCGAGTCTGTCATCCTTGTGCTAGCCCGACCTCTTTCTCGTTCCAGTGATGCTGACCACTATCCGGATTATCCCATAATCCTTGTCGCATGGCCATGCTTATCCTGGTCGGATCACATGAGGAGCCCAGAGTGTATCTCTCCCGATCAGAGGGGCAAATCCCATCTTGCTCGACCATGTCTCACAGCATGGGTCTGGACAAGCTTGAAACCTACCTTTGTAACTACCCAGTCATGGAGTAGCGTTTGGTCGGCCCAAAGCAAGTTTGTCACCATCCCGAGTACATGTGCCAGCTCAGGTCTTAGGACATAGAACGTATGTTGTACTAGAGACTCACAGATGACATATCGCTGCGTCTCATAGTTGGGTCTGTCCGACACGGACCTTATCTCGGCTCGGATCCGACTACGTCGAATCCGACCAGACCTTTCCAAGTCCATATCATCCGGTTAGCGTCCAATGCTCCATGGCTAGTGAGACCAAGCCATCAACCGTGTCATATGCTAGTCTAGTCGGTTGCGCGTCCACACAACCCTTTTGACTAGGGACCTTTTTAGGATAGTTATCATACAATGCATAGTCCCACAAACAAGTCACGTACTTGTTGATACACATCATTGATAATGTCCAAGGACTATCATAAACACATAGGAAATATCATCATACATGACTGCCTCTAGGGCATATCTCCAACATGATGAACGCCACCTATGACGAGACAGTTTTAACTTGGCAGAGTGATATTGATTGCCCCTTCCATATAGTGTCTAGCTTGCAGTGCTTCTAATTTGTTGAAGTGCCTTCTGCTTAGTTACCACATCATAGGTGTGAATATGTCAAGCCGTCCAGTTTTTTGTACATATTCCATCCTCGTATCATGACTTCACCTTTCATCAGAGTAGTGTTCGTCAGTATCATGCATGAATGAGTTCTGAAGAGCGAATTTTATTCCTTTTTCTTGTCGGTTTGACCTCACAATGCAAAATCAATAAAGCGGAAGGAAACTGGTAAGGAATTGGATGATGGCGGTCCTTCCGAGCAACTGAAATGGAGGGTCTCTACAAATTCTACTCTGCTATCCTCCCAACAAGATTCCAAGACAACGCAAGGCTAGACAGTCAACGTAGCTGTGTAGATGATGAGCACATCTCCCCTACCCCACCATCACAGGTGCTTGCTCTAACTTGGAACTGTTATATGTAGTTGCGTGTTCCGTATGATGTCTAGTTTATATTGCTTCTAATTTTCTTGAATTGCATCTGCATAGCTTACAACTTATACCTGCAACAATCACTTACCCATAAAACACATTTAATTTGGGAGTGTGATGTAGGTTGCATCTTGCATTGTCTTCTAGCCTGTATTGCTTCTAGTTTCTTGAAATGGCACTTACGAAGAGACACTTTTTACCTGATAGAGTGATATTGGTTGCATGTTCATATGGTGCCTAGCTTTCATTTCTTATAATCTTGTTGAAATGCCTTCTGCTTACTGTTTTTCATACATATTCCATCCTCCTATCGTAAGTGTGAATACGCAATGCTGTATTTTTTTGGTATATATTCGATCCTCCTATCATGTGCTTGCCTTACATCAAATTAGTGTTCGTCTGTATCATGCATCAACCAGTTATGCAGAGCTAACTTTATTCATCTTCTTGTAGTTTTGACTTCATAAGGCAATATCAAAAAAGTGGAAGGAAAAGAGTAAGTCAGGGGATGTTGGTGGTCCTCTAGACCGGCGCAAACAGAGGCTCTCTAGATTTGCCACTGCTACTGCTAATGCAGTTGAAGTCCCAAGTCTACATGATGAGTTCATCTCCCGTACTCCACCATCCCAGGTGCTTGCTCTAAGTTGATAGTATGATAATTAGTTTCATGTTGCATATGTTGTCTAGCCTGTATTTATTCTATTTTGATTAAATTGCACCTGCTGAGTATATACATTATACATGTGCATATGACAGTCCTTTCTGTGTCTAGAATACGCTGCATTTATCTATCATACCATTTTCTTACATCAAAGTACTCCTGTTATGTATATCGCACCAGTCACTCATGATTGGACGCTTTTAACATGGCAGTTTGATAGTGGTTGCATCTTGCATTGATTTCTAGGTTGTACTGCTTACAATTTTTTGAAATGCCACTTATGACAAGACACTTTTAACTTGGCAGAGTGATATTGGTTGCATCTTTCATATGGTCTCTAGCTTGCATTACTTCTATTTTCTTGAAAATCCTTCTGCTTAGTTTACACATCATAGCTGTGAATATGTCACGTCGTCCTGTTTCTATTACATATTCCATCCTCATACGGTTGTCTTACATCAAACTATTTGCTTGTCTGTATCATGCATCAATGAGTTCTGAAGAGTGATTTTATTCTTTTGTGTTGTGGGTACGGCTTGACACGGCAAAGTCAAAAAAGAGCAAGGAAAAGAATATAGTAGGGAATGGTGTTACTCGTCGGGTGCAACAGAAAAGGATCTGCCCTCGAGATTCTGCTGGTACTTATAGTGCAGTAGAAGGTCCATGTCCGCTGGCTAAATATACAAACACTATCATGGAATTGTCACGGCAGATGTCCTAATGTGAGTACTTAGTCGTGAGGACAACGCATCTATGTGGTACCTTGAGAGTGGTTGAGCGGAATCGAGAAACGCAACTGTTGACACCAGATTTTGGCATGATCAAAAATATAATTAAGAAGGCCTTAAATGGAAAAGTGCTCAAGGTGAGGAAGTTCCGTATCGTCAAAAGTAGAAACTTTTATATTTGGGTCATAGCCATCCGGTCTATCTCTAAGGCCGAAGTTGTGTTTGAAGTACTGAGATTTTGTATCTAGAACACTATTCGGCTGATTACACCCTCAAGATGGCCTTGGATGAAGGAGCACTCTAAAGGAATTGTCTTCGTATCATCGAGGCGATCGATTTCCATATATAAATCATCTCAATACGAGTTCGTATGCAAAAGTTACAGTCAATATGTTGCGGACCAGTTAGGGATCAATATATTACGCTGGACATCAGCCACATGTTGATGGATGTCTGATACAATGCGTGAGCAATTAGCCACTGAAGACGATCTCAGATATAAAAGTGTTCAACATGAAAGTTGTTCGTCTCGTCGAAACGTTCAAGATTGATTTTGGGCTTGTTTCCATCCGAGGTCATTTACCACCTCAAAAATTACCCGCAAGGTGCAGCCAGTTTAAACCGAACAGTTTTGGAAAGTTCGCACAAAACCAATCCGAATTTGACTAGGGTTTTGGACGTGAATCCAAGCCTTTTCCTTGCACGAGAAGTCCAGCCGCCTCTTATATACCTAAGGGGTGACGGCCGATTGAACAACACCCAATCGAACAAATCATCTACCACTTTTTACCTTTACCTTTATCTCTCTCCCTTGTTCTTCTTCTTCCTTATTCTTTGTTCGTTCTTCTTGTTGCAGGGCGGGAACCTTGAGGCCCTAGGGGCAGTCAGGCCGACCTAGGGCAGCCCATAGCCGCCGTGCATCCAGACGGGGTCCCTCCCGGGCGTGTGGGGTTTCGGGTCTACAAAAGCGCCTGCCGGATTGTCTTGCGTACCGCACTTCCGGCGGGTCTCCCTCGACGTGAGCTGCGGTGCATCACCGCCAGCGTCGAGGGTACACGGTGATTTGTTCGTGTGCGAACACACTTTTTGGCGACTCCGTTGGGGACAAAGCTTTGAACGGTCTCTGGCCCGTTCTTGCTACAAAGAGATCGTCATCTAGGGTTTCCAATCTACAAAGGTAACATGAATACCCAATTCACTTATGTAGATGCAAATAACGCATATGTTGTTGCTAGATCGTTTAATGAGCATAATGTATCGGCTAGCCCTAGCTTTATCAATCATGCATCTAATTATGTGCAAGAGCCGATGCAACAAAATCTCCATGCTTCTACCTCATATAATTTTAGCAACATGGAACATATGTATACGAACTCCCATGCATCGACAGCCCCACAAATCCATATTCCGATGAACAACATGATGAGTTCCGTTAATCAAGTTGAAACACTTCAGATAGGAACTTCTGATAGTATGCAACAAAGTGTTTCACCTTTTTATTCATCGGCAACTAGCTTGCAATATGTTAATCAAAACATGCCGGTGAATACGGGAATTGGCCATGCTACTACTAGTTATCCGGCCAATTACCCTCAATCATCATATGCTACACCTCATGCTACTAATTGTTTGGCACCAAATGCAACTATGGGTATTCATAATTCGGCTTCGCACCTTCACGCTAATAGCCGAATAAGTGAAAATTCTATAGGATCACATGTGTCTTCACCTAGTATCGTAGCATACAATGTTTCCGCTGCAAAATTACAGAATTTTGGTGACATCTTGTTACCAAAAGAGTCTAAAAGTGTCGGGGGGGCAATTCTATCCAGATTGGGTCATTAAGAAAAATCTTACGTCTTTTTGGGACGAATGCAATGTTGTTCTACATGAATTAATAAAAGAGGGAAAGCATATTAATTCTGCTGCAATTCAAGCTAGATTATGTCAAAAAGAGAAAGCATTGGGTGTTGATAGAATTATTAAAAAAGATGGTGATTCGGATAACAAAGTTAATTCGGCTATTGAAAAGACCGAATCAAATATTACGTATGCCGAATCTATTATAGAAAAACAGGATGACAAGGTGTTGGGGAGCTATTCGAAAGAGGAACAACCTATCATTCAAGTAACGCAACCATCATGCTCTCCCAACGTGTTTGAAAAGGTATGTCTAGCAAGTGATTTACCTATCTTCCGATTTGGTCGCAACTTTATTGTTGATGCTTCTAGAAGAGAAATTCTCATAAGTAATTTTGAAAGACCAATGACGAAGGGAAATTTACTTGTTAGCAATAAAACTGTTATAGAACATATCGGTCAATCAATTGTGCCATTTATAAAGACCGACAGTGACCTATTATTGCAGCCAAAGTTTTCCCCATTGATTTATCAAAATTTCATATCTAATTGGATAGCTTTGCTTGTTTCTTACTTGGCTTGCACTTGGTCTCAATTGAGACATGTGTATTCTAACTATTTTCGTTTCAGAAATTTAAAGCCAAGGTCAAATTCTTTTGAGAAATCCGATGCTAATATAATATCTTATCCAAATCCACCGGAGATAGGGTGTAAAACACAATGCATAGCCGAATGGGGAGATTCTAAATCTGAACCATTCATTGCTTACTTCCAAAGCCGTTCGCACACCAATATCGTCTAAAAAACAAAACGTATACCTTCAATTCAAACATGTGCGATCAAATCTTTGATTTGTTGTTGAAAAATAATTACATTAGAATTCTTGATCACCATGTCAAGCCATCTATCCAAGGACGAATTTATTGTAAGTTGCATGATTCATTCAAGCATAGTATTGAGGATTGCAATATGTTTCATCAAATAGTTAAATCGGCCATTGATAAAAGACGATTGAAATTTGTTGAGACACCAAGAGATAACGAGTCTATTCCAATTGGTCCCGATGGTAAAAGGTTTTTGCATCGGCTGATTCAAGGTGATCCATTTAAAGAGAAGGTAAAAACTGCAGGTGATGGGATCAAGCTTTCAAGTAAAGAAGTTGTTAAAGAGCATAATGAACATAATCTTGAGGGCGAGAATTCCATCGAAGCTACAATGGAGACACCAAGGACTGGGGGGCAACAAGAAAATCCAAAGACCGTGCAAGCACAACCAAAGAAAACAAAGGCCGACGTAAGCACAAAAGGTAATAAGCGAAAGTCACTTTTGCGCAACTATTGGAAAAATATCAGAAGATAAGTGAGGAGAACTGTGCTTATCGACCAACTAATGCAAAAGCATCAAGATCACCCCCTAGGCGCAAATCCAAGGATCGGTATTGGCAAGAAGAGAATTTTAATGCAACGAGTTCATATCCTTATTTTGGGCCGCCATTAATGCCAATGTCGTGGATGCCTCCCTATGCTCATGTAGATCGATATTCATCATTGGACAGGTATGATACAATGGCACATTCTCCATCATATTTTAGACCATCTCACCATTGTTATGCAGCTCCAAGAAGATCAACGTTCAGTGAGCTGTCATATGTTCAAGACCGTTTCAATAAGAAAGAATCGGTCCGGAGCTCAAGAAAGAAGGAAGAGGTGATCAAACAAGTATATCGAGTTACAAAAGATGGTCGCAAGAGTGCCAGTTCAGATTTGATCTTAAAGGATAAAGAGCCAATTAACGTGTTAACATTGGCTACTAAAGGCAATGAGATGAAGCAATCAATTGTCGAGAATCAAAGTGCCAAATCTGAAGAAAAGAAGTTGAAAGTGCACAAGGTAAAACAAGAATTGTCATTAGTTCAAACAAAATCACAGCCGGGGCGCTCACTCGGCTTATCGTATTGGCAAAAGCAGAAATTACAAAAACTTAGTGTACAAGAACTTGAAGAAAGGAACATGGCATGGGTTCCTAAAGGAAGTACTCAAAATAAGAATTATGTGAAAGAATCCATTACACGAAGTGCGGCAAAGATGAAGAAGAAAAAGAGCGAAAAGTATGAAGGACCAAGCCGAAGGTTTCAACATCTTCGGTCCACACATTATCCATATTCTTCAACTATGTAGTTGATGCATATGACACGGAATTCTTCATCAGATATGATTGGTTACCCTCAATGGGCTCATTTTAATCCATGCATGCAATATAATTTTTTACATCATGAAAGGGTATTACCAAATCATCATATGTTCAATTAGCTTCACTTTGTCGCTAATCTAAATGGCCTATATATACCTATCGTCCTAAGCACAGACAAATGGCCGATGAAGTGTTGACATCGCGCTTAGATCAAACTTCGTGCAAGCTATTTTCCGGCACACTAGTTTTGCCGAAAAACAGGGGGGCATGTGTTGACACCAGATTTTGGCATGATCAAAAATATAATTAAGAAGGTCTTAAATGGAAAGGTGCTCAAAGTGAAGAAGTTCTGTATCGTCAAAAGGAGAAACTTTGATATTTGGGTCATAACCATCCGGTCTCATCTCTAAGGCCGAAGTTGTGTTCGAAGTACTAAGATTTTGTATCTAGAACACTATTCGGCTGATTATACCCTCGAGATGGCCTCGGATGAGGGAGCACTCTAAAGGAACTGTCTTCGTATCATCGAGGCGATCGATTTTCATATATAAATCATCTCAATCCGAGTTCGTATGCAAAAGTTACAGTCAATATGTTGTGGACCAGTTAGGGATCAATATATTACGCTGGACATTAGATACATGTTGATGGATGTTTTGATACAATGTGTGAGCAATTAGCCATTGAAGACGATCTCAGATCTAAAAGTGTTCAACATGAAAGTTGTTTGTATCGTCAAAATGTTCAAGATTGCTTTTGGGCTTGTTTCCATCCGAGGTCGTTTACCACGTCAAAAATAACCCATAAGGTGCAGCCAGTTTAAACCGAACAGTTTTGGAAAGTTCGCACAAAACCAATCCGAATTTGACTAGGGTTTTGGACGTGAATCCAAGCCTTTTCCTTGCACGGGAAGTCCAGCCGCCTCTTATATACCTAAGGGGTGACGGCCGACTGAATAACACCCAATCGAACAAATCATCTACCACTTTTTACCTTTACCTTTATCTCTCTCCCTTGTTCTTCTTCTTCCTCGTTCTTCCTTCGTTCTTCTTGTTGCAGGGCGCCGAACCTCGAGGCTCTAGGGGCGGTCAGGCCGACCTAGGACAGCCCATAGCCGCCGTGCGTCCAGACGGGGTCCCTCCCGGATGCGTGGGGTTTCGGGTCTACAAAAGCGCCTGCCGGATTGTCTTGCGTACCGCGCTTCCGGCGGGTCTCCTTCGAAGTGAGCTGCGGTGCATCACCCCCGGCGTCGAGGGTACACGGTGACGTGTTCGTGTGCGAACAGCAACACAAGACGAGGGTTTAGACAGCTTCGGGACTCGGGAAACATCATCTGGTAACAACCCTACATGTTGTTTGTGGCTAGGTCTCATTATCATCATGAGGGAGTCGCCGTAAACCGGCTCTCCCAGTTACGTCGAGCCCTAAGATTATTTCCCCCCTCTCTTGGGGTGCCTTGCCCCTCCTTATATAAGTTGAAGGGGCGGGTTACATATAGAGTCCAACTCGGATTAAGACTTAAACTATTCTGATTTCTCTTCATGGGCTTCTTAACGTCTTGGGCTTCATAACGTCTCGGGCTTCATAACGTCTCGGGCTTACTAACCCCAGGCGACTCTGTCTGCTGGGTTATGACTCCTGCTGGTTTATGATTCTCTGCCGGGTTATGACTCCTGCCGGTTTATGATTGTCTGTCGGGTTATGACTCCTGCCGGGTTATGACTCCTGCCAGTTTATCATCTGACTTAACACCTACCGGTTTACCAAGTCCCAGCCGGGTTATAACTCCGGCCGGGTCATACCGCGGGGTATATCCCCGACATTAGCCCCCAATTTAATTTGTACTTATCCATGTTAAACTGATCCTGAACATCCTTAAATCCTTGTCATTTCCTTCTACAAAATCCGAGTCAATAGGCCAGCTTCATAATCAATTTGCTGACATTGGTTTGTCAGAAAAATATTATGAAGAATAATTCATTTGACTCAGCTCCCAATGCTTAACAGAAATATTGGTCCTTGAAATACTCATTTGATCTTCAGCCGGTTTAAGGATGTAGAACTTGCCGGTTTATCATTGCCAAGATTGCCGGTTTATAAATAATGATAGCACCGTGTCATAATTGTAGTTAACATCAGGCTTGAAAATATACCACTTATATTCCTATCACTTGTAGCCCCCAAGTCTTAAGAAGGTAACATAGTAACAGCTTAAGAATTGCTTCAATATGAATGTCACAAGCTTGAAGAAATCCAGGTTGTTCATCTCAATCATTAGTCAGAACCGAGTATTCCACATATGTAGCCCCCAAGTGCCGGGTTGTCATGCTTGCAGCAACCTGGGACTTCTAATTGCTTGATGCTCATAAAACTTCAACCAGTGTAGCCCCTAAGGGCCGGGTCATTATACAATAATGAGCAGGGACTTTGTAAATATAATCATGTAAACTTTGAACAGCAACGTGTATCCCCCAAGGGCCGGCTCAGTAAGATAATATTGAGCTGGGACTTGATATATACTTCAATGAAAATAACATAATATGATATAACCCCCATCATGGGGCTTGAACCCACGTCCACAAGGTTAAGAGCCTTATGCTTTACCAACTGAGCAGTGGACCCTTCAATATAATGGATTAAAAGCTTTGTACCTTGAATTGTTGAAAGGAGCAATTGGTAGCCCCCAAGGGCCGGCTCATTACGATGTGATGAGTCGGGTCTTCAATAAGGTGAGCAAACAATTTTTGCATTAGCCCCCAAGTGTCATGGTGCATGCTTGCAGCGACATGAGACTTGCATATTTGATGTAATCTCAACTTGAATTATGTAGCCCCCAAGTGTCGGGTCGTAAGCCTGCAGCGACTCGGGACTATTCCTTACATTGTAGAATAAATCATATCCATCAATAAAATAATAGCCATTGCGCTAAAGCGACTTTGAAAACCTCAATCATAATACTGGTTATTGATAACCATAATAAAAATCCAGCCATGTTGGCTATTAAAATTTTGAATAATATACCCAATGATTTATAAGCGCATGATTCCAATGGCGCAATCCAAATATATATTGGCGACTTATAGTCGAAAGCCAGGCCGGGTTAATAAACACTGGGTGTTACCTTATCTCATACTGGCGACTTATATTTGAAAGTCAAGCCGAGTAAATAAATGCCAGTTTATCATAAGATATTATAAACCTCATCAAAGGAGAAAAAACTTGGCAAATAAAAGCATAAAAGGAACATGCGAGGCTTTTCATGGGCTGCCAGGCCCAAAATCGAGGCTTTTCATGGGCTGACAGGCCACTAAGTTAAACCATTTTACAAAGCCTTTTAAGATGGACCTCACATTAACTAATCGTCGTTTTAACTTTGACAAGTTCAGGATCTATAAGATTGACTTGCCGAACGTTCGACGGGTCATACCAGGATTACCTGGATGGAGTGGCTTACTTAAAGAAGGCAGGATAACCCGGGGTTTTAGGTGAATACACCTGGCTTCCAAGCCTGGCTTGATAGCCTATTACAAGGGTGTAGACTCTTTGTTCTTTGCGAAGCAAAGAGCCCCCAAGCAATATTTTGAGTTGTGCTTAGTGGGTGCCTATGTTTGAGTTGTGCTTTTGCAACACTCTCTTTGGCCCCAAGTGATTTCCCTGGTGGCCTTATGCCGATCAAGAGGTGTAGCTATGGTTCAAATACGACCAAGCCCCCAAGTGATTTCCCTGGTGGCCTTACGCTGATCAAGAGGTGTAGCTATGGTTCAAATACGACCAAGCCCCCAAGTGATTTTTTTATATATGGCTTTATAAGCCAGATCAAAGGGTAATCATAACTTTGCTCTATAAAGCAGAAGCCCCCAAGTGATCAATAATATGACAAGCCAATAAGGCAGGATACCCATGTTTGAACCGCGCATCATGGCAACAGGTCCTCTTCGGCAACCTTAAACTTTTTGCAAGAGATAAATTCTTCTTGAACCGGGATTTTGAACTGGATATTGAGAGCGTCAGAGCTTTGCAAGAGATAGTTTCCTTTTAAACCGGATTTGAACCAGATACTAAGGGCTTCAGCGCTGTGTGGGAGACGGGATTTCCCTTAAACCAGACTATAAACCAGAAGCATCATTGTGAGCCGAAATATTTCTGACGGCCTTTTAAATTTTCATTAATACAACAGTAGCCTCCGGGACCAGGCTATCTTTCCCTCCATCATCCTGGGGTTCTTAAATTTGCTGAAACTCGCAATATTTGCTGAGTCGTGTCATCGTAGCCCCCGAGTTTTAAGACGACTCGAGGAGTTGTCTTGAGATTCTCCGTATTTAACCGTAGTAGAAGGTATATATCATCGGTGTTGATAACGCGATGTGAATCCATAGAAGGTTGAGGTGACTGCAGCGGGTCATAAATGATCCCGTATGAGCCGTGTCAGCAACTCGGCCAATGGTTCCTTTCAATTGGTTGTTTGAAGTTAACCAAGCTGTAGTGGCGGCAACTTGTGCGCATGCCCATTGAGCCATCTAGCGCAGACTGCGGCTAAATGATAATTTGCGTCCAATTTGCTGAAAGAAAACCGGGCTACCCAAGTTGTGACTTGCTCATACGCAATAAATAGCTCATGCAGATAGGTGCGGCCCGGTATGTTGATGTAGACCAGGCCGCGAGAGACAAATAGCAAATACGACCGCAGCATCAGAGGCAGCTCGGACAGATGAGCTGGCCGCGACATTGTAAGCTGGCGCGGATGGGAGAGTTGGCCGCGGCGTTGAAAACGGCACTAATGCGGGCGAGTCGGTCGCGGTTGCGGTCAACGAGCCAGTCGCGTGTGTTAATGTAGCGGGGGCGGTGATTTCCTCACATATCCGTCCAGCAGCACGACACGGAAGAGCGCTGGTGCAGAATATTGCTAGTATGCACTCCGTACCTGTGGTATAAATCACGCTTGTAGTGAATGATTGTCCTGCATATAAAAAATATATAGACCAGAGTAATCATTCGTTTGACGAAAACAATATGTGCTAGAATAAATGAAACTGATGGACCTGGTATTTTTATAGACGAATACAGGCACTGATGCTTGATAATGCTGGATGCAGAGGTCGAACCAAATTATCCTGATTAGCAGAATTTGCATGCCTTCACTTTCAATCATCCATCCGTTCATTTGACTCGATTGGGCACTTTTGTTTCTGCCACTATTTACTTTACTAGCGGCACCAACTGTGCATGTAGCTGCGGCTTGTCGTACAGGGACAACAGGACATCATCATAGTTTTCCTGGTAACTTCCTGTTATCCATGTAGCAAGGGGATACTGAACCAAAATCTCATCTAGCAGCAGATGACTTTATTAGCAAGGGGATGCGGCAGGTAGTGATGGGTTGGAGAGGCGCCGCTGCAGCTGATTTCGGCGCGGGTGCGTAAAGCGGGAGGAGTTCACAGCGGTTTAAGGCAAAGGCGGGGCTGGCTCTTCTTTAAAACGGCGAGGTGAGTCGAGGACCGTAGTGTAGCGGGTCACTACTGCAGCGGCGATTTGGCCAGCAGGCATGGGGATCTGCGTGCCTGCAGGAGCGCAATTTTGGGCGCGCAGGGGAGCAACACAGAGGCGGCTCGGAGTGGAAGGTGAAAACGCTGCGGCGCAAGAAGCGCCGGTGAGTCGGGGCCGCGGCGGTTCTGTAGTCGTAAGCCGGTTCATCGACGGAGGCGGAGTCGCGGTCACAGCAGCGAGGCCCGGCGGTGGTTTGGAGCGAGGCCAGGCGTGGCTTGTCGTTGACTCTCCATTGGGGAGGTGGCTCGTCGGCGGCTTGCTCGCTGCGGGTAACTCGGCCACAAAGCAGAAGCCGGGTCGTCAACGGGGCGATTCTTAAGAGTCAGAGTCCGCGAACAATCCGCTCTCGAGTCGTAGAACGATGCTTTGATCCATCATGCTGGCTGGCGGCTCGCGGGCGCAGCCCCGGCGGCTCTACGTGCAGCAGTGGTTTGCGGCAGAGGAGGTGCTCGAGGGCGTGGACCAGCAGCGGCCCTTGGACGGCGGCGTTTTACCCAAAGAAGCGAGCCGGCAGCGCGCGGCGGGTCAACGGAGGCGGGAGCAATCCGGAGCATCGGTCGGACACAGACAGAGGCACGAGGCACACGGGGAGGCTCACCCGCAACAGCAGTGAAATGGGGCGGTGATTTTATTGATGGCCATGGCAGAGGCGAATGGCAAAGGTGACTCCACGATCAGACTCATAACAGCGGAGTTTTGAACCGGTCAGCACTGGCGGTTTAACAAGGCGGTTTGAGTGGAGGAGTGAGCCAGCAGTTGAAAATGGGTTGTCGGCCGTACCATTGCGGGCGGAACGAGGCCGCTCCGGCGGATCGACGAGGCACGGGCCGGCTCGCGGCATGCTGAAACCAGCCGTCGAGGTGCAGCTGAACCGGTGGCATGTTTGGAGAGGCACCGATATGGCGGGGACGCAGTCGAGCGGTGGTTCGAAGGCGACAGGGCCAACTTGCAGGGGTGGCAACGAGGCCAAAGCGGAAGCAGATTCCACGGGTAACGATTCGTGGCGGAGGTTGACGTGGGCGGCAAGCCGGCGGGCGTCTTGAGCACGGAGGCGGCAGTCTACCGGCGCAGGCGGCTCACGGCGATGGAGACGGAGCCATGCAGTTCGAGCACGAGACGAGGCGGTTTAGTGCGGTTGGCTGCCGAGGCCCGATGGAGACTTGGAGCGAGGCCAAGGCGATTTAACGCACAACGGAGTCCAGCTTGTATCCGTATTCGGCCCGGGTTATGGCCGTATTCTTTATCGGGTCATGAACCTTGGGATGTAGTACGGTGTTTTACCGATCTGTACTAATTTGATCTGGAGGCGGATTAGCCTTGATGTGCCTGCTGTGGTCAATGAAACTTGCTAGCTTTGACAGATCCCATAGTGGCGTGGGCGGAGCGAGCTGGGACGAGGGCCTGCCCCCCCAACGATCAACAATTTTCGTAGAAGCAACTAGTAATTATCAACGAGATTCGATCAATATACGTACTCGCCCCCCCCCCCCCCTATACTCGAATCCTGGCTCCGCCACTGGTGGCAGGCGAAGGTAGAGAACAACAGTGAGCCGGACATCAGTCAAAGCGGGTCAACGGAGCTTTACTAGTCCGTATAAAGATCCACTTCCGGGTCATAGCTGGCTTGACCCTCCATGATGCCATATTCTCTCTGAATAGCAGTCAGCCGGGTCTTCTCTCAATAATCGGGTTATCTAATTGATGTTTCGTTTATTTGACTGTAGCATAGAACAAATGTCTCCGGATTTGACGGATCGCCGGGTTACGTTTATCCATGTTTAACCCTAATTTTCTCTTAAGACCTCAAATCTGACACAGATCCTTCCAAACCGGCTACTCTTCATCCGGAAAATTTGCAGACTTGTCCATCCCTGCGAGAGATCCCTCCAAGAACTCAACACCACCGTGCGCGAGCCCCACGGTGGGCGCCAACTATCGTGGAATTGTCATGGCAGATGTCCTAGTGTGAGTACTTAGTCGTGAGGACAACGCATCTATGTGGTAGCTTGAGAGGGGTTGAGCGGAATCGAGAAATGCAACACAAGTCGAGGGTTTAGACAGCTTTGGGCCCCGGGAAACATCATCCGGTAACAACCCTACATGTTGTTTGTGGCTAGGTCTCATTATCATCACGAGGGAGTCGCAGTAAACCGGCTCTCCCAGTTATGTCTAGCCCTAAGATTATTTCCCCCCTCTCTTGGGGTGCCCTGCCCCTCCTTATATAAGTTGAAGGGGCGGGTTACATGTAGAGTCCAACTCGGATTAAGACTTAAACTATTATGTCTTCTCTTCATGGGCTTCTTAACATCTTGGGCTTCATAACGTCTCGGGCTTACTAACCCCAGGCGACTCTGTGTGCCGGGTTATGACTCCTGTCGGTTTATGATTCTCTGTCGGGTTATGACTCCTGCCGGTTTATGATTGCCTGCCGGGTTATGACTCCTGCCGGTTTATCATCTGACTTAACACCTGCTGGTTTACCAAGTCCCAGCCGGGTTATAACTCTGGCCGGTTCATACAGCGGGGTATATCCCCGACAAACACAGTATCACCTGCTCCACCAGCTGCAGCATCCGCTTCAACTATACCGGCATCTCAACGAGTTACTCGTTCGTTTGCTCCGTGATCTGGCCGCCCCAAGCTGTCTTCACACCTAACACTACTTCCGGGCTAGCGACACAACAGGACTTGGCAAGATCAGATGAACCTCATGAGCATCAACACCAAGATGGTACCTGACGGAGTCAAGTTGCAGTTGCATGCTCCTTTATATGTACTCTCATAGTTTGATGGGCACTAATACTTTCCATATTCGTTGTTGAACTAGCACCACGGCGCAAGCGGAAACATTAATCAGGGATAATGCTTGACAGATTAACAAAATCTAAAGGAGGAAGAATGGAGATCCATTTTGAGGCAGGTTTAAAAAGGCCACGTGATGCTACAGAGTCAGCCAAGTTAGTATCAGAGGCAGCCGTTGCCGTTAGGTGTCATGCAAGTATCCTCCCAACGTGGATCTAGTACAGGAATGAGAAAGATGATATCGAGTTTAACACCTTCCTTGGCCATAGATCCGTAAGTAATGTTATTCATCACAATTTGTAATATTGTCTTGCTCTGTCCCATACTTTCTAGATTCTTCCTAATAAGACTCACATTCTTTTTTCAACAGATGGGGTTGAAGTTGGATCCGAAAGATGATGCAACTAAACAAGCATGCACTCATGTTTTTCAGTCTGCTCCGCGACAGTATCGGTATCACCTTAGAAAAACTCACTTTCAAGGCAAGGCTAACAATGAAATCGGCCAAACATCTCTAGTGGAATATATTACAGATGAAGACTAGACTAGACATCCCTTGTAAAACACTGGTGTGATTCAAAGTATCAGGTAGGGTATATGTATTTGATCAGATCACATATTAAACTTGTATTTACGTATGTTCCCTACAAGTGTATCTTCTGCTGGGGAATGCAGTAATTTCAAAAAAAATCCTACGCACAAGCAAGATCATGGTGATGCATAGCAACGAGAGGGGAAGTGTAGTCCACGTACCCTCGTAGACCGTAAGCGGAAGCGTTATGACAACACGGTTGATGTAGTCGTACGTCTTCACGATCAGACCGATCCTAGGACCGAAAGTACGGCACCTTTGCGATCTGCACACGTTCGGCTCGGTCACATCCCACAAACTCTCGATCCAGCTGAGTGTCGAGGGAGAGCTTCGTCATCACAAGGTGTGATGACGGTGATGATGAAGCTACCGGCGCAGGGCTTCGACTAAGCACTGCAACGATATAACCGAGGTGGATTATAGTGGAGGGGGGGCACCGCACACGGCTAAGAGATCAATGATCAACTTGTGTGTTCTAGGGTGCCCCTCTGCCCCCCATATACAAAGGAGCAAGGGGGAGGCCGGCCGGCCCTAGGGCGCGCCAAGGAGGGGAGGAGTCCTCCCCCTAGTAGGAGTAGGACTCCCCCTTTCCTAGTCCAACTAGGAGGGGGAAGGGGAAAGGAAGGAGATGGAGAGAGGGAGGGAAAGAGGGGGCACCGCCCCCCTCCTTGTCCAATTCGGACTCCTCAAGGGGGGGGGGGGGCGCAGCCAGCCCTAAGGCCCCCTCCTCTCTCTCTCACACACAAGGCCCATGTTGGCCCATTAGTTCCCCCGGGGGTTCTGATAACCCCCCGGCACTCCAATAATTATCTGCTGACTCCCGGAACTCATCCGGTGTCCGAATATAGTCATCCAATATATCAATCTTTATGTCTCGACCATTTCGAGACTCCTCGTCATGTCTGTGATCACATCCGAGACTCTGAACTATTTTCGGTACATCAAAACACATAAACTCATAATACCGATCGTCACCGAACGTTAAGCGTGCGGACCCTACGGGTTCGAGAACTATGTAGACATGACGAGACTCATCCCCGGTTAATAACCAATAGCGGAACCTGGATGTTCATATTGGCTCCCACATATTCTACGAAGATCATTATCGGTCAAACCGCATAACAACATATGTTGTTCCCTTTGTCATCGGTATGTTACTTGCCCGAGATTCGATCGTCGATATCCGAATACCTAGTTCAATCTCGTTACCGGCAAGTCTCTTTACTCGTGCTGTAATGCATCATCCTGCAACTAACTCATTAGTCACATTGCTTGCAAGGCTTATAGTGACGTGCATTACCGAGAGGGCCCAGAGATACCTCTCTGACAATCGGAATGACAAATCCTAATTTCGATCTATGCCAACTCAACAAGTACCATCGGAGACACCTGTAGAGCACCTTTATAATCACCCAGTTACGTTGTGATGTTTGGTAGCACACAAAGTGTTCCTCCTATATTCGGGAGTTGCATAATCTCATAGTCATAGGAACATGTATAAGTCATGAAGAAAGCAATAGCAACATACTAAACGATCAAGTGCTAAGCTAACGAAATGGGTCAAGTCAATCACATCATTCTATAATGATGTGATCCCGTTAATCAAATGACAACTCATGTCTATGGCCAGGAAACTTAACCATCTTTGATTCAACGAGCAAGTCAAGTAGAGGCATACTAGTGACACTCTGTTTGTCTATGTATTCACACATGTACTAAGTTTCCGGTTAATACAATTCTAGCATGAATAATAAACATTTATCATGATATAAGGAAATATAAATAACAACTTTATTATTACCTCTAGGGCATATTTCCTTCATCTTCTTCTAGGCTAACTGTTTGAAGAACAAGACCAACCGTTCTAAAGTGAAATTCCAATAGACAACAGGATCTCGTAGCTATATATATTGCACACTGCGAGGCTCTTGTAGATATCTGCTACTTCCTTCTTTTTTATGTGCCATATTATCGTATCTATATTGACTTGTTCCAAATACAGAGGAAAGCCCTTGCGGACCAAAAAGAACCTGAACCGAATGTAGTGCAAATATTCAAGGACTGCGATACCAGCAAGATGAAGGGCATGAGCACACTAGTTCAAGCCGTTGTTGTAAGTCCTTACTCCTCCTGCCTTTGAACGGCTTGTTATTGTGACGTGTTCATTTCACTGCTTGGTTTGCAGCCAATGTCAGTTACTCTGTTCACTTTTATACATAGTTGTCTTAACGTATCATTTCACCTTACACAGTTTAAAAGAGATGAAGGATATTCTTTTGGTCTTGATCTGTAATCTAGTTTTGGTGTTCACGTGCCCACACAATGATACAATAGCATGTTTGTTTTATATCTGTTTGCCCACGATATGAATGATGTCATACTATGTTCATCCTACTTTAAACCATGTCTCTTTATCCTTACATGTCAACGAATCCTAGGAAATAAACAATACAGTAGGCGTGCTACATAGACATATATGTCCCGAAAGAGATTTTATTATGTAGTTGGTGCTACAATACATGCTAATGTATTACAGTAGTTCACCAAAATAAGTTATGTATAAATGTGAAACCTACTTTGTTAGTTTTTGTCTCATTAGTAACTTATCTGGTACTCTAATCTACAAGTTCAAACTTTCAATAAGCTATGGAACAAATGATTGAACAACCACAACCACCTGAAGGTGACGAGGCTACCACAGGCACAATATCACCTCTTGCTGCAGTGCGTCAGTATCTCTCCACTAACAGTGTAAAAAGCACCTTCCTGCGTAATTCTGGGTTGGTTGTCAAGGTAACTCAACCTAATCGCCTACTGAACAAAATCTTCCAGCTAGACAGAGTGATATATCTGTGCTCCAAACACAAGTCCAATCCCTACAGGACGTCGTTTTGGAAACAAGAATAGTGGTTGACAAATGTCGTCAAGATATGAATGGTTTTGAAACCAGACTATCAGACATTTGCTTCGTTGTTCAAGAGTAATGGTGGAAAAAAGGGGATGATCATGCTGCTCCATCAGATTCTACATCCTGAAACATTAGCACTCAGGTCAACAAAATACATCTGATGGTGCTTTTATCTGCAAGGACTGTAAACTTATGCCAACAGGCCTTTTGTTGTACGGTTGGAATTTATTTTGTTGTGATACAACATTTATCGTGTTGCCAAAGGCTGTAGAAATTACGACGCTATTTTCGAAGTGTAGGTTTATCTTAGTAATGTATTCGGCCGAAAGCTTCGTAGGAGCCCAACGTGCCGACATTTGTTAGGCCCATTCCAATTGGGCTAAAAACGATTATGGGCCGTAATTTGCATGTAGCCCACTAAAAATATCTGGGCCTAAATCAGCATAAGCTTTCATATTTTTGGTAGGCCTATGCACCTAGTGGGCCTTTAACAGGCCTAAACATAATTTGGGCCGTCGGTAACAATAGGCTGTTAACATGTGTAAATATCTCGAGCCCATAAATAACATGGGCCTTTAATAGGAGGAAAGTGATATTGGGCCCTGGTTGTGCCAAATAACCCACTAGTCATTAGCAGGCTGAAATGTATCTCAGCTCGTGGTGGCCCATTTACAATGCGGATCGTTCACAGGCCGAAATTCAGACTAGCCGTAAATGCGCTGACCTACTACACGGGCCTTTAACAGTCCGGAATTTCGGTTGGGCTTGATTAGTATTAGTTTATATGGGTCGTTAATAGGCCCGATGTGACGTTGGGCCACATATGGCCCATGGATTTCGTCCTACGTTAACAGGCCGAAAATCACTACAGGCTGGAAGAGGCCCAAATCTACAGTGGGCCTCTAACAGGTCGAATGTCAGACATGGCCGAATATGACCCAAATCCTTCACGGTCGTTTATGGGCCGAAAGTTTCAAGGGCCAAAAATGGGCCCAAATGAAGCAGGACCTTTAATAGGCCGGAAACACACCGGGTCGTAATTCGGCCCAAATATTTAGCGGACTGTTAATGGGCCAGAAGTGACCATGGGCCACGATGATGACAAGTTTAGCACGGGCTGTTGACAGGCCGATTTGACAAACCGTACGGGCCTTAACTACGAATGGGCCGTCTACAAGCAGGCCGTTAATGGGCCAGCCCACTAATTTTGACTGGGCCAGCCTTTTTAACCTAAATGGGCCGCTGTTCGGCCTTGCCACGTGTCGACGTATCATAGGCGCCTCCTGTCCATTGGGCGGTTGACACATGTCCTTTTCGAGTGCTGACACGTGGTTGCTATAGCCAATGATAATTTTACACATGGAAAATCCCCATTGGTCGGGCTGTTAACGGGTTATCGGATCCAAACCGGAACCCGATAGCTTAACGGCAACCCGTTACGGTGGATGCCATGTGTCGGTCACCCTTGACGAAAGCACTTCTATGACGCGTGATTTATCATCATGGAGGTTGATACGTCCATTTTGCATCATGCTTTTATATCGATATTTATTGCATTATGGGTTGTTATTACACGTTATGTCACAATACTTATGCCTATTCTCTCTTATTTTACAAGGTTTACATAAGGAGGAGAATGCCTTTGGAATTCTGGGCTGGAAAAGGAGCAAATATTAGAGACCTATTCTGCACAACTCCAAAAGTCCTAAAACGCCATGAAAGTTATTTTCGGAAATAATAAAAAATACTTAGCGGAAGAAATACGTCAGGGGGGCCACCACACCTTACGAGGGTGGGGCGCGCCCTACCCCTGTATGCCGCCTCAGCCTCATGGGCCCCCGGTTGGCTCTCTGGTGGCCATCTTCTTCTATATGAAGTCTTTCGTCCCAAGAAAAATCATAAGCAACCTTTCGGGGCGAGACTCTGCCGCCACGAGGCGGAACCTTGGCGGAGCCAGTCTAGGGCTCCGGCAAAGCTATTCTGTCGGGGACACTTCCCTCCGGGAGGGGGAAATCATCGCCATCGCCATCACCAACGCTCCTATCATCGGGAGAGGGCAATCTCCATCAACATGTTCACCAGCACCATCTCCTCTCAAAACCCTAGTTCATCTCTTGTATCCAATTCTTGTCTCCAAGTCCGGGATTGGTACTAGTAGGTTGCTAGTAGTGTTGATTACTCCTTGTAGTTGATGCTAGTTGGTTTATTTGGTGGAAGATCATATGTTCAGATCCTATATGCATATTAATACCCCTCTGATTATGAACATGAATATGCTTTGTGAGTAGTTACGTTTGTTCCTCAGGACATGGGAGAAGTCTTGCTATTAGTAGTCATGTGAATTTGGTATTCGTTCGATATTTTGATGAGATGTATGTTGTCTATCCTCTAGTGGTGTTATGTGAATGTCGACTACATAACACCTCACCATTATTCGGGCCTAGAGGAGGTCATTGGGAAGTAATAAGTAGATGATGGGTTGCTAGAGTGACAGAAGCTTAAACCCTAGTTTATGCGTTGCTTCGTAAGGGGCTGATTTGGATCCATATGTTTCATACTATGGTTAGGTTTACCTTAATACTTTTGTTGTAGTTATGGATGCTTGCAATAGATGTTAATCATAAGTGGGATGCTTGTTCAAGTAAGAACAGCACCCAAGCACCGATCCACCCACATATCGAATTATCAAAGTACAGAACGCGAATCATATGAACGTGATGAAAACTAGCTTGACGATAATTCCCATGTTTCCTCGGGAGCGCTTTTCTCTATATAAGAGTTTGTCCAGGCTTGTCCTTTGCTACAAAAAGGACTGGGCCATCTTGCTGCACTTTATTTATGTTTTTTACTTGTTGCTCGTTAGAGATTATCTTATCACAAAACTACCTGTTACCACTTATTTCAGTACTTGCAGAGAATACCTTGGTAAAAACCGCTTATCATTTCCTTATGCTCCTCGTTGGGTTCGACACTCTTACTTATCGAAAGGACTACAATAGATCCCCTATACTTGTGGGTCATCAAGATTCTTTTCTGGCGCCGTTGCCGGGGAGTGAAGCGCCTTTGGTAGGTGGAATTTGGTAAGGAAAAATTTATATAGTGTGCTGAAATTTACTGTCACTTGTTACTATGGAAAGTAACCCTCTGAGGGGCTTGTTCGGGGTATCTTCACCCCAACCAGTAGAGCAAAGAGTTTCTCCTCAACCTACTGAACCTATTGCAAATGAAAATGTTCCCTTTGAAGTTCCTTCGGGTATGTTAGAAAAACTGCTAGCTAATCCTTTTGCAGGAGATGGAACAAAACATCCTGATGAGCAACTAATCTATGTGGATGAAGTTTGTGTATTATTTAAGCTTGCAAGTATACCCGGTGATGTTATTAAGAAGAAGGTCTTCCCTTTATCTTTGAAGGGAGATGCATCGACATGGTATAGGATATGTGATGATACGGGGTCATGGAACTACAAACGATTGAAATTGGAATTTCATCAGAAGTTTTATCCTATGCATCTTGTTCATCGTGATCGCAATTATATATACTCCCTCCATCCCTTGATATAAGGTGTATAGATTTTTGAGAAGAAGTCCGAAATATAAGGTGTATTGCATTGCACCACTCATTTGGATATTTTTTTAGGGATTTGATTACATTTCCTTTTATCATGTAAGCTCCTCTATCTTCTCATGTTAATTAGTCATGTGTAATCTCACTCAAAACTTGTGAAATTTTCCTTCCACATGCGTTCTTTAATTTCCGTGCCAAAAACTATACACCCTATATCTAGGAACGGAGGGAGTATAATTTTTGGCCTCGCGAAGGAGAAAGCATCGCTCAAGCTTGGGGGAGGCTTAAATCAATGTTATATTCAAGCCCCAATCATGAGCTCTCAAGAGAAATAATTATTCAAAGTTTTTATGATCGGCTTTCTGATAACAATTGCACCATGCTCGATACTTCTTGTGCTGGCTCTTTTATGATGAAGACTATTGAATTCAAATGGAATTTATTGGATAGAATTAAAGGCAACTCTAAAGATTGGGATATCGACGAAGGTAAGGAGTCAGGTATGACACCTAAGTTTGATTGTGTTAAGTCTTTTATGGATACCGATGTTTTCCGTAAGGAGAAGTGGTTTAAATATCATCCCCCCATAGAAGTGGCTTCATTCTGTGAATCTTTTACTACTTATGTTGATCTCCCTAAGAAGAAGTGGTTTAAATATCATCCCCCCATAGAAGTAAAAGTAGCTGCACCTATTAAAGTTGAAGAAAAGGCTATCACTTATAATGATCCTATTGTTCCTACTTCTTATGTTCATAAACCACCTTTCCCTGTTAGAATAAAGGATCATGCTAAAGCTTCAACTGTGGTTCGTAAAAGCAATATTAGAACTTATACACCTCCTGATTAAATTAAAGTTGAACCTAATATTGCTATTGTTAAAGATCTCTTGGCTGATAATATTGATGGGCATGTTATTTATTTCTGTGGTGAAACTGCTAGAATTGCCAAACCTTGTGCTAAAGATAAACATAGACCTGTGGTAGGCATGCCTATTATTTCTGTTAAAATAGGAGATCATTGTCATCATGGCTTATGTGATATGGGTGCTAGTGCTAGTGCTATACCTCATGACTTATACAAAGAAATTATGCATGAAACTGCACCTGCTGAGATAGAAGGTATTGATATCACCATCAAACTTGCTAATAGAGATACAATATCACCCATTGGAATTGTTAGAGATGTTGAAGTCTTGTGTGGGAAAACTAAATATCCTGCTGATTTTCTTGTTCTTGGTTCCCCACAAGATAGCTTTTGTCCCATTATATTTGGTAGACCCTTCTTGAACACAGTTAATGCTAGGATAGACTGCGAAAAGAGTGTTGTTACTATTGGTTTGGGTGATATGTCTCATGAGTTTAATTTCTATAAATTTAGTAGACAACACTGTGAAGAGGAATTACCTAGTAAGGATAAAATTATTGGTCTTGCTTCTATTGCCATACCTCCTAGTGATCCTTTAGAACAATATTTGCTAGACCATGAAAATGATATGTTTATGAATGAAAGAAGGGAAATAGATGAAGTATTCTTTAAACAGGAACCTATCCTGAAACACAATTTGCCTATTGAAATCCTAGGGGATCCTCCTCCACCCAAGGGTGATCCCGTGTATGAGCTCAAATCGTTACCTGATACTCTTAAATATACTTATCTTGATGATAAGAAGATATATCCTGTTATTATTAGTCCTAATCTTTCAGAGCATGAAGAAGAGAGATTATTGAAAACTCTGAAGAAGCACCGTGCTGCTGTTGGATATACTCTTGATGATCTTAAGGGCATTAGTCCCACTCTATGTCAACATAAAATAAATTTGGAAGAAGATGCCAAACCAGTTTGTGATCATCAATGACGGTTGAATCCTAAGATGAAAGAAGTGGTAAGAAAAGAAATACTAAAGCTCCTTGAGGTAGGTATAATTTATCCCATTGCTGATAGTCAGTGGGTAAGTCCAATGTCCATTGTGTCCCTAAGAAGGGAGGTATTACTGTCGTTCCTAATGATAAAGATGAATTGATTCCGAAAGAATTATTACAGGTTATAGGATGGTAATTGATTTCCGCAAATTAAATAAGGCCACTAAAAAGGATCATTACCCCTTACCTTTTATCGATCAAATGCTAGAAAGATTATCCAAACATACACATTTTTGCTTTCTAGATGGTTATTATGGTTTCTCTCAAATACCGTATCGCCCAATGATCAATCAAAGACTACTTTTACTTGCCCTTTTGGTACTTTTGCTTATAGACGTATGCCTTTTGGTTTATGTAATGCACCTACTACCTTTCAAAGATGCATGATGGCTATATTCTCTGACTTTTGTGAAAAGAGTGATCAAGTTTTGCAGAGATGTGAAGAAACTAATATTGTCTTAAATTGGGAAAAGTGCCACTTTATGGTTAATGAAGGCATTGTCTTGGGGCATAAAGTCTCTGAAAGAGGTACTGAAGTTGATAAAGCCAAGGTTGATGCTATTGAAAAGATGCCATGTCCCAAGGACATCAATGGTATAAGAAGTTTCCTTGGTCACGCCGGATTTTATAGGAGCTTCATTAAGGAATTCTCCAAAATTTCTCGGCCCCTGACTAATTTATTACAAAAAGATATCCCATTTGTCTTTGATGATGATTGTGTAGAAGCATTTGAAATACTTAAGAAAGCATTGATCTCTGCACCTATTGCTCAGCCACCTGATTGGAATTTACCCTTTGAAATTATGTGTGATGCTAGTGATTATGTTGTAGGTGTTGTTCTAGGGCAAAGAGTTCATAAGAAATTAAATGTTGTTAAATATGCTAGTAAAACTCTAGACAATGCTTAGAGAAATTATGCTACTACTGAAGAGGAATTTTTAGCGGTTGTATTTGCTTGTGATAAGTTCAGACCTTATATTGTTGATTCTAAAGTAACTATTTACACGGATCATGCTACTATTAAATATCTTATGGAAAAGAAAGATGCTAAACCTAGACTTATTAGATGGGTTCTCTTGCTACAAGAATTCCATTTGCATATTGTTGATAGAAAGGGAGCTGAGAACCCGTTGCGACATAACTTGTCTAGGTTAGAAAATGTTCTTGATGACCCACTACCTATTGATGATAGCTTTCCTGATGAGCAATTAAATTTCATAAATGCTTCTTGTAGTACTCCGTGGTATGCTGATTATGCTAATTACATCGTTGCTAAATTTATACCACCTAGTTTCACATACCAGCAAAAGAAAAGGTTCTTCTATGATTTGAGACATTACTTTTGGGATGACTGAGGGAGTCCTGGATTAGGGGGTATCCGGACAGCCGGACTTTGTACAACGTCCGGACTATTGAAGCGTGAAGATACAAGACTCAAGACTTCGGCCCGTGTCCAGATGGGACTTTCCTTGGCGTGGAAGGCAAGCTTGGCGATCCGGATATTATATTTCCTTCCTTGTAACCAACTCCATGGAAACCCTAGCCCTCCCCGGTGCCTATATACACCGGAGAGGTTGGTCCTTAGAAGGCCGATCACAATTACAATCATACCATCATAGGCTAGCTCTTAGGGTTTAGCCTCTACGATCTCGCGGTAGATCTACTCTTGTACTGCCCATATCATCAATATTAATCAAGCAGGAAGTAGGGTTTTACCTCCATCGAGAGGGCCCGAACCTGGGTAAACATCTGCGTCCCTTGCTTCCTGTTACCATTGGCCTTGACGCACAAATCGGGACCCCCTACCCGAGATCCGCCGGTTTTAACACCGACATTGGTGCTTTCATTGAGAGTTCCTCTGTGGCGTCGCCACAAGGCTCGATGGCTCGTCTCATTGTCAAGGACGACATTACCTCGGAGGGGGCTCTGGCTGTAGGCCAGACACTCCGGCTCGGCGGCTTTATCATGGCCGCCCCATCGGCGGTGGCGCCGACGATGACCTCTCGGGTCATCAATCATAACCTTCGCGCCAGTTCGGAACTTGCCGAACAGATGGATCCAATGGAGCTCTCCTCCCTTAACGAACTCTTGGATCGCATCGCCGCCTGGGAGTCGCTACAGACTACGACGGATTGGGCTTAAACCCGACCAAAGGGACATCAGGTCCCGCCGCCACCCATGAGATAGCGATAGTGGAAGAACCACACGCGGATTGCCCTCAACTTTGAGGACAAGTTGTGTTCGGATCACCGAACTCCTTGAGCCAAAGACCTGCTCAAAGGAAAACCTGACCCAGTCCCGGACTTAGAATCGGGCATTGGGCGAAGAAATTAGGCACTCCGGATTACGAAATGTTGAGCTCGGGACCGCCCGCGCCCTTGGGCGTCAGATCGGATCAAAATCCAGATTCTGCTGACAACACCTGCCCGGACCTAAACTGTCTCTCCCGCATCAGGCAAGAACCCCAGGAATCCGTACATCGCTACTGGGTCAGATTCCTCCTTGCGCTTAACAAGGTCAAGGACTGCCGCAAAGAGAATATGGTCTCACTTTTCTGCAAAAACTGCACGGACGAAGGACTCCTCAATGCTATAAGCCGCCGCGGCATAGTACGCTTCGCGGACTTGGCAACCATAGTACGGAAGTACTGTGCGATGGAGAGCGCTTGGAAGACCCAAACAGAATTTTGGGATAGTACTGCTCTCGCCAAAACCTTTGTCCGAACTAAACGGACAAACTCTCGTAAGTCGTCCGACCCAAACCCCAAGAAACCAAAGCCCACTCCAGGGCGGAGATCCGTATTGGAAGAATGGCTCAACGGGCCATGTAAGCTCCACAGTACTCCGGATAAAACACCTACTCATAGCCTTAAGGCATGTTGGATACTCCGGCAGGTGGCAAAAAGTGGCGAGGATCTTCTTATGGGCCATAAAGCGGAACAACATCCTGCCAGCGAACACAATAGGGTACTAACAGTCTTTGAGACTTTTGCCTCGAACAATAGGCGCAAGCGAGCTCATCGAAGCTCTGCTAAAATTTACCATGTGGCAAAAATAAACCCTTGGAACGACACTGCTATAACTTTTAATGCCAGTGACGAACCTCGATCCCGGATCGCTCGGGCACCAGCCGCTCTGGTTCTTAGCCCAATCGTGGACGGATTTCGGCTCACCAAAGTGCTCATGGATGGTGGAAGCGGACTAAACCTGATCTATGAAGAGACACTCAACAAGATGGAAATTGACAAAGGCCGCATTGAACAAAGCGGCACAACCTTCAGGGGAATTATCCCTAGTCAGGAAGCACGGTGTGCGGGAAAAATCACACTTGACGTGGTATTCGACACCCCGGAGAATTATAGGTCCGAAGAAATCACATTCCAAGTGGCCCCTTTCAGCAGCGGATACCACACCCTCTTAGGGCGAGACGCGTTTGCAAGCCTTCAAGCTATACCCCATTACGGGTACATGAAGCTTAAAATGCCCGGGCCCAATGGAATCATCACTCTAGCCAGTGATCCGGACGTCGCACTTCGCACCGAAAACAAAACCGCAGCACTAGCCTTGGAGGCATTGTCCGAGGCCCTAGCAGCCGAAGAATTAACAACACTGCGGGCCACCGTGGACAGGGACGACGTGATACTCGACAAGCGACCCAAGTCCACCTCATTTAAACCCGCAGATGAGATAATAAAATTCCAAGTCCATCCAACAGACCCCACGAAGACAGCTTTCGTCGGGACACAGCTGAGCCCCGAGATGGACGTTGCACTGCGAGACTTCTTACGCGAGAATTGGGACATCTTCGCCTGGCACCCATCGGACATGCCAGGCATCCCACGTAGATTGGCCGAACACAGCCTCAATATACTAAAAGGATATAAACCGGTCAAGCAAACTCTAAGATGGTTTTCAGAGCCCAAATGGCAGGCCATGGGGGAAGAACTAGCCAAACTACTCGAGGCCGGATTCATCAGAGATATCAAGCATCCGGATTGGCTGGCAAACCTGGTAATGGTACCAAAGAAGGACAAATACTGGCGCCTATGTGTCGACTTTAAAGACCTCAACAAGGCTTGCCCCAAGGACTCATTTCCCCTCCCTCGCATCGATCAAATCATTGATGCCACAGCAGGACACGACTCGTTGTGTTTCCTCGACGCATACTCTGGATACCATCAAATAAAGATGGCAGAGTCTGACCAAGCTGCAATAGCTTTCATAATGCCATATGGCCCTTTCTGCTTCAACACTATGCCTTTCGGGCTCAAGAACGCCGGGGCAACCTACCAACGCATGATTCAAACATGCCTGGAAAAGCAAATCGGCAAAACAGTGGAGGCATACGTGGACGACGTGGTCATAAAAACAAGACACGTCGAAACCCTAATAGATTACTTGAGGCTTACATTCGACAATCTCCGGACATACGACATCAAGCTGAATCCGGAAAAATGCATTTTTGGCGTCCCCTCGGGGAATTTACTCGGCTTCATAGTTTCCAACAGAGGAATTGAAGCGAATCCGGCAAAGATCTGAGCTCTGTCACAGTTGGCTATACAAACAGACCTCAAGCACATCCAAAAACTAGCCGGATGCATGGCTGCTCTCAGCCGCTTTATCTCCAGGTTAGGAGAAAAGGCACTACCGCTTTATCGCCTTCTTCGGCGCACCGAACACTTTGTATGGACGGATGCAGCCGCGGCCGGACTGGATGAAATAAAGACCTTATTGGCCAGTAATCCAGCACTAACAGCGCCAAATATCGATGAACCTATGTTGTTCTACATAGCTGCAACGCATCAAGTCATAAGCGCAGTGCTTGTCGTTGAACGAGAGGCCGACGGATACAAATACCCTCTCCAGAAGCTGGTCTACTACGTGTCCACGGTCCTAACCCCATGCAAATCCCGATACCCACACTATCAAAAAATAGCATACGCGGTGTTCATGGCATCTCGGAAGCTACGACACTACTTTCAAGAGTGTTCGATTACGGTGGCCTCCAGTACCACTCAATGACAAAATAAATAACCGCGATGCTACGGGCCGGATTGCCAAATGGGCCATTGAGCTCCTTCCGTTCGACATAACGTACAAACCACGGCGGGCCATCAAGTCGCAAGTGTTGGCCGACTTCGTCGCCGAATGGATAGAAACCGAACTCCCTAAAGAGTACGGCGCATACTCAAACTGGATCATGCACTTTGACGGCTCTAAAATGTTGGCCGGATTGGGAGCAGGTGTAGTCCCTGACATCTCCCACCAGAGACACGGTCCAGTACGTCCTCCAAATATTATACACAGACTCCAACAATGCAGCCGAATACGAGGCTCTGTTGCACGGTCTTCGGATGGCAGTATCTATGGGCATTCAACGCCTAGAAGTGCGCGGGGACTCAAACATCGCAATATCACGAGATAAACGGAGATTTTGATGCCAAGGACCCGAAAATGGCGGCTCACCGTAATGCCGTCCTCAAAATGTCATTTCGGTTCGAGGGGCTCGAATTCCACCATGTGGCTCGAGAAAAAAATCAAGCGGCAGATGTCCTCGCTCGCATCGGTGCTAAACGCGACCCTGTCCCACCTAACATATTCTTGGAACGGCTATTCAAGCCATCCGTAGTATGGGAAGGGGAGTCCGGCAATACTAGCACGAATCCAAATACACCCCCAGATTCCGAACCATCAGACATAGTCGGAGGTTCTACCCCCGAAATAACATCCTCGGCCCACGAAATCATGGCTTTAATCACCCCGTGGACCGAGCCCTTCTTGGCCTACCTAAATAGGCAGGAGCTCCCCGAAGACCAAAATGAAGCATGCTGCATTGTCCGGCGTTCTAAAGCTTACAAAGTCTACGAAGGGTAACTCTACAAGAAAAGCGCTACCGGAGTACTCCAAAGATGCATCTCCGAAGAGGAAGGGCGGCAGCTCTTGGCTGAAATCCATGCCGGCCTGGGCGGGCACCACGCCGCGGCTCAGGCATTAGTCAGCAAGGCCTTCTGTACAGGTTTCTATTGACCGACGGCCCGAGCAGATGCACAAGACCTTGTCCAACATTGTGTCGGTTGCCAGCTCTTCGCCAATCAGAGTCATATGCCCCCTACAGCTCTCCAAACAATCCCCATAACTTGGCCCTTTGCGGTCTGGGGGCTGGATATGGTCGGACCTCTTAAAGCGGGAAGCCATAAGAAAAAATACTTATTGGTCATGGTGGACAAATTCACCAAATGGATAGAAGCTAAACCAGTCAAAACGGCTGAATCCGGACCAAGAATAGACTTCATATCCGGGTCGATACCAATCGACACGGTGTCCCCACAGCATCATCACCGATAATGGCTCAAATTTCACAGCCGACGAAGTGAAAACTTGCGCGCAAAATGGGCATTAAGCTCGATTACGCTTCCGTCTACCATCCCCAAACAAACGGCCAGGTAGAGCGGGCAAACGATCTCATCATGAGCGGCATTAAACCCAGACTAGTGTGATCCTTGACAGAGTCGGATACGCACTGGGTGGAGGAGCTCGACTCCGTACTCTGGGGGCTACGGACAACGCCAAATTGCACCACCAAATATACACCATTTTTTATGGTGTACGGCATGGAAGCAGTATTACCTTGCGACATAATACATGATTCGCCACGCGTACGCTTGTACGAAGAGAAGGAAGCCAAGTTAGATCGGCAGGATAATTTGGATGCCCTGGAGGAGGAGCGCGATGTCGCAAAAGCCCGTTCCGCAAACTCTCAGCAACAGGCTCGACGATATCAAAGCAGAGAAGTGCGGGCCAAAAAACTTACAACATTGGCGAGCTCGTTCTACGCCTACCAGAGAAGAAGAAGGACAAACTCAAACCCAAGTGGGAGGGTCCCTTCGTCATTGACAAAGTTCTCACCGGAGGAGCGCATCACACGTAATGCGTCGACAATGACTCGAGCCGAACCCATGGAACGCGGCCAGACTACGGAGATTCTACGCCTAGCGTCGAACACAGTGTTCGTCTCCTAACCCCTCCTTTCTAATTATGCTCCATCCTTTTTTCCTTTCTCGACCTTTTTTTCTCTTCACACAAAGTATTAAATATAGTGCGGATTTCTGGATCACTCCGGCCGCACTAAGTGTGTAAGCAATACCTGGGGGCTTCCTATACGGAAGCTAAAAATGATTACTCACATGGCTTTCTGCCCATCAGATATGCATTCTTTTTCCATATGTGCCTTTTCTTCACCATTATATGCATCGATATGACTTAAGATGTTGCCAAGCTAGGTTGCATGGCTCTTGTGTTTATGCCCTACGTTCCCGTTAATTCGGCTAGGGCATAAGGGGAGCACCTCTGCGATTGTTACTGCTAGTTCAGTCGGATGTGTACCTCAGACTGGGTGAAGCCGAAAGCTAGCTTCCTTAAGAGAGTATTCGGTCGGTGAACAAAAGATATATTCGTTTATTATAACATAAATCCCCAGAAGTATTGTATCATGCGCCATCGTTCGCAGTCCGGACATGTGCATCGTCGCATGCGTACCCAGGGAAAGGAACCCCTAACGGAATTATTCTCTCTGGAAGATGTTTCTTACTATCCATGTAATATAACATAATTGGTTGGGTACTTGTCTGTTCAAGCACTTATGACCCCTACGCCTTGTTTCCACGCATACCCCTGTTTTGTATAACTGAGCGGGTATTCGGACACACCCCGGACTATAGGACCCGGGGGCTGAAGCGAAAAGGTCCGCCATGACAAATGATTTTAATCCGGCTAGGGGATAATCATGCCCATTAAATTGCACAGTCACTTGGACTGACTATATTCCTCCTCTATATCGTCCAATAGGCTATCTAGCTTACAATCCTGTTGAGAATACTTCGCGGCTAACGCTACCTGGTCATACACCAGACTCACGGAATTTCTTGCCCATCGGGCCCCGCCGGTCCTACTTCGGCCATATGGTTCGGGTCCAGCTTGGTGTAGCGCGTCTTCACCATAGCCCAGGCTTCTCTTGCGCCTTGCCGGCAAGCGGACACCTTCCAGAGTCGGAAGCGCCGCCGTGCACCTTGAAGTATATTTACAAGCTCCGCCATGCCAGTCGGCAGCAAGCTTGATGGCCATAAAGCCTGAGCAACACCCTGCATCACTTGCCGAGCTCTCTCGTGCAGTTGCGAAAGTTCTTGCAGTAAATCACTTGCAGATGCGGACATCTCCTCCTCAGGGCGACCCGTTAACATTCCTGCAATCAAAATTCTTTTAATATACTTCCTCGCCGAATTATACTACAGTTCATCTAGGCACTTACCATAAATACCGCGTCGAAGCCTCTTGTTCTCCTTCACGGAGTCCGCCTGCCTAACTCGCGTAAGAATGCGCTCGCCAGCCTCCAGCTGCTTTTTGAGACGCGATGCGTCCTCTCTTACGCCCTCCGGATTCACCCCAGGATTGTCTGCAGAATTTTCTGTTAGACTTGTCACATCAGCCATTTACTAACTGGTGCATCTTCGTGCAATTAAGACAATTGTTACCAGATGAGGGCTTTTGGGGTTCCTCTAATTTGGCAACTGCGGCCCTCGATTCGCCTTGCATCCATCCAGCTCCGAGACAATTGCTCGTTCTTCTCTACAAGGACACGTGCATAGATTGATCCGTAAAACTGTTGTTCCAATCGTTTCAAGTCTCAAGAGCTACTTGCTATACATACTTATCAAAATTTCTTACCCGTATGTCTTTGGTATCTTGGTTTGTCGCTTGGGCAAGCCCGCCTCGAAAGCTCTTCGGACGTATCGTCCGCCGAATTGAACGCATTAAAAGCCTCTTCAGAAAAGATGTTGTTCCGGAGCACGGCCCTCCGGCGCCGGTGATTCATGGCGCTCTCCACTTCGGAGTTCGTGGCCGAACACATATCTGCATCCTCCGTCGGGGAGCTATGCGTGTAACATCCCAAATTTTCAATTTGGAATGTTATACATAGGTCATCCATGCATTTCATATTTTATCGCATCTTCGTTCCGCAATCCTCGAAATCCTAAGCAACACAAGGACCCTCGGAGAGAGTTGGGAATTTTCTGGTTTTCATATTTGATTTCTATCAAATATTAAGAACGAGGATTTTTTATTTTAATTATTTTTCTCTCCGAAAAATATTTCATAATAAAAAAATAAATGAGAGGAGATAATATGACTTCTCCAAAATAATTGAAATATTGGAGGAAAAATGTTAAAATCATTATTTGGATTTTATTTGAGTTTATTTGGATTTTATTTATATTAGAAAAATTGCACGTTTGAAAAATTGCATTTTTAGGGCCAAGAAAATGTTCATCTCGTTCTAAATATTTTATTTAGACGGTGAAAATTTGTTTTGGCATTTGTAGATTTTTATTTTATTTTATAGGGATTTTTCTGTTGGCGGAACTATTTAAAAAGACTTCCACGCCTTGACCGGGGTCAAGCTCACTGAAAGCGGTGCCCGGCCGAGCAGTAGAACGCCGCCGCCGCCTCACGCTTTGCTTGCGCTTGCCGCCGCCGCCACTCGGACCGAGTCCGAGTTGGACTCACTCCGCCCGCCTTGGCCCCTACTCCAAGTCGCCGCCGCCCCTTTATATACGCCGCCACCCCGAGCCCAACACCACCACCACGCCGCCGCCTAACCCGCCGCCCATCACCTTACAGCCGCTTGCCGCTTGCCGCCGCCTCCAAGCCCGCCGCCGCCCTTCACGGAGCCCTCGTCGGAGGTAGCCGCCGGATCCGAGACCGCCGGTTTTTTTAAACCGTTCGGTTTATTTCCCGAAACCCTAGTTTTCGTTTTTTTAAATAGATTGGTGTTTCTCCGGTTTACTTATTTAGCGAGCGTTTGCTCGATCGTTCGTTTTAACGAACGCGTTTTTCGTTTAGGTACACATAACGAACGTTTATTCGTTAAGCTGTTCGTCGCTTTTCTTTTTATTGGATTTATTCCGCGATTTTTCTGATCACGATTTCTGATCCGATGTTCGATCTAGTATAACTTTCCGCTCGTTTATCGAAATCGGGCGATTCAAGCGCCTAGAGTTTCGTCTCGAAACCCTCTTTCTGAATAACCAACTCAAACAAGTTTTTGCCTTTGTAAAATTTGACCCTAGTTCAGAATAGTAAAGGGATTTTATTTCTTTCGCTGTTTGAGTTTTGTTGCTTCGTTTGGTTTGAATCTTTTTGCAAACCGGAGTTCTTAAGTTGAACTTTCTGGTCAACCTCTTTTAGTTGAGTTTTACCTGTGCATCGTTGCTTGTTGCTTATGTATGTTATTGTTTGCTTGTGATACCTGTGCATCGTTTCCCGGAGTGCGAAGCATGTTACTACGAGTCTCTAGGATTCACGGATCATCAGCAAGGCAAGTAACACATTAATCATACTCTTTTCATACCCAGTTTTTATGCATTAGCTCAATCCTCAAACATTGCATGATTAGGATGTCATTAATTTGTGGGTTGGGAAGTAGTTGTTGAGGTATAACCTATTGCCTGTTAATATCAAACCCTTGGGAGTTACTTCACGTTTGCTTATACTTTGCTATGCTATGCTCGTAGACGTGGTTGGGTTTGAGTGTATCCATGACAGATGTGAGTTTGTTAATTAATGGTTTACTTTAAGGTGGCAACTTAAATACACATCTGGGTGGATTGAGGTACCTGGATATTCCAGGATTGCCTGTTTTTTTCATGGACCGCCACCCAGGCTCAAAGGGAACTGAGATTATTCATGCTAGAAACTTCTGTATGCAGTCACAAGCTATTATGGGCTCTAGCATAGTTGAGTAAGTTACGTGAAGCTCTTGAAGAGGTAGATCAGCAGGTAGTGGGTTTTGTAGGTTTGGTATGTGTCGGATTGCGGGTTCCGGCAGACCCTTGAGGTTCGAACACTGGGGTGCACGCGGAGATCCAACCTTCCACCGTCCCGCACCTCGCCGAATCGCAGGGACCTAAACTACTAACGGAACAGCACAAGAGACACAAGATTTATACTGGTTCGGGCCACCATTGTGGTGTAATAACCTACTCCATTGTGTGGTGTGGTGGATTGCCTCTTGGGCTGATGAAGAACAATACAAGGAAGAACAGCCTCGCGAGGGTCTGTTCTTGGCGGGTGTGATGAACTGCTAGGTGGTGTTCAGTCGCTCTAGCTACTGGTTTCTTGATGAGGATTCCGATCTCTCTTCCACGATGCCCTAGCTCTGAGTGTGGCTACTCCTATTTATAGGCGAAGGCCCTGGGCCTCTTCCCAAATATTGAGCGGGAAGGGCGCCAACAATCGGCCATTTTGAAGGGGAACAGCAGGTACACTTATCCTGACTAAAGTTGGTCCTCGCCGCCAAAGGCTCTGGTGATGACGCCTTTGCTTGGGCTCCACGATGACTCCCTTCCGGCCGTTGGGCTGGTCTTGGTCTTGTTGCACCAAAGCGGATGCCTTTGCTTGATGCTCTCGCTGCGCTTGCTCCCTTTGCACCAAAGAGGAAAGGAGGACACCTGCGCGGGCGGCACCCGACCCAGCGCCCTCGGTGCGTCATGGCTTACGTCATGGGCACCTCGCGAGGTACCCTGCCTTGAACTCTCCGCCTCCTCATGAGCCACCGACGAGGCCGTGCTGATGAAGCTCCTTGTCGTCCGCCCATGAGGCTTGGCCCCTCGCGAGGGTCTTGAGCTGCGTTGATGAAGATGGGCCGTGTCGGGCCTCCTTGAAACCACGCCCGCGAGCGCAGGCAGCAAGTCTAGGGACCCCCATTCCCGGAAGCGCCGACAGTAGCCCCGGGCCTGGCGCGCCCGAACTTGGCCGAGCAGAGGCGAAAGGGCAAGTCTGAGCGTCGTGGGCCCTAACAGCCTGCGGCCTTAGGCGCCGCATGGCGGTTGGCTGACGCGTCGCGCCTCTGCAGCCGCGTGGGTTGATAATAGAGCGGCATCTTCCTTGCCTCCTTTACTTTCTCCGATTCTTTGCTCAGATCCCCTTTCTTGTGCCTCTCCCTCTGCTTCCAAGACCTTCAGATCCACTCCGCTGCGTGCCCTAGCCAGTCATGGCGCCTCGCCAAGCAAGTGGAGCTTGGTACTCTCTGCCTTGGACCCGCCAAATGTGTCAGGGCGAAGCCGCCTGGTGCGCCGGTTGGCGGAGGCGTAGGGCGTCAATGGAACGGAGGTGTTCAAGGCCACCTCTGCCGCCCCGGAGGGTCGGGGGAGTACCTTCTACCCGTTCTTCGTGAGCGCCATCATTGCGGGTCTGGTGCCTCCCTTTTCTGAGTTCTTCTTCTCTGTCCTCCGTCACTACAACATTCAAGCTCTGCACCTCCATCCCAACTCCGTCCTTCTTCTAGCGATCTTCGCCTACAATTGTGAGGCCCATGTTGGGGTGAAGCCCTCGGTGGCCTTGTTGCGCCACTACTTCTCCCTCCGAACCTCCCGTGGTTCCGCCTCACGTCTGAAGCCACGTGACATCTGGCGGAGCCATCTCCATTTCAAACCCCAGGAAGCGGATTGAGGGCTTCAGAGCAAGTTGGTCTTGGTGGATGCTTGGCGCATCCACCTCGGCTGATCCTCTTACGGAGTGCCCCGAGCTCCGACGACCGGGTCCCGAGTGGAGCTTCGGATCCCAGCTCTGGTCTTTGGAGAAGATGGACACATATCTGAAGCCGGTTGAACGCGGCGGCAGCTGGCCAGACCGTGCGTGCCGAGGGAGTTCCTAGAGCATCAATCGGCTCCGCTTCGCCAAGATTGCCTGATGTGGAGGCCTCACCCGAGCCCCGTGGTCCTGGCCAGCGAGGATCTGGCGATGGTCCTCCAGTCCTTGGTTGCGGGTGATGTGGCGAGACTGGAGGGCGCCCCTGCGCCCTTCTTCCTTCGCAAGGATTGGGAGCAGGTAGTGGGGCCGATGACTGTCTTCAAAGGGGACAGGCCCGTGCCCGTGGAGGCTCCGGAGGACCTGGTGGACGTGTCCTCTTCCGACTCCAGCGAAGAGGTGGAGGAAAGAGAGTCGGGAGAGGGGGTTGATTCGGGGGCGGAGTCAAGGGCTCCTCCTGCGGGCGCAGTCCCGCATTCTCCGCCTCCCCAGTGATGACGACGAGGATGAGGATGAGCGGGGAGGCGGCCTGCCCCGATCCCGGCGAAGGACCGGACTGGGCTGGTCCCAGCTGGTCTGCCCGGCCCGGGCGATCATGAGCAGACGCGCCTCCTGCTCCCGGGACCCTTGAAGTTGATCCTGCAGCCGGCTCTCGGGCTTCAAGTATGGGCGGAGGTTGCTCGAGCTTCTGCCGGCGACCCGATAAGTGCTTGATTCTTGTTTTATTCCTTGCTTTGTCACCAAGGATTGATATCTGTATCTCTTGGCTAGGCTGGCGGCTGCGGCGAAGAAGCTGAAGGGAGCTCCTGAGGCTTCATATGGGGCGGCGCCTCTGCCTGCGAAGGAAGGCGATGGCAAGACACGGGCCTCTCCTGCCCGGTCATCCTCGCAAGGCCTGGCGGAGCCGGGTCAGCGAGCTCAGCCCCCATGGCCCAAGCGACTACCGAGGTGTCCTTGCCTGATGCCGCCGCCATAGCTGTTGGGGCGCAGCAGGTCCCGCCTCACGATATTGTGGTTACGCCGCCGCCATCTCCTCCTACTCCACCAACTGATGTCTCTCCGACTCCTCCCACTGTCCTGGATCGTGCAGCCGCTGAATTGGGCCGGCTGCAGCAGGATCTTCTGGGCGCCGACCCTCGCTTGGTGGCCGGGCGCTTGGAGCTGGCCTCTGGCCGATTCGCCCGGCCACGCCGATTCGGGCGGCGCTGGTCCAGCCTCGGCAACTGACGAGGAGAAGCAGGCTGTCCGTGAGGCAAGATTGCCCGCGATGCTGCCTGGGGAGGCAGCCAGCATCCAAGGTCACTGTGAGACGCTGGAGGGCGAGCTGAAGGGCCTGCAGAACCAGCTTGCTGAGGAGGCCCGCCTCCGCCAGGAGCAGGAAGAAAGCATGAAGGCTCGTGAGGCGGCCGTCAAGGACCGGGAGGCCAGGCTGAAGAAGCGCCGCGACCGCCTAGGCGCGCTGGAGCAGGAGCTGGAGGCGAGGAAGGTCGAGCTGGACGACAAGGCGCGGGTTCTTGCAGAAGATCGCGTGGCCTTCACGGATATAGAGGTGAAGGCTCGCTCCTTGCTGAGGGCGCTTTATGACAGCGGCCTGGAGAGTCCGCTGGCCGGCGCCGAGGATGGTCCCGCCAAGCTGCTTCCCTTCCTGGTTCGCGCTCTTGAAAATGTCACCCTTGGCCTTGGCCCTATGGCCGAGGCCGAGGCGCGTGTCTTGTCTTCTGCGGCACTGACGCGGGTCGTCACCCACGTCTACCTTCGCGATCCCAGCGTCGACCTGGACAGCCTGCTGGAGCCAGCAAGTGGCGAGCATGCAGCCGCCGCTGCCGAGGCTGTGAAGGGTCGCGCGGAGGCTCTGTTGGGGAAGTTCTGGGCCTTCAGCACCAAGCCGAAGCGAGGCGCTGTCGGCCCTGCTGCTCCACGAGGCGAACCCACTCCGCGCTGCTCCACCGCCGACAAGTGACTTCGTTGCGGCTCCTGTCCTGCTTCTAATTCCTGCACATGTATCATGCCTCGGGGAGGCGTTTAAACTTGCATTTGGTATTGCGATAACAGTGTGGACTGTAATATTTGCTTTTGAATTCCTTGAAATTTGCGCTTCCTACTTGCTTATGTTCTACGCCGCAGGCCCGGCCCCAGCAAGATACCTCTCAGCCGCGTTAGCCCCGACCGGAAACCAGGCCGGGACCAAGGAGTGAGGGCTCACGTGACAAGTTAGGCTCCTGAGTCGCGATGCTCAGAGTCCCCTTAGCGCCTGAACAGCAAGTAGGGAGGTGAGACGCGGGCGGATCTACTGTTCTACGTCTGCAGAGCCCGGCCCCGCGCATACCTCAACCGTCGTTAGCCTTTCGGAACTAAGGGGTGAGGGGCTACGTGACCAGTTAGGCTCCTGAGTCGCGATGCTCAGGAGTCCCCCTTGACGCTCAAACGGCATTCGTACCTTGGCTCCGCTCGGGGAGTGACGTGCGGCGAACCAGGCCCGAGTGGCCTGGCTGGGTGGCGTCGTCTGGCGTGACTCCAGGCGCAGCCCGTGCCCAGCCCTCGCCTTGGCGCCTCGAGGGAGGCGTTGCGATGAAGCCGGACACCGAGCTCTGGGCTCCACTGAGGTTGATGCGACCCGGAGGCCACCCTCAATTGTTTATCACCGGTAGCGGAGCATAGCGCTTCTGCATGCGTCTGGGCATAGTCAGCTCCTCCTCGGCGATGTCGTCGGCCACCGCGGAGCATGGTGCTTCCTTTGATGCGTGGGAGGGCTCCCCTCCGGGAGGAGCCCCAGGCGATATCTGACCCACCACGACACGTGGCTGGCACGGTAGGGCTGGACGAGGTGTATCTGGGCACCCGTGAGCCAGCGTGGGACTCACGGGGCCCTACCTCAAGGCAAGTTGCGCCTGGCTCTGGGCCTTATCTTCGAGTGTGTTCCTGAAATTTGGCCAGATGCCGGTGCTCTACGTCTTCGGGTCCCGGCTCTCGGGCTGGTCTCAACCGTCGGGCAAGCTGTGTCAGCGATGCCATGGACAACACCAGAGGGTGAGGGCCGGAGAGCGGTAGGAGCCACGAGTCGCGATGCTCGTGCACCCCCCTTTAACGCGTAAGCTGGGTTAGATGATGAAACTCTACGTCCTCGGGTCCGGCTCTCGGGCTGGTCTCGGCCGTCGGCTGGCAACCAGTTGCGATGCCATGGACAAGACCCGGAGGGTGAGGGCGGAGAACCGGTAGGAGCCACGAGTCGCGATGCTCGGGCACCCCCTTTAACGCGTTAAGTTGGGTTAGATGACGAAACTCTCGTCCTCGGGTCCCGGCTCTCGGGCTGGTCTCGGCCGTCATGGCAAGCTGTGTCGCGATGCCATGGACAAGACCAGAGGGTGAGGGCCGGAGAGCCGGTAGGAGCCCCGAGTCGCGATGCTCGTGCACTCCCCTTTAACATGCAAGATTCCGTCACCCGGGAAAAGGCACCAAATAACAAGCATGGTGGAACGAGAGCATAATCCTAAGGAAAACGCATAAGAAGGATACATGCTTTCTTTGGGGACAGGCCCGAGCGGCTTGGGGATGATGCAGCCGAGGGGCGCCCCCAACAGGATAGGCTAATGACATGAAATAAAAGGGATACATGCCGCAGGGACGGACCCACGCGGCCTGGGAATAATGCGGCCCTGAAGGCGCTCCCAGCCGGAAATAAAACTTAAAGATGTCACCTGGCGATGTTGGGGACGAGGTGGGGTTGGTGTAGCAGACTCGGTGGGCTGTGGGAGCCGATCCTCACGAGCCCCCAGGCCCGGAGGCCTCGGGAGGATCCGGAGGCGCTGGCGGCTCCTCGGGGGCCACCTCCATCTCCACCAGGGCTGCGGCGTGCCTGGCCTCTTGAGCCTCCAGGATGGCCCTCATGAGACGCTGGTGCGCAGCTGTCGCGTTTGGCAGGCCGTGGGGCATGCACACGTAGCTATGGGGCGGACCCTCGCAACGTCCCACTCGCGAGGGCCAGAGGCGCTCTTGAGACACGGCTCGGTTGACCCCTGGTATGTCGATGCAGACGCGCAGCCCACCATCCTCACCTGGATGGGGGGCCACAGCGGGTAGGCGGCGGCTGCCCCTCATGACCCTTGACTCCTGTAGCTCCTGAATGGCCTTCTGACGAACTCACGAGGGTTCGGCCCTCCTTGCCTTGCTCCCGCTTTGCAGAAGCGTGCTTCGAAGCACGCCTCCACGTGGTGCCCAAGCGCCTCCCTCGTGGCCTTGGCGAGGTCCGCGGCCCTCCAGGGGAGAGCCCCCGAGCCCGGCCTGAGGAGGGCGTCGGGCGCGCTTTCCCATGCGATGGAAGGAGGCTCCCCCTGGCCCGGCGCGGGCCCTGAGGGGCCTGCCTCTTGAGGAGCCGGGTCGGTCGATGTCTTCTTCTTCTTGGGTGCGGCCTCGTGAGGCCTCCTGCTGCTGTGGTCTGTGTCTTCTAGCGATGCGGCCTGAAAGGCTCGCTCCAGGGAGCACACTGCGTCTCTCTCTTCACATGGCACCGTGATGACCCGCCGCTTCCTGGCATATTGAGGACGTTGTAGCCATGGTGGGTTACGGCCATGAATTTGTCCAGCGCCGGGTACCCGAGGATGGCGTTGTACGGCAGGCGAATGTGGGCGACGTCGAAGTCGATGAGCTTGGTGCGGTAGTTGTCGCGAGCCCCAAAGGTGACAGGAAGGCGGACCTGCCCGATCGGGACCGTGGATCCGTCGGTGACTCCGGATAAAGGCTTGGTTGGCTGAAGCTGACTGTAAGGCACTTGAAGATTGTTGGATGTTTCCACGGACAGGACGTTGAGTCCTGCCCCGCCGTCGATGAGGGTCTTGGTGACCAGCACGTTGCTGATGATTGGGGAACAAAGCATTGGGAGAACACCGGCTGTGGCCGCGCACTTGAGCTGATCCGCTGAGCTGAACGTGATGGCACACGCCGACCACCTGAGAGGGCGCGTGGCCTCGAGCTTGGGGAGGACTGCATTCACTTCGCGGGTGAACTGCTTGAAGATGCGCTGAGAGGCTGGGGCTTGAGCTCCGCCCAGGATGCAGGCGAACGCACACGCTTCCTGGAAGCCCCCAGCCCCTCGTCCTGATGACGGTCTTCAATTCTTCTTGGCGGCGGCGGCAGCGGAGGGAGGCCTGCGTTCCCCTGCGGGCGATCCTCGCGAGGCTGATCCCTCCAGCCTCCCTCGCGAAACGGGTCTTGCCAGCGGTCCTCGCGAGGCTGGTCGCGCCACCCTTGGCGCGGGCCGCGGTCTTCCCAGCGTCCTGCATTCCTTCCTCCTCCTCGGTCGTAGCCCCGGTCGCTGCGCTTGGGGCGTCTGCCGACCCTTACTTCGTGTACGGCACGGAGCTCTTGGCATTCATTGGTTTTGTGGGTGTGGAGGTCGTGGTACACGCAGTACCGACTGCCCTTGGAGGACTCGGGCTGATCTCTGCCTCGCTTGGTGTCTAGTTCGGCCGCGAGTACGGCAGCCCCCTTGAGCTTCACGTCCTTGGCCTTGGACTTCTTTTCTTCGGGATCTGCGGCAGACAGCTCGAGGAGGGAGAGGCGCCCCTCCTCAGCCCTGGCGCACTTGGTCGCCAAGTTGAACAGCTCCAAGGAGGTGCACAGATCTTCATGCATCGCCAGCTCCTCCTTCATCTTGACGTCGCGCACGCCGTCGGAGAAGGCAGAGATGATGGCCTCCTCCGTTACCCTGGGGATCTTGAGGCGTGCGTTGTTGAAGCGTTGGATGTACTTTTGCAGGGTTTCCCCTGGCTGCTGCTTGATTCGGCGCATGTCGCTCACGGCGGGTGGCTGGTCGCGAGTACCTTGGAAGTTGGCGATGAAGCGGGTGCGCATCTCGGCCCAGAAGAGATCGTGCACTGGGGCCAGATTCAGAGCCATGTGCGGGCTCGTCCTTGAGCGCCATGGGAAACCAGTTCGCCATGACCTTTTCATCCCGTTGGCAGCCTCGATGCCCAGCTCGTGAAATGGAGGAACTCCGTAAGGGTCACCGTGCTGCCGTCGTAGCGAGGAGGCAGGTCTGGCTTGAACTTGGCGGGCCACGCGACGCTGCACAGCTCGGAGGTGAAGGCGCGGCAGCCCGCCGTGGCCGCGGGGGGCCTTGGACGACAGAGAGCTTGGTCTTGTGGGCCTCCCTGCGCCGCGGCTGGGGGCAGCGCAGGGTCTTGACGTGCTGGAGCGGGGAGCGCTCGGGCAGCTTCTTGTGGGCGAGGAACTTCTTGACAGCTCTGCTCTTGCCGTGCCGGCGCCTGGCGGAGCGGGTTCCGCCCAGGGGCCGCGCGCCTTGGGGCCAGGGCGCCTTCTTGAGGAGGAGGCGGCTGAGGCGCCCCGGGAGCTTCATCGCCCGCGAAGGCGGGTGCGGTCTGGCCGGCAGACGGTCGAGGCGCCTCTGCAGCGAGGACGAGCTCGGCGACTCGGTCGAGCCATTCTTTGTAAACATCGTCGGCAGGCGATGGCGCAGGAGCTCGTTTGCCATGATGAGTGCAGCTTCGGGCCTCCATGGCTGCGCTGGGCGCGCGTGGAAAGAACCAGCGGGTGAGCGGCGCGTGGCGGTGCGGCCGCCCCGCCATGAATGGGTGCTGGGATGATGCTTGCTGCTCGTTCCCCGCTGGGCCGGTGGCGGCGTTGACGGCAGGTGACGGGGAACGACGAGGGCGCCCGCCGACGGGAGCTGTCTGGGCGACATGGGAGGCGAGGGCGGCTCGGCGCTCGGCGCGGGCCCGACGGGCGTCAGACATGGTTGCGGTGGTCGGGGAAGAACGAGGCGACGAAAGGCAGATTCCGGCGCACCGCTACCTGGCGCGCCAAATATCGGATTGCGGGTTCCGGCAGACCCTTGAGGTTCGAACACTGGGGTGCGCACGGAGATCCAACCTTCCACCGTCCCGCACCTCGCCGAATCGCAGGGACCTAAACTACTAACGGAACAGCACAAGAGACACAAGATTTATACTGGTTTGGGCCACCATTGTGGTGTAATACCCTACTCCAGTGTGTGGTGTGGTGGATTGCCTCTTGGGCTGATGAAGAACGGTACAAGGAAGAACAGCCTTGCGAGGGTCTGTTCTTGGCGGGTGTGATGAACTGCTAGGTGGTGTTCAGTTGCTCTAGCTACTGGTTTCTTGATTAGGATTCCGATCTCTCTTCCACGATGCCCTAGCTCTGAGTGTGGCTACTCCTATTTATAGGCGAAGGCCCTGGGCCTCTTCCCAAATATTGAGCGGGAAGGGCGCCAACAATCGGCCATTTTGAAGGGGAACAGCGGGTACACTTATCCTGACTAAAGTTGGTCCTCGCCTGCCAAAGGCTCTGGTGATGACGCCTGCTTGGGCTCCACGATGACTCCCTTCCAGCCATTGGGCTGGTCTTGGTCTTGTTGCACCAAAACGGATGCCTTTGCTTGATGCTCTCGCCTGCGCTTGCTCCCTTTGCACTAAAGAGGAAAGGAGGACATCTGCTGGCTGGCGCCCCGACCGGGCGCCCTCGGTCGTCATGGCTTACGTCATGGGCACCTCGCGAGGTACCTGCCTTGAACTCTTCGCCTCCTCATGAGCCACTGACGAGGCCGCAGGCTCGATGAAGCTCCTTGTCGTCCGCCCCATGAGGCTTGGCCTCGCGAGGGTCTTGAGCTTGCGTTGATGAAGATGGGCCGTGCCGGGCCTCCTTCGAGCCACGCCGCAGGCCGCAGGCAGGCAAGTCTGGGGACCCCCGTTCCCAGAACGCCGACAGTATGGTCTACCCGGAGTAGAGAGTTAATGTTTCTGAAAGACTGTGTCTGGGTCATCTGTTTCTCGAACACCATGCAGTGCGAGAAATCAACGGAGGCGATCGAATCTTGTGGGGAAAAGTGTGCAAACCTCTGCAGAGTGTACAATCTAATCATGGTTAGCTGTGTCCCCGGTTATGGACAATTTTGAGTATCTAGTACTTGGGTATTCACATGTATCCCATCACTCTTAAATTAAAACTTTTGGGTTGTTAACTACTTTAATTGGGATTGAGAATGCTGTCAACCATTCTCAATGATGTTTCAACCACCATGATAGTTAAATTAAAATCTATTCCTTTGTTGTAGGAAAAATTGGCTTTTATAGAAACTATAACCATAGAGCTTTCCACCAGCCAAATATGCATGTAGTGATAGCATTATTTTGTTCTTGCTCTATTGTGTTATATTGCTAGCATATTCCATGTGCTGACCCGTTCTCGGGCTACAACGTATTATGTTGCAGACTTTTTAGACGAGGAGTAAGGTTCGATAGGTCGTTGCCGTGCAGCTCAGCCATGCCGTTGGAGTTGATGGACTCACTTTATCTTCCAAGCCTTCCGCTGTTATCACATTAGATGGCCTTAAGCCATATTATTGTAATAAGTTCTCTTTTGAGACATCGATGTAATTAGTGTGTGATTGCTACTGTTATAAATCCTTCGAGTAATCGTGTGTGTCACCATTACCGATCCAGGATGACATGAAACACGTAGACTTGACCATCCGAGGTCGGGTCGCTACAAGATGGTATCGAGCACACACCGAAAGTGTAGGACACGACCACTAAGATAAACCATAGGTCACTCTTCTCTACTCATTTCTGACTCCTCTCCATTTTTCCACTCTTTAGGATGACAGAGATGAAGAACAAGTTTGCACAACCGGATGAAGACACACCTTTTGGACGCCACTTGAAGGAAGTCACTAGGTACTTGAACATTGGAATACCAAGTTTCACCGGGACGTACAACGCCACCTTACCAGAAGAGGAGTGCTGGATGATTCAAGTACAAGTTCCAGGAAGGACGTTCTCGCCAACTTCTAAGCCCATAGAGTTTTCTTTCGAAGCACCCACCTGGAGTTTAGGTAAGAGCATGGCAGCCCACATTACCATGGGACCTATTGGAGAAGTCTACAACAGGGAGCTAAAGGACACCATCTACCAAATATATGGACACCGAGACAAGCAATGGGAAGTAATCATCACCAAGAAGGACAGATCCATTGCAGCTTTCATCCAGGAGCTAAACCAGCACATTCGACGTCAGGAAAACCAGATGTGTGCAGATATGATGGAGTTGAAGAAGGCGAAGACCAGGATCATCGAGCTAGAGGAAGAACTCAAGTTTACACGCGACGGATTCGAGGAGGAAATCAAGACACTAATGGAGAAGAACGACGACCTGGTTAAGATGATCGGAGTATTCATGGGAGGACCAGCACCGGAAGAAGAAGAAGAAGATCCCCCTTGCCCGGACAACTACATCATCATCGACGACACCGATTCCGATCCAAGTGATGATGACTACGAAGACGAAGCTGGAGCAGACATCATGGAGTCTTCCACCGATCAAAATTTCTAGATGACCACCATCTATTAGTAGTATTTCCCCCATGTATCTAATAGTAGTTGAGCACTTTTGCGATAGTTCTAGACCGTTTGTATGCCCTTGCTTGTTTGATTGAGTGAATTGATTGTGTTTGCCTCATATGCATATGGGTAGTGCTCTCTCATTAGACCTCTTTCTATTCTAATCTCTTCCATCTAAACCCATCAGATGCCTCCGAGACGTGACCCCGGTTTTGTTTTCCCACCGGAGCTCACCCAGTTGATCCAACAGCGGAATACCCTGATACAATTGCTAGTTCAGAACCAGGGCAACAATAACAACAACAACCCTCCGCCAGTGGATAATTTAGCCCGTTTTTTGAGGTTACAGCCGCCGGTGTTTTCCAGCAGCACCGAGCCAATAGTTCTTGATGATCGCTACGCCGTATTGGAAGGAGTTAACCACCGCAGGATGCACGGATCTTTGAGAAGGTGCGCTTTGTCGTACATCAATTGGATGGACCAGCACCGCATGGTGGGAGAATTACACGGCTACTTTTCCTATAGCCAATGTTACTTGGGACCAGCCAAGAAGCCTTTTCGCACCGCCCATGTCTGAACTGGAGCCATGCAGATGAAGAAGCATGAGTTTCGCAACTTACACCAGGGGAACCGTACTGTGGCTCAGTACATGGATGATTTTAGTAAGCTATCACACTATGCCCCTGATGATGTAGCCACAGATGCCGCGAAGCAGGAGAAGTTCATGGAAGGGCTGAACGATGAGATGAGCATGTAGTTGATGGTGGCAACTTTCAACAACTACCAGGAGTTGGTAGATAAGGCCCTTATGATTGAAGGAAAGCAGCAGCAGATTGAGAGCCGTAAGAGGAAGTATGGACAAGGGAAGCATAATTCAGGAGCTCAACAGAAGCCCCGTCTAACCCCGAACTCGGGAGGACTTGTTCATAACCATGGAGGTCACAACCATACTGGAGGAGGATCGCATAACCACAATGGTGCGAAGAATAGCAATCGGAACGGAGTGAATAACAATCAGAACCGCTCCAACCCATCTGCACCCGCCAAAAGAGATCTAAGTCAAGTTACTTGCTACAAGTGCGGGAAGACTGGGCATTATGCTAATGAATGCCCTGAAGGAAGGAATGGGAACGGTAATGGGAGTGCTGGAAAGAAGCCCAACCCATTCAAGAAAGGACAAGTAAACCACGTTAACGTGGAGGAGGTTGAAGAGCAGCCGGACGCGGTAATAGGTAAGTTTTTGGTTAAGTCATTTACCGCTCTTGTTCTTTTCGATACTGGTGCATCGCATTCATACATATCAAGGGGATTCACGGATAAGTTTAAGTTACCAACCCAAACCCTTAGGACCCCTCTTTTAGTGAGCTCACCTGGAGCAGAGTACATGGCTAGCCAATGGTGCACCCAGATACCCCTAACCATTGGCACACATGTTTTTCCGTCTAACCTATTTATCTTGCAGTCGCAAGGATTTGATGTGATATTAGGTATGGACTGGATGTCGAAGTATGGAGGAAGCATTGACTGTGCTAGTAAGTCGATTTATCTTACCACCCCGGAGGGAAAAAGGATTAAGTATGTATCTAGGCATGTGCCTAGGAGGAGCTAAGTGAATACCCTCACGGAGTTGTGCAGAGGAAGTGCTCAGTAATGCAGGATTACCCGGATGTTTTCCCGGAGGAGTTACGGGCATGCCCCGGATTGAGACATCGAGTTTTTGAAAGAGCTATTGCCAGGTACAGGGCCAATATCCAAGAGACCCTATCGGATGCCCGCAAATGATCTGGAGGAAATTAAGAAACAGATCAAGGAGTTATTGGAGAAAGGGTATATTCGCAGGAGTTCATCACCTTGGGGAGCACCAGTACAGTTGGTCGAGAAAAAGGATAAATCCCTGAGGATGGTAGTTGATTACCGAGCCTTGAATGAAGTAACGATTAAGAATAAGTATCCATTACCGATGATCAATGATCTCTTTGATCAGTTGCAAGGAGCTAAGGTGTTTTCGAAGATTGATCTACGGTCGGGATACCATATGTTGAAGATCCTAGAGAAGGATATACCAAAGACAGCATTCACCACGCGGTATGGATTATATGGTATACGGTCATGTCGTTTGGACTGACTAACGCCCCTGCCTATTTCATGAGCATGATGAACAAGGTGTTCATGGAGTATTTGGACAAGTTTGTTTTGGTCTTTATTGATGATATTATGGTATACTCGAAGAACGAAGAGGAGCACAAGGAACATTTATGCTTAGTTCTCGAGAAACTCGAGGAACACCGGTTATACGCTAAATTTAGCAAGTGCGAGTTTTGGTTGAAGGAATTTCGATTTCTTGGGCATGTTATATCGGAGAGGGTATAGCAAAGGCCCCGATGAGTTCGATCGATCCTTTGAATGGTTGGCACCCACTTGATTAGCGAGATCCATGATTTCCTTGGACTCGCAGGATATTATCGGAGATTCATTGAAATTTTTTCCAAGATTGCCAAGCCAATGACTGAATTGCTGAAGAAGGATACTAAGTTTAAATGGACAGATGACTGTGAGGCAAGTTTTCAGGAGTTGAAGAAACGTTTGACTACAGCCCTAGTACTAACACTGCCAGATATACATAAGGAGTTCCAAGTTTATTGCGACGCCTCTCGCTTGGGACTTGGATGTGTGCTTATGCAAGATGGAAAGGTTGTTTCGTATGCCTCACGACAACTGAAGCCCCATGAATTAAACTATGCCACGCACAATTTGGAGCTAGCAGCCGTAGTGCATGCATTGAAAACTTGGAGACACTATCTTATTGGAAACCGTTGTGATGTGTACACGGATCATAAGAGTTTGAAGTACATTTTCACCCGTATGAGTTGAACCTTAGACAAAGGAGATGGTGGAGCTTATAAAGGATTACGATATGAAGCTACACTATCATCCAGGAAAGGCCAATGTCGTAGCAGACGCTTTGGGTCGGAAAATTTACGCTAATATCCTTGAAAGTAAGGGATTGCCCAAGGAGTTAGCTGAGGATATCAGGGAACTTCGGTTGGAGATTGTTCCAAGAGGTTTCATTGCAACAATGGAGGTTCAGTCTATATTATTGGATAAGATTCGAGAAGCTCAGAAGAATGACAAGGAGATTGCTGAGATAAGGGAGAAGATGAGCAAAGGAAAAGCCAAAGGTTTTCGAGAGGATGAGCACGATACCTTATGGTTTGAGGACCGAGTTTATGTGCCTAATAACTCACAGATCAGGAAGTTAATACTTCAGGAGGCTCATGACTCACCATACTCGATACACCCCGGAAACACCAAGATGTATTTGGATTTGAAGGAACATTTACGGTGGATCGGTATGAAGAAGGATATTGCCGAGTATGTAGCCGTATGTGATGTATGTCAGAGAGTGAAGGCAGAGCATCAGAAGCCAGCAGGACTACTACAGCCTATGCCGATACCCGAATGGAAGTGGGATAAGCTTGGCATGGACATTATCACCGGGTTACCCAGAACCAAGGCAGGATATGACTCAATATGGGTAGTAGTGGATCGCTTGACCAAAATAGCTCACTTCATCCCAGTCAAAACAACTTATACAAGTGCAAAGTTGGACAAGATATATATGTCCAGGATTGTATGTTTGCATGGAGTTCCGAGGGCCATCGTATCAGATAGAGGAACACAGTTTACTTCAAAGTTTTGGCAACAGCTACACGGACCACTGTACCGTATTCGAAGTTCGATCTGACATTCCACCCACAGACGGATGGACAAATAGAGAGAGTCAATCAGATTCTGGAAGACATGCTAAGAGCCTGTGCGCTAGATTATGGATCTAGTTGGGATGACAATTGCCTTACGCAGAGTTCTCATACGACAATAGCTACCAGGCCAGTTTGAAGATGGCACCGTTCGAAGCTTTGTATGGACGTAGGACACCTCTGATGTGGGATGAGGTAGGAGACTGTCAGTTGTTTGGGCCAGATTTGATCAAAGAGTTGGAGGAGAAGGTTAAACTAATCCGATACAGATTGAAGATTGCTCGATCGAGCGTAAGAGTTATGCAGATTCAAAAGCGTAAGGAGGTAACTTATGAAATTGGAGATGAGCCTATCTGCGGGTATCACCTTTGCGAGGAGTGAAACGTTTTGGAGTTAAGGGAAAGTTAGCCCCAAGATTTGTAGGACCGTATCGTGTTTTGGAACGGATGGGAGAAGTTGCCTACAAGCTGGAATTACCTGAAGGATTGTCAGGAGTTCACGATGTGTTTCACGTATCACAGTTGAAGAAGTGTCATGCTGAGATGGTAGATATATTGTTAAGAGATACAGTGCCCCTAGAGGCGTCTGAGCTTGGACAGTAATTTGACTTATGAGGAGAAGCCAGTAAAGATTCTTGACTTTGACAGCCGAGTCACCCGCAGCAAGGTTATCAAGTTTTGTAAAGTTCAGTGGAGCCACCATACCGAGGAGGAAGCCACCTGGGAACGAGAAGATGATATTCGCAAGTACCACCCGCACCTATTTTCTAGCCAACCCAAATATCGAGGGCGAGATTCATCTTAAGGGGGTAGGTTTGTAACATCCCAAATTTTCAATTTGGAATGTTATACATAGGTCATCCATGCATATCATATTTTATCGCATCTTCGTTCCGCAATCCTCGAAATCCTAAGCAACTCAAGGGCCCTCGGAGAGAGTTGGGGATTTTCTGGTTTTTATATTTGATTTCTATCAAATATTCAGAACGAGGATTTTTTTTCTTTTAATTATTTTTCTCTCCGAAAAATATTTCATAATAAAAAATAAATGAGAGGAGATAATATGACTTCTCCAAAATAATTGAAATATTGGAGGAAAAATGTTAAAATCATTATTTGGATTTTATTTGAGTTTATTTGGATTTTATTTGTATTAGAAAAATTGCATGTTTTAAAAATTGCATTTTTAGGGCCAAGAAAATGTTCATCTCGTTCTAAATATTTTATTTAGACGGTGAAAATTTGTTTTGGAATTTTTAGATTTTTATTTTATTTTATAGGAATTTTTTGTCGTGAACTATTTAAAAAAGACTTCCTTGCTAAAGCCCAAGCCGAGCCAGCCAGCCAGCGCCGCCGCCTGCGCGTCTTGTGCCCATAGCCGCACCGCCGCCACTCGGACCGGAGTTCGAGTTGGACTCACTCCGCCGCCTTGGCCCCTACTCCAAGTCGCCGCCCGCCCCTTTATATACGCCGCCACCCCGAGCCCCAACACCACCACCACCACCGCCAACCCGGCTCACGGCCGCACGCCGCCGCGTTCGCCGCCGCCGCTTGCCGCCGCCGCCGCCAAGCCCGCCGCCCCGTGAGCCGCTGCCCCGCACCCCACTTCGCCGGAGCCCTCGCCGGAGGTAACAGCCGGATCCGAGACCGCCGGTTTATTTAAACCATTCGGTTTATTTCCCGAAACCCTAGTTTTCGTTTTTTTAAATAGATCAGTTTTTCTCCGGTTTACTTATTAAGCGAGCGTTCGCTCGTTCCTTCGTTTTAAAGAACACGTTTTTCATTTAGGTACAGATAACGAACGTTCATTCGTTAAGCTGTTCGTCGCTTATCTTTTTATCGGATTTATTCCGTGATTTTTCTGATCGCGATTTCTGATCCGATGTTCGATCTAGTATAACTTTCCGCTCGTTTATTGGAATCAGGCGATTCAAGCGCCTAGAGTTTCGTCTCGAAACCCTCTTTTCAAATAACCAACTCAAACAAGTTTTTGCCTCTGTAAAATTTTACCCTAGTTCAGATTAGTAAACAGATTTTATTTCTTTCACTTTTTGAGTTTTGTTGCTTCATTTTGTTTGAATCTTTTTGCAACCGGAGTTCTTAAGTTGAACTTTCTGTTCAACCTCTTTTAGTTGAGTTTTACCTGTGCATCTTTGCTTGTTGCTTATGTATGTTATTGTTTGCTTGCGATAGAATTCCCGGTGCGAGCGTGTTACTACGTAGTCTCTAGGATTCACGGATCGTCGGCCAAGGCAAGTAACACATTGATCATACTCTTTTCATACCCAGTTTTTATGCATTAGCTCAATCCTCAAACATTGCATGATTAGGATATCATTAATTTGTGGGTTGGGAAGTAGTTGTTGAGGTAGAACCTATTGCCCTGTTAATATCAAACCCTTGGGAGTTACTTCTACGTTTGCTTATACTGCTATGCTATGCTCGTAGACGTGGTTGGGTTTGAGTGTATCCATGACAGATGTGAGTTTGTTAATTAATGGTTTACTTTAAGGTGGCAACTTAAATACACATCTGGGTGGATTGAGGTACCTGGGTATTCCAGGATTGCCTGTTTTCTTTATGGACCGCCACCTAGGCTCAAAGGGAACTGAGATTATTCCTGCTAGAAACTTCCGTGTGCAGCCACAAGCTATTATGGGCTCTAGCATAGTCGAGTAAGTTACGTGAAGCTCTTGAAGAGGTAGATCAGCAGGTAGTGGGTTTTGTAGGTTTGGTATGGTCTACCCTGAGTAGAGAGTTAATGTTTACGAAAGATCGTGTCTCGGTCATCCGTTTCTCAAACACCATGCAGTGCGAGAAATCAATGGAGGTGATCGAGTCTTGTGGGGAAAAGTACGCAAACCTCTGCAGAGTGTACAATCTAATCATGGTTAGCCGTGTCCCCGGTTATGGACAATTTTGAGTATCTAGTACTTGGGTATTCACATGTATCCCATCAGTCTTAAATTAAAACTGTTGGGTTGTTAACTACTTTAATTGGGATTGAGAATCTTTGTCAACCATTCTCAATGATGTTTCAACCACCATGATAGTTAAACTAAAATCTATTCCTTTGTTGTAGGAAAAAATTGGCTTTTCGCAAAACTATAACCATAGAGCTTTCCACCAGCCAAATATGCATGTAGTGATAGCATTATTTTGTTCTTGCTCTACTGTGTTATTGCCAGCATATTCCATGTGCTGACCCGTTCTCGGGCTGCAACGTATTATGTTGCAGACTTTTCAGACGAGGAGTAAGGTTTGATAGGTCATTGCCGTGCAGCTCAGCCATGCCGTTGGAGTTGATGGACTCACTTTATCTTCCAAGCCCTCCGCTGTTATCACATTAGATGGCCTTAAGCCATATTATTGTAATAAGTTCTCTTTTGAGATATCGATGTAATAAGTGTGTGATTGCCACTCTGTTATAAATCCTTCGAGTAATCGTGTGTCAAGATTACCGATCCAGGATGACCTTTGAAACACAGAGACTTGACCATCTGAGGTCGGGTCGATACAATGCGGTGGTAGCCCTGTGCCCGCCTCCGCCCCCGAAGCCGGTTCTGGAACCCGGCTGGTGGAGGCGTGATTGGTGGGGTCTCTGAATATAGTCTGGTTATTCCTGTTCCTGCCAGACACAAAGGGCGCCGTCACATTTCAAATTCTATAATTACAGGACAGATTACTACTTTACCTCTGTAGCGGTGTGTCAACCCTCACCGCCTTCCTCTTGAGCATGCCTGATCCGGACGCCCGTTATTGATGAGTCCCTAGGGGCTCGGCCCCTCGCCCCGGCCATCGTTTCTGCAAATAGAACGACGCCTCATGGGTAAATTATAATACCTGGGAGGAGTCCTCTTTGAAGGATAGGGTTTTTTAAGTTCGGCTTACACGCCGACGCGAGCAGTCGAGGTAGTCGGCCATAATGGCCACTAGGGCGCCATCCCAGCTCGCTTGATAGAATACCCCGTTGGCAAGCTCCACAGTGATATCCGGATCCACTTTTAGTCCCGGATCTAGGGCCCTTCCAGGGTCCTCTAGTTGCGGGGAGGGGCTGAAGATTCCTTCTACGGCCCTCCTCAGTTCCTGCTCAGAAGCATTGATGCAAGTAATCTTAGCAGAAGAACGCTAGGGTAAATAAAGCAGGGAAACAGAATGGCAACTTACCCACGCTGGGGGATTGTACATGGAGAATCCGTCCCGTGTTTTGATGCGAAGGAATTCCTCCTCTTCCCCTTTGTACAAATCGGACACTATCCTTGCCAAAGCGGCAGCGAGTCCTGCCCTTACTACGCAGCGGGTGGCGTCGTCTTCCCCGTTGAAATGCCACATTGGCTTCCCTCGATATTGGAGCGGTTGCACGCCTTGCCTTATGCATATCGCCATAACCTCAACTATCGTCAGTCCGGATTTGGCCAGTAACTTTATCCTGTTCATCAGGAGGAGTATTTCTCTTGTGTCTCTTCTTGAGGGCCCCGGGGGCGCCAACTTAGGCGTGCCCTCGGCGGGACGTTGCTGAACTTGGGGAGACCTGTCCAGACTGGATCCGGAAGGGGAACGTCATCTATATAGAACCACTCACGAAGGCCCGGTTTTACGGTGCCTTCGTGAGTGCCGACAAGTATCCGGTCTCGGCAATGCGCCATACTTTGGCCCCGCCCACTTGACATAGGGACTCCCTCTGGGTGCGGGGGACGAGGCAGAACAGCTTCCTCCATAATCTGAAGTGTGGTTCACAGCCTAAAAACAACTCGCAAAGGGCAACATACCCCGCTATGTGCAGAATAGAGGCAGGGGTAAGATTGTGTAACTGGAGTCCATAGAACTCCATGAGCCCGTGAAGAAACGGGTGGATAGGAAATCCGACGCCCCTCAACAGATGCGGGATGAGGCATACACGCTCCTCTGGAGATGGATTAGGAGATCCCTCTGCTTGTTCCCCTCCGTCATAAGTGGCTATTCCAGCCCGAACGGGGACCATGAACGCCGGTGGGAGAAACCCTTAGGTTTGTAACTCCATCAAACGGCTATGAGGAACTGAGCACTCTCCCCAATCCCCCGACTTGGAATGAGAAGGGCAAGCAGAAGAGCTGCAACGGCCGGCCATGTTGGAATGGCTTTTCGCGGAGCGCTCTGTTGGATGCTGGCTCTGGGAGGGAGAGTGAGGTTTGGATCTGAGAATTCCCGTCCCTTCAAATAGGCAGTTAGCAGAAGGATCGAGGGTGGCGAATGCAAAAATGCCTCGACTCAGCGCATTCGCCGACACGTGGAGATGGTCATTCTTGAGGCACCAAAGCCGAGGAGCACAACATTGATTGGAGGCCGGACACTATTAAATGCGTAATGTACTTGAGTATTCGGAGAAGGAACCCGCCCTGCAATGCCGAAGACAAGACTGCGCGTCGGACTCAACGTCATTGAAGCCTGGTTCAGGGGCTACTGAGGGAGTCCTGGATTAGGGGGTATCCGGACAGCCGGACTGTGTACAACGTCCGGACTATTGAAGCGTGAAGATACAAGACTCAAGACTTGACCCGTGACCGGATGGGACTTTCCTTGGCGTGGAAGGCAAGCTTGGCGATCCGGATATTATATTTCCTTCCTTGTAACCAACTCCATGTAAACCCTAGCCCTCCCTGGTGCCTATATAAACCGGAGAGGTTGGTTCTTAGAAGGCCGATCACAATTACAATCATACCATCATAGGCTAGCTCTTAGGGTTTAGCCTCTACGATCTCGTGGTAGATCTACTCTTGTACTGCCCATATCATCAATATTAATCAAGCAGGAACTAGGGTTTTACCTCCATCGAGAGGGCCCAAACCTGGGTAAACATCTGTGTCCCTTGCTTCCTGTTACCATCGGCCTTGACGCACAGATCGGGACCCCCTACCCGAGATCCGCCGGTTTTGACACCGACAATGACCCACATCTTTATAAAGAAGGAGTAGATGGTGTTATTAGACATTGTGTACCTGATCATGAACAGGAACAGATCCTACGCAAGTGTCACTCTGAAGCTTATGGAGGACACCACACTGGAGATAGAACCGCACATAAGTTACTGCAATCTGGTTTTTATTGGCCTACTCTCTTCAAGGATACTCTCTTCAAGGTATGCTACGCATCGGTAGCACACCCGCGGAGCAACGGTCAGGCCGAGCGGGCCAACGCAGAGGTCCTGAGGGGCCTCAAAACCAGGACCTTCAAGAAGAAGCTGGAAGCCTGCGGCAGGGGCTGGTACGATGAGCTTCACCGTGTTGTGGTCCATCCACACCCATGACCAAGCCGATCGGGCGAGATCCCGTTCTTCCTGGTTTATGGAGTGAAGCGGTCCTCCCTCACGAGGTCGACGTCGTTCCCGCACGGGTCCTGGCATTCGACGGTAGGCGCAGCAGGGCGCCATTCGGGACGGACCTCGTCTTTGGGGAGGAGCATCGTCGAGAAGCCGCGCCTGAGCAAAGCAAGGTACCAACAAGCACTCTGGCGATACCATCGCCGCAACATTCGCCCAGGACTCTTGAGGTAGGGGACCTCGTGCTCAGACGGGTTCTCTCGGGGAGGGACTGCATAAGCTCTCTCCCATGTGGGAGGGCCCGTTCAAGGTTGTTCATGTTTCGGGCCCGGCTCCAGCGCTTGGAGACTCAGGAGGGGGTGCCCGTCCAGAACGCATGGAACATCCAGCATCTCCGAAGGTTTTACCCCTAAAAAAGCCTGGTGCCTGTGAAGAAGGCGAATGCCTGTGAAGTTGCCGCGTTTCAGAAAAGGCCCGGTGCCTGTGAAGAAGGCGAATGCCTGTGAAGCTACTGCGATTGGGAAAAGGCCCGGTGCCTGTGAAGAAGGCAAACTCCTGTGAAGCTCGCCGCCCGTGACACTCTCACGTAATAATGAGTGGGGCTGTACACACCCCGGAGTCTCCGGGGTGCCGCCCTCGGGCCTCGAGGGCTCCCGCCCACGCCCAGTGGCAGCACTTAGCTCCGCGCTGGTGAGAAGACGTCGAAGACTAGATTAGGTGCCAGACGCGGCTTCTTTCATTTGTTTTCTACAGTTGGCTTGTTCATTTCCATTTGAAGTTTTATTGAAGTTGTTGCCATCTTTGGCTTGTGACTCTTTGCCTTTTTTGCTCCCCTGCCTCGATTTCTCTCGCGCGAGTCTCGCGAGGGAGCGGCGCGGGCACCCTCGCGAGCGTTTTCTGCCCCTGTCGTCTAAGGCTTCCCAAGCCAGGTCCGCTACGGGAGCACCCCTCCTAGTCCGTGCCCCACGGGCACCGTGACGCGAACACAGGACCTGGGTCGGTCGCCTCCGCAACTGACGTCGGAAGCTACCTCTCCTGACTACCCTTTGCAGGACATGAAGCGTTCAACGAGGCCTCGGCCTCGGGAAGTGAAGACCACGACAGGTCCCCCCGAGCTAAGTAATTACTACACGCAGGCGTGTGGCACGAAGGCATAATACAGAAATAGCGAAAACAGTACGACAATTAACAGCAACAGTCCAAGCACGCCCCCGCTGGGCCCTACACTACTATCTCTTTGCGCAGGAAGGGGGGGAAGGACAAAATAGGCGCGACTCGCTTCGCACCAACTCGTGGCGAAGGCTCGTACTGCCTCCGGAGCTCAGGTGGACTCCCTCTCGTGCTTCACCGGGGCGCGACGGCGGGCAGACCCGCTACCTCCCTCCAGGCGGGCGCGGCGGCACGGAGGCTGGCCGCGACCACCGCTGGATTAGCTGCTGTCCGAAGGAGAGCCGCCGAAGCTCGACGAGCCCCGAGCGCCGCCGACCACGCGCGTGCTGCCATCTTCATCCCGATCGTCGCCAGGGCTGGGCCCACGGCCGCGGTCGTCGTCCTCGGGGAAACACCCAACGCGGCGACCGTCTTCCCCGAACACCCTCACGTAGAGGGTGGCATCGCCGTCGAACTTGAAGTGCAGGGTGCACCGCCGGCTTAGACCACGCGGCTGGCAACGCGTTGCGGCCGCTGGTCGTGGCCACGCCCCGGCGGCGGAGACCTCCAGCGAAGCCAGGAGGCCCGGCTGCAAAGAACCGTCCGCCTGGAGCCAGAGGCCGCCCGGGGCGCCGGCCGGAAGTTCACCTAAAAGGAAGCGGGGAAGCTGGAGCCAGGTGCTGGTCGGCTCCACCGACCACACGACAAACTCCGGCAGCACCTCTGCCGAGTGGAAGCGCGGCCTAGGAGGTCGCACGGTCGTAGCGCGCCCCCCATCAATGGCCTGGCGCCCATCGCTGTGCAGGAGATCGCCTCCATGGCCGCGGGAAGCCGCTGCGGGAGCCACAGGGTGCTTGCGAAGACGGCCTCGACCGCGCTTGGCCGGGGGAGAGTCAGGCTCCACCTGGCGGGCCTTTCCCTTCTTCGCGGCCGAGAACCTCTACGACGGAGCCATGGAGAAGAGGGAGAAGCAAGAAGAGATGGGCTAGAAGAGCTCGCAGCGTTCCGTACTTATAGCCGGAGGAGGCCAATCGTCGGCCTCCACGATCGCAGGTAATCATGACATGTTTCTGCATGCAGGGACTTGTCAAGTCATGCGGTTGCCGAGGCATCGTGGGGAAGTGGAGACGCCCACGACCAACCAATCGCCACGCGGCGCTCAAGGCCGCAGGCTATTGGGGCCCGTAGTGCTTCGCACTTGCCCTTTCGCTTCTCTGCTAAGCCAAGCCCGGGCGCGCCTTGGGCCCGAGGGCTACTGTCGGCGTTCTGGAAACAGGGGTACTCAGACTTGCCTGCCTGCGGCCTGCGGCGTGGCTCAAGGAGTGGCCCAGTTCGGCCCATCTTCATCAACACAAGCTCAAGACCCTCGCGAGGGGCCAAGCCTCGCGGGGTGGACGGCAGGAAGCTTCCTCAGGCACGGCCTCGTGAGGCTGGCTCGCGAGGAGGCGGAGAGATCAAGGCGGGGTACCTCACGAGGCGCCCATGACGCAAGCCATGATGACCGAGGGCGCCAGTGAGCGCCAGCCAGCAGATGTCCTCATTTCCCCTTTGGAGAAAAGGAGGCAAGCGCAGGCCAAGGCATCAGGCAAAGGCAACCATTTTGGTGCAACAAGACCAAGACTAGCAGAGAGGCAGGAAGGAGGTCATCGTGGAGCCCAAGCCGGCGTCACCATCAGAGTCTTTGGCAGGCGAGGACCGACTTTAGTCAGGATAAGTGTACTAGATGTTCCCCTTCAAAATGGCCAGTTGTTGGCGCCCTTCCCGCTCAATATTTGGGAAGAGGACCAGGGCCCTGCTCTATAAATAGGACTAGCCACCACCAAGGCAGAAGAAGATCAATCTGGGAGAGCCCTAGCAGAGTGAGAGACCGAGGCGATCGAACTCACCCAAGCAGTTCGTCACACCAGCTCAAGAACAGCCCCTCGCGAGGCTGTTCTCCCTTTATATTGTTCATCATCAGCCCCTGAGGCAATCCACCACACCACAAACTGGAGTAGGGTATTACACCACAATGGTGGCCTGAACCAGTATAAACCTCGTGTCCCTTGTGCTGTTCTTGGTGTAGTTTAGATCTTTGCGAGGCGACGAGACGTAGGTAGATTGGAGGTGCGATCTCCACGTGCACCCCAGAGTTCGAATCTAGAGGGTCTGCCGGAACCCGAAATCCAACATTTGGCGCGCCAGGTAGGGGTGCGCCGGAGCTTTCCCTTCCACCGACCCGCTCTCCGCCAACATCGCGATTCGCCCTATGATGAGCAACGCGCCGCCTGCTCCGGTCGCTAGCGCCAGCGCAGGGGCCATGGGGCTCCGAGCCTTGGCCCTAGCCTTGCGGCAGGTGCAGTGGCCGAACAAAATCAAGCCGGAGATGCCACCGCGCTACAACGGCACGACCGATCCGCTGGCCTTCCTCGCCGGGCGTCACGAGGGGTTGCCCTCGGCCGGAGCGACGACAGGGTCATGGCTAACTGGTTTCCCATGGCCCTCACCGGCGCCCCGCGCATGTGGCTGCTCCACCTAACAGCGGCTTCCGTGGCCTCTTGGGGGAAGCTGCGTGGCCTCTTCCTCGCTCAGCACGCTGCACTGGCGCCCCCGGTCGTCGCAGCTCTCCTGGGCGACTCGCGGGCACCGCCTTCAGGCCACCAAATCAAGCCATTCGTCTGCCAGATCGGCGCTGCTTCCATGCAGCATTGGGCTCCTCCGGGTCGGTCGGCGCCCAAGGACGATCTGGCCTTCAGCTCGGATGATCACCCCTCCAACTCAGCCTGCTCGGGCGCGCTCCCAATGCTGTGCACCCCCACCATCTGCCAGGTGGCCGTCACCAGACTCTCGCCGACGGCGGGCGCAGGCCTCAACATGCTCTCGGTTGAAGCCTTCAGCCTCCTCCATGTACCGCCGGAGCGGCTTCAGCCCAGCAGGCCCTTCTTGGGCGTCGAAGGCGGTTCCGCCGGCTCCCTGGGGCAGATCCGTCTTCCGGTGACCTTCGGCACCTACGACAACTTCCGCACGGAGCTAATCACCTTCGACATCGCCCCCATTGGCCTCCCATACAACGCCATCCTCGGCTACCCAGCACTAGCCCGATTCATGGCCGCGACTCACCCAGCGTACAACCTCATGAAGATGCCCGGGAGCAGCGGCGTCCTCACCGTATCTGGAGACACCGGGGATGCGTTGCAAGTGCTCAAGCTCGTCTTCAAGACTGCGGCGGCGGCGCAGCCCGCCGACTCAGGCGCCCCTGAGCCCAAGGGGGCTGCACCGACCAAGAAGAAGCAGCTATTCACCCAAGATAAGGCAGAAACCAAGCAGATACTGGTCGACGAGAACGGATCCACTAATGCCACCTTCACCATAGGCGCCAACCTCGAGCCCGGCAGAGGAGGAGGCCCTGGTCAAGTTCCTACGCGAACAAGAAGGTGTTCGCATGGGAACCTGATCACCGGCGGGGTTCTGAGGGCGAATTGGGCACCACCTCAACGCAGTGCCCCAACGTGCGCCCGTGAAGCGTAAAGCGAGACAAGAATCCACCGAGAAGCAGGCTTTCATCATCCAAGAGACCCGCAAGCTAGAGGCGTGGGTCATTCACGAGGTCCGATACCTGCAGTTGGTTGGCTAACCCGGTTGTCGTGCCAAAGAAAGGAGGGAAGGAACGCAGCGTGTGTCGACTTCACCAACCTCAACAAAGCCTGCCCGCAGGATCCATTCCCGCCTCCCTCAGATCGATCGGATCGTCGACTCCACCGCCGAAAAGCGACTGTTATGTTTCTGGATGCCTTCTCTGGCTATCACCAGATCAAGATGGCGATAGAAGACATGTTGAAAACGGCTTTCCTGACCCCGTGTGGAGTGTACTGCTACACATGCATGCCGTTCGGGCTGCGCAACGCGGGTGCGACCTTTCAGCGGCTGATGCACATCGCCTTGGGTCGGCAGCTCGGGAGGAATGCTGAGCTTACATTGATGACATTGTGGTGAAGTCTCGGGAGGCAAAAACCCTGATACAAGACTTGGAGGAAACCTTCGCGAGCCTCAACGAAGTGGACCTGCGGCTCAACCCGGAGAAGTGTGTGTTTGGAGTCCCCTTGGGCAAGCTCCTGGGCTTCCTCGTGTCCCACCGGGGCATCGAGGCCAACCCAGAAGTCGAGGACATGAGCCCGCCGAAGACCCTCAGAGAGATGCAGAAGCTCACTGTGCGCATGACCGCACTAGAATGCTTCATCTCCAAGTTGGGGGAACGAGCGCTGCCCTTCTTCAAGCTGATGAAGAAAAAGGGCCCCTTTGAATGGACTGAAGAGGCCGACAAGGCGTTCCAGGATCTCAAAAGGTACTTAACCAGCCCTCCAGTAATGGTGGCTCCACGCCCTCAAGAGCCCCTGGTGCTCTACCTTGCAGCCACCCCCTACTCTGCCAACAGCCCCTGGTGGCGGTTAGGGAGGAGCGTTGGACCAAATCATGATAGCTGCCCGGGTCGAGGCGGCAGATCAAGGGGCCTCACAGAGACCACTACCACAGCCAAGAAGGATCAGCCGCCGCAGGGAAGCGCACTCGGAACAGAAGAGGCCCCTCCCCCAGGCGACCAGCTGCTGGGGGCTCCACTGTCTCAGGAGGCGCCACGGCCTCCAGAGGACGCTAGCAGCACCAGCACTCCCAACCTCGTCGAACATCCTGTGAACTTCGTCCGCACAGTGTTGCGGGACGCGAGGGCGCAGTACCCCATGCCCCAGAAACTCCTCCTCGCGCTATTGATAGCTTCGTGCAAGCTGCGGCACTATTTTCAGGGCCATCCCATCAAGGTCGTCCCAGCGTACCCCTTGGAAAGGGTGCTCAGGAGCCCCAACTCGGCTGGAAGAGTCGTTGAGTGCAACATCGAGCTACAAGTGTTTCAGCTAGAATTCAGCACAACCGGAGTCATCAAGGGGGCCGCGCTAGCGGACTTCATGGCGGAATGGGCGGAGGCGCCGGGCCTCAAGGCTGATGAGGATCGATCCCTCTCCCCGGGAAGCGAGGCACCAGACGGTTGGGTCATGTACTTCGACGGGGCGTTCTCCCGACACGGCGCGGGGGCTAGCGCAGTGCTCATATCTCCCACTCAAGACAAGCTCTACTACGCCGTGCAACTCTGTTTCCAGGACGGAGAAAAGGTCTCCAACAACATAGCAGAATACGAAGGCCTGATAGCAGGCCTGAAAGCCGTAGTCGCCCTGGGGGTGAAGCGCCTTACCATCAAGGGTGATTCACAACTCCTCGTCAACTTCTCCAACGAAGTATATGAGCCGAGGAATGAGCACATGGAAGCCTACCTCGCGGAGGTCCGCAGGATGGAGAAGCAGCCTGGGACCGGAGTTGCGACATGCCTCGCGGCACCAATCAAGAGGCTGATGACATCGCCAAAGCGGGCATCCAGCGACTACCTCAGGAACTGGCATCTTCGAGGAGCGGCTCTTCAAGCCCTCGGCGGACGCCATCCATCAAGCACGCAGTGCAGCCTCGGGAAGAGCTCCCCCAGCCGCCTGCCTCGGGAGCCCCGGTCTGCGGCCCGACCTCAGGAGCGCATCTGCTCCTGGCGCTGGAGCCTCAGGAGGGTCTTTGGATCACAGAGCTCAGGAGTTACCTGACGCAAGGGACCTTGCCGGAAAAGGAGGAGGAAGCGGAGCATGTGGCGCGGCAGGCCACGGCGTACTGCATCAGGGATGGAGAGCTCTACCGGAGACGACTAAATGATGTGTCCCTACGTTGCATTTCCAGGGAGCAAGGGAGGGAGCTGCTGGCAGACATACACGGTGGAGACTGTGGGCATCATTTGTCATCACGGACCCTCGTTGGCAAGAAGTTCCGTAGCGGGTTCTATTGGCCCACGACGCTCAATGATGTCGGGGAACTGGTGAAAGCTTGCAAGGCCTGCCAAGCAGATCCATCAGCCGGCGGGAGGTCTGCAAACTATACCCCTCTCGTGTCCATTCGCAGTCTGGGGGCTGGATAGCCTGGGCCCGTTCCCTCGGGCGCCGGGAGGCTATCGCTACCTCTACGTCGCCATGGACAAGTTCACCAAGTGGGCTGAAGTGGAAGCCGTCCGCACCATCCCCGCAGGTTCCGCGGTCAAGTTCATCAAGGGCATCGTAAGCTGGTTCGGGGTGCCGAACCGCATCATCATCGACAACGGTTCGCAGTTCACCAGTAACCTCTTCAAACCATACTGTGCTAACCTTGGAACGCAGGTATGCTACGCTTCGGTAGCACACCCGCGGAGCAACGGTCAGGCCGAGCGGTCCAACGCAGAGGTCCTGAGGGGCCTCAAAACCAGGACCTTCAAGAAGAAGCTGGAAGCCTGTGGCAGGGGCTGGTATGATGAGCTTCAGTCTGTGTTATGGTCCATCCGCACGACCGCGACCAAGCCGACTGGCGAGACCCCGTTATTCCTGGTTTATGGAGCTGAAGCGGTCGTCCCTCATGAGGTCAGACGTCGTTCCGCATGGGTCCTGGCATTCGACAAGGCGTAGCAGGACGCCATGTGGGGGACGGACCTCGTGCTGGGGGAGGAGCATCGTTGAGAAGCCGCACTACGAGCAGCAAGGTACCAACAAGCACTGCGGGGATACCACTGCCGCAACATTCGCCCCAGGACTCTTGAGGTAGGGGACCTCGTGCCCAGACGGGTTCTCTCCAGGGAGGGACTGCATAAGCTCTCTCCCATGTGGGAGGGCCCGTTCAAGGTTGTTCATGTTTCCAGGCCCGGCTCCGCGCGGCTTGGAGACTCGAGGAGGGTGCCCGCCCGTAACGCGTGGAACATCCGGCATCTCGAAGGTTTTACCCCTAAAAATCCCGGTGCTCGTGAAGAAGGCGAATGCCCGTGGAAGTTGTTGTGTTCTCGAAAAGGTACGGTGCTCGTGAAGAAGGCGAATGCCTCAAAGTTGTCACGCTTCGTAAAAGGCCCGTGCTCGTGAAGAAGGCGAATGCCCGTGAAGCTGCCGCGATTGGGAAAAGGCCGGTGCACATGAAGAAGGCAAACGCTGCGTGAAGCTCGCCGCCTCGTGACACTCTCACGTAATAATGAGTGGGGATGTACACACCTCGGAGTCTCGGGTGCCGCCCTCGGGCCTCGGGGCTCCATACGCCCACGATTCGACACTTAGCTCCATTTGGTGAGAAGACGTCGAAGACAAGATTAGGTGCCGGACGCGGCTTCTTTCATTTGCTTTCTGCAGTTGGCTTGTTCATTCCCATTTGAAGTTCTATTGAAGTTGTTGCCATCTTTGGCTTGTGACTCTTTTCCTTTTTCGCTCCCCTGCCTCGATTTCTCTCGTGCGAGTCTTGCGAGGGAGCGGCGCGGGCACCCTCGCGAGCATTTTCTGCCCCTGTCGTCTAAGGCTTCCCAAGCCAGGTCCGCTATGGGAGCACCCCTCCCAAACCGTGCCCCACGGGCACCGTGACGCGAACACAGGACCTGGGTCGGTCGCCTCCGCAACTGAGGCCGGAAGCTACCTCTCCTGACTAACCTTTGCAGGACATGAAGCGTTCGATGAGCCCCGAGCACCGCCGACCATGCGCGCGCTGCCATCTTCATCCCGATCATCGCCAGGGCTGGGCCCACGGCCGCGGTTGTCGTCCTTGGGGCAGCGCCCGACGCGGCGACCATCTTCCCCGAACACCCTCACGTACAGGGTGGCATCGCCGTCGAACTTGAAGTGCAGGGTGCACCGATAGCTTAGACCACGCGCGCGGGCAAACGTTTGCCGGCTGCAGGTCGTACACGCTCCCGTGGCGGAGACCTCAGCGAAGCCCAGAGGCCCGGCCTACAGCAACCGTCCGCCTGGGCGAGGGCCGCCCGGGCGCCAGCCGGAAGTTCACCTAAAAGGAAGCGGGAAGCTGGAGCCAGGTCTTTGGTCGGCTCCACCGACCACCACGACAAACTCCGGCAACACCTCTGCCGAGTGGAAGCGCTGACCTAGGAGGTCGCGCGGTCGTGCCGCACCCCATCAACGGCTGGCGCCCATCGCCAAGACAGAGATCGCCTCCATGGCGCGGAAGCAGCTGCGGGGAGCCACAGGGTGCTTGCGAGGGACGACCTCGACCAAGGCTTGGCCGGGGAGAGTCAGGCTCCACCTGGCGGGCCTTTCCCTTCTCCGCGGCCGAGAACCTCTTCGACGGAGCCATGGAGAAGAAGGAGAAGCAAGAAGAGATGGGCTGGAAGAGCTCGCGGCGTTCTGTACTTATAGCCGGAGGAGGCCAGTCGTTGGCCTCCACAATCGCAGGTAATCATGACCTGTTTCTGCATGCAGGGACTTGTCAAGTCATGCGGTTGCCGAGGCATCGTGGGGAAGTGGAGACGCCCACGACCAACCAATCGCCACGCGGAGCTCAAGGCCGCAGGCTGTTGGGGCTCGCGGCGCTTCGCACTTGCCCTTTCGCTTCTCTGCTAAGCCAAGTCCAGGCGCACCTTGGGCCCAGGGGCTACTGTCGGTGTTCTGGGAATGGGGGTACCCAGACTTGCCTGCGTGCAGCCTGCGGCGTGGCTCAAGGTGTGGCCCAGTACGGCCCATCTTCATCAACACAAGCTCAAGACCCTCGCGACGGGCCAAGCCTCGCGGGGCGGACGACGGGAAGCTTCCTCAAGCACGGCCTCGTCAGGCTGGCTCGCGAGGAGGTGGAGAGATCAAGGCGGGTACCTCACGACGCCGCCCATGACGCAAGCCATGATTTACCGAGGGCGCCAGGCGGGCGCCAGCCCGCGCAGTTTCCTCATTTCCCCTTTAGAGCAAAGGAGGCAAGCGCAAGCCAAGGCATCAGGCAAAGGCAACCATTTCGGTGCAACAAGACCAAGACCAGCAGAGCGGCAGGAAGGAGGTCATTGTGGAGCCCAAGCCGGCGTCACCGTCAGAGTCTTTGGCAGGCGAGGACCGACTTTAGTCAGGATAAGTGTACTAGATGTTCCCCTTCAAAATGGTCAGTTGTTGGCGTCCTTCCCGCTCAATATTTGGGAAGAGGACCAGGGCCCTGCTCTATAAATAGGACTAGCCACCACCAAGGCAGAAGAAGATCAATCTGGGAGGCAGAGTGAGAGACCGAGGCGATCGAACTCACCCAAGCAGTTCGTCGCACCAGCTCAAGAACAGCCCCTCGCGAGGCTGTTCTCCCTTTGTATTGTTCATCATCAGCCCCTGAGGCAATCCACCACACCACAAACTGGAGTAGGGTATTACACCACAATGGTGGCCTGAACCAGTATAAACCTCGTGTCCCTTGTGTTGTTCTTGGTGTAGTTTAGATCCTTGCGAGGCGACGAGACGTAGGTAGGTTGGAGGTGCGATCTCTGTGTGCATCCCAGAGTTCGAACCTAGAGGTTCTGCCGGAACCCGAAATCCGACATTTGGCGCGCCAGGTAGGGGTGCGCCGGAGCTTTCCCTTCCACCGACCCGCTCTCCACCAACATCGTGATTCGCCCTATGATGAGCAACGCGCCGCCCGCTCCGGTCGCTAGCGCCAGCGCAGGGGCCAGGGGGCTCCGAGCCTTGGCCCAAGCCTTGCGGCAGGTGCAGTGGCCGAACAAGTTCAAGCTGGAGATGCCACCGCGCTACAATGGCACGACCGATCCGTTGGCCTTCCTGCTGGCGTACGAGGGGGCCGTCCTCGAAGTCGGGGGCGACGACAGGGTCATGGCTAACTGGTTTCCCATGGCCCTCACCGGCGCCCCGCGCATGTGGTTGCTCCACACGGCGGCTTCCGTAGCCTCTTGGGGAAGCTGCGGCCTCTTCCTCGCTTCGACGCTGCACCGCGCCCCAGTAGTCGCAGCTCTCTGGGCGGCTCGCAGGCGCCATCTTGAGCCACCAAATCAAGCCGTTTCGTCCGCGGATCGGGCGCTTCTTCCGCGCAGCATGGGGCTCCTCCGGGTCGGTCGGCGCCCAAGGCCGATCTGGCCTTCAGCTCGGATGGTCACCCCTCCAACTCAGCCTGCTCGGGCGCGCTCCCAATACATAAGATATGTGGTACGGTAAGTAAACCGACTCCAAAACAGTTTTTATGGCAATATTTCTCCGTTTTGGAATATTTAGAAAAATAGAAAAATAAGAAGCAGTCCGGGAAGGACACGGGGGCTCCACGAGGGTGGAGGGCGCGCCCTACCCCACTGGGCGCGCCCCCTGCCTCGTGGGCACCTCGTGTGCTCTCCGGACTCTGTTTTCTTGCACGATACGTATTTTGGTCGGTAAAAATTCATTATATAATCTCCCAAAGGTTTTGACTCCTGTATCACACGAATATTCTCTGTTCTTGTTTCGAGTTGTTGCTGCTGCAGATTAGAGCAAGATATCTTCTCAAGAGTCAGTCGGGGAGAGCCGGGTGTCTCATCCGGCATCGGAACCAAGGACAAACAGCGATGCTGACCACTTTGGGCCAGCAACAGAGGAAGATATGGAGGCTAATTTGATGAGGATAGATGCCATGGAGGATCAAGAAGTCACTTCTCGCTTCCGAGCTGGGTTCACAATGGGATAACTACAGAGCTTAGCCATTCCAAACTCGGTTATCCCTTCCAATGTTAGATTCCTTTCTTATGAAAATATGAAGAAGAGTGTCACTTGTTCTCCCGCAGCTATGCAACACCCTTGGGTGCAAGGAGCTTTAGCCATTCCAGGAAAGCTTCGTAAGGAGATAATGGATCTCAAGCGGCAACTCAATAAGCTCGAGGAAGAGAATCGTATCCTGAGGGGCATTATCGCCAAGAATATCACATCACCATCACCGAAGAAGGAGATATAATCACATGGGTATGGGCACCCCCCTTGGCAACTGCCAAGCTTGGGGGAGATGCCCCGGTATCGTATCACCATCACACTCCTATCTTTACCGTTTTTCTTAGTTCGACCCTATTAGTAGTATCTTGATCTAGTAGAATAAAGTTTATGGTATGATCTAGTTTTGAGTTTTTGCTTTATGATCCCTCTATGTAATCGAGCCCGTGAGCTATATATAATAAAGATTAGTGTTGAGTCAAGGGCTTGATTATCTTGCTATGGTCTTGAGTGAATAAAAGAAAAGAGAAAAATAATAAAAAGAAACAAAGAGTTCATATTTATCTTATTGAGAGTAATGACTTCACATAGAAAGAGTATGATGATTAAAAGTTGTTGGGAGTTGGCAAACATTAGTTTTGGTCATCGTTGCAATTAATAGGAAGTAATAAAGAAAGAAAGGTTTCACATATAAATACACTATCATGGACATCTTTTATGATTGGGAGCACTCATTAAAATATGGCATGCTAAAGAGTTGATGTTGGACAAGGAAGACAATGTAATGGGTTATGTTTTCTTATATCTGAGATAAAGTATATTGTCATGGATCATCCAACATGTTGAGCTTGCCTTTCCCCCTCATGCTAGCCAAATTCTTAGCACCAAGTAGAGATACTACTTGTGCTTCCAAACACGTTTAAACCAGTTTTGCCATGAGAGTCCACCATATCTACCTATGGATTGAGTAAGATCCTTCAAGTAAGTTGTCATCGGTGCAAGCAATAAAAATTGATCTCTAAATGTGTATGATTGATTGGTGTGGAGGAAATAAGCTTTATACGATCTTGTGATGTGGAAGAAATAAAAGCGATGGACTGCATAATAAAGTTTCATATCACAAGTGGCAATATAAAGTGACGTTCTTTCGCATTAAGATTTTGTGCATCCAACCCTGAAAGCGCATGGCAACCTCTGCTTCCCTCTGCGAAGGGCCTATCTTTTATTATTACCTTCTTCCTTATGCAAGAGTCATGGTGATCTTCACCTTTACTTTTTATATTTTATCCTTTGGCAAGCACAGTATGTTGGAAAGATCCTGATAGATATATCTAATTGGATGTAAGTTAGCATAAATTATTATTGTTGACATTACCTTTGAGGTAAAAGGTTGGGAGGCGAAACTATAAGCCCCTATATTTCTCTGTGTCCGATTAAAACTCCGTAACCACAAGTATTGCGTGAGTGTTAGCAATTATGAAAGACTAAATGATAGTTGAGTATGTGGACTTGCTAGAAAGCTCTGACATAGACTCTTTCTGATGTTATGATAGATTGCAATTGTTTCAATGACTGAGATTATAGTTTGTTAGTTCTCAATAAAGTTTCTGATTCATACTTTTCATTGTGAATAGATTATTACTTGAGCATAAGAAATCATATGACAATATCCATATATGTTGCTGTTATGAAAATAATCATGATGCCCTCATGTCTGTGTTTTATTTTATCGACACCTCTACCTCTAAACATGTGGACATATTTATCATTATCGGCTTCGCTTGAGGACAAGCGAGGTCTAAGCTTGGGGGAGTTGATACGTCCATTTTGCATCATGCTTTTATATCGATATTTATTGCATTATGGGCTGTTATTACACGTTATGTCACAATACTTATGCCTATTCTCTCTTATTTTACAAGGTTTACATAAGGAGGAGAATCCGGCAATTTGGAATTCTGGGCTGGAAAAGGAGCAAATGTTAGAGACCTATTCTGCACAACTCCAAAAGTCCTGAAACTCCACAAAAGTTATTTTTGGAAATAATAAAAAATACTGAGCGGAAGAAATACATCAGGGGGGCCACCACCTGCCCACGAGGGTGGGGGCGCGCCCTACCCCCCAGGGCGCGCCCCCCTGCCTCGTGGGCCCCTGTTGGCTCTCCGGTGGCCATCTTCTGCTATATGAAGTCTTTCGTCCCAAGAAAAATCATAAGCAACCTTTCGGGACGAGACTCCGCCACCACGAGGCGGAACCTTGGCGGAACCAATCTAGGGCTCCGGCAGAGCTGTTCTGCCGGGGACACTTCCCTCCGGGAGGGGGAAATCATCGCCATCGTCATCACCAACGCTCCTCTCATCGGGAGAGGGCAATCTCCATCAACATCTTCACCAGCACCATCTCCTCTCAAAACCCTAGTTCTTCTCTTGTATCCAATTCTTGTCTCCAAGTCCGAGATTGGTACTTGTAAGTTGCTAGTAGTGTTGATTACTCCTTGTAGTTGATGCTAGTTGGTTTATTTGGTGGAAGATCATATGTTCAGATCCTATATGCATATTAATACCCCTCTGATTATGAACATGAATATGCTTTGTGAGTAGTTACGTTTGTTCCTGAGGACATGGGAGAAGTCTTGCTATTAGTAGTCATGTGAATTTGGTATTCGTTCAATATTTTGATGAGATGTATGTTGTCTATCCTCTAGTGGTGTTATGTGAACATCGACTACATAACACTTCACCATTATTCGGGCCTAGAGGAGGGCATTGGGAAGTAATAAGTAGAGGATGGGTTGCTAGAGTGACAGAAGCTTAAACCCTAGTTTATGCGTTGCTTCGTAAGGGGCTGATTTGGATCCATATGTTTCATGCTATGGTTAGGTTTACCTTAATACTTTTGTTGTAGTTGCGGATGCTTGCAGTAGAGGTTAATCATAAGTGGGATGCTTGTTCAAGTAAGAACAGCAGCCAAGCACCGGTCCACCCACATATCAAATTATCAAAGTATCGAACGTGAATCATATGAACGTGATGAAAACTAGCTTGACGATAATTCCCATGTGTCCTCAGGAGCGCTTTTCTCTATATAAGAGTTTGTCCAGGCTTGTCCTTTGCTACAAAAAGGATTGGGCCATCTTGTTGCACTTTATTTACTTTTGTTACTTATTGCTCGTTACAAATTATCTTATCACAAAACTATCTGTTACCACTTATTTCAAAGATTTCTGCAAGAGAATACCTTGCTGAAAACCGCTTATCATTTCCTTCTGCTCCTCGTTGGGTTCGACACTCTTACTTATCGAAAGGACTACGATAGATCCCCTATACTTGTGGGTCATCAAAGGTGGACACTTTCGTGATGATAATTTTGGTAATGTCATGGAACACTTCTATGACAGCGCAGGTATGACTATCTTGATTCTGTCATAAAATCGTCATGGATGTACATGCATAACAGAAAATGTGACCTACTATGACAAACATGTATCATCATGGAAGTGTATTTTCTTTTGTAGTGTTGGCCCCTGCCCTAGCCGCGCCCCCTTCCTACTTGGGCGTGCGGGGGGAAGGCAGGAGGGGGTGCCCCTTTGCTTTCTCTCATGAGGAGGGGAAGGCAGGAGGGGCTATCCTCCCCCTTTCCTTCTCTAGGGCCGACGGCCTAGAGGTGGGGCACGCCAGCCCCTTGTGGGCTGGTGTGCTCCCCTCTTTTGGCCCATATGGCCCAATAACCTCCGGGGGCCTCCCGGAACCCCTTCCGGTGATCCGATGACTACCCGATACATTCCAAAACCTTTCCGGTGACCAAATAGCATCGTATCAATCTTTACCTCTGGACCATTCCGGAGCTCCTCGTCATGTCCGTGATCTCATCCGGGATCTCCGAACAACATTCATCATCAACTCACATAACTCATATAATACTATATCGTCAACGAACGTTAAGCGTGCGGACCCTGCGGGTTCGAGAATGATGTAGATATGACCGAGACACCTCTCCGGTCAATAACCAATAGCGGGACCTAGATGCCCATATTGGTTCCTACATATTATACGAAGATCTTTATCGGTCGAACCTTTATGACAACATACGTAATTCCCTTTGTCTATGGGTATGTTACTTGCCCGAGATTCGATCGTCGGTATCTTCATACATAGTTCAATCTCGTTATCGGCAAGTCTCTTTACTCGTTCCATAATACATCATCTCGTAACTAACTTCTTAGTCACTTTGCTTGCAAGCTTCTTGTGATGTGTATTACCGAGAGCGCCTAGAGATACCTCTCCGATACACAGAGTGACAAATCCCTATCTCGATCCATGCCAACTCAGCAGACACCTTCGGAGATACCTGTAGAGCATCTTTATGATCACCCAATTACGTTATGACGTTTGATAGCACACAAGGTATTCCTCTGGTATCCAGGAGTTGCATGATCTCATGGTCGAAGGAGTATGTATTTGACATTGAGAAAGTAGTAGCAATAAACTGAACGATCATATGCTAAGCTAACGGATGGATCTTGTCCATCACATCGTTCTTCTAGTGATGTGATCATGTTATCAAGTGACAACACATGTCCATGGTTAGGAAACCTTAACCATCTTTGATCAACGAGCTAGTCTAGTAGAGGCTCACTAGGGACACGGTATTTGTTTATGTATCCACACATGTATTTAAGTTTCCGATCAATACAATTCTAGCATGAATAATACACATTTATCATGAGTAAGGAAATATAATAATGATAACTTTATTGTTGCCTCTAGGGCATATTTTCATCAAAATTGCAACCACAACAATTGAACATCGCATTGCAGAATTTAACCAAACAGTTAACTAAACACACAACAAATGAAACAAACATTAATTGAGCACCACATTGCACAATATATAACATACTAGAAGATCAGACAGTTAACCAAACCGAGCATGCTTAGCAACTTGGAAATATAGCAATTGTATTTGTTTCACATGTATTTCGTACAGCCAAATTAGAGGTATTTCTCACATGCAAGACAATACAAAATTGAACCCAGAAAAATTGAACATCACATTGCAGAACTGAACCAAACAATTCACTGAACACGACAACAAATTAACCAAACAGTTAATAGTGAGCACCACATGGCATGACATATAGAACATATATATACTAGAGGATCAGATTGCATGGCCTGCTAGTTGAATTCTAGTTTGATCTACTTTAAGTTGAAAACTTTGTTGGATTGTAATATTTCAATTAGAACCACCATCACATTTGAATATGTTCAATCATCTATGACTTGATATGTTGTCATTTTGAGCTTGAGGACTTAAAAAAGAGCTGGGAGTTATAGGCGACAGGTTTGGATGGTCGGCTATTGCATCACTGTCCACGGACCGGTCCCCAACAATCCATGGATAGACACGGTGTCTGATTTGGGCTCGACGTTGAAGATTCCCTAAAGAACTGATAGACTATATTACTAACTTTTATAAAAAAAACTTTTTGCACATCCAGATAGTTCTACTATTTGGAAATTGAGAAATAGTATCGTTATTGATAAAAACAAGGTGACAACAAGGTGACTGGTCTGTGTACTTATGTTAATATGATTATCAAATGGCTTAATGATTTGAATATTTAGAACACCAGAAAGGCAAAGAGTAGGGCGTCAGAATGGTTGAGTTGGTTGCAACATACCTTGTACAATGCTAGGTGTTTAGGGAGATGCTTAAAAAACAAACTTGGTTTACTAAAGCATCAGTGCCTATTTTTACAAGAGGACTGTCTAATTAAACGTCTACCCTCCACAAATAAGCACCAATGCTTAAAGAACCATTGGTTTATTTTTTCTAAGCACCAACAAGCACCTTACATTTTACAAGACTCAATGCGACGCACGGTTGGAGGATAGGGACCAACATGATTTTTTTTGAAAGATCCAGCATATTGTTGGCGTTTTCATTGATAAGCAGAAAGCAATGGGGAAAATACAAAGGGTGGGGTGAGGGTCCTAGGACCAGTTTTGGTTACAACACTGTAAACCTCGGAAAGACTCATGTTCTAAATTCTCATGGTGAATCCCAAAAGGTTCTCTCTAAATGGACTGCTCCTGCTTGCCGCCAAAGCTCAATGGAATGCTCAATGGCCTTGGTCATGTCTTGCACTGAAGGTGTTTTCCCCTGAACACACACCGGTTCCGCTCTTGCCAAATTTCCCAGCATGTTAAGAGCATGGTGGCATTGCTAGCCCTTCGTTGTGCCGGCTGGGTGTTTGCCGCCATCCATTGGAGTGTGGCGATGGCGCTTTCTCCTTGCACCTGTTGCCGTGGGTGAAGCTGTTGACATCCTCGTCTTGCGGCCACCCTTTCGCAAACCTCACGGGCTAGTGGGCAGCTCCAAATGAGGTGGTGCGCTGTCTCCAGGTTGCGAACACACAGCAGGCAGAAGTAGTTGTTCGGCCAGCCGCGCTGTTGTAGCCTGTCGCAAGTCCAGAGGCGGTTTTGCAGGAGGAGCCAGGTGAAGATCTTAATGCACCCAAGCACCTTTGCATCCCAGATCAACTGCTGCCAATCAACTTGTACTCTGCCCTGGAATTGCACGGCGTAAGCCGAGCTTGCCGAGTATTGCCCCCTAGCCTCTAAGTTCCACCTAATTTCGTCCCTGCTCCCCTCCGTTAGCACGGTCGACGCGATCGTGCGGTGCAGCCTGATGAATTCCGGTAGTAATGGCTGCAAATTCCCATGTCGCAGGTATTTTATCCAAGTTTCATCTGTAAGAGCCTCGCGCACCGTCCTGTTTTTCCACTTGGAGTGCGAGTAGAGGAGGGGATAGGAGCTGGCTAGGGTGCTCGGCCAGATCCAGGGGGAGTGCCAGAAGAGTGCCATTGCGCCTTCGCCGATGGTGACCGTGGTTGCCGCCGTGAAGAGGGCTTTGTCGCTGTCGTTGCATGGCGGCTCTATACCGACCCAAGGCCGCTCAGGATTAGTCCAAGAGATCCAGAGCCACCGCAATCTAAGGGCGCGGATGAAACGCTCGAGGTCAAGGATCCCTAGTCCTCCATGTGATGTAGGAGTGCACACCGCTGACCAGTTGACCTTGCAGCTACCACCTGTGATCTCCTCATCTTGTTTCCATAGAAATCTACGCCAGCACTTGTCTATCTCCTTTAGTAGTTTCTTCGGCACTCGGAGGACAGTCAGTGCAAATGTAGGCATAGAGCTGAGGACACATCGAACTAGCACTCGTCTACTAGCAATAGGCAGAAGCTTCCCTTTCCATCCCGCAAGTCGAGCTTTGATTCTATCTATGATGAACTGCAGGTTTGCTAGTCACAGTCTAGCTAGTGTCAGCGGCAAACCTAGGTAGGTCATCGGGAAATGCCCCTCGGTTCCTCAAAAGTTTTGCAACACGTACCCTAGGTCAATACTCTCACGTCTAATGGGTAATGCAATCGACTTTGAGGAGTTGATGTGTAGCCCGGAGGCTGCGCCAAACTCGCGTAGAATCTCCATTAGTGCATCAGTCTCCTGCCTAACCGGGTTTGTGAAGATGACCGTGTAGTCGGCGTATGATACGTCTCCAACGTATCTATAATTTTTTATTGCTCCATGCTATATTATCTACTGTTTTGGACCATATTATGCTTTATTTTCCACTTTTATATTACTTTTGCGACTAACCTATTAACCGGAGGCCCAGCCCAGAATTGATGTTTTTTTGCCTATTTCAATGTTTCGAAGAAACGGAATATCAAACGGAGTCCAAACGGAATGAAACCTTCGGGAACGTGATTTTCTCAACAAATATGATCCAGGAGACTTGGACCCTCCGTCAAGAAATGAGGGCGGCGGTCACGAGGGTGGAGGGCGTGCCCCCTGCCTCGTGGGCCCCCCTTTGCTCCACCGACGTACTCCTTCCTCCTATATATACCTACGTACCCCCAAACGATCGACATCTGAGCCAAAACCTAATTCCACCGCCGCAACCTTCTGTACCCACGAGATCCCATCTTGGGGCCTATTTTGGAGCTTCGCCGGAAGGGGAATCCACCACGGAGGGCTTCTACATCATCACCATAGCCCCTCCGATGAAGTGTGAGTAGTTTACCTCAGACCTTCGGGTCCATAGTTAGTAGCTAGATGGCTTCTTCTCTCTTTTTGGATCTCAATACAATGTTCTCCCCTCTCTCGTGGAGATCTATTTGATGTAATCTTCTTTTATGCGGTGTGTTTGTTGAGACCGATGAATTGTGGGTTTATGATCAAGATTATCTATGAGCAATATTTGAATCTTCTCTGAATTCTTTTATGTATGATTGGTTATCTTTGCAAGTCTCTTCGAATTATCAGTTTGGTTTGGCCTACTAGATTGGTTTTTCTTGCAATGAGAGAAGTGCTTAGCTTTGGGTTCAATCTTGCGGTGTCCTTTCCCAGTGATAGTAGGGGCAGCAAGGCACGTATTGCATTGTTGCCATCGAGGATAACAAGATGGGGTTCTTATCATATTGCATGAATTTATCCCTCTACATCATGTCATCTTGCTTAAGGCGTTACTCTGTTTTCATTAACTTAATACTCTAGATGCATCTTTGGATAGCGGTCGATGAGTGGAGTAATAGTAGTAGATGCAGGCGAGTCGGTCTACTTGTCTCGGACGTGATGCCTATATACATGATCATGCCTAGATATTCTCATAACTATGCTCAATTACATCAATTGCTCAATAGTAATTCGTTCACCCAATCGTAGAATACTTATGCTCTTGAGAGAAGCCACTAGTGAAACCTATGGCCCCGGGTCTATTCTCATCATATCAATCTTCCATCACTTTATTATTGCTTTGCTTTTTTACTTTGCCTTTTATTTTATCTTGTATCTTTATATCAAAAATACCAAAAATATTATCTATCATATCTATCAGATCTCTCTCGTAAGTGACCGTGAAGGGATTGACAACCCCTATTCGTGTTGGTTGCGAGGAGTTATTTGCTTTGTGTAGGTACAAGGGACTTGCGCGTAGCCTCCTACTGGATTGATACCTTGGTTCTCAAAAACCGAGGGAAATACTTACGCTACTTTGCTGCATCATCCTCTCCTCTTTGGGGAAATCCAACGCAGTGCTCAAGAGGTAGCAAGAAGAATTTCTGGCACCGTTGCCGGGGAGTCTACGCAAAAGTCAACATACCAAGTACCCATCACAATCCCTTATCTCTCGCATTACATTATTTGCCATTTACCTCTCGTTTTCCTCTCCCCCACTTCACCCTTGCCGTTTTATTCGCCCTCTCTTTTCCGTTTGCCTTTTTCTCATTTGCCTTTTGTTTGCTCGTGTGTTGGATTGTTTGTTAAGTCTCGATGGCTCTACCTAGATTTGGTGATCTTCACCTTAAAAGGTTAGAAGAGATCGAAAGCAATGTTAGGAGTTTTATGGTTTTGCAATTTGAGCATAATAGTTTCTTCAGAAACGAGCTTAAGGAAAAAAAAGTTTTATGAGTTCTATGAATAAAGATCTCGATGATATGTCTAAAGAATTTGATGGTATAAGATCTCAAATTGCTCGTCTTGAGAAGTTGACTGCTGAAATTTTGGATAAGCAGGCTACCTTAGTCAATAAGATGGCCGCTAAACCGAATCCCTATGAAAATCAAGATGAAGATCTAAAAGTTATTGATGTGTCCCCTATTAAATCTTTGTTTTGCAATATGAATCTTGATGAGACTGAATACGATCCACCTTTACCTAGAAGGCGTTCCAAGAACTCGGAGTTTTTAGATCTTGATGATGAAATTGATAAAAGTGGGATTGAAAAGAATAAAACCCTAGATGTTGCTAAAGCACTATATTGGATTTCAAGGAATTTAATTATGAAAGTTGCTCTTTAATTGATTGTATTACCTTGTTGCAATCCATGCTAAATTCTCCTCATGCTTATAGCCAAAATAAAGCGTTTACTAAACATATCGTTGATGCATTGATGCAATCTTATGAAGAAAAACTTGAGTTGGAAGTTTCTATCCCTAGAAAACTTTATGATGAGTGGGAACCAACTATTAAAATTAAGATTAAGGATCATGAATTTTATGCTTTATGTGATTTGGGTGCTAGTGTCTCCACTATTCCCAAAACTTTGTGTGATTTGCTAGATTTTCGCGATTTTGATGATTGCTCTCTAAACTTGCACCTTGCGGAAACCACTATTAAGAAACCTATGGGAAGAATTAATGATGTTCTTATTGTCGCAAATAGGAATTATGTGCCCGTAGATTTTATCGTTCTTGATATAGATTGCAATCCTTCTTGCCCTATTATTCTTGGTAGACCTTTCCTTAGAATGATTGGTGCAATTATTGATATGAAGGAAGGGAATATTAGATTCTAATTTCCATTAAAGAAGGGCATGGAACACTTCCCTCGGAACAAAATAAAACTACCATATGAATCTATTATGAGAGCCACTTATGGATTGCCTACCAAAGATGGCAATACCTAGATCTATCCTTGCTTTTTTGCCTAGCTTGGGGCGTTAAACGATAGCGCTTGTTGGGAGGCAACCCAATTTTATTTTAGTTTTTTGCTTTTTGTTTCTGTTTAGTAATAAATAATCCATCTACCTTCTGTTTAGATGTGGTTTTATGTTTTAATTAGTGTTTGTGCCAAGTTAAACCTATAGGATCTTCTTGGATGATAGTTATTTTATCTTGCTGTAATTTCCAGAAACTTTCTGTTCACGAAAATAATTGTTAAAAATCACCAGAACATGATAAAATAGTGATTCCAATTTATGCTGATCAATAAACAAATTTCCTAGGACGTTCTGTTTTGGATGATTTTTTGGAGTTCCATAAGTTTGCGTTAGTTACAGATTACCACAGACTGTTCTGTTTTTGACAGATTCTGTTTTATGTGTGTTGTTTGCTTATTTTGATGAAACTATGGCTAGTAAAATAGTTTATAATCCATAGAGAAGTTGTAATAAAGTAGGTTTAACACCAATATAAATAAATAATGAGTTCATTGCAGTACCTTGAAGTGGTCTTTTGTTTTCTTTCACTAACGGAGCTCACGAGATTTCTGTTGAGTTTTGTGTTGTGAAGTTTTCAAGTTTTGGGTGAAATCTTTTGATGGATTAAGGAACAAGGAGTGGCAAGAGCCTAATCTTGGGGGTGCCCATGGAACCCCCAAGATAATCTAAGGACACCAAAAAGTCAAAGCTTGGGGATGCCCCCGGAAGCCATCCCCTCTTTCGTCTACTTCCATCGGTAACTTTACTAGGAGCTATATTTTTATTCACCACATGATATGTGTTTTGCTTGGAGCGTCTTGTATGATTTGAGTCTTTGCTTTTTAGTTTACCACAATCATCCTTGCTGTACACACCTTTTGAGAGAGCCATATATGAATTGGAATTTATTAGAATACTCTATGTGCTTCACTTATATCTTTTTGAGCTATATAGTTTTGCTCTAGTGCTTCACTTATGTCTTTTAGAGCACGGTGGTGGATTTGTTTTAAATAAACTATTGATCTCTCATGCTTCACTTATATTATTTTGAGAGTCTTAAATAGCATGGTAATTTTCTTAATAATCTTAATATGCTATGTATGCAAAAATAGTAAAACTTTCTTAGGAGTGTGTTGAATACTAAGACAAGTTTGATGCTTGATAATTGTTTTGAGATATGGAGGTGATAATATCAAAGTCGTGCTAGTTGAGTAGTTGTGAATTTGAAGAATGCTTGTGTTGAAGTTTGCAAGTCCCGTGGCATGCGCGTATGGTAAACGTTATGTAACAAATTTGAAACATGAGGTGTTATTTGATTGTCCTCCTTATGAGTGGCGGTCGGGGACGAGCGATGGTCTTTTCCTACCAATCTATCCCCCTAGGAGCATGCGCGTAGTGCTTTGGTTTTTGATGGCTTGTAGATTTTTGCAATAAGTATGTGATTTCTTTATGACTAATGTTGAGTCCATGGATTATACGCACTCTCACCCTTCCATCATTGCTAGCCTCTTGATCGCGTGCATTGCCCTTTCTCACATTGAGAGTTGGTGCAAACTTCGCTTGCATCCAAACCCCGTGATATGATACGCTCTTTCACACATAAACCTCCTTATATCTTACTCAAAAAAGCCACCATACCTACCTATTATGGCATTTCCATAGCCATTCCGAGATATATTGCCATGCAACTTTCCACCATTCCATTTATCATGACAAAAAATGAGAGAAAAAGAGAGAAGGGACAATATTACTATCCTTTGGCACACTTGTGCTTCAAAGTAGCACCGTAATCTTCATGATAGAGAGTCTCTTGTTTTGTCATTTTCATATACTAGTGGGAATTTTTCATTATAGAACTTGGCTTGTATATTCCAAAAATGGGCCTTCTCAAGTGCCCTAGGTCTTCGTGAGCAAGCAAGTTGGATGCACACCCACTTAGTTTCTTTTGTTGAGCTTTCATACATTTATAGCTCTAGTGCATCCGTTACATGGCAATCCCTACTCCTTGAATTAACATCAATCGATGGGCATCTCCATAGCCCATTGATTAGCCTCGTTGATGTGAGATCTTCTCCTTTTTGTCTTCTCCACATAACCCCCATCATCATATTCTATTCCACCCATAGTGCTATGTCCATGGCTCGCGCTCATATATTGCGTGAAAGTTTATAGGTTTGAGATTATTAAAGTATGAAACAATTGCTTGGCTTGTCATCGGGGTTGTGCATGATGAGCGCATTCTTGTGTGACGAAAATGGAGCATGACTAAACTATATGATTTTGTAGGGATGAACTTTCTTTGGCCATGTATTTTGAGAGGACACAATTGCTTAGTTAGTATGCTTGAAGTATTATTATTTTTATGTCAATATGAACTTTTGTCTTGAATCTTTCGGATCTGAATATTCATGCCACAATTAAGCAGAATTACATTGAAATTATGCCAACTAGCACTCCGCATCAAATATTCTTTTTTATCATTTACCTACTCGAGGACGAGCAGGAATTAAGCTTGGGGATGCCTGATACGTCTCCAACGTATCTATAATTTTTGATTGCTCCATGCTATATTATCTACTGTTTTGGACCATATTGGGCTTTATTTTCCACTTTTATATTACTTTTGGGACTAACCTATTAACCGGAGGCCCAGCCCAGAATTGTTGTTTTTTGCCTGTTTCAGTTTTTCGAAGAAACGGAATATCAAACGGAGTCCAAACGGAATGAAACCTTCGGGAACGTGATTTTCTCAACAAATATGATCCAGGAGACTTGGACCATCCATCAAGAAAGGAGGGAGGCGGTCACGAGGGTGGAGGGCGCCCCCCCAGGGCGCGCCCCCTGCCTCGTGGGCCCCCTTTGCTCCACCGACGTACTCTTTCCTCCTATATATACCTACATACCCCCAAACGATCGGATACGGAGCCAAAAACCTAATTCCACCACCGCAACCTTCTGTACCCCCGAGATCCCATCTTGGGGCCTGTTCCAGAGCTCCGCCGGAAGGGGAATCCACCATGGAGGGCTTCTACATCATCACCATAGCCCCTCCGATGAAGTGTGAGTAGTTTACCTCAGACCTTCGGGTCCATAGTTAGTAGCTACATGGCTTCTTCTCTCTTTTTGGATCTCAATACAATGTTCTCCCCCTCTCTCGTGGAGATCTATTTGATGTAATCTTCTTTTTGCGGTGTGTTTGTTGAGACCGATGAATTGTGGGTTTATGATCAAGATTATCTATGAGCAATATTTGAATCTTCTCTGAATTCTTTTATGTATGATTGGTTATCTTTGTAAGTCTCTTCGCATTATCAGTTTGGTTTGGCCTACTAGATTGGTTTTTCTTGCAATGAGAGAAGTGCTTAGCTTTGGGTTCAATCTTGCGATGTCCTTTCCCAGTGACAGTAGGGGCAGCAAGGCAAGTATTGTATTGTTGCCATCGAGGATAACAAGATGGGGTTTTTATCATATTGCATGAATTTATCCCTCTACATCATGTCATCTTGCTTAAGGCGTTACTCTGTTTTCATTAACTTAATACTCTAGATGCATGCTGGATAGCGGTCGATGGGTGGAGTAATAGTAGTAGATGCAGGCAGGAGTCGTACTACTTGTCTCGGACGTGATGCCTATATACACGATCATGCCTAGATATTCTCATAACTATTCTCAATTCTGTCAATTGCTCAATAGTAATTCGTTCACCCACCGTAGAATACTTATGCTCTTGAGAGAAGCCACTAGTGAAACCTATGGCCCCAGGGTCTATTCTCATCATATCAATCTTCCATCACTTTATTATTGCTATGCTCTTTGCCTTTTATTTTATCTTGTATCTTTATATCAAAAATACCAAAAATATTATCAATCATATCTATCAGATCTCACTCTCGTAAGTGACCGTTTAGGGATTGACAACCCCTATTCATGTTGGTTGCGAGGAGTTATTTGCTTTGTGTAGGTATGAGGGACTCGCGTGTAGCCTCCTACTGGATTGATACCTTGGTTCTCAAAAACTGAGGAAAATACTTACGCTACTTTGCTGCATCATCCTCTCCTCTTCGGGGAAATCCAACGCAGTGCTCAAGAGGTAGCAGCGTACAAACTAATCCTAAGTTTTAGCTCCCGTCCTGGCAGTGGTGCAATGATGTGTTGCTCGGCTGTGGCCTGAAGTAAGTGGTGCAGTGTGTCAATCGCAAGGATGAAGAGGAAAGGCGACAAGGGGTCGCCCTGCCGTAGGCCTCTCTGGTGCTGGATCTTCTTTCCGGGGATGCCGTTGAGGAGGAAAGACGACGAGGAGGAGGACAACAGCAAGGCTATCCAGTCTCTCCAACGCGCACTGAAACCTCGTTGTTGCAGCAGCTCCAGGATGTACTCCCATGACACATTATCGAAAGCCTTTGCTATGTCCAACTTGAGAAGCAGAGCTGGTGTTTTCCGTCGATGTAGGGCCTTGATGCAGTTTTGAACATATAAAAAACTATCGTGGATGCATTTTGTCCGAAGAAAGGTCGATTGTGCTGGTGAGATGAGCGTGTGGATCACACTAGCGAGCCTGAGGGAGAGTACTTTGGAGATCAACTTCGCTATGGAGTGGATGAGGCTGATTGGCCTGTAGTCGTTAATTCACACTGCTCCATCCTCCTTTGGCAGTAATGCGACGATCGCGGTGTTGAGGGCTCCAAAGTTGCTGCCTACTAAGTTGTAAAACTGATTGAACGCTACCATGATGTCGTCTTTGATTGTTGCCCAGCATGACCTGAAGAAGAGGCCGGAGAAACCGTCCGGGCCCGGCGCACGATCCGCTAGTGACGCTTTGATTGCACGCCATACCTCGTCCTCCGTGGAAGGGTTGTCAAGCCCTCCGCCCTGCAGCCTGGTCATGGCGAGAGAACACCAGCCGATGGTGGTGCCGCGATGCGCTATCGTGCATAGTATGGAGGAGAAATGGTCGTAGATCAAATTTTCCTTGTCCTCCTGCGTGGTGACTACACCGGACGGTCCATGAAGTGTGTGGATGAATGCTTTCCATCTCCTAGCGTTGATCTTTGCTTGGAAGAAGGCAGTTGGCGCGTCCCCAGCTCGCAGCCATGTAATTCTGGAGGCCTGGCGCTTCCTTGCACAGTCGATTGTCGCAAATCCTAGTATTTTGAGCTTGAGCATTTTCCTAAGATGGAACTCCGCATCAGAGAGGGCTCTAGTTTCTTGAGCTATGTCGAGGCGTAGGACTACTTCAGTTGCAATGTGCATCTGAATCTTTGCCCCTCCAAAATGGGACTTGCTCTAGATTTTGAGATCCTTAGCTACCCTACTCATTTTATCCTTTAGCCTTGCAAAAGTGCATCGCGTTGAGGTTGGGCGGTTCCAGGCGTATTGGATCGTTTCCTGGAAACGCGGGAACCGGGGCCAGAAGGATTCAAATTTAAACGTTGCCGGACGGCGTGGGGCTGCAGCAGCCGCGAGAAGCAAGGGGCAGTGGTCCGAGCAGGATGTTGATGCTGCATGCAGAAGAAATGACGGGAAAAGCCCCTCCCAAGAAATGGTGCAGAATAACTTGTCGATACTAACTAAGGTAGGGTTTCGGCGCTTGTTGCTCCAGGTGAAGCGACAGTTTTTGCACTTGATCTCGCGTAGGCCACCCGCGTCGATTGCCGCTCTATATTTACCCATGATCCTACGGTTGATGTTGTTGTTATTCTTGTCTCTAGCCTCGCATATTATGTTGAAATCGCCGTTGATAAGCCACGGTTGTCCAGTCGGAGGGGCAACTCTAGCTATTTCCGCGAGGAAATCATCTATCCTATCCTCATCCGAGGGCCCGTAAACCGTGGTCAGCCAGAAATCTTTGCATGTTCCTCCTATTTGCACTTTTGCTATGATAGAGAATTGCCCTATTGAGTGAGACTGCACTGTTAGCATGCTAGAGTTCCAGAAGATGGCCGCCCCTCCACTCATTCCAATGGCAGGAAGGACTATGCATTGGTCAAGCCAGGTGCCTCCTATTTCTCTAGCTAAGCAGGTGGACCAGCAGTCAATCTTGGTTTCCTGTATGCAAAGGATCGCCAGTTTGTGTGCGTGTGCAGTGTCACGGATGACCGAGCGCCTCGCCGGCGTGTTTAGTCCTCTCACGTTCCAGCTCACGATTGGCATGTTTGTGTCATCCATGGGGTAACCGAGAGGTGCTCTCGCTACGGTGGAGGTGATCAGGGTGATGAAGGAAATATGCCCTAGAGGCAATAATAAAGTTATTATTTATTTCCTTATATCATGATAAATGTTTATTATTCATGCTAGAATTGTATTAACAGGAAACATAATACATGTGTGAATACATAGACAAACAGAGTGTCACTAGTATGCCTCTATTTGACTAGCTCATTAATCAAAGATGGTTATGTTTCCTAACCATAGACATGAGTTGTCATTTGATTAACGGGATCACATCATTAGGAGAATGATCTGATTGACATGACCCATTCCGTTAGCCTAGCACTTGATCGCTTAGTATGTTGCTATTGCTTTCTTCATGACTTATACATGTTCCTATAACTATGAGATTATGCAACTCCCGCTTATCTGAGTAACACTGTGCGTACTACCAAACGTCACTCCGTAACTGGGTGAATATAAAGCAGTACTACCGTTGTCTCCATAGGTACTTGTTGGGTTGGCGTATTTCGAGATTAGGTTTTGTCACTCCGATTGCTGGGAGAGGTATCTCTGGGCCTTCTCGGTAATACACATCACATAAGCCTTGCAAGCATTGCAACTAATGAGTTAGTTGTGAGATGATGTATTACGGAACGAGTAAAGAGACTTACCGGTAAATCTAGATTGAACTAGGTATTGGATACCGACGATCGAATCTCGCAAATAACATACCGATGACAAAGGGAACAACGTATGTTGTTATGCGGTTTGACCGATAAAGATCTTCAGAGAATATGTAGGAGCCAATATGGGCATCCAGGTTCCGCTATTGGTTATTGACCAAGAATAGTTCTAGGTCATGTCTACATAGTTCTCGAACCCGTAGGGTCCGCACGCTTAAGGTTTCATGGCGATGCTTATATTATGAGTTTATGAGTTTTGATGTACCGAAGGAGTTCGGAGTCCCGGATGAGATCGGGGACATGACGAGGAGTCTCGAAATAGTCGAGACGTAAAGATCGATATATTGGACGACTATATTCGAGTTCGGAAAGGTTCCGAATGATTCGGTATTTTTCGAGTACTGGGAGAGTTACGGAATTCGCCGGGGAGAAGTATTGGGCCTTATTGGGCCCTCAGGAAAGAGAGAGAGGGCTGCCTAGGGCAGGCCGCGCCCATGGCCTAGTCCGAATTGGACTAGGGAGGGCCGCACCCCTCCTTCCTTCCTTCTCTCTTCCCTTCCTTGTCTCCTACTCCTAATATATGGAAGGACTCCTAGTTGGACTAGGAAAGGGGAATCCTACTCCCGGTGGGAGTAGGACTCCCCTTGGTGCGCCTCCTCCTAGGCCTGCCACCCCTCCCTTGCTCCTTTATATACGGGGCAAGGGGCACCCCATGACACACAAGTTGATCTATGGATCGCTTCCTTAGCCGTGTGCGGTGCCCCTCCACCATATTCCACTTCGTCATATCGTCAGCGGAGCTTAGGCGAAGCCTCGCTACCGTGAAGTCATATCGTCATGGAGCTTAGGCGAAGCCCTCGCGCCGGTGAAGTCATATCGTCGCGGAGCTTAGGCGAAGCCCCGCGCCGGTGGAGCATCATCATCGCCACCACGCCGTCAGGTCGACGGAACTCATCCCCGACACTTTGCCGGATCGGAGTCCGGGATCGCCATCGAGCTGAACGTGTGCGTAACTCGGAGGTGCCGTCGCTCGGTACTTGGATCGGTCGGATCGTGAAGACGCACGACTACATCAACCGCGTTGTTATAACGCCCGCTTACGGTCTCACGAGGGTACGTGGACATACACTCTCCCTCTCGTTGCTATGCATCACCATGATCTTGCGTGTGCGTAGGGAAATTTTTGAAATTACTACGCTCCCCAACAAAGGGCATCCGAGCCAGGTTTTATGCTTTGATGTCATATGCACGAGTAGAACACAAGTGAGTTGTAGGCGATACAAGTCATACCGCCTACCAAAGCATGTCATACTTTGGTTCAGCGGTATTGTGAGATGAAGCGCCCGGACCGACATTACGCCAGACGCTTACGCGAGACCGGTTTCACTGCTACGGTGCACTCGTGCTTAAAGGTGGCTGGCGGTGTCTGTCTCTCTCACTTTAGTTGAACTGAAAGTGGCTACGCCCGTCCTTGAGAAGGTTAAAACGGAGTCTATTTGACGAAGTATCGTTGTGGTTTTAATGCGTAGGTAAGAACGGTTCTTACTCAGCCCGTAGCAGCCACGTAAAACTTGCAACAACAAAGTAGAGGACGCCTAACTTGTTTTTGCAGGGCATGTTGTGATGTGATATGGTCAAGACGTGATGCTATATTTTATTGTATGAGATGATCATGTTTTGTAACCGAGTTATCGGCAATCGGCAGGAGGCATATGGTTGTCGCTTTATTGTATGAAATGCAAACGCTCGTAATTGCTTTACTTTATCACTAAGCGGTAGCGATAGTCGAGAAGCAATAGATGGCGTAAACGACAACGATGCTACGATGGAGATCAAGGTGTCGCTACCGGTGACGATGGTGATCATGACGGTGCTTCGGAGATGGAGATCACAAGCACAAGATGATGATGGCCATATCATATCACTTATATTGATTGCATGTGATGTTTATCCTTTATGCATCTTATTTTGCTTTGATTGACGGTAGCATTTTAAGATGATCTCTCACTAAAATTATCAAGTAGTGTTCTCCCGAGTATGCACCGCTGCCAAAGTTCGTCGTGTCGAGACACCACGTGATGATCGGGTGTGATAAGCTCACGTCCATCTACAACGGGTGCAAGCCAGTTTTGCACACGCAGAATACTCAAAGTTATACTTGACGAGCCTAGCATATGCAGATATGGCCTCTAACACGGAGACCGAAGGTCGAGCGTGAATCATATAGTAGATATGATCAACATAAGATGTTCACCATTGAAAACTACTCCATCTCACGTGATGATCGGTTATGGTTTAGTTGATTTGGATCACGTGATCACTTAGATGACTAGAGAGATGTCTGCCTAAGTGGGAGTTCTTAAGTAATATGATTAATTGAACTTAAATTTATCATGAACTTAGTCCCGTAGTATTTTGCAAATTATGTTGTAGATCAATAGCTCGCGTTGTTGCTTCCCTATGTTTTTATATGTGTTCCTAGAGAAAATTGTATTGAAAAATGTTAGTAGCAATGATGCGGATTGGATCCGTGATCCGAGGTTTATCCTCATTGCTGCACGTAAGAATTATGTCCTTAATGCACCGCTAGGTGATGCACCTATTGCAGGAGCAAATGTAGACGTTATGAACGCTTTGGCTAGCTCAATATGATGACTACTTGATAGTTTAGTGCACCATACTTAACAGCTTAGAATCGGGACTTCAAAGACGTTTTGAACGTCATGGACCATATGAGATGTTCCAGAATTGAAGTTAATATTTCAAGCAAATACCGAGTTGAGAGATATGAAATCTCCAACAAGTTCTATAGCTAAAAGATGGAAGAGTATCGCTCAACTAGTGAGCATGTTCTCAGATTGTCTGGTTACTTCAATCGCTTGTATCAAGTGGGAGTTAATCTTCCAGATATGTTAGTGATTGAGTGTTTTCTCTAGTCACCAACACTAAGTTACTAGAACTTCGTGATGAATTATAGTATGCAAGGGATGACGAAAACAATTCCGAGCTCTTCGTGATGTTGAAATCGACGAAGGTAGAAATCAAGAAAGAGCATCAAGTGTTGATGATTGACAAGACCACTAGTCTCAAGGAAAAGGGCAAAGGGAAGAAGGGAACTTCAACAAGAACGGCAAGCAAGTTGTCGCTCGAGTGAAGAAGCCCAAGTCTGGACCTAAGCCTAAGACTAAGTGCTTTTGCTGCAATGGAACCGTCACTAGAAGCGGAAGTACCCCAAGTATTTGGCGGATAAGAAGGATGGCAAAGTGAACAAAGGTATATTTGAGATACAGATTATTGATGTGTATTTTACTAGTGTTCGTAGCAACCCCTCGGTATTTGATAATCGTTCGGTTGCTAAGAGTAGTAACTTGAAACGGGAGTTGCGTAATGAATGTAAACTAGTTGAAGGAAGTGAAGATGAGTGTTGGAAGTAGTTCCAAGATTGATATGATCATCATCGCACACTCCCTATACTTTCGGGATTAGTATGGAACCTAAATAAGTGTTATTTGGTGTTGAGCATAAGTATGATTTGATCATGTTTATTGCAATACGGTTATTCATTTAAGTAAAAGAAAAAATTGTTGTTCTGTTTACATGAATAAAACCTTATATGGTTACACACCCAATGAAAATGATTCATTGGATATCGATCATAGTGATACACATATTCATAATATTGAAACCAAAAGATGCAAAGTTAATAATGATAGTGCAACTTATTTGTGGCACCGCCGCTTAGGTCATATTGGTGTAAAGCGCATGAAGAAAACTCCATGTCGATGGACTTTTGGAATCACTTGATTATGAATCATTTGATGCTTGCGAACCGTGCCGCTTTGGGCAAGATGACTAAAACTCCGCTTCTCCTAACAATGGAACAAGCTACCGACTTATTGGAAATAATACATACCGATGTATGCGATCCAATGAGTGTTGATGCTCGTGGCAAGTATCGTTATTTTCCGACTTTCACAAGATGATTTGAGCAGATATGGGTATATCTACTTGATGAAACATAAGTCCGAAATAGTTGAAAGGTTCAAAGAATTTCAGAGTGAAGTGGAAAAATCATCGTAACAAGAAAATAAAGTTTCGCGATCTAATCGCAAAGACGAATAATTGAGTTACGAGTTTGGTCTTCAATTAAAATAATGTGGAATAGTTTCACAGCTCACGCCACCGAACACCACAATGTTATGGTGTGTCCGAACGTCAGAATCAAGCACTTTATTTGATATGGTGCGATCTATGATGTCTCTTATCGGTTTACCACTATCATTTTGGGGTTATGCATTAGAGACAAATGCATTCACGCTTAAGAGGGCACCATCTAAATCCGTTGAGACGACACCATATGAACTATGGTTTAACAAAGAAACATAAGCTGTCGTTTCTTAAAAGTTTGGAGTTGTGATGCTTATGTGAAAAAGTTTTCACCGATAAGCTCAAACCCAAATCGGAGAAGTGCGTCTTCATAGAATACCCAAAGGTAACTATTGGGTACACCTTCTATCACAGATCCGAAGGCAAGTTTTTCGTTGTTAAGATGGATCCTTTCTAGAGAAGAAGTTTCTCCAAAGAAGTGAGTGGGAGGAAAGTAGAACTTGATGAGGTAATTGTACCTTCTCCCTTATTGGAAAGTAGTTTATCACGTAAATCAGTTCTGTGACTACTACACCAATTAGTGAGGAAGCTAATGATGATGATCATGTAACTTCGGATAAAGTTACTACCGAACCTCAGAGGTCAACCAGAGTGAGATCCGCACTGCAGTGGTACGGTAATCCCATTCGAGGTCGTGTTACTTGACCATGACGAACCTACGAACTATGAGGAAGCGATGATGAGCCCAGATTCCGCAAAATGGTTTGAGGCCATGAAATCTGAGATATGATCCATGTATGAGAACAAAGTATGGACTTTGATGGATTTGCCCGATGATCGGCAAACCATAGAAAATAAATGGATCTTCAAGAGGAAGACGGACGCTGATAGTAGTGTTACTTTCTACAAAGCTAGAATTGTCGCAAAAGGTTTTAGACAAGTTCAATATGATGACTACGATGAGAGCTTCTCACTCGTATCTATGCTTAAGTCTGTCCGAATCATGTTAGCAATTGCCGCATTTTATGAAATCGGCAAATGGATAAACAAAACTGCATTCCTTAATGGATTTATTAAAGAAGAGTTGTATATGATGCAACCAGAAGGTTTTGTAAATCCTAAAGGTGCTAACAAAATATGCAAGCTCCAAGTGATCCATCTATGGACCTGCAAGCATCTCGAGTTGGAATACATGCTTTGATAAGTTGATCATAGCATATAGTTTTATACAGACTTGCGGTGAAGCCTGTAATTACTAGAAAGTGAGTGGGAGCACTACAAAGATTTCCGATAAGTATATGTGAATGACATATTGTAGATCGGAAATAATGTAGAATTATTCTGCAAAGCATAAAGGAGTGTTTGAAATGAGTTTTTCAAAGAAAGACCTCGGTGAAGTCTTACATATTGAGCATCAAGATCTATAGAGATAGATCAAGACGCTTGATAAGTTTTTTCATTGAGTACATACCTTGACAAGATTTTGAAATAGTTCAAAATGGAATACCAAAGAAAGAGTTCTTGCCTGTGTTACAAGGTGTGAAATTGAGTAAGACTCAAAACCCGACCACGGAAGAAGATAGAAAGAGAATGAAAGTCATTCCCTATGCCTTGGCCATAGGTTCTATAAAGTATGCCATGTCAGTGTACCAGATCTATTGTATACCCTACAATCGAAGTTTGGCAAGGAGTACAATAGTGATCTAGGAGTAGATCATCGGACAATGGTCAAAATTATCCTTAGTGGAATAAGGATATGTTTCTCGATTATGGAAGTGACAAAAGGTTCGTCAGTAAAGGGTTACGCCGATGCAAGTTTTGACACCGATCCGATGACTCTAAGTCTCGATCTAGATACATATTGAAAGTGGGAGCAATTAGCTAGAGTAGCTCCGCGTAGCATTGTAGACATAGAAAATTGCAAAATACATAACGGATCTGAATATGAAAGACCCGTTGACTAAGATTCTCTCACAAGCAAAACATGATCACATCTTAGTACTCTTTTGGGTGTTAATCACATAGCGATGTGAACTAGATTACTCAATCTAGTAAACCCTTTGGGTGTTGGTCACATGGCGATGTGAACTATGGGTGTTAATCACATGATGATGTGAACTATCGATGTTAATCACATGGTGATGTGATCTAGATTATTGACTCTAGTGCAAGTGGGAGACTCAAGGAAATATGCCCTAGAGGCAATAATAAAGTTATTATTTATTTCCTTATATCATGATAAATGTTTATTATTCATGCTAGAATTGTATTAACAGGAAACATAATACATGTGTGAATACATAGACAAACAGAGTGTCACTAGTATGCCTCTATTTGACTAGCTCATTAATCAAAGATGGTTATGTTTCCTAACCATAGACATGAGTTGTCATTTGATTAACGGGATCACATCATTAGGAGAATGATCTGATTGACATGACCCATTCCGTTAGCCTAGCACTTGACCGCTTAGTATGTTGCTATTGCTTTCTTCATGACTTATACATGTTCCTATAACTATGAGATTATGCAACTCCTGCCACCGGAGGAACACTTTGGTACTACCAAACGTCACAACGTAATCGGGTGATTATAAAGGAGTACTACAGGTGTCTCCAAAGGTACTTGTTGGGTTGGCGATTTCGAGATTAGGTTTTGTCACTCCGATTGCCTGAGAGGTATCTCTGGCCTTCTCGGTAATACACATCACATAAGCCTTGCAAGCATTGCAACTAATGAGTTAGTTGTGAGATGATGTATTACGGAACGAGTAAAGAGACTTACCGGTAACGAGATTGAACTAGGTATTGGATACCGACGATCGAATCTCGCAAGTAACATACCGATGACAAAGGGAACAACGTATGTTGTTATGCGGTTTGACCGATAAAGATCTTCAGAGAATATGTAGGAGCCAATATGGGCATCCAGGTTCCGCTATTGGTTATTGACCAAGAATAGTTCTAGGTCATGTCTACATAGTTCTCGAACCCGTAGGGTCCGCACGCTTAAGGTTTCGGCGATGCTTATATTATGAGTTTATGAGTTTTGATGTACCGAAGGAGTTCGGAGTCCCAGATGAGATCGGGGACATGACGAGGAGTCTCGAAATAGTCGAGACGTAAAGATCGATATATTGGACGACTATATTCGGAGTTCGGAAAGGTTCCGAATGATTCGGTATTTTTCGAGTACCGGAGAGTTACGGAATTCGTCGGGGAGAAGTATTGGGCCTTATTGGGCCCTCAAGGAAAGAGAGAGGGGCTGCCTAGGGCAGGCCGCGCGCTTCCCCATGGCCTAGTCCGAATTGACTAGGGAGGGCCGCACCCCCTCCTTCCGTCCCTTCTCTCTTCCCCTTCCTTGTCTCCTACTCCTAATATATGGAAGGACTCCTAGTTGGACTAGGAAAGGGGGAATCCTACTCCCTCCTACTCCCGGTGGGAGTAGGACTCCCCCCTTGGTGCGCCTCCTCCTAGGCCGGCCACCCCTCCCTTGCTCCTTTATATACGGGGGCAAGGGGGCACCCCATGACACACAAGTTGATCTACGGATCGATCCTTAGCCGTGTCGGTGCCCCTCCACCATATTCCACTTCGTCATATCGTCATGAGCTTAGGCGAAGCCCGCTACCGTGAAGTCATATCGTCACGGAGCTTAGGCGAAGCCCTGCGCCGGTGAAGTCATATCGTCGCGAGCTTAGGCGAAGCCCCGCGTCGGTGGAGCATCATCATCGCTACCACGCCGTCAGGTCGACGGAACTCATCCCCGACACTTTGCCGGATCGGAGTCCGGGATCGCCATCGAGCTGAACGTGTGCGTAACTCGGAGGTGCCGTCGCTCGGTACTTGGATCGGTCGGATCGTGAAGACGCACGACTACATCAACCGCGTTGTTATAACGCTTCCGCTTACGGTCTACGAGGGTACGTGGACATACACTCTCCCCTCTCGTTGCTATGCATCACCATGATCTTGCGTGTGCGTAGGAAATTTTTTGAAATTACTACGTTCCCCAACAGGTGATGCACGTTGAATTGCCGACAACTAACTACTGCTGAATGCTTAGAACATGAGAACACCATCCGTACATCCTGGGGTCGCCGGCGGCCTCCCATAGGCCCAAAACCCCGCCGGCGAACAGCTAACCTCCTAGCATGGCTACTGAAACAACACATCATGCAGGAAACAAACCCTAACTCTACCCAGCACATTGCTGACCGTCGTCGGCCGATTGCTAAACTATGGTCGTCTAACATGGGGAATAGGGCACCGCGGCGTCTCCTTGCTGGCTAGGCATGCCGGAGATCGCCTTGAGCGCGTGGGCGTCGAGGCTGATGAGCTTCGCGATGGCCGCGATGTCGTCGTCAGACAAGGGTTCGTCGAAACGACGGATGAGTGCTTCTGCTGCCCGTGCCGTCATCTTTTCCTTTGGCCCGAGGACGCCGAGGCCCTGCATCAGCCGGAGCGTCGCCCTTTGAGAGACCGACACCGGGGAGGGGTTCGCAGCTTGGCGGGCGCTCTGCCTGACCGGCTTGGCTTGAGGCTGAGCCTTGAGGGGCGTCTTGTCTCTTGCCGGTGGCTTCCCGACGATCGCTGGCGTCGGCTTGGAGAAGAGGGCCAGCTGCGGTTCATTATCAATTCCTTCCCCTTGGAGTTGCATCTCCGTGACCCTCTGTATGACCTCGCCCAGCTGCATCTCGTGTGTGTCCGCTGCCAGCGGGGTGTGACGGGCCAGGGACAGGGCCGGTCCCATGTCCAGAGAGTCGCTGCTGCCTCCGTCTTCCACGTCATCGAAGCAGAGCGGCTTTTCGAGCTTGGCGGCGATCACCTCGTCAATCTTCGAGGCCATGGCGTCAGGGCGGGGCGGGGGGGGGAGGTTTTTCTTTGCTCCTTGGAAGAACTCCTCGACCGGGTCCGCCGCCGCATCCGGCTCCCCAGCATGGCCCGCGGCATGCCCTTGCTCCTGGGTGAGCCTGCACGGTGGGGCGAGCAGGGAGGGGCCGCCCGACGACTCTGCCGCCATCGACCCGCCGTGCTTGCGCCGGGCCTCGCTCTTGCCCCGGGCTTTGGGCCGGAGGGAGGGCCCAGCCGTCGCGTCCTTCCTCTTGGTGGGTTCGATCGCGGCCTGCTTGTCGATGCACAGGTGCCTGCCCCGCGGCGCGCCCTGGCGGTGGCACGAGGCGGGAGTGCGGCTACGCGGCCGCCTCCGCAGTGGCGCCAAGCCGGGCCGAGCCACGGTTACCGGGCGCGCTTCTACCAAGAAGCGTGTCCTTCCAGCTTCCTTCCGTACCTGTGGTCTCCACCGCCGTCGCCGCCAGCCCTCAGTGGCCAACATGCCCCGGCAGCCCGTGGAGGCGACCCGGGGTTGAGGACGCATGCTTGGCGCCGGGGCGAGCGTCGGCCGACCGTCCTCCACCCGTTCGGCCCAGACGCCCGGCTCGATCCTTGGGTAGGGGCGCTCGTCGGGCTCGTCGTCGTCGGAGGGGATGCCACTCTGCGGCGAGTGGGATGAACGCGGCGAGAGCGGAGTCCAGTCTTCCATGCGATCTAGGTGGAGAAGCAGGTCGTACTGCAGCAGCTCTGGCGGTGGCGCCACGGCGTGGCTCGGGAGGGGGGGAGTAGCCCACCATCTCGTCAACGCACCCATCGCCCCGGGCGTGCTTCCAAATCGTGCGCTTCGTGGGGATGTGGGCAGCGTCCCAGCACCAGACCCAGCATGCGAACAACTTGGTGTCGACGCGCTCGTGAGTCCGGCTGTCGAGGCGGTCGACGATGACCTTGTCACCAATGGCCTCCACCGTGCCCTCCATCGTCCAGAGCTGCATGGGAAGCTTCTCGATGACCACGCACGTGCAACATCCACTTGAGCCGGACAGTGTGGGCGTCCTCCCGCCAGGGCTCTAGCAGGAACGGCACACCGTCCACAGACAGCGAGCCGCCACCGCACCGCCAGTCCTTGTCGCCGGCGGTGAAGTAGACGAAGAAGTCTTCAGGGTCATGGTTGGTGACGCGGAGCAGGTGCGGGGCGATCTTGAGCTCGCGCTCAATCGCGCGGCCGAGGGAGAGTGGGCTTGCCGCATGTGCCTTGGTGCCCACCGCGGTGACCACGACCGTGTGCTGGTTCAGCAGGAAGACCTGGTGCTCCATCGCCGGCGAGGAGGCGATGACCTTGTGGCTATTGCGGGGACGGCGGGCGTGGTTGATGAGGGCGCCCGGCTCCATTGCTTGTTGCGATGGTGCAGGCAGGGGTGGAAAGGTCAGGCGCTCGCAGACAGGTCGGCGCGGGGAGCGCAGCGGGTCAGCAGCCGAGCCCCTTCCCTTGTTGCGTGGGTTCTCAGAGCACTCTCGGGCGAAGTGGCCCTGGCGTTTGCCGATTATGCAACGGAGAGGATCTCTACAGTCTACTCTACGGTGGGGGTTTCGGCAATGGCAGAGGCCCTTGAATCTGCTTAAAAAGGCGTCACGCCCGAAGTGCCCGTGGGCTGCGGCAAGTGGCGAGGTGGCCGGCTCCTCGATTTCTGCCTGGCACTAAATGGATCCTGGCTGGCGCGGCGGTTCTTGCGCGATTGATGGATTTCCCATCCTTCTTCAATGTCGTCGGTGGCCGGAGAGGGAAGGGGGTTGCCACTTAGCACAATGGATTTGAGGCGGGGGCGCTCAGTTGGGGGAGCCACGCCGCCATCCGCCGGTCCGAAGCCTGCATCCTCGACCTCCGCCCCAGATCCAGGCGGGTGACAGCTTGGGCTCGGGGATCCCGCGACGACGGAGTCAGAGGAGTCGCCGGCACCTCCGACGGACCGCTGGACTCGCCCTGGATCTCCACCTTTTCAGGCGTTCCCCATCCAAGGCTCGCGGCGGGCGAAGCCGGAGCACGCGCAGGGGAGCGGGGCGGCATAGCCCCTAGGACGGGAGCCGGAGTAAAGGAGTAGGGGGGGGGGTGGCTGCCGCGGCCGGAGTGGCCCGCGGCGCGGTCGGTGGGGAGGGGGAGGGAGCGCAGCTCAGCTAAGCTCGGCCGTGTCTACTAGTTCGAACATACGTCACCAACATGATTATGGTTGGATGATCTTTAGGTATGGAAGTAAACCAAGCCTCACTTAATCCCGTTTAAGCCCAGTTATCGGCCTAATAGTTCAAGCCCATTTTGCTCATTTTAAATCATGTATCGTCGTCTTTTATGTTTTCTGTTTCTAGTTGTTGTATGAAGTTATTGTGATTATGTTAATGAAATTCGGAGAGGGAGCTCTCTTTATCGGAAAAAGAAAAGAAATCGTAACTTGGAAACGAAAGAGTACCACCCACCCAGTGGAACTAGCCAGTACGTACAACGGCGGGCCAAGCTCACACACATCACACCCGCCATGAAGCCACCCGCCCTAATCAACCCGACACGGAGTCGCACACGGGCACACCGCTCGTGCGAATGCTTCCTTCCGCTGCCCTCCAGTCTAGGAGGCGGGTTTCCAGTCTAGACAGAAACAAAAGCAAGGAAAAACGTTCACGCATGCAGCTCGGGGCGTCTCCTTCCTCCGTCCGTCCCGTCCGCCGGTGGGCCCGCGCATATTCCTCGCCCGAGTGGCCAGAACAGCCAATGGGAAAGCAGCCACCACCGACGGCGACGCGGGCCGTAAGCTGCCGAGCACCGATTGGCCGCGCGCTTGACCCGTCCCCCTCATCATGGCCCACCAGACGGCGACGCAACGCACCGGGCCCCACGCCCACCGAATCCCTCTACCCTGTGTATGAGAGGATCCTCTGCGCTGCGCTCAACAGCCCACACAGGGTAGCAAAACGCCTCTACTCCCTCCCTCTCTTCGTCCTCCGCTCGGGGGACGACACCTGTCCCTGCCGGATCGGTATGAATGGTGTAAATGGGTGGGCCCCCATCCGTCACGGTAGTTGGCACGTGGGGAAGGCCACCACCAAAAGCTTTTCTTGGTGGGCGAGGGATTTCGATGACATGTGGGCCTGATGCTCCAGCTGGTCCCACCGTCGGCTGAAGAGAGGCGCTTGGGGGCTCGGGGCAGGTGAGGGACTTTTCGGGGTGACGTGGCGGTGTTACGACCCCATGCCATGGGTGCTCTGCTCACAAGATCTTTTCTTCCTCTAGGACTTGATTACCACAGCAACAGTACCATAGTACTACATGCACATTGTTTATTTCCTTGGAAAATATATATACTCCCTTCGTCCGAAAATACTTGTATCAAAAAGAACAAAAAAGGATGTATCTAGACGTATTTTAGTTCTATATACATCCCTTTTTATCTACTTTGATGATAATTATTTTCGGACGAAGGGAGTACACACCAAACACATTACGGTGCCGTGTAGTTAAAGGTAAAGCTTTGTTGTTAGCATTTTTCTAACAAGATTTTTAATACCACCAACAATCGACGAAGGCTCTGCGGTGCTACAATATGGGCATGAACTTTTGTGTTAGCAATGCCGACAAGTATATCTATACAAGTTTAGCATTAGCAACTATGACGCCGATGAAATCGACAGAGACACCACCCACAAGTCAATAGAGAACGGACAAGCTAGCATAGCAAGACAGACGACGATAAAAAGGGAATTGATCAACTAATGCTGCATCGTGGATTAAAGTTGCTGGGAAAGGACGATAGTGTGGAAGGTTTCACTATGTTGGGACCAGAAAAGGAACAAGATTGGTGTTATGTGGCTGAAATTCGAGACCAAATAAATATCAACAAGTGAGACGTGTGAATAGCGTGTAACGATGGGTTTTACAAAAGGATAAGTACCCATGCATCACATGAAGAGATAATGCCGCACCCATTTTTTCGCACCATATATATTTTGTGCGTATATGGGGTCCCCATTTTGATTCTTCCATCTCCCTCCATTAATTCTTTACTTGGTGTTGCTTGGTAGCATCTAATGGTGTACTATGCCTACAAACTAAAGCAATAAAGTGTGAGGTTTTTAGTCTTGCAGATGATCACATAGCGCACTAACTTCTTTCTTCCAAGCCAAAAGAAACATGTAAAGTAGTTCAATAATGTTGCGCATAGTGATATATAGAGAAAATATTTTATTTATTGTGTGATGTATATGTACATTGTGCTTAAATGCAACACCAGTAGTGAACACGTAAATCTTTTTGGTGTTTGTATACAAGCTGAATGGAATGTAACTAACTATACTAAGCAATGACCAGAGAGTGCCCCAAGAGCTACATATGTATCAAAACGACAGAAAACATAGGAATATATGTTTAGCTAAGTATGCAATATACATGCCAACAATTACTATAGACAATATAAAAAATAAGTTCTAACAAATATCTATTGAAGTTCTTTCCTATAGCGAGTTCATTTGTTATGGAAAACAATGTATTTAATAAAAATATATTGTAAAGTTTAAATAGGAAGAAAAATGAGTTTTATGGTCATATCTGTAGAAAACTCAAGGTTTCCTGGGTGGTTGTACTTACTCTAGTGATTTCTGATCACAAAAGTTTCACTTGCCAAATATATACTTACCTCCCATGGAAGCCTAGTTAGTATACATTTTTTTGTGAAAACTTATGACCAAAATTCGTTGGTAAAAGGTCAAGGTTAAATAATCAAGTCTTTTTGCAACCATAACCGTAGACCCAGGTGTCGTCATGAAAAAGTAGGTTTGCAACAATCATAACCATAAACTCATAGTTATTTGACATCTGGTAAATTATTCTGTGCAAGGATAAACCAGTGAGATTTATGCTCCATTTTGGTACGGTATTATTTCAAAGTAAAATACAATATCAAAGTCTATTACATCATTTTCATCACGGCTGTGTGGAGCATATACCCCTTTCCACATCTGCTGCTTTTGTACTTTTTTCTTCTCCCTTTCAAGGAAATTTCGACATCTAGCCACTACAAGAAGTTTGTGAAATCAAAGAATATATTACGAGATGGTTCTTGCACGCTTGTATGGATGTGACGTTGATAGACATCGTGCCCTAAAATTCTAAATTCTTTTTTGAACTATTGTTGTAGAAGTTAGATCATACTCAACGTTTGTGCAAAATGGGATAAAATGGAATATTTTTTCGGTAATTATCAAAATGGAGTTTGAGCTAGATTTGTTGTAAATGAGTTTTTGCAATATTTTACACATGGTAGTTAATTATGTGTATATTAATTGGTAAGTTGAATGCATGTGTAGATTTATGTGTGTGGCCCAAACATATGTATGATTTCTCAAAATTCATTACGCCTGAACTACTTATTTTGTTTACAGTAACCTTGAATTATTTTGTCACATAATATCCTACTCACCAAGACAACCTGTCCTTATGACCTTCAAAGTTCTCGCTTGTTGTATTTGACAATGATGAACATATGCTATCCTCCAGAATAACAATCAATTCCAAGATGCAGCCAGTTTGGTTTGGATTCCTGAGCTTTCAGTCGCTTTTCCTCCAAAAGCCGGCATCATCAGACTAAAAGAATGCAAGGTTAAAAAAAGGCAATGACTAAACTAGCTTATGTATGGGGAAGAATATTAAGATGTGAAGTAGACCATTATACACATAAACAAATGTCCTAGCAAACAAGATGCCACGTCACACATGCCAACGAAGATTGGACGTACATGCACACAAGAGAGTGAGAGTGAAAAGGGACAGGGCAAGGGAAAGGAACAGAGGAGCAAAGGTCACACACACATGGTATGCAATTAAAATTCTGACCTACACACACACGGTTTCCAAAAGCCAGAGAAAAGAAGATGATAGAGAGAGAGAAGATCTGACCTAGATAGATAGACCCTAGACAAGGACGTGGACATTTCCTAGTTCTTCTGACACATGCATCCAGGCTTGTGTCAGAGAGTGTGCAGTCGATCTACCTGAGCATGCACACACACGGACGCACCAATTGCTATCCATAATTCCATATACCCCCTCTCTCTTTCTCTCTCCATATCTACCTCAATTCTTGTGCCCAGATGTGCCCTACACCTTTCTTTGCTAATAATACGCCACATATCCCTATCCACCAGTCTACCGATCAGTTCGACGACGGCCCTAGTACTCCTCGTTCGCCGAGACTTGTCACTCCATGTGTTTCTTTCTCACTCATGGATAATACGACTGATCATTCGCTAATAGTACTTGTCAGTTGTCACCCATGGATAATTCGACATTTTAAATATTATGTGATTTTTTTCAAAAAGAGGGGAAAGTCAATACATGTCTTACTGTGCCAGAGTACTCGATCGACTACAAGAGGTTGCATACGGTCGATTGCAACTAAGAAAAAACATTCCAGCTAAAATACTACAATTTGGTCCCCGAATTAGGCAATTGCTTTCTTTCGTAAAGAAAATGCAGTCAATTTCAACCTCAAATGCCCGTAAACCTTGAGGAGGAATCCCTGGCGATGCGGCGGAGGTGACCGAGTCGAGGCACGAGACCTAGCCAGGTGAAGCCGGTGGTGACACGACAACAGTGATGGAAGAGCTGAGGAAGGAGGGCTTGTCGAAGCAGTTAAGAGTTGGGGTTGACGATTTACCAAGGGTGAAGAGGGTACAAGTCGAAAGGGTGACAACGTGGATAGAGAAATGTTTTTTCCATTTGAAATCTTAACTTTATTCACTTGGGCTAAGTGACACCGTAATTTGCTGATGACAGTTGACTATGCATTATATTAGACAATTGCTTTTTCTAAATACATGTAACTTTATCCTCAAACACCCGTAAACTGCTAAACGGAAGCGCCTACGCGAAGGTGGCTAAGCCGAGGAAAGGCACCTCTTTAGAGTATTTAGGGTAACCAAACGGAGCCAGCGGCGCGACAACGTTGATGGTGGAGCAAGGAGGCCTTGCTAGAGTAGCTCATCAGGGTTGGAGGGATTTTAGGTGGGAGGCCTGATCGGGCAACGACGACACCCGACAGACATGACGAGCCGGAGGCTGCAACAACATGAAAGTGGTGGCATTGACAGAGGTGAAGTCAAATAGAGGAGGTTGTGGCGATGGCTTGGGGAAGAAGAATGATGGTGGACAGTTGGGTCAATGGTTTACAAAATCGATTGTGAATTTGCGATTCAAAAATATTAAAGGTTACAATTATATTATACTAGGGTTTATTCAATTCGTTCATGAATATATGTGCAATAATTACGTTAAAGTACATATAGAAGTCTAATATGAAAATTGGATGGTACAGCTCAATAACTCCTGCTTGTACAACACACACCACGAGACTAGTCCTTTGTTTGCTGAAACTAGACACCCAAGGCCAGGATGGTACACATGAGCTCCACACCTACTCTCTCCGTTCGGAATTACTTGTCTCGGATATGGATGTATCTAGAACTAAAATACGTCTAGATACATCCATTTCTGCGACAAGTAATTCCGAACGGAGGGAGTAGAATGCATGCTAGCTAGCTCTTGATGAGAGAGAAATCAAGGGAGGGAGAAAATCTTGTAGGTAGCTAGAGAGAAGATCTAGAGAAGAGAAAGAAAATAAAAGGGGGGAGTAGGGGAAAAGCTGTGCGTGGGGGCTGTGCTGTGAGGATAATGGAAGTGGGAGGTGGGTATCCCTCCTCCACTGCCTCATTTCTCTTTCTCTCTCTTAAAGACTTAGCCAATCGGTCTTGCTCTCTCTCTCTATCCATCCATCTCTGCTTTTCCCTTTCAGCTGGAGGAGATCTTGGGAGGAAAGATATATAGTCCAGTGTCTTCTCTGTAGAGAGCAAAAGGGAAAGGAGCTCGCAGCAGGTACTTAAGCACTGACATGAGTGATCTCATGGTGCAGAGATACCCTCCTCCTCCCCCTTCTTCCTCTTCTTCTTGTTCCTCTTTCCTCTCTCCTCCCGCCTCTCTCTAGAGAGAGAGGGAGAGATTTCTTATATGCAAGCTGTAGGCACGTGTGCATGCAGGCAGAGCTGCATCGATTCTTGAGGTAAGCTCATGATGTGTGCCGGATGCGTTGACATCTGCATGCATCAGGTTTCTTTGTTAAATCACTTGATGAAGATGGGTACCTTCTCTTTTTCCTTATTTTTTATATTTTGTTGATACTGATGCCTATTCCACACACACAAACATCTCTCTCATCCTCTCTTCTTCCGGAGCTTTTGAGCTTAAGCTAGCTAGAGTATTGGAGTTCTTCCATGCACACATGCCATGTCATGCCATGCAGCTTACTTCTCTTTCCTCCTCTTCCCCTTCCCCCCTCTCTTTCCTCTATCTGCATGGCTTATGGATCCAATTTACTTTACATGACAAATCATCCGAAAAATTACTCTCTGGTGATCTTTTCCCCTTCTTGTTATATACGTATGCCCTTAACTTCTTGGCACTTCTTTTTGACAGGTCAAAGCCACAACAAGCTCAACGGAAGAAGATATATAATTGAAGGAAGAGGGAGAGAGAGAGAGAGGGAGAGGGATTTATTTCAAGGAGAATTTCAGTTAGTGCACAAGTGCACATACGTACATAGCCAAGATTTTGCCATCGACCGGCCTACATAGGTGCCGGCGCTCACGATGGCAGCGTACTACCACGGCGGCGCCGGCACGGACATCCACCAGGCCGGCAGCGACGGCCTGCAAACACTGTACCTCATGAACCCAAGCTACGGCAACGGCAGCTACGGGGACGCCGGGCCCTCCGGGGCCAACATGATGCTCCTCAACTCAGCGGTGAGCTCCATGACCCCGGCGTCCTTCGGCGGCCACCAGGCGTCGCCACCGCCGGGCCAGCACTTCGTCGGCATCCCTCTTCAGGCGCCCCCCTCGGGCTACAATCTGTGGACCCCGGCCACAACCGGCATCGCCGACGTCATGTCGCCGCCGACGCAGCAGGCTCATGGCGTGAGTGCCGTACTCAGCCTGTCGTCCCGCGAGACGCCGCCGGTCACGGTGGCCTCCATCGCCGGCGACGAAGGGAGGTACCACCTTGGGGCGACGACCGCGGCGACGTCGCAGGGGCAGGTGGTGATGAACTCCAAATACCTCAGGGCGGCGCAGGAGCTGCTGGACGAGGTGGTGAGTGTGAGCAAGGGCGTGGACGACGTGGACGCCAAGGCGAAGAGCACCGCGTCGGTCAAGAAGAAGGAGGATTCGGAAGGCCTTTCCGGCGGCGGTGGGGAAGAAGGCGCCAGCGGGGCCAAGGGCGGCGCGCCAGCGCCCGAGATGTCGACGGCGGAGCGGCAGGAGCTGCAGATGAAGAAAGGCAAACTGGTTAACATGCTTGACGAGGTCAGTAATTAACCTAAGTACACTTTAATAAATTACTTTTGATTCTTAACTTTATATTTTTACCGATGATTTCATAGAGAATTAATCTCTCGTTTTTTCCCGATCATAGCACCAATTGCTGCTTAGGAATTGTTGATATTTTTTCCTCTGCAAAACAAGGGATATTTGATAAATTAACCAGACGATTTTTGTAGTGTCTGAACATTCAACATTACCCTCTTAATATATACAGCAGTGTTAGATTGATGATGTTTCTGATATTTCCTTGCCTCTATAATTTAAGGAAGTGTTATTGAAAGTATATGGGTCGTTTGCTTTTCAGCTATGTTTGTTTTGTTGCTTCTTTTTCTGAAGTGAGTGACACACAGTTGTTGGGGTAGCCAAGCAGGCCTTTGATTGGCTGGATATTCCTCCTCCCTTTTTCCTTTTCTAAATTAATAATTAATTACACCTGTTTTGTCAGCTTGCACCAACTATATATTCTCTTCGAGTTTTTTTATTGACAAACACTGACCAGTATTGTCTTTTAATCTACTCAAAAAAGTACTGTCTTTTAATTAGAAAGCAGAATTACAGCTACAGACCTACAGTTAATTAGCGGGCAACAGTTATTAATTTAGAAATTTACAAATCAGCCGTGGTAGTAAGTAAACGGAAATTATGTGTGACAGGGATTATAAAAGTGACAAGTCTAGCCAGTCTTTAAAACCAACAAGTGGCTATAGTCTTCTATTTTCTTCTAGAGAAGAAAGCAACAAGCTAGCTAGCTAGTGGCTACGTATATATCTTGGTGATCCTTTTCGAAAAATATATCTTGGTGATATTGTTAACAAATACTTTGAGATAAGAAAAGGCACTCATGCACCTATAAATTATAATTCTTTCATGGTGTTGTTTGTTGAGGCCAGTACGTACAAGCCACCTTTAACTTTGTTGCCGGATCAAATATGTGTCTCTTTTTGTATTCTCTCAATAGCTTAATTAATTCCACTAGTATATGCTATCAGTACAGAAGGTAGATAGGCCCTGCTTGTCCTGGCTGGTGCTAGCTTCTTCACAAGCCAGCAAAGCCAGTTTGGCAGCCCGGGTTTCCCTCATGCTTTGAGTTTTTCTTCTTCTATTCTTTTTAGGGAGCTTTAATTTGTGTTTTCTCCATATAAATAAGAAATGCAGTGAAGCATGCTTTTGCTAAAATCCACTTGATTCTCTCAATCTGACAAGACAATTAATCGTGTTTATGATAAACACAATCCAAAGTACTAGAGAGTGGTTGTGGTGGTTAACACTAGTAATCAACCCACTAATTAATACGCGAGCTAATCTCTGAACTGGGATCTAATGTGGCTGGGCGATGGCATGGCATGATCAGGTGGAGCAGCGGTACCGGCAGTACCACCAGCAGATGGCGTCGGTGTCGTCGTCGTTCGAGGCGGTGGCCGGCGCCGGGTCTGCCCGGACGTACACGGCGCTGGCGCTGCGCACCATCTCGCGGCAGTTCCGCTGCCTCCGCGACGCCATCGCCTCCCAGGTGCGCGCCGCCAGCCGCGCCCTGGGCGAGGACTGCGACGCCGAGGGGCTCGGCGGCGGACTCGGCGGAGGGCGCGGCGTCGGTTCGCGGCTCCGGTACATCGACCACCAGCTCCGGCAGCAGCGCGCGCTGCAGCAGTTGGGCATGATGCAGAGCAGCGCGTGGCGCCCGCAGCGGGGCCTCCCCGAGCGCTCCGTCTCCATCCTCCGTGCATGGCTCTTCGAGCACTTCCTCCACCCGTAAGTGCTTCACACCATGCTCTCGTACTACGTACTAATGTAGTACGTTCTTGGATAACTTTACCGCCATTTTTTGTTGTTGCCATGCATAGCATGCATTGCACTGCTTGAATTGTTTCGGATTATAAGGTTGGTTTTGCATCATGCATAATGAACGTACGTGCAACCTAGCTAGGTGTATTGTACAGGTGAACTCCATCGATCGATAACTGAACTACAGTAATAATTAATCATGCATTTCTCTCTCTCTCTCTCTGTCACTGACGTGGTAGAGAAATGATGATGCGGTACTTGCATTGCATGAGAGAGACATAGAAATAGCACGAGATACGACACACACACAATGCTCATGATGCGTTTTGCATGCAAACATGCACGCATGGCACCTCCATTCGTACGTGCGTATGTACGTGCACGCCCAAAACCGGCGGTTACGTACGTACTCAGCGCCCTCGTGTCGCACTCCCATTGGTTGATCGGATCGCCCTCTCATCATGCAGATACCCCAAGGATTCGGACAAGATCATGCTCGCCAAGCAGACCGGCCTCACCAGGAGCCAGGTACGAAAAATCTCAGCCATCCTTCTTCAGTTTGATCCAGTTACAACATATAGTATGTTGTTTCTTTAACTGTTACTGCGGCTTGGTTTGATCCGTGAGAGTTTTTGTAAAACAATTATTAGGTGTCGAACTGGTTCATCAACGCGAGGGTGAGGCTGTGGAAGCCGATGGTGGAGGAGATGTACCTCGAGGAGACCAAGGAGCATCAGCAGCAGCAGGACGGCGGCGACGACAAGGGGAGGCCGTCCGGGTCCGGCCCCGCCGGAGGAAAGAGCAGCAGCAACGCGGACGGCGTGGACGACGGCACTCCGAGGTCCATGGCCAGAGCGGCGGTGGGGGCCGGGACGTCGGAGGGCGGCGGCGCCGTCCAGGCGTCCTTGCTCGAGCTCGCCGGAGACCACCAGGCGCACGCGGGGTTCTACGACGAGGAGGGTGAGGATGGCGGGTTGCGGCGCGGCTTCAAGAAGGCGAGGGCGGCCGACCTCGAGCAGCAACCGCCGGCGGCGTTCGACTTCGGCGCGTTGCACCACGCGCAGGCAGCCGCGGCGGCCGCGGCCGCCGCAGCGAGGCAGCAGCACGACGAGGTGAGCCACCGGGAGCTGCTCATGAAGTTCATGGAGAGCGGCGGCGCGGCAGGCGCGAGGGACCACCACCACCACCAACAGGACGAGGACGGGGCCGGCGGCGGGTACTCTCTGTTCGCGCCGGGGCCGTACGGGCAGTTCGGCACCGACCAGTCGTTCGCGTTCGCCGGGGCCGGGCAGCACGGCGGCGTCTCGCTCACGCTCGGCCTCCCCCACGGCGCCGGCGACCAGACGGCGTTCCTCATGGGAGGCGGCAGCAGCAACGGCGCCGACAGCGGCGGCAGCGGTGCCGCAGGCTACGACATGAACATGCAGACCACCAAGTCCTTCGCGGCTCAGCTCATGAGAGACTTCGTGGCATAGTATGAATGCATCATGCATGGTATACCACTATTACATAGCGCAATCCATTAATGAAATCCCCAAAAAATCGATTAATCAAACAATTTAGGGCTTGTATTATAGAAATAAAAGGGTAAAAGGCTAGGCATGGTTAGGCTGCCATTAATCCTAAGCCTCTCTAGGTCATTGGGGGTGTAATTATGTAAAGATGGGGACATTGTATATAGTTACTAGTAGTATAGGTTAGGTAGTTAAAACCCAAACATTTCCAGTTACAAGATTTTATAGGCAATAGGGGGATGGGGGGTATACGATACGTGAAGGGGTATATATGTAAAACATTGGAATTGGGATCTTGGAAGTGTATAAGGTATAGTTGGTTTATTGGAGATTTGAGTATTGTTTTTGGATACTGTACTGTAATGTAATGTAGTTATTGTAGTACTTCTCTTCACTACTTTGTTCCGGTTCCATGGATGAAGAGAGGAGATGCATGAGATCAGTGGTGGAGCTTGGGCCAAAATTCTGGAGGGGCAATGGGCTAGGGGGGGGGGGGGGGGGCTAAATTATGGGGCTTGGCCTTATTTTCCTTTACTTATGGCCCAAATACCTACTTACCAAGGGGTAGTGACAGATTTTTTAATGGGCTGGGGGGGCGGTGGCCCAGGTTGCACTCCATGAAGCTCCGCCACTGCATGAGATGGCATATCTTGTTACCTTTAGCAACCAAAACTCATTGTTGTACCATGTTCATGTGATTTTCTTTCTCTTCTACAGAAAACAGTTCATTTCTTGCAGGAAAAAGGAAAGAAAATACTCCCCAAACAGGTATCAGATAATGCAGGTGTTTACCTTCTTGGCCATGACTCATGAACAAGATAAGGTGATGGCAGAAGGTAATAAAAGGAACAATCATACCAAGTCTGGTGTTCCAACAGTAGAGAGGTCACTGGAGAATTGCTGGACAGCACATCAACCCAAAAATGTTGATAGACAACAAACATCCAGTGTCACAGAAATCTGATCACACAGCAAAATGTAGCTTCTCCCAGGTCACTGCAAGGAACAACTGGATCACATGCTAACAGTTCTATTTCTAGTTTGAAGAAGACTTACAAAGGGCTGGCTTTCCAGTTATCAACGCTACACAAATCAACTAAGGAATCTCCGTTCGGTACAAAATCCACTAATATACGGCAAAAGTAACAAGCAAAACTAAGATTGTACAAGCAATGGCACTGCCTAACTGATCATTAGCTGAATCAACGTTCCCGTCTTCGATGCATCTCACGTTAAGACTTTCTGCGACTCAAGGGAGATGAAGGTGCACATTTGCGCAGCAAGGCGCCACTGGAAAGCAAGTGGCGCACTGGCAAACTGGCAATGCTAGTCATGGCAAAAGTGCGCAGATGCAGAATCTGAAGTGTTTTAACTCTGGTCCCATGCTGAACTGCTGCTCTTAGCACTTAAATGTTGATTGGCCTGAGGCTGAGGGCTCTCTCTAGTTGTCACTGGATACCACCTGTTGCCGGGATGACAGGTTGGCGAACCAAACCAAGAGGCATGTTTACGCTGTTGGGATTCTCTGCTGCTCCGCTGCCATCGCAATTGGGTTCCAACAACCGTACAAGCGAGAGAAAGATTTCCATTCTGGTTACATCCCTGTTTGCCTGTATGAACAATTCAACATACGCAATCAGTGTTCTTCCTTGACTGCTACCAGCAAAGCTAAAACATAGCAGGGATTTAAAGCGATAGAAATCCATTCAACAGGTGTCATAAAAAAATCAGCAGCAGCATTCCATAGCTCTAATGATGTGATGGTCTTTTTCAAAATTTAACTATATTTTCAGTGGGATTCAAAATTTAAATACATTACCTCAACAGTAAAGCGTGCCCAGATTTTACTTTTACGTGCTTCCATTACACCCCTCAGGATGGTCAACCCAAGTCCTTTGATGAAATCAGCTATCTCCAAGAAGATGCCTCTATCCTCACAAATCATCTGCAGGAAACCCCATGATGTCAACACATCTAAGCGACAACTACATGCGATTGTTGGTAAACAATGAGACTGCAAAAAAACAAGCGGCAGCAGCATCTCGAACCATTACCTCCACAAGCATCTGACGTGGTCTGTCAAGATCCTCAACGATGATTGGACATGTCATAGACTGAGAGCCAACATCAAAGGCCCAGGTTGCACCACCTTCAAAGTAGTCTTTCCACACAGGACCGTTCTCACTGCCAAGTATCTGTATGAATACTCAACAACATAAGGACATCTTTCAATCTAACGAGTTACAAACTGTGCAGCTCAACCACAACAGACCAGCTTTCTTTCTATATAACCAAACAATAAAACTCATAGGCATGCGCATACCTTAGATTCAGTAGAATCCTTGAGTTTGTCTGCATGCTTTGTAACGCTTTGCAAGAAGAGCATGTGCTTAACTGTCTTCTCCAACAAAGCATCAATGCTGCACTGCTGACACAAATGAGATAACATTGATATGACAACAGTGCAACTGCTCTGGAGTTCATGTGTGCAACTCAAAGTACAAATTTTCATAATAGATTAAAATCAGCAGGTCTACAAGAGGATACCTTAGCTCCATTAGGCACCATTTCTCGGAGCTCCTTTATACGATCCTGTATCAGCTGCCGATCCTTTGGCCGTGCCTTAGAACTCTCTCCAGGTCGAGATCTCTTTCGATTTGACTTGCTTTGTGTATCAAGACCTTTGCTGTTAGAAGCTGATGCACTTTCACATTTCATGTTCTGACCATTCTCAATCCAAAGACGTATCTGAGATTTCTGTGCTCCATTATTTTGGGAAAGACAACCATCTTCAGTCTTATCAAAGTAATATGGTTGTTTAACAATCTGTGTGGACTCATTCTTGATTACCGTTGAAGGAATGCCAGAGGAGTCACATTGCTTTAACTCTTCCAAACCAAAATGAGAAATGTTTGGAATGTCAGTCAATGCAGTCTTGCAAGAAGCATTGTCATCAGAACTCTGCTTACTGCTGGGGTTGACATTTGAGATGACAGCATCCAGTAATTGATCAGTATCAGTTAGTGAGAAGATCCCGGAACAGGGAAAGTCATTGTCTAGTGAACTGAAGAGTGAAGAAGAATCAAGACAAATCGAGGGTTCAGTTGCATCTCTGTCTAAACTATGAGATTTTGCATCACAGGAGGACACCAAATTAGCATCCACATTATGACCCAACTGATGAAATTCAGAACCAAATATATCAAACAAGTCATTATCCCATGTTGGCTGCAAAAGCAAAGAGTGAGCTGTCTCACTGGGCATAGCTGGCAGCATGCAACCATCCATATTCTTCACACCTTGTGTACTCACAGCAACACGTGGATCATTTGCTCTATCGGCATTTTGATCTTTCTGCATATGACCTGACCTACTCAATAGATTCTCTTGGGACATGCCATTCAAGCAATTAGAAACCTGAACATCAGATTGACAAGATACAGGCAGAGCACCTTCAGATGACCTTCTTTCTTGGCGCACCATTTTCATGGTGAATTCAGAAGATTGGGGAACATTACAAGAAACTGGAGGTTGCTTCTGCCGTAACATTCCTGAACTGGAATGGCTTCCTTGTTCTGATACTTGACTTGATGTACATAAGGTAGTACTGACTACTCCGGCACTTCCAGGGAGGAAACCATAACTCCCATGACCAGTAGTCCCTTGGGATAGGCCAACTCTTCCATGTGACAGCTTCATGTCACTAGTTTCATGCATAAAAGGATTTCGGTATAGAAGAGATTTTAGCAGTGCACTCCTTGCCAAATCTGTACCGCTACCAAATTCTAACTGTCCAATGGTGTTCATCAGCATTTGCTGTTGCTCCACTGATGCCAAGCTCGACGGGACCAAATCAGAGCTTCTTGCAGCACTCTGTGTATTACTTCCAAGTCGACTATCACAATAAGACGCTTGTTGTACAAACATATCGTTAGGCTTGCCATAGACAATATGCTCTCTACCAGTTAGACCATTCTGTTGTGCAGCCTCAAACAAAGATGCATTTAGTGATTTGCTACTTGACGCAGTTGCGCTATCAGATCGTCTGTATTGTTCACGTATCACTGGGAATTGACTGAAGGAATTGTCTGCAGCTTGGATGTTTGAGGCACCATGCAGAGGACGCGACTGATTCGAAGTACTTTTTACTGAAGCAGATGCAGCCATACTTGATCGCTGGTTCAGCTGAGAACACAATTTCTTTGCATGCATCACAAAACTTGTGTTCTCCATAACCTGCCGAATCCAGAAATGATAGGTTATTAACTCAAATATATGGAGAATACAAATTCTAGCGAAGCCAAAGTGATGAACTGAGATACCATGATGAAATCCAACCATTTGATAAAAGACATGTACTATACTGGAAAAAACTGATTACATGTCAACATTTCCAGATATTCCGTTGCAACAGAGAACATTCTGATTACACCACTGATGAACATATAGAGGTATGTTCTAGCCACCCTTTAGCAGCATACATCAAAAGAAGCCATGAGTTTGCATTCTGATGGCACGTAAAAAATTCCAGGCATCATTGTTATTTAAAACTCCAATACTATCCGGCACAGGAGTACAATATTTAGCATGATGTGATGGTTATATTCTTTCAAAAGAGATCTAGATATGAGATATTGTACCATAGTCAACAGCATGGCAAACTGATGTTAGTACGTTATACCACACAGCTAACTCGAAACAGTTAAAAACTTCAGACAAACTGAGCATATATCCTATAATACGATATAGGGAACACAATCTCTCTACACTTCTAGCATGCATTTGAAGTTTGGATATCATACCACACCAGTAGAGCCTAATTGTAGCACGCCGCGTGGTAGCACAGGAATAATCGCAATAGTCTGCAGAACAAGAAACTTGATTTAGTTCCAGAAGCAAGCAATGGTCAAATAATTTACCATTCACAATGTTCAAATTCCACTCACCTTAATGCCAGCTCTGAACTGATAATGCATCTCAGAAGCAACCTATCATGGTGAGACTAGCGTAAGATCTCCAAAACAAAACAATCAAACAACACAGATACAAGTTTAACAAAGATAACTAATAGATCCCCATGCTCAACGTACATTATGGTGCACTCAAGACAAATCAACATACATTCACATGTATTCTTTTGCATATAACAGACTCATGTAAATATTCATTTACAGCTACCGTATCCCTGTGTCACTTATTTTTCCAGTATGATGCTAGTCCAAAACCAAAGCAGGCCACTGAGTTCCAAAAGCTCGAGCAGAAGGTCCCCCCACAAGACTTATTACATGGATATAAATTCCCTGACCCGATGCTTTAAATGGTGGCCCGGCAAAATTGAACCAGAGAAAACGGAAATCGGTTAGCACTTGTACCATTTGAGAAGAAAGCAAGTACTACCTCGGATGAGAGCCCGTGATCATCCGCAGTACCATGGATGATCCATTGATGACTGCCAGTGAACGCAACACGGCCGATGGTCCTGAAAGAGACAATCGCAGCAGCCATTATTAATCGAAATGGCAACCAACGACCCGGAGGAATGCATTTGTCTCATTTGCATCAACCAATGAGAAATGGTGGAGGAATCATGAAATTGCATCTGACCAAAAGATGGGGAAACAAGGAGTATGAAAAGAAATATGCCATCGCTATGCTTGCTTACCCTTCTCCCACGACATGAACCTGCTCGGCCATGTCCTTCCGAACGAGTGAGCAAATGCTGTCAACAGCAGCAGAACACCCGAGCTCAGTGGCCCGAGCTTGAGAAGCCTCAGATCCGGCGGGGCATGGCGTGTGGCCGCAGTAGCCGTCCTCCCACACCAAATGCCTGCACATATCCAAGGTGAAAAATGCAGGTAAGAAAACCACTAACAAGAGGGACCAAATTCCTGAAGCTGCAAGTACAACAGGAAGCCAAGTTCAGGGGACGAAAATTGCAAGATAAATACACACACACTCCTTATAAGCCATCAGTTCCGAGCTCAAACACTCCATTGCTAACAAAATGATGAGGAGCACTAGCAGCTACTTGAATCTTCTAGAGTCAAACCAGCATACGAAACCCCGAGACTGGCAAGGCAGCTTGCAGAAGAAACAGCAGAGAATGTTGAGATGCGGGTGGAGGAGGAAACAGAGGAGGTAACTTACACGGGGTCGGCGGCGCCGATGGCCTTCCAGAAGACGGCGTAGGACCAGCCGATGTCCTCGCAGAGGCGCCGCAGCGCGTCCCCGACCGCCATCCGCGCCACGAGTCAGAGTCAGAGTCAGAGTCAGTCAGACGACACCTTGTAGAGGACGGACAAGAAGGAAAACCCTAGCACGCCGGCTGCAGAGGCCCGCCGCCGCCGGCGCGAGGACGAGAGGAGAGAAGCAGGAGGTGGGTGAGCGAGTGCGAGAGGTAGCAGCAGCAGAGTGAATGAAGGGTATCTTAGGCGCCGCGGCAGCCGGGCCGGCCGGCCTGCTTCGCGCGGAGACCGCCGCTGCCCCTCCTCACCGCCGCCGGAGCGCCGCCTCCCCTCCTCCTCCGCGCCGCCAGCGCGAGGGCAGCCATCGCGCCGTGACGTCGCGCGGCGCGCTGGAGGACCCCAGCTGTCAGAGCCCGCGCTGGCTGTGGCTCTGGCTCTGGTTCCTCGGCCTCGGGTAGACGACGAGATCGCCTTTGTCCGCTAGCTGCCTGCCTGCTGCCGCGCCCTCCCCTCCCTCTCTCCACTTCACACTGTGTGCGCCCGCGAGAAGAGTAGTCCTCTCCTCTCTCTCTCTCTCTCTCTGGGCTCTCTCTCTGGCTTTGGTGTTCGCTTGTGCTCTGCCGCCTGCTTTGTTTACCACCATCATCTTTTCCATCTTTTTACACCCTTGGCGGCTCCGCTCCCGAGGCGAGCGGCCACCATTCCCTCCCTCCCTCCCTCACTCCCTGCACTGCGCTGCGCACAGAGGTGGAGGGTAAACTGGGAATTCATTCATTCATCCCGACCGCATCACGGCTCCACCATTCCCTATTCGTCCAGGCTAGGAGTATTTTACTGCCAAGGGAATCATTCACCAAATGGCGCCATTGTCGATCGCTGAGCAAATTTAGAGACATGGGGCGCAGCTTGCAAATAAATGGACACACCAAAACGCCAAGCACGGACGCTTCGTCACCGATGCATAGGTTGGCTATTAGTATGAACAAAAATGTCCTAGTACCTTGATAAAAAAATTATGTGAAAACTTTAATGCACTTGCTCATGGGTGATCCCTATCGAACATTCCAAAAACAAATTAAGTTCAGATTTATATTAGTTCAGTCTCAAGTACGTAGCCAGCTTTGTCGAATCCATGACCCAATGACTAAGGCGTTCTCGTATGTGTTAGAAGTGTAATTATGTTCAAGTTAGATACTACTATAAGGAATTAGATAGAATAGGTTTAAACCGTGTATGGCCTGCCCTTTGCTCCAAGTCTCTCTCATGTTATACTCTGTATATACCCCCATGTCCGAGTCAGATCAATACAACACAATGCAACGGAAATATCTAGCATCCTATTATTTTCCACAGTACGCACTTGTGACAAGCCCCCGCACTGAGCCAGATCAATGACTAGGAGGAAGTCATATCCCATATCGGTATGTTTTGGATGCACATGGCAATATAGAAGAGAACTTCGAATTGAAGCTTGAGGTGTTTCTTTCTTTGTGGCCTCTCTAGCTGCTCTTTCTTGTCAAGATCAAATAACATCAAGCTAAAGAATGGCAACTAGAGAGGGCCCCCGACCACTTGAAGCTATAAACAATTCTCGTCATCGTCGAACGAGTAGGGGGGATGGGGATGGCTTATGTGAACACTACTAGCTTTTCATTGTGCCTGACCTAAGAGTTCGCGTATAGGGCCACATTAGTGCAGATCGCCCCTCTCTGACGGGCGAAGCGGGTTAAGCACCCATTTGTAACCTAAAGTAAGTGGAGATGGATCCTCTACCTCCAAGGGGGCTTTCCCGGCTCGACAGGGGTAGACAGTAACTATCGGCGGGCGTGTGGACAATCTTTGTTGGTGGTGGATGTTGCCACCAACGACACGTTTGGATTTTGTCCTTTAGTGTTAGACTTCATGAGTTTTCCTAACATAATACATATTGCATAAAACATAGCATAAATTGCATTACATTTCATTTATTCCATCATAACAATACATATTCCATCCTTTCTATTAAAGTACAACAATTGCATCAAATTTTTGTGATGGTCAGATTCGGATAGCGGAGGGGACATTGGCAAATGGGTGGAGAAGGTGAGGACGAGACCTCATTGGCAGGCCTGCTCAACTGTCGGATGGAGACGACAATGATCGCGACCTCCGTGCAAGGGATCGTGTGGTCGCGGCGGGGGCGAGTGGAGATGGAGGGGTGGCGCGGGAGGACATGGTGGGTGGGGGTAGAGAGGCACGGTGAGGGCGCGGCGTCAATCCCTGTGATATGCACATGGGAAAGGGGGCTTAGGGTTTCTCATACCTGCTTCTATAGATGGGAGGGGAACGTGAAGGGCATGAGCCATTGGTTGGGCCTAGTCACTGACGAGCACCTATCGTTGCCGATCATTGTCATATCAATATGGGCAATGGTGCACAGTAGTCGGTGGTGTAGTAACCTCTTATGACGGGCCGAGTTGCACGACGTAAGTGGCAACGTTCCATCACTTGAGTGCCGAGATTTGTACCTTAGCAAGACTCTGCAGGATCTCTGCCGACAAACGGTCGTACGTCCGTTCAGTGCCGATGACCGATCATCAGAATGGTAATTTGATGTAGTGCCAACACCAACCAAGATGGCCAAGGACACAAAACTGAGATGGCACCCCTTCCCTCCCTCGTGCGCACATGTGTGAGAGCTAGGGCCAATAGGAGAGAGCAAGAGGAACTTACCGTTATAAACTATTTCAACGGCCATGTGTTTTATTTATTACGCAATAGCTAGTGTCGCTTCACATTTGCCCCATGTTAACTGGAGGCATATGCATGGTCATGCTAGTTAAGTTACTCTTATCTTGCATTGGGGCTATCAGTTCATCATCCTCCAATTTCTAGAATATTTGTTTCCCGTGGCTTTTATCAATTTTCCCATGTTACAACTTTTTGCACCGCTTTTTACAACCACCAAAAGTTGTTTCAGACGAGACAATGAAGATAAGATAGAAAAACATGTAGCAATTGGAATGTCTGAAAACAAAACAATATTCAGCCACTTTGCGGGTACAATCAAACATATCCTTTGCATTTCTGAAGCATTTGCAATGATGCCAATATGGACCTTGGAAAGGAGGGCATGGAGTACCGCCACAAATTATGCGGTCGTGTATGCTTTTGAGGAGGTGGTAGGGCAGTTTGGCGATTTTAACGGGATATTATACTATTGTAGTAGTATTGTTTTGCATAAAGAAGTGGGAAAAGCAAAGGCTAAGCCATTCAGGTGGCAGGGGCTGTCTTTTGCTTGGTGAAAATCTTTGCCAATAAAGTTGCTAGATGGGATCTTGCTTCTTCTCCTTGCATGTCACAACCCAGCCGTTTGGACAAGTATGACGTGTGTTCATATTATTATTATTACAACTTACAAGAGCTGCAAAGAGTAGCTGAAATTAAGTGTGTAGGAACATCTTGGTTGAAATTTAGTGTGTAAGAACATCTTGGTTCAAGATCTAATCAAGGAATTAGTATCCCTTTCAACAATGATGCACTAGAACTTAAGATAAAGGACGTTCTTTTCTTGACCAGTCCAAGTCGCCAACACATGTGAACGATGTTACTCCAACTTCAGTAGTTCAAGTCTTTGTTTGCTTATCCATTCAGCCAGAATTCAGAAAGCTAGATTTTGTTAGTACTCCCTCAGTAAACTAATATAAGAGCGTTTACATCACTATTTTAGTGATCTAAACACTCTTATATTAATTTACGGAGGGAGTACAAGCAAATGGAATATTCATTCATTCTGTGCTTACAAGTCACAAAACGAAAGCACGCATCCATTGTTGAATTTGTTTGCTTATTATTACTTCGAGATGGAAGTCTTAATAATAATCCAACGAAGATCACTAGAGACTTGCGATCTCTAGCTACCTCATTGTCTATCTGAAGTGGAAGCGTGTCTTCTAGAAGTTACTTACATCACACCTCTCACTCTCCTCACAAAGAAAAAGGAACATGGTGAAAGAAGATCAACTAATCTAAGTTACTCTCACCGATCTATAAGTTGTACTCCCTCTATTCCCTTATACAATGCCACTATAAAAAAATACATTTTGCATCTATACAAGGCCACCAACAATAATTGAGATAAAAATTAATTATGTTTTCTCGTACTAGCAACTTGTTTAATACTTACATGCATGTAATCATAATGACAATGAGTTATTTCCTTCTCATTCCTTCTTTGCATACATGCGCCGTATTAATAATCCTGGTTAACGAGAAGAAAAGTTGACTGGTAAAGCAGTCATTAAATTTTATTTTGGTACATGTAATCTAAGTTTATGGCCTTGTATAAGGGAATGAAGGGATTATTAATATGCCGCATGCATGTAACCTAGGTTGTGCTGCACCTTCTAATATGACTTATTCACCTAGATAGAGGAAGTACTAGAGTTGCGATAATTAATTTGGATCAGAGAGAGCACGTACTTCGGTGTAGTTAACCTCATTTTTATCATAATGCAGATATAGCTAGTAGATACATTCACCATGTGGTGAATGGCAACGGCCGGTCCATCATCTCCATTGGGGCATGGGACGAGAGTGACGCGAGTAGCACAAAAACGGCACATGGCCATGGATGATGGCGAGATGAGCAGGTAGCTGGGTAGGCATTGGGTGCCCTGGGGAAGAGGTAATGCATGCACTGATGCACCACCACCAGCTGCAACAACAACCCACTAGGGCGACGGACGGGGACATGATCCGCATGAGAATCTTGACCCTGGTCGCCTTGCAAATAATGCGTAACGGGATGAACAGCTAGGCCGCGTTTTATTCCCTTTTGCTTTTCGTCTTGATGAAGGCTGCTTTGCTGTTTAGCCCCGCACCCGCCCCCACCAGAATCTGATGGCGATTTTGCCTTCCGCTCTCTCCTTTTCCTTAACACGACATGATTTGGCTCGTACCGATGGCGTCCTGATTGCGATCCGGTGTGGCTGGGGAGGCATGCGCCACGACAACATTTGATCCATAGTGAGCATCAGGGTAAATCAGTGAGGATTGGTGTGGTTAGGAAGATGGTGGTATCCCCAATCCATCACGAATCAAACGTTAGATTTGACACTTTGGTGCCTTATTATATATTACGGATTGTTGTTTCACTTGAAGACGGCGTTTCTGTTGATACCGCAACATTTATGATGATCTCGTCAATCTTAAAGCTCTGGACTACAAGTCTACAACTAGGTCTTTGATAGACGTCGTGTGAGTGCATACGTGTGATGGTGTGTTTTCCAATAAAAAAATAAAGGCGCAGCCACCCCTATAAAATATTAGAAAATAGTACATGTATGTACTGTATAATACCACAAAAATTCTAAACCCCATATTTATAGTACTAAACAAGGAGAAGAGAAAGGACGATCCAACTAAGAATAGTGTCAAAACAAACACAAACAAAATACCAAATTTAGGACACTGTTCACATCTAAATTAGTCCTTTTCTTAAAAAGAAAAGTGGTTGTAGCAAGGTAGCATCTTATAGTGTTTGTAGTACAAGAATTCTCTTTCTCAACTGGCCTGCAAAAATGCAGGAATAGGAAAATGTAGTATTGAAATGACATGCACATCCGAATCCCATAGGCATTGAGTTTGTTTGATTGTATCATAGAAAAAATAAAGCTTTTTTTATAGGTTGGAGTGCATGCTAGAATTCCTATGAAATGTAGTACAACTTATTCTTTACAAAAAGTTCCTATAGATTCATTTCTACGAATCAAATGACCAACGTAAGAGGATTGCAATGCTCCAAATATTCTATAAAAATCGTTTGAATCAAAGAGGTCTACCATCTCATCGCCTTTCACCTAGCTAGAAATCTTGTTGTTTTGCCTAGATTAAACTCATTTCTTGAAGGAGCTTTGATAGCTGATCTATTTTGTTGGAAATTCGGCTTCACATGATGCATCTTGTGAAGGAAATATGCCCTAGAGGCAATAATAAAGTTATTATTTATTTCCTTATATCATGATAAATGTTTATTATTCATGCTAGAATTGTATTAACCGGAAACATAATACATGTGTGAATATATAGACAAACAAGATGTCACTAGTATGCCTCTACTTGACTAGCTTGTTAATCAAAGATGGTTATGTTTCCTAACCATGAACAAGGAGTTGTTATTTGATTAACAAGGTCACATCATTAGTAGAATGATCTGATTGACATGACCCATTCCGTTAGCTTAACACTTGATCGCTTAGTATGTTAATGCTTTTCTTCATGACCCATACATGTTCCTCGTAACTATGAGATTATGCAACTCCGTTTACGGAGGAACACTTTGGTGCTACCAAACGTCACAACGTAATCGGGTGATTATAAAGGAGTACTACAGGTGTCTCCAAAGGTACTTGTTGGGTTGGCGATTTCGAGATTAGGTTTTGTCACTCCGATTGCTGGAGAGGTATCTCTAGGCCTTCTCGGTGATACACATCACTTAAGCCTTGCAAGCATTACAACTAATGAGTTAGTTGTGAGATGATGTATTACGAACGAGTAAAGAGACTTACCGGTAACGAGATTGAACTAGGTATTGGATACCGACGATCGAATCTCGGGTAAGTAACATACCGATGACAAAGGGAACAACGTATGTCGTTATGCGGTTTGACCGATAAAGATCTTCATAGAATATGTAGGAACCAATATGGGCATCCGTGTTCCGCTATTGGTTATTGACCGAGAATGGTTCTAGGTCATGTCTACATAGTTCTCGAACCCGTAGGGTCCGCACGCTAACGCTTCGATGACAGTTCATAATGAGTTTATAAGTATTGATGCACCAAGGTTGTTCGAGTCCCGGATGTGATCATGACATGACGAGGAGTCTCGAAATGGTCGAGACATAAAGATTGATATATTGGAAGCCTACATTTGGACATCGGAAGTGTTCCGTGAAATCGGATTTTAGAGTACCGGAGGTTACCGAACCCCGGGAGGTCCATGGGCCTTAATGGGCCATGGGAGAAGAGAAAGGGCAGGCCAAGGTGGGCTGCGCGCCTCCCCTCTAGTCCGAATAGGACAAGGAAGGGGGGCGGCGCCTCTTCCCTCTTCCCTCCTCCAATCCTAGTCCAACTAGGAGAAGGGGAGTCCTACTCCCGGAGTAGGACTCCTCCTGGTGCGCCCCTTAGGGCCGGCCACCTCCCCTTGGCTCCTTTATATACGGGGCGGGGGCACCCCAAGATACACAAGTTGATCTACGGATCTTTCCTTAGCCGCAGCGGTGCCCCTTCCACCATATTCCACTTCGGTCATATCGTCAGAGAGCTTAGGCGAAGCCCTACCGGAGAAGTCATATCGTCGCAGTTGCTTAGGCGAAGCCCTGCGTCGGTGGAGCATCAACATCGCTATCACGCCGTCAGGCCGACGGAACTCATCCCCGACACTTTCTTTGGATCGGAGTCCGGGATCGCCATCGAGCTGAACGTGTGCGTAACTCGGAGGTGCCGACGTTCGGTGCTTGGATCGGTCGGATCGTGAAGACGCACGACTACATCAACCGCGTTGTTATAACGCCCGCTTTCGGGTTCACGAGGGTACATGGACGGACACTCTTCCCTCTCGTTGCTATGCCATCACCATGGTCTTGTGTGATCGTAGGAAATTTTTGAAATTACTACGTTCCCCAACAAAGGGTATCGAGCCTAGGTTTTATGGTTTGATGTTATTTGCACGAGTAGAACACAAGTGAGTTGTGGACGATACAAGTCATACCGCCTACCAAAGATGTCATACTTTGGTTCAATGGTATTGTTGGACGAGACGATCCGGACCAACCTTACGCTGCATTTCCACGCGAGACCGGTTCCCTCGACGTGCTTTGCACATAGATGGCTTGCGGAAGACCTGTCTCTCCAACTTTAGTTGAACTGAAAAGTGTATACGCCCGGTCCTTGAGAAGGTTAAACGAGTCTATTTGACAAACTATCGTTGTGGTTTTGATGCGTAGGTAAGATGAGTTCTTGCTTAAGCCCGTAGCAGCCACGTAAAACTTGCAACAACAAAGTAGAGGACGCCTAACTTGTTTTTGCAGGGCATGTTGTGATGTGATATGGTCAAGACATGATGCTAAATTTTATTGTATGAGATGATCATGTTTTGTAACCGAAGTTATCGGCAATGGCAGGAGCCATATGGTTGTCGCTTTATTGTATGCAATGCAATCGCGATGTAATGCTTTACTTTATTACTAAGCGGTAGTGATAGTCGTGGAAGCATAAGATTGGCGAGACGACAACGATGCTACGATGGAGATCAAGGTGTCGCGCCGGTGACGATGGTGATCATGACGGTGCTTGGCGATGGAGATCACAAGCACAAGATGATGATGACCATATCATATCACTTATATTGATTGCATGTGATGTTTATCCTTTATGCATCTTATCTTGCTTTGATTGACGGTAGCATTATAAGATGATCTCTCACTAAAAATTATCAAGAAGTGTTCTCCTCGAGTATGCACCGTTGCCAAAGTTCGTAGTACCCGGACACCACGTGATGATCGGGTGATAAGTTCTACGTCCATCTACAACGGGTGCAAAACAGTTGCACACGCCGAATACTCGAGTTAAACTTGACGAGCCTAGCATATAATGTATATGGCCTCGGAACACGGAGACCGAAAGGTCGAACGTGAATCATATAGTAGATATGATCAACATAGTGATGTTCACTGCTGAAACTACTCCGCCTCACGTGATGATCGGACACGGTTTAGTTGATATGGATCACGTGATCACTTAGATGACTAGAGAGATGTCCGTCTAAGTGGGAGTTTTTAATATGATTAATTGAACTTAAATTTATCATGAACTTAGTACCGATAGTATTTTGCTTGTCTATGTTTATCGTAGATAGATGGCTCGTGCTATTGTTCCGTTGAATTTTAATGCGTTCCTTGAGAAAGCAAAGTTGAAAGATGATGGTAGCAATTACACGGACTGGGTCCGTAATTTGAGGATTATCCTCATTGCTGCACGTAAAAATTACGTCCTGGAAGCACCGCCGGGTGAACTGCTTTGCGCATCTTTGAGCGAGCCGAAGTTATGAACGTCTCGCAAAGCGTAGCCGATGACTACTCTATAGTTCAAGTGTGCCATGCTTACGGCTTAGAACCGGGTCTTCAACGACGTTTTGAACGTCATGGAGCATATGAGATGTTCCAGAGTTGAAGTTAATATTTCAAGCAAATGCCCGGATTGAGAGATATGAAGTCTCCAATAAGTTCTATAGCTGCAAGATGGAGGAGAATAGTTACATCGCTGAGCACATACTCAAAATGTCCGGGTATAACAATCACTTAATTCACCGGGAGTTAATCTTCCGGATGATAGTGTCATTGATGTAATTCTCCAATCATCGCCACCAAGCTACAAGAGCTTCGTGATGAACTATAATATGCAAGGGATGACTAAGACAATTCTCGAGCTCTTCGCGATCTTTGAAAGCTGCGGAGGTAGAAATCAAGAAAGAGCATCAAGTGTTGATGGTCAACAAGACCACTAGTTTCAAGAAAAGGGCAAAGGGAAGAAGAAGGAAACTTCAAAAGAACAGCAAGAAAGTTGCTAATCAAGAGAAGAAACCCAAGTCCGACCTAAGCCCGAATCGAAAGTGTTTTTTCCGCAAGCGCACTGCATAATCGGAAGCGGAACTGCCCCAAGTATTTGGCGGATAAAAAGGATGGCAAGGTGAACAAAGGTATATATGATATACATGTCATTGATGTGTACCTTACTAGAGCTCGTAGTAGCACCTGGTATTTGATATCGGTTACATTGCTAATATTTGCAACTCAAACAGGGACTACGGAATAGACGAGCACCGCAAAGGACGAGGTGACGATCTTGGCGTGGGAAATGGTTCCAAAGTCAATGTGATCGCGGTCGGCACGCTACCTCTACATCTACCTTCGAGATTAGTTTTAGACCTAAATAATTGTTATTTGGTGCCGCTGAGCATGAACATTATATCCGGATCTTGTTTAATGCGAGACGGTTATTCATTTAAATCGAGAGAATAATGGTTGTTCTATTTATATGAATAATATCTTTTATGGTCATGCACCCTTGAAGAATGGTCTATTCTTGTTGAATCTCGACAAAGAGTGATACACATATTCATAATGTTGAAGCCAAAAGATGCAGAGTTGATAATGATAGTGCAACTTATTTGTGGCATCGCCGTTTAGGTCATATCGGTGTAAAACGCATGAAGAAACTCCATCTTGATGGGCTTCGAATCACTTGATTATGAATCACTTGGTACTTAAGTAACCGTGCCTCATGGGCAAGATGACCAAAACGCCGTTCTCCGGAACTATGGAGCGAAAGCAATGATTTATTGGAAATCATACATACCGATGTTTGTGGTCCAATGAATGTTGAGGCACGCCAAGCGGTATCGTTATTTTCTCACCTTCACAGATGATTTGAGCAGATATGGGTATATCTACTTAATGAAACACAAATCTGAAACATTTGAAAAGTTCAAAGAATTTCAGAGTGAAGTGGAAAATCATCGTAACAAGAAAATAAAATTCCTACGATCTGATCGTGGAGGAGAATATTTGAGTTACGAGTTTGGTTTACATTTGAAACAATGTGGAATAGTTTTCAAGCAACTCACGCCACCCGAACACCACAGAGAAATGGTGTGTCCGAACGTCGTAATCGTACTTTACTAGATATGGTGCGATCAATGATGTCTATTTCCGATTTACCGCTATCGCTTTTGGGGTTATGCTTTAGAGACGGCCGCATTCACGTTAAATAGGACACCGTCAAAATCCGTTGAGACGACGCCGTATGAACTGTGGTTTGGCAAGAAACCAAAGTTGTCGCTTTCTTAAAGTTTGGGGCTGCGATGCTTATGTAAAGAAACTTCAACCAGATAAGCTCGAACCCAAATCGGAAAAATGTGTCTTCATAGGATACCCAAAGGAGACTGTTGGGTACACCTTCTATCCACAGATCTGAAGGCAAGATTTTCGTTGCTAAATTTGGATCCTTTCTAGAGAAAGAGTTTCTCTCGAAAGAAGTGAGTGGGAGGAAAGTAGAACTTGATGAGATAATCAGATCTGCTCCCTTATTGGAAAGTAGTTCATCACAAGAAATGGTTCCCTGTGACAACTACACCAATTAGTGAAGAAACTAATGATGATGATCATGAAGCTTCAGATCAAGTTACTATCGAACCTCAGAGGGTCAACCGTAATAAAATACGCACTAGAGTGGTACGGTAATCCTATTCGGAAGTCATGTTACTTGACCATGGCGAACCTACAAACTATGAAGAAGCGATGGTGAGCCCAGATTCCGCTGAAATGGTCGGAAGCCATGAAATCTGAGATGGGATTCATGTATGAGAACAAAGTATGGACTTTGGTTGACTTGCCCGATGATCGGCAAGCCATTGAAAATAAATGGATCTTTAAGAAGAAGACCGACGCCGATGGTAATGTAACTGTCTACAAAGCTCGACTTGTTGCGAAAGGTTTTCGACAAGTTCAAGGGGTTGACTATGATGAGACTTTCTCACCAGAAGCGATGCTTAAGTCTGTCTGAATCATGTTAGCAATTGCCGCATTTTATGATTATGAAATTTGGCAAATGGATGTAAAACTGCATTCTTGAATGGATTTCTAGAAGAAGAGTTGTATATGATGCAACCAGAAGGTTTTGTCGATCCAAAAGGTGCTAACAAAGTGTGCAAGCTCCAACGATCAATTTATGGTCCGTGCAAGCCTCTCGGAGTTGGAATAAACGCTTTGATAGTGTGATCAAAGCATATGGGTTTATATGCACTTTGGAGAAGCCTCAGATTTACAAGAAAGTGAGTGGGAGCTCAGTAGCATTTCCGATATTATATGTGGACGACATATTATTAATTGGAAATGATATAGAATTTCTGGATGGCATAAAAGGATACTTGAATAAAAGTTTTTCAATGAAAGACCTCGGTGAAGCTGCTTACATATTGGGCATCAAGATCTATAGAGATAGATCAAGACGCTTAATTGGACTTTCACAAAGCACATACCTTGATAAAATTTTGAAAAGTTCAAAATGGATCAGTGCAAAGAAAGGTTTTTTGCCTGTTGCAAGGTGTAAGATTGAGTCGGACTCAATGCCCGACCACGCAGAAGATAGAGAGAAAATGAAAGATGTTCCCTATGCTTCAGCCATAGGCTCTATCATGTATGCAATGTCAGGTACCGCACCGACGTATGCTTAGTCGTAAGCTTGGCAGAAGGTACCAAAGTAATCCAGAATGGATCATCGGACAGCGGTCAAGAACATCCCGAAATACCGAAAAGGACTAAGGATATGTTTCGTATATGGAGGTGACAAAGAGCTAGTCGTAAATGGTTACGCCGATGCAAGCTTTGACACCGATCCGGACGATTCTAAATCGCAAACCGGATACGTGTTTTTATTAAACGGTGGAGCTGTCATTGGTGCGGTTCTAAACAAAGCGCCGTGGCGGGATCTACATGTGAAGCGGAGTACATAGCTGCTTGGAAGCAGCAAATGAAGGAGTCTGGATGAAAGAGTTCATTTCCGATCTAGGTGTTATACCTAGTGCGTCAGACCGATGAAGATCTTCTGTGACAATCTTGGTGCAATTGCCTTGGCAAAGGAATCCAGATTTCACAAGAGGACCAAGCACATCAAGAGACGCTTCAATTCCATTCGACCAAGTCCAAGTGGGAGACATAGAGATTTGCAAAATACATACGGATCTGAATGTTGCGCACTGCTAACTAAGCCTCTTCCACGAGCAAAACATGATCAAGACCAAGACTCCATGGGTGTTAGGATCATTACTTTGTAATCTAGATTATTGACTCTAGTGCAAGTGGGAGATCAAGGAAATATGCCCTAGAGGCAATAATAAAGTTATTATTTATTTCCTTATATCATGATAAATGTTTATTATTCATGCTAGAATTGTATTAACCGGAAACATAATACATGTGTGAATATATAGACAAACAAGATGTCACTAGTATGCCTCTACTTGACTAGCTTGTTAATCAAAGATGGTTATGTTTCCTAACCATGAACAAGGAGTTGTTATTTGATTAACAAGGTCACATCATTAGTAGAATGATCAATCGACATGACCCATTCCGTTAGCTTAACACTTGATCGCTTAGTATGTTAATGCTTTTCTTCATGACCCATACATGTTCCCTGTAACTATGAGATTATGCAACTCCTGCCACCGGAGGAACACTTTGGTGCTACCAAACGTCACAACGAATCGGGTGATTATAAAGGAGTACTACAGTGTCTCCAAAGGTACTTGTTGGGTTGGCGTATTTCGAGATTAGGTTTTGTCACTCCGATTGCTCGGAGAGGTATCTCTAGGCCTTCTCGGTGATACACATCACTTAAGCCTTGCAAGCATTACAACTAATGAGTTAGTTGTGAGATGATGTATTACGGAACGAGTAAAGAGACTTACCGGTAACAGATTGAACTAGGTATTGGATACCGACGATCGAATCTCGGGTAAGTAACATACCGATGACAAAGGGAACAACGTATGTCGTTATGCGGTTTGACCGATAAAGATCTTCGAGAATATGTAGGAACCAATATGGGCATCCGTGTTCCGCTATTGGTTATTGACCGAGAATGGTTCTAGGTCATGTCTACATAGTTCTCGAACCCGTAGGGTCCGCACGCTTAACGCTTCGATGTGAGTTCATAATGAGTTTATAAGTATTGATGCACGAAGGTTGTTCGAGTCCCGGATGTGATCACGGACATGACGAGGAGTCTCGAAATGGTCGAGACATAAAGATTGATATATTGGAAGCCTACATTTGGACATCGGAAGTGTTCCGTGAAATCGGGATTTTACCGAGTACCGGAGGTTACCGAACCCCCGGAGGTCCATGGGCCTTAATGGGCCATGGGAGAAGAGAAAGGGCAGGCCAAGGTGGGCTGCGCCCCCTCCCCTCTAGTCCGAATAGGACAAGGAAGGGGGCGGCGCCTTCCCTCTTCCCTCCTCCAATCCTAGTCCAACTAGGAGAAGGGGGAGTCCTACTCCTGGGAGTAGGACTCCTCCTTGCGCGCCTCCCTTAGGGCCGCCACCTCCCCTTGGCTCCTTTATATACGGGGCAAGGGGCACCCCAAGATACACAAGTTGATCTACGGATCTTTCCTTAGCCGTGTGGTGCCCCCTTCCACCATATTCCACTTCGGTCATATCGTCAGAGAGCTTAGGCGAAGCCTGCGCCGGAGAAGTCATATCGTTGCAGTGCTTAGGCGAAGCCTCGCGTCGGTGGAGCATCAACATCGCCATCACGCCGTCGTCGACGGAACTCATCCCCGACACTTTGGCCGGATCGAGTCCGGGATCGTCATCGAAATGAACGCAGTGCGTAACTCGGAGGTGCCGTCGTTCGGTGCTTGGATCGGTCGGATCGTGAAGACGACGACTACATCAACCAGCGTTGTTATAACGCTTCCGCTTTCGGTCTACGAGGGTACGTGGACGGACACTCTTCCCTCTCGTTGCTATGCCATCACCATGGTCTTGTGTGATCGTAGGAAAATTTTTGAAATTACTACGTTCCCCAACATCTTGAGTATGAATTCATATTACGTATATAATTAATTATTTGTGGAGAGAATTCGACCTAAGTGTAACGAAGGTGGGTTGCAACTATTAGAACAACACAAGTTAATTTTGAACTTGAGTTCTCTTGGCATTTAGCTGCATGTACCACAAAGGAACTAAAAACTCTAGGCCTCTTTGTTTCGAAGGATATTCACAGAAATTTTGAGGGATTCTTTGATTTGTGGGATTTTTAAAACACATTAATAGAATAAACATAGGAATATGATAGGAAATGCACTCTAAAACAAAGAATTGGTAAATACAAGAACTGTGTCAACTTGATTGGTTGGTTCACATGCATTGGTTAAACACATGAATCATAATAAACTTTGTCATATTAAAGTCAAAAGCGCGTGAAAATGAATAGTTAGAATTTTATTATACAACTAGCAGACTTAGTCCAATTTTTCATGAATAGAAATTTGAAAATATGGTCCAGGTGGATGTTAGATTTTCTAGGTTTTTGAAATTGATGATAAAGAAAAAAATCCTCCATTTTTTCTTGGCCCTGCTCCTTTGAACCAAATGTATGAATATTAATACCATAGAAAAACAACTCATATGTTTTCCTCCATTTTTGTGGACTGGTTCATTTGTACTATATTCAATAGGAAAACAAACATAGCAAGACCCACTCGCGCGTCTTCCCCTTGCCGCCTCTGTTGAGAGTCGACACAAAGTTTCCGCGCTTGGCCCGAACTCAAATCTTCTCCGACAGCGGAGCCAGTCTAAGACGTGATGGGTGATGAGCTCGGATATCCTTTGTATATAGTAGCTGTGGAATTTTCTTTAAGGTAGTTGTTGCTCTTGTGGCGGATGGCTTTATGCCGCACCCGAGGACAACGCCGGAGCTCATGAGCAGCGCTTGGTGGCCGCCTCCCACCTCCTCGGCCTGTTGTCCATGTAGGATGAAACCTGCTGGTGGAGGATCGGGCCAGAGCTCCCCTGATAAGCTGGAGTGGTGACTCAATGTGGTGAAGATGGAAGTATTCTCTCCTTTCTCTCTCTCTATCGTCGTGGTGGAGAAGGTGAGGCTATTAGTGAGACCATCCCAGCTTTTTCCTGGCAATCATTGCATCAAAGGCGGGTCCCTGCAGTCCCTGCGCAAGCACAACTACTTTGTTCCGAGCTCATCCTCGATAATGTGATGTTCTAAAGCTACGATACCCTCTGAAACCCACTGGTTTTGGAAGTTGGATGCCAGTTTGTGTCATTGAGGGACAACGTGCGAAGCAGTCCCTGTCATCCAAGAAGTACCCATCCCAGATGCAATCTTCTGACTTGTGATAGTCTAATAGTGGGCAGTTGGAGCACACCATTGCGATCAGATGGGATGACTAGGTGGGTTGGTGGTTGATATGTCTCTAATGTATCTATAATTTTTTATTGTTAAAGGCTATTATATTACCACTTTTATATGATTTTTATATCATTTTGTATTATTTTTCTAGACTAACTTATTAATTTAGTGCCTAGTGTTAGTTTCTGTTTTTTTGCTTGTTTTTGTTTTCGTGAAAAATCCATATCTAGGAAGGTCCAATTATGATGCCAATTTCTGACTATTTTCTTGAACAACAAAGGACCCTAGAAGTTTTGACAAAGGTCGAGGGGTCCCACGAGGCATCCACATAGCCACATGGCATGGCTAGGGGGAGTGGCCGTGCCACCTGCCCATGTGGGGCCCCTGCCTCCGTCTGACCTATAAATTTCCAAAAATTCCTAAACCCTCAGAAGCGAACCCATAAGAATTTTATCGCCGTCGCAAGCCTTTATTTCGAAGTGATCCCATCTCAAGCCCTGTTCCGGTGCTCTGCCAGAGGGGTAAGCCACCACGAGAGGCCTCTTCATCAACCTTGCTTCCTCCATGATGATGTGTGAGTGGTTCGTTCAGATCCTACGTGTCCATAGTAGTAGCTACATGGCTTCTTCTCTCTCTTTTTGGTCTTCAATATAATGATCTCCTCTTAGATCAACCTAATGTAATTCTTGTGGAATGTTTGTTGGGCTCCGATGATTTGTGGATTTGTGATCAAATTGTTCATTGAATATAATTGACTCTTGAAGTTTCTTTGTTGTATGATTGAGTAGCTATGTATGCTTTCTAAATTATTTGTCTTCTCTAGCTAAGATAGATGTGTAATTCTTCAGAGGGAGTGGTGCAAAGTAGTGGGTTCAACCTCACGGTGATCTATATTCCAGCGACATAATGGGGAGAAGGCACGTGATGTCTTGTTGCTACTAAGGATAAAACGAAGGAGATTGATCTTATTGCTAGATTTCTTTCGGTCTACATCATGTGATCTTGCTTATCGTGTTACTCTATTTTTCATTAAATTTAATACTTTTAGATGCATGCTGGACAGTAGTCTTAAGGTGGAGTAATAGTAGCAGATGCAGTTGGATTATGGTCTACTTGTCACAGACATGATGCCTATACGAGATTATGCCATGAATGGTCATAGTTATGAATGTTGCTTATCTGTTAATTGCCAACAGTAATTTTTTTATCATGCCACTACCTGCTTCGACAAAGATGCCACTACTGAACCTGTGGCCCCCCAGGATCCAGTCTCTATTAATACCTGCATTGCTATATTGCTCCTTTGTTTACCTTTATTTATTTAATCATTTTCCATATCATTATGTATCACTATTTAGTTTTAACCTTGCAACTAGCAAGACGAGGGAATTGACAACCCCCTTGCCAAGTTGGGCGCAAGCATTTTTTTGTTTGTGTGCAGCTGCTTCTTATCTGGTTAGCTTGTAGACTCCTACTGGTTTGATTAAACCTTAGTTCTTAACTAAGGGAAATACTTTTGCTGATGTGCTACATCATCCTTCCTCTTGGGGGAAATCCAACAACTCGTACATGGAGTAGCAGAAGAATTTCTGGCGCCGTTGATGGAGAGTCTGGTTCTATCAAATCAGGTGCCTTTGCACAAACCCTTTTATTTATTTGTTTTATTTTCTTGCTCAGTTTCCATTTAATATCTATTTGCCTTTTCTTTGCTTGCCAAAAGTTTCCAAGATACCAAAAAAAACTTGATTTGCTATTATTGCTTGTTTTGCTACTATGTCTACTCCGCCTACCTTACTCCTTGACAAGGGTTCAAAAATCATCAATCAAACAGTTAAATGACGAATCCTTAAAAGAAGCTTGGTATAGAATTCTTGAGATTCATGGAAAAATTGCTCAAATGCCACCCTAGAATTTTACTCAAAAGCTTTTTTATCGGTTTATCACTTCGTCATAGACATGTTCTAGATTTGATATTTTAAGGAGACTTTATTGGGAACAATGTTTTTGACTCTTTTGAATTGCTTTAAAACCTTCTAGGAACACCTAAAATGGAAGCAATTCAACCCACAATTTTAGTAAGTTATCAATATGCTTAATTATTTAATGCAATTAAGATTAGTATGGAAGCATTTTTAAGGGGTTATATAATATTACAAATAAGTTGAATAGTAATATGGTCACTCAAATCAAGAAGTATGATATAATGGAACAAACAATTGAAAACTATCGTATCCATAAAGCAGTAGTAGAAGCCATTCATGGTAAACTTGACCACTTGATAAGAATGTTTAATGAGAATAGAGAAAGCAAAATGGGTAACCATAAGATTGGAAGTATCTTTGAACCTTTTAGGAATGACATGATTAATATCAATCCTTCATTTGATAAAGCTTGATAGATTGCATTATGCCTAGCTAGAGGGCATTAAGCAATAGCGATTGTTGGGAGACAACCCAATAGATCCTTTAGTTTATTTTGTTTTCAATGAGTCCACATGATTATTGCTACTGTAGTAATTGTGTTTGTGTATTTTATTTAAATAAAGTGCCAAGTTAGACCTTTGGAATGTTGCAAATTCTTGTTTATTAGGTTATGTGCAGAAAGAGAAACTTTTGTGCCCAATATCTAAATTTTAGTTCTCTGCTGGAACGCGATAAAATCATGAAAATTTTACATAGTGCTGAATTAAAAATTGTCTGCATATTCCATTTCATAAATTATATCTTTATGTACTATTCTGTTTTTGACACATTTTGTTTTGTTTTCTCTGTTTGCTTGTTTTAAAGTTTCCATGACATATATTGAGGGATATAAATTGTGGAAATGATAGAATACAATAGACATTGCAGAACCTTACAATTTTTTTAGAGAGTTTGATTTTTACAGAACATTACCTTCCTTCCTAGGATTTTTGTGAAGAATGGATTTCTTCAGAACGTTGCAGAGAATTTGATGCCCCTTGAGGCTCTTGAACATTCCTATTTGAAGAAGTTTCTTCAACCTAACATTTTCATCAGATATTATTATGGTATCTTCAGGTGAGGGGTTAGGAACCACATCAATAGTAGAAGCATTTATTTTGGCAGAACTAGAAGATTCAGCATTTGATTCATCATTGTCGCGTTCAAGGCAGGTTAAGCAAGGTGGTATGAACACCTCAGGCTGATCCTTTAGTTGTTGGGAGAGAAGAAAATTTTGCACCAGTAAATCATCATGAGCCTCTCTTAGCGGCTCGATTTCCCATTTCCATTTCAGGTAATCCTAAGTCAGCTTCTCATAGTCAGCTAAGAGAAAATCATGATTCTTGCTTACCACTTCCATTTGTGACTCGAGATCAGAGTGCTCTTTTGTGAAAGTTTGGCTTTTCTCCATATCCTCGACCAACAACCCTTCAGACTTCACTATTGCAGGATGGTCCTAACGCGACATATGTGTAGGCGACCAATCAACTAAACTATGTGTGATGCATGAATCGCAAACGGTATCGTAACAAAACTGTCACCAATAAAATGAACTGTGTGCGATGGCGGAGACATCAAGCATGATTCAGATTATAGTCGCATGTGCAATACGCGACATATTTTGATCCATACAAACTGTCAGGACCCCGATTCCAAGTCACATCGATCTAGCCGGTAACACCTCATATCACTTTGCGGCCTCACGCACGGTATTCCCACGGGTGTCGCCTTACCATGGCCCGGGACCGTTTGCGCCTTTTGGCTCATGTATATGATAGTGTCGCTACCATCCATATGATAGAGAACCCGGGCCGACATGGCTAGTCGTGAACCCAAAGCGGCGCTAACCCATGGGGACAGGCATACATGAATCACATCGAGCATGTCGGTCAGCAGCGTGTGAATCCGGGTCAGCACCGGGCTAACAGGACTCGGGAACCCGGGCTGTAGCAGTTAGGCAGACTCGGATGTCACCGCGTGACATTTCCTCGAAGGATGAATCTGAGACAGAACGGTGAACACATGCCGGCCACCAAGTGTCCCTGAAAGCGGTAGTCTTTGGGCTAGCGTGACTCCGATAAACCGGGTCAGAAGCGGACTACTATGGCTCAAGGAAGCACTAGACTACATTTCCCCATAAGAGAGGCTGCCAAGGATAAACAACTAGATTGTCGGATCCCACACATACCAAGCATTTCAAACATACACACAATATGCTCGATATGTGTAAATACAACATGGCATCACAACATAACTCTACGACTCAAGTATTTATTCATTAGGCTCCGAGGAGCGAGATAATACAAACATGGGTCCCATGACCCAACATTCAGAGCATACAAGTCAAAGCACATGCGAAAGCTTAACATGTCTGAGTACAGACATCTACAAATGAAAAAGGCTGATAAGCCTGACTAACTACTGCATCCGCCGAGGGCACAAGATCGTAGAAATGAGGTAGCAAGCTAAACGTCAAGTCCACGCTGAACTACTAGTGAGACTGAAGTCTCTCGCAAAAAACATAAAATAGGCAAACGTGAGTACAAATGTACTCATCAAGACTTACATCGTAACTAACTACATATGCATCATTATCAACAAAGGGGTGGTGGGGTTTAATCAAAGAAGCCAGCTTTGACTCGGTGGCTATCCTAAACTACGACTGCAAGTAACTCTTTTGAGGTGGCGCACACGAGTCCACATATTCACCATACCAATACACCACTATGGACCCGCTCCCGTCTCCCTACAAGAACGCCATCCATAGCACTCATCCTTATCTTGCGCATTTTAGAGTATCCACTTTCACTTGTCTATGAACTGATATAGGCAACCCAGAAGTCCTTTTCATGGACACGGCTATTCAATAGATGATGTTAACCTGTAGGGGTGTACTTCTTCACACACGCTCTCGCCACTTACCACCAAGTACACGTCGTGTATCTTGGCAACCTTCAAGCGGAAGCCAGGCGAGGGAGTTGGCCACGACCTGACTAACCACACAAGTCTCTAGTCCAGGTTTATCGCCTATTCGGGTTCCATCCGCGAGGAGATCCGGCCGGGTGTCGCCACGGCCCCAAACGACGAGAGCAGGTTCCCGAGGCACCAAACGGGCGTCCCAAGACACCGTGCCTCGGTGTATCTACCGCATCATAGCCCACCCCTAGGGTCAGCGCTACGCACGGCCCCCAACACATATCCTACAAACACCAGAAACTAGTTGCAACTCCTGGACAAAGATCGAGGCGATTAATAAGCCGAGAGGGGTCGAGTTACTGGAACCCAATGTGTGGTAGTAACTGTTCATGGATCACAAACACAGCAGACCTAACTCAACTCTAAGCATAGCAGGCATGACAAACAAGCATGAATGAGTAGGCACATCAGGGCTCAAACAACTCCTACTCATTCTAGCGGGTTTCATCTATTTACTGTGGAATGACATGTCATGCAGAGGATAAAGGGGTTCAGCCTACCGCAGCAAGCAATGTATGAGTCGTTGTTGTCCTAATGCAGTAAAAGAGAGTAGGAGCGAGAGAGTGGGATTATATCGGAATAAACAAGGGGTTTTGCTTGCCCGGCACTTCAAGATAATATAGTTCTTCATCGGTGTCATCGAACTCATCGCCTGGTACAACGCCTGAGGGGGACAAACACCGCAACAGAGAAAGAACACAATCAATGCAATGCAACAATATGATGCATGAGTGTGACATGGCAATATGTTGTGGTTTGAGCTAATGCAGCTAGCAACCAGATTAAATGAAGTTGGTTTGAATCCAAGATTCAAATTCAAACTCCATATGTGGATATTAAAATGCCATTTATATGATTTGTGCTAAACAACAGCTATAAGTTGCTCTAACATGCATAAAATGGTACAGATGGATAGATTGTATTTTTCTGATCATTTTCCATATATAATTTGTTTGATTTGGAGCCACGGTTGATTTTCTATGATTTTTAGAAGTTAGCACTATTTTCTGGAATTTCCTGTATTAAAATAAATCCAGAAAATAGCTTATTGCGTCGGCATGACATCAGCCTGATGTCAGCAGGTCAACTGGGCGCCTCCAGGTCAAACCTGACCAATGGGGTCCGCTGGTCAGTGACTGGGCTGGTTAGTGACGCTGACTGGTGGGGCTGGTCAACAGACACGTTAGCACAGTCAACTCTGACTGGTGGGTCCCATGTGATTAAACTAATCTAAATAGAAGTTTAAGCCGTGGTTAGTTAAGGGCGTGGGGCCCATATGTCAGTGAGAGAGGGGGCTAATTAGCAGGGTCATTAGCACTAACTAATCTACCTTGTCACCGGATTAACTCCGGCGATAACCGAGCGCGGGCAATGATGCCCGTCTCGCCAACTCCGGCGTCGGGAGGACGCGGCGAGTCTTGTTGGAACGACGCGATGCGGCGCGGCCCAATGATGGCTGCAATGTGGTCGGGTGGCCGGTAGCGGCAACTGCGGCGAGCGAGGCGGCGGTCGGAGCTCGGCCTCGAGCGGCTAGGGGGCTATGGTGCGGCTACAGACGATCTACTAGGTGTGTTCGGCTCCTGGGAGCGAGGTGAGGAAGATGACGCGCTCGGGCGCAAACTGCAGCGTCCGTAGCGGCAGCGGCGACAAGGTCAGCGGCGGCCGGAGTTCGGCCGCGACGGAGCTATGGCCTAAAGCTCGCAAACGCGAGGGGAACGAGAGGGGTTCGGATCAGGAGCTCACTGCGAGGTCGGAGAGAAGCTCGGCGGGCTTGGGGGCGTCCTGCGTGCGGCGAATCGACGGCGGTGGTGGTCGGAGCCCGAGGGGGAAGACAACGGTGGTGTCGGTGTTGTAGGGCGTCCGGGCTTGCGCTTGCTGAGGGGAAAGCTTCACGGCATCGAGGCGGACGGCAGGGTCAGAACGGAGAGGCATGGGGACGGCTGCGACCACGGCGGTGCTCGTCGGCGGCCTCGGGTGCCCACGAACAGGGAGGGAGCAGAGGAGGGGAAAGAGAGAGTTGTGAGGGGAACAGGGGGGAAAGGTCTCGGGCGTCTCCGTGGCGCGTTCAGAAGAGCCTGGGTGTCGCGGTGGAAGCAGGAGATGGCGGCAGCTCACGCCTCCTTGCCCTCTTGGCCTTGGGAGGAAGACTGACAGAGAGGCTGCGGTGGTGGGTTGGGCGGTTGGGTGGCTGCCCGGGCCGGCCAGGAGCTCTTGCAGTGGGTGGTGTCTCTGGTGGACCTCAAGGTAAGTCCGTAAGGTCTGTTCCTTCCCTTTTCTATTTCTGTTTTTTTGTTTTTATTTAAATCTTTAGCACTGTTTTAAATCTAAGCAAAATTTAAAACTAGTGCCAAACTCCACTGAAATATTTATGTTGCCACAATGGACCCATCCAAATTCACATAAATTATTTCAGGGTATTTTGAAATATATTCCACATATTATGAATATAATTCCAAATGCAAATACAATAATGATTTAAATTCAGTGCCCAAAATAATCCACAAAAATGTTCACTATTTTTGGTTTGGACCCAAGGCCTTGCCAAAATTACCAAAATTGATGGAAGCATTTTGGGTTCATTGAATGCATTTTTTTAAGATGGACCTATTTGGATTTTAAAGTGCTAGGGTTTGATCACCCCCATTTCAGGTTTCCAAAAAAATTTAGACATGATGCATACATGAAGCTAGCCCAGTGCATTGCCAAAAGCTAGGGATGTGACAACTCACCCCCACTAAACAAGAATCTCGTCCCGAGATTCAAGACGTGAGGTAAGAAGACAGAGGGGACATGGAACTGACACAGTCTTCATGATCCATTCCATTTCCCGAAGATGTTGATTCATTGCTTCAAATTGATATTGACGTCTTGCTTGAGAACTACATCCAACATGACAACGAGTAAAAAGGAAGAATTTTAGAAGAATCGATCTTCCTGAGGTTCGAGCAACTTAGGATCATCTTAATGATCACAAGATCAACTCATGGAATGAGACATAAAAACATCTCTGAAGCTGAGAGGCAAAACATGCATCAGGAGGGATGGAAGAAACAATTTTACGAGGGTTTCAGAACAGCGAGGAAGAATTGCCATGATTCCATAACGGGGCACCTTAGAGAAGGTGACTCGTAGAATTATTCCCTCAAGTGGCAAAAAGGAATTACTTTTGATACATAGATCATTGGAACTCTTTTCACCAGCCAGAGGCAATTGATAATTGATCGTTTGAAAGATCTCGAAGAAATGGCATACTCAGACTAGGATGGATGATGTGGATCACCTTGTTGAAGACAACGCAATGGATGACTTTTGCTTATCACCGGAAATGAATGGGACCCATGACAAGTCCACTTTTGAAGATGATCCTGGACAGCAACTGCTGAGAAGGACAGCCCATGGGAAATTGGCACGATGGGGTGCAAGCTGGGAACAAAATGCAAATGTTGGGAATGTTCCAACCATCATATCTGCTTGAGATTCAGATCCGTTAGAAAGCAGGATACTTCAGACTCACATGTCTGAAAAGAAAAGTTGCAACACAAATCGACGAGATAATGTTGCGAGACTCTCGGGAGATGAACTACGATAGCAAGCTCCAAAACATGAGCTGGTTCTGCTACACACATGTGAACACACTGTCCTAGACTAGCATGACCACGTGGTAGTCTTATAATAAAATACTACCGAAGTTACGTTGGGAACCATCATCGAGGATAACGGAATCTGTACAAATCCGTCTGTACCTTCAGGACTAGCACTTAGAACTTATTATCCTTGAACAATTCAATCGGTGGCTTTACGTGCTAGGAAATACATTTGGAATGGAGGTATCTAATCTCACAAACCAATGTATACTTCGCACATGCATGATTGACTTGGGATGATTCCAGAGGAAGCAACATTAACTTTCTCGAATTCACGGCGGAAACTTGCATCAAATGCACATGTGTTAGAGGAAGTCACTTCTTTCATCCGAGCATATGCTTCATGAAAGGGACATGAAGATAACGCTTATAAAAGTTTCCAACACTAGCTTTAATGTTTGACATAATCATGGAGAAGGTAGCAAGTTGTTGATGGGCTCAACAACAATTCATCCAGGTTTCCATGGAGATGGAATTCCATAATTGTGTGAACAAGTGATAGCATTGGTCAAACCCAAAAATATAATGGTGTATGCTCGAGGGATCAACCACGAGTAAGACAACATTACGAACATCGTTGGTTCTGATTTGATTTGATGATAACCCATACTCAAATCAAAGTTTTGATACGATAATAGGTCCAACAACTGATCACAGGGACCAATCGATGAAGATATCATCTTTCTTCAACACACACTCAAAAGGATATCCCTTAAAATGAACTAAGTCGGACAAGCTTTTATCTTCCAACTCTCCAAGTTGTTGTTTAGGTTAACCAACTAGCTCAGGGGTATCCAACATAGATTCTTGGAGAATGGCTGGTTTAGAGGAAAACCAACTTGATCACGAGCTCAACATAACAGTCAGGTGACGGCCTGGTAGCACTTCCAAGAAGATATTTGGAAAGTCACGAATCACCGATATATTACTAAGCTCGAGAACAATCTTGCTTTTCAGGGCAAGACGATATGATCAATAGAGCGAAGATTTGAATTAATCCTAACTCATCGATCGAGGAGTGCACCAGGAGAATGGACTAGGTAGCATGATTAATCTTAGAATGATGATTCAATAACCAACATGCTAAGAATGAAATTATTGTCCTTTAACTACCAAGCAACGGAGTTGCTAGGAATATTGAGTTCACACATCACGATTCACTCGTCGGCATTCCGGCTGCATCAACACAGGACCTAGGAATGAATAATGATAGCGAGAAGTATCACTACGTCAAGAATTCATAAGGGAAGGTGCAATTCTCATGACGTTCCTGACATAAAATGGGTAATACTTCAGGGTAGAACAGAACAAAAGCTGAATTGGCATTTTGATCTACGGAATACAACTACTTTGACCACTCCAAGAAATGGATGAGGTGCTGGAGTTTGTTTCTCCTAGTCATTCCCGAATAGAATGGCTTGACGGGCTACAAGAGTAGTGGCGTTGATGAACACGAATGCAAAACTACTCCTGACTATCAATCAATAGATGAGGGCCAGAAAACAACTAAAGAGGGACAACTCAAAGGAACACATGTTTTTCTGAGTTGTGGATGCATATATTGGTATGTCGAGCGAAGCTCAACATTTCTTCCGGATAACCCATGCGGAAAGGGTAGAACTGGCAGAATTACAATATAGAATGGAGGACTCATCAAGAGCACTTTGGTTGTGATCCTTCGGTTCAGCAAGGAACTTCTGCCATAAGCGGTTCATAGTATTTGGAAGAAGGAAATACCACGGACCTCGAGGACTATCGCAAAGTTACTAATATCCTAAAGGAACTAGCAAACACTATCAACAGGAGGTAAGTAGGGTGAATCTCGGGTTCAAGAACCCGGGAATAGAATACCTACTACTAAATGGCATCACATGATGCTTTCGAGAATGGTGGCCAGAATTATCACACTGGGAACACAAAACATGGATAGATTACTAGGTGGTTCTCTAAGACACCTAGAGTCATAATAGTAGCTCCAACATATATACCGAGGCAATAGAGTACCTCAACGCACCGGTTAGTGTGCTTATTCTGACCAAAAAGGCCATCGGGAACGAAAAGAAAGGATTCGCAAATGCATCAGACTATTTAGAGACCTGGGATGACTCGGACAGCGACTATATGCTCAGAAAAAGATTTGAGACATCCTGCAAAAATGGTGGCATAACCACTCAGAAGCACAAAACCAAGGTTCCGAGACCAACTATGAACACACGGAAGTAGTAGAAACTGAACTGGGGCTTAAAACCAACAATCTTAAAAGTCTATGGATTAGTAACACGTCATCCTGATAGATAGATGAGAAGGCCTAGTTCTTAAACCCCGTAGAAAAGAAGAGGATGACTTAGATCAGAAGGGCATAAGGTAAAAGGAGTAAAAAGAGCCTTACGTTCCCATCCATAATCAATTCCCTTACATAACTAAAGCATTTCTAGACACAACTTCGACCGGTTTGGCTTGGTAATCCTACAGGCAATCAGGCTCGGATACCAAAGCTGTCAGGACCTCGATTCCAAGTCAGATCAATCTAGCCGGTAACACCTCATATCACTTTGCGGCCTCACACACGGTATTCCCACGGGTGTCGCCTTACCATGGCCCGGGACCGTTTGCGCCTTTTGGCTCATGTATATGATAGTGTCTCTAGCATCCATATGACAGAGAACCCGGGCCGACATGGCTAGTCGTGAACCCAAAGCGGCGCTAACCCATGGGGACAGGCATACATGAATCACATTGAGCATGTCGGTCAGCAGCGTGTGAATCCGGGTTGTAGCACTGTGCTAACAGGTTTCGGGGAACCCGGGCTGTAGCAGGCTAGGCAGGACTCCGGATGTCACCGCGTGACATTTCCCCAAAGGGACAGACTCAGAACGGCGAACACATGCCGCTACCAAGTGTCCCGAAAGCGGTAGTCTTTGGGCTAGCGGTGTAGCGACCGACCGAATGGATCAAGTCTCTGTGCTCGTGTGTCATCCTGGATCAAGATGCCGACACCACACAAGATTTCAAGGATTTATAGCAGAGTAGCAATCACACACTTATTACAGCGTTGTCCAAAAGAGGACTTATTACAATAAATATGGCTTAAGGCCATCTAATAACGATAACAGCGGAAGACTTGGTAGATAAGTGAGTCCATCAACTCCATCGGCATCACTGAGTATAGAACCACGACCTAAACACCTTACTCGTCGTCTGAAAAGTCTGCAACATGAAAGTTGCAGCCCAAAAACGGGTCAGCACATGGAATACGCTCGCAATGTAACACATAGAGAGCAATGAAGGAATAAGCCTATACTACATGCATATATGGCTGGTGGAAAAGCTCTATGGTTACAGTTTTGCATAAAGCTAGTTTTTCCCTCATCAAGAAGGAATAAATTTGTTTAACTATCATGGTGGTCGTTAAACATTGAGAATGGTTGATGCATCCTCAATCCCAATTAAAAGTACTCATTAAAAACCCAATAACATTAATTAGAGTAACATGTTGAGATTCACATGATATTCAAGTACTAGATACTCAAGATGTCCATAACCGGGGACACGGCTAATCATGATTAGTTTGTACACTCTGCAGAGGTTTATGACTTTTCCCCACAAGACTCGATCGCCTCCGCTTGGTTCTCGCACTGAGGTGTTTGAGAGACGGATGACCGAGACACAGTTTTCGTAAGCGCTTAGCACCTTACGATGGGTGGACCGGTACACCTACATCCCCTACATCTGCTAGTCCACCACTCTAAGAGTTCGCACGACTTAGTCAACTATGCCAGAGCCCATAATGGCTTGTGGCTGCACATGGAAGTTTCTAGTTTGAATAATCTTATGTTCCCTTTGAGCACAGGTGGCGGTCCAAGAAAAACAGTAAGTCCCGATAGAAACCAGTGCCTCAATCCACCCAGGATGTGTGTTTAAGTTGCCACCTTAGATAAACCATTAAATTAACAATCTCACATCTCATCATGGATACCACTCACCCAATCCACGCCTACTAGCATAGCATGGCAATAAGAAAACGTAGAAGTAACTCCCAAGGTTTCATAAGTAAAACAGTAATAGGTACTACCTCAATCTACTTCCCATCCCACAATTTAATTAGATCCTAATCATGCAAGTGTTTGAGGATTGATCTAATGCATAAAACTGGGTAGTAGAAAAGGTATGATCAAGTGTTACTTGCCTTGCTGACGATCCACGAAACCTAGAAACTCAAGTAACAAGCGGCGCACTCCGTGATCTATCGCAGACAAACAACAAGCATACAATAAGTACTCATCTAATGCATGTAAATCTCTAATATAAGATCTGACCATAAAGTTCAACTTAAGAACCCTGGTTGCAAAAAGAATCGAATCAAATAAAGCAACGAAAGTCAAACGTCGAAAGAAAACGACTCGGTTCTAGCAATTTGAAACTAGGTCAAATTTTACAGTAGCAAAACTTTGTTTAAGTTGATTAGTCGGAACGGCGGTTTCAGAATCTAAACTCCGTGCGCTTGAATCACCTGATTCCGATAAACGAGCGAGAAAATAAACTAGATTGAAGATTGGATCTGAAATCGAGATCGGAAAATAATCGGGTTAAATCCGGTTAAAAGAAAAACGACGAATTTTAAACGATCGGACGTTCGTTAACAGAAACTAACCGGTGAACGCGTTCGTTAAAACGAACGGATCGGTGAACGTTCACTAAATAACTAAACCGAAAAAAAAAACCGATCTAGGGTTTTTTTAAAAAACCAAACAACGGAAAGAAAACCGGAACGGTTTTTTTAAAACAAAACCGAACCGGGGAGGTGGCGCGGCGGCTACCTCGCCGAGGAGGGGCTCCGGCGGGTCGGCGGCTTGGGGCGGCGGGGCGACGGCGTCTCCGGGGAGGCACTGGCGGCGGGCACCGCGGCGGGGCTCGGGCGGCGGGCTGCGGGTTGGGGGGCGGCGGCGCTGCTTGGGAAGGAGAGAGGGGGGGGGAGTATATAAAGGAGGGGGTTGCTTGGGGAGGCAAGCGGGAGGAGGAGGAGTCCTCCTCGGACTCGCCTCGCCGGCGGTGGCCAGGCACATGCTTGTGCACGAGGGAGAAGGGCCGGGCCCTTGGCCCGGGCGCTGCAATTTTTTTTTAAAACTCATGAAAAAACGAATAAAATAAAATCTAAACGAACTCCAAATTTAATAAAATAAATTTTCACCGTCTCCTTAAAATGTGTCGAACAAATTTAAATTTTATACGTGGCCAATATGCTTATTTTTAATATACTCATTTTTTTCCTAAAGCAAATAAACTCCGAAAATCCAAAATTTGATTTATTTATTAAATCTTCATTTTTCTTAAATTTTGGGAAAGTCATATTATTCCCTCTCTTAATTTTTTTATTGGAAAATATTTGAAGATAAAATAAATAAATCCGAATGATCCTATTTTCAAAATTTGAGAAAGCTCCAATATGAAAATAATGAAATCTCCAACTCTCTCCAATGGTCCTTGAGTTGCGTGAAATTTTCTAGGATCAGAAAATGCAAGAAAATATGATATGCATGATGACTTAATGTATAACATTCCAAATTGAAAATTTGGGATGTTACAGCAGGACTCCGGTGAACCGGGCTGTAGCGGACTACTATGGCTCAAGGAAGCACTAGACTACATTTCCCCATAAGAGAGGCTGCCAAGGATAAACAACTAGATTGTCGGATCCCACACATACCAAGCATTTCAAACATACACACAATATGCTCGATATGTGTAAATACAACATGGCATCACAACATAACTCTACGACTCAAGTATTTATTCATTAGGCTCGAGGAGCGAGATAATACAAACATGGGTCCCATGACCCAACATTCGTGAGCATACAAGTCAAAGCACATGCGAAAGCTTAACATGTCCGAGTACGTACATCTACAAATGAAAAAGGCTGATAAGCCCGACTAACTACCAGATCCCGCCGAGGGCACAAGATCGTAGTCGAGGTAGCAAGCTAAACGTCAAGTCCACGCTGAACTACTAGTGAGACTGAAGTCTCTCTGCAAAAACATAAAATAGGCAAACGTGAGTACAAATGTACTCATCAAGACTTACATCAGAACTAACTACATATGCATCATTATCAACAAAGGGGTGGTGGGGTTTAACTGCAGCAAGCCAGCTTTGACTCGGTGGCTATCCTAAACTACGTCGTGTATCTCGGCAACCTTCAAGCGGAAGCCTGGCGAGGGAGTCAGCCACGACCTGACTAACCACACAAGTCTCTAGTCCAGGTTTATCGCCTATTCGGGTTCCATCCGCAAGGAGATCCGGCCGGGGTGTCGCTCACGGCCCCAAACGATGAGAGCAGGGTTCCCGAGGCACCAAACGGGCGTCCCGGTACACCGTGCCTCGGTGTATCTACCGCATCATAGCCCACCCCTAGGGTCAGCGCTACGCACGGCCCCCAACACATATCCTACAAACACCAGAAACTAGTTGCAACTCCTAGACAAAGATCGAGGCGATTAATAAGCCGAGAGGGGTCGAGTTACCGGAACCCAATGTGTGGTAGTAACTGTTCATGGATCACAAACACAGAACTCAGTTCCTGAGGTCGTCTGCAATGAGACAACCCACCATGTACTCCTACATGGCCTCTCACCGCTACCTTTACCAAATCGTGTTCACACACTTAGCTCACACACAGTAGGACATGTTCAACACCATTCCAATTCATCCCCGATGAATCAGACCTGACTCAACTCTAAGCATAGCAGGCATGACAAACAAGCATGAATGAGTAGGCACATCAGGGCTCAAACAACTCCTACTCATGCTAGTGGGTTTCATCTATTTACTGTGGAATGACATGTCATGCAGAGGATAAAGGGGTTCAGCTACCGCAGCAAGTAACAGATGAGTCGTTGTTGTCCTAATGCAGTAAAAGAGAGCAGGAGAGAGAGAGTGGGATTGTATAGGAAAGAACAAGGGGGTTTTGCTTGCCTGTCACTTCTGAAGATAATATAGTTCTTCATCGGTGTCATCGAACTCATCGTCGGTACAACGTCTACTAAGGGGGGGGGGACAAACACCGGCAACAGAGAAAGAACACAATGAATGCAATGCAACAATATGATGCATGAGTGTGACATGGCAATATGTTGTTGTTTGAACTAATGCAGCTAGCAACCAGATTAAATGAAGTTGGTTTGAATCCAAGATTCAAATTCAAACTCCATATGTGGATATAAAAATGCCATTTATATGATTTGTGCTAAACAGCAGCTATAAGTTGTTCTAACATGCATGAAAATGGTACAGATGGATAGATTGGATTTTTCTGATCATTTTCCATATATAATTTGTTTGATTTGGAGCTACAGTTGATTTTCTATGATTTTTAGAAGTTAGCACTATTTTCTCGAATTTCCGTATTAAAATAAATCCGTAAAATAGCTTATTGCGTCGGCATGACATCACCGATGTCGCAGGTCAACTGGCGCCTCGAGGTCAAACTCGACCAATGGGGTCCGCCGTCGCTGATCGCTGGTTAGTGACGCCGATCGGTGGGGCTGGTCAGCCAGAACACGCCAAGACATTCAACTCTGACTGGTGGGTCCCGCGTGATTAAACTAATCTAAACGGAAGTTTAAGCCGTGGTTAGTTAAGGGCGTGGGGCCCATATGTCAGTGAGAGAGGGGGCTAATTAGCAGGGTCATTAGCACTAACTAATCTACCTTGTCACCGGATTAACTCCGGCGATAACCGGAGCGCGGCAGCGATGCCCGTCCGCCAACTCCGTCGGGAGGACGCGCGACAGTCTTGTTGGAGCAGCGCGACGCTGGCGCGTCCAATGTGGCTGCAATGTGGCTGGGGTGGCAGTGGCGGCAAGCTGCGGCGAAGCGAGGCGGCGGCCGGAGCTCGGCCTCGGCGGTTAGGGGGCTATGGTGCGGCTACGAACAATCTACTAGGTGCGTTCGGCTCACAGGGCGAGTGAGGAAGATGACGCGCTCGGGCGCAAACTGCAACGTCCGTAGCGGAAGCGGCGACAAGGTCAGCGGCGGCCGGAGTTCGGCCGCGATGGAGCTATGGCCTAGAGCTCGCAAACGCGAGGGGAAAGAGAGGGGTTCAGATCAGGAGCTCACTGCGAGGTCGGAGAGAAGCTCGGCGGGCTCGGGGGCGTCCTGCGTGCGATGAATCGACGGCGGTGGTGGTCGGAGCCCGAGGGGGAAGATGACGGTGGTGTCGGTGTTGCAGGGCGTCCGGGCTTGCGCTTGCTGAGGGGAAAGCTTCACGGTGTCGAGGTGGACGACAGGGTTAGAACGGAGAGGCACGGGGACGGCTGCGACCGCGGCGGTGCTCGTCGGCGGCCTCGGGTGCCCACGAACAGGGAGGGAGCAGAGGAAGGGAAAGAGAGAGCTGCGAGGGGAACAGGGGGGAAAGGTCTCGGGCGTCTCCGTGGCGCGTTCAGAAGAGCCGGGGTGTCGCGGTGGAAGAAGGAGGCTGGCGGCAGCAGCGGACCACGCTCCCCTCTTGCACGGGAGTAAGACGATAGAGGGGCTGCGGTGGTGGGTTGGGCCATTTGGTGGGCTGCCACTGGGCCCGGCAGTGGGGCTGTCTTGGTGGGCTGGTGTCTGGTGGACCTCAAGGTAAGTCCCGGTAAGGTCTGCATTCCTTCCCTTTTCTATTTCTGTTTTTTTTGTTTTATTTAAATCTTTGCCACTGTTTTAAATCTAAGCAAAATTTAAAACTAGTGCCAAACTCCACTGAAATATTTATGTTGCCACAATGGACCCATCCAAATTTAAAACTAGTGCCAAACTCCACTGAAATTTTTTTGAGCTGGACCTATTTGGATTTTAAAGTGCTAGGGTTTGATCACCCCCATTTCAGGTTTCCAAAAAAATTTAGACATGATGCATACATGAAGCTAGCCCAGTGCATTGCCAGAAGCTAGGGATGTGACACGAACTGTTTGCGATGATCCATGACAACAGAAACGGTCAGCCAAATCAAGGTGTGTGCGATAGACGGCATATAGTTCACTCAGACGAACTGTTTGCGATGAGCCAAAACAACAGAAATTGTCAGGCAGATCAACATGTGTGCGATAGACGGCATACAGTTCACTCAAATGAACTGTCTGCGATGAGCCAAAATAAGCACAAACGATTCAGTTTAACAACATGTTTGTGATATGCGGCAAATAGGTCTGTAATTAGAATTGTGTGGGAACACCGATAATAATACACATGATCCTGCTAATAAGCCGTGTGTGTTGTGGGCAAATGCTTATTAGTATACAATAGTTAGTGATTGATGGAATCATCACCGAGGGGTTCCATAGTTTAGTCCATGTGCGATGTGATTTGCTCTGTCTGCACAACATCTATGCTCTGTCTACAGAAGAACAACATATATACTTATAAGGAACTTGATTGCATAACCAAATTAAACATCCAATTATATAAGTGACCATACACAACATTCACACACACCTCAACAAATAATTACCTGCATACTAAATTAGGAGAAACGATCATCTAATCATCTACTTCTTGTGACACTGTTGCCACTGCTCTATAGCTCGATCCCTCGCGTGGGGCAGGACGAAGGAACTTCCTCATATCAATGATCCAGCTATACATCTCATAGCTTGTGTACACGTCTTTGGCCGCATACTTGACGTGCTCTTCATCCAGTCTTTGCACCCAGGCACTGTGCCAGTCGGTCTTGTTCTTCTTGCTCTCATCCTCCATGTTCCTATTGTAGGAGTCAATAATGACCAAGGTGAGGTCAACCAGGGAGTCCTTGTTCTTCGTGATTCCCCAGACCCTATACTAGCCTTGGATGTCGACAAGCTTCTAGTAGGCCAAGCCCGAAGTCTCGAGCACCTTCTGATCATTTTCGCTGTCCACCGTGGAGAACCTATAGTCAGGCTATTGATAAACCTAGAGAAACACTCGCAAGGCCTTGTGGCCAGGGAGTAGTGTTAGATGAGAATGTGATGGTGCACACTCAATTGGGTGACAACAACCTTTTGATCATACCTGACACGACCGCCAGTGAACTCGAGGTCGAAGCCGACCACTTGGTACTTTTCCTCATCAAGTAACCACTCCATAGTGTGGATGGAGCTCTCCACCAAGACCAGCTCATTCGTGTACACCACCGAGAGGTCCTTACCCCTCACATGGGTGTCCAATATGTGACGCGTGGTGAACTTCCGCTTGTCGTCGTCAGCCATTGGGAGCACCATTGGAGCCGCTAGATATCCTCTTTGTATGTGTCACCGTGGGTGTGCTTATTGTGTCGTGGGGCGCGAGAGCTTAAGATAAATGGCCATGGGAATAAATGGGGACCAGACGGCCTAGATTCTCGGCACACAGATTTTGCAGCGGGTAACTGCATCGCAGTGCTGCGCCCGGCGCAACTGCATGCATGTGGCACCCCGAACGTATGTGACCGTGCACTGGCCCCAAACGCTGGCAGACCGCACGGAGGGATGCGAGTAGAGCATGCAGCGATTGCATCAACCGCGAGCAACTACACGCATAGAGAAGTTGAGCATGCAGGGAATGGCCGTCTACAAGCCGGCCGGCGGTTGCGAGCCGACATCGTGATGTGAAACTGCGTCGCATTCTACATGGCATCGTGGGTGAAAAATCGTTTGCGACGTAGAGAACGGCTGTGTGCTAGGTAATTAAATCGCAAACATTTTTTTATTAACTGTATTTGTACGTGTCATTTCGTCCTCCTCTTGCACGTCTTGTCACCGCGCTGACGCCGAAGGCTTCGAGTGCAAGCTTGAGCACCGCACATGCGTTTCTTTTGGCCACAGATTGGCTCGAAGAGGCGCCAATGAATTTTCGGTGAGCCTGTTGCCGTGCAACCGCGCTGATTCCCGCGTGCATCCGTGCAAGCTTCCAGGCCGGCTCAGCGAAACCCCCCAAAACACCAATGCTTACCGGCTTACTACATAGACACTCATGGCCGGCGAGTCCGCATCGCATTTTCCCCTCCCTCCCCATAGCTTATCTTGTCTGCGTCTCCCATAATCGCCAATGGCAATGGTCCATCATCGTCGCTCATCCACTCCGCCGCCAGCAGAGGACATCTCGCATTTTCCCCTCCCTCCCCATAGCATATCTTGTCTGCGTCTCCCATAATCGCCAATGGCAATGGTCCGTGATCGTCGCTCCACTAGTAGAAAAAGGGTCAAACGTGAAGCACATTAGTGCCGATTTGATTTTGGCCCGGTACTAATGGTACCATTAGTGCCGGTTCGAACGAATTTGCATTAATGCCGGTTCGTGTTGAACCTTTAGTACCGGTTCGTGGCACGAATCGGTACTAAAGAATGGTGGTGTCAAGGCGTCGGTAGGGGCCCTGATCACCTTTAGTACCGGTTCGTGGCACAAACCGGTACTAAAGAACTAACCTTAGTACCGGTTCGTGCCACGAACCGGTACTAAAGGGTTTGACCTATAGTATCGGTTCTTGCCACGAACCGGTACTAAAGGGCAATTTTCAATCCCTACCCCCGGTATATCGCCATTTCAGTTTTGAAAATACAACAGAAAATGATAAAAATTCAAAAAATAAAATTCTTCGAGATGTAGTTATATTACTACATCTACTAGTTAGGAAAATTAAAAAACTTAAATTTGGACATGTTTTGCAAAAAGTGTAGGGAAAATGTAAAACGGCTATAACTTTTGCATACGATGTCGGAAAAAAATGTATAATATATCAAAAAATTCAGCACGAAAATCCGCATCCGATGGAGACCGCCTACGGCTTGTTTGGAATTTTTTAGAATCCTCAAATTCCAAAAGGAAAAAAGATATGGTCAAATTTCTGTTTTTTGTAAAATATTTGGTTAAATCTGGTCAAACTACTTATTCAAGAAGTATTAATGTTACTACATAATTATTCAAGAATATTAGTGTTACTAAATAATTATTTCAATTTTTTGAATTTTGGTCAAATCTGGTCAAACTATGGTCAAGAAATATTAGCGTTACTAAATAATTACAGTTTTTTAGAATAATAGTTTCAAAAACTCAAACGGTGAAATGTGTGACTTCATGCTCAAGCTAAACTCCTGAGGGTTAATAGGATTGACATCTTACTATTGTCGTGAAAACAACAAGTGCGGACTGGAAGCGAAGGAGAATAGAACCGAAAGTTAAGTGTGCTCGTGCTAGAGTAGTGAGAGGGATGGGTGACCGGTCGGGAAGTTAGATGATTTGGAATGAGTGATCCACACTTGAGCAGTTAAGAGAGGTGATTAGAGACTAAATCATCAAATAATTCAGAAAAATAAAAAATTGAAAAAAAATCAAATTTTTTTTCCAAAATTTTCAATTTTTTTTAAAAAGAAACCTCACTTTAGCGTCGGTTCGTGCTAAAGTTGTCGTTTCTTAAAGTTTGGGGTTGCGATGCTTATAAGAAAATGTTTCATCCTGATAAGCTCAAACCCAAATCGGAGAAATGTGTCTTCATAGGATACCCAAAGGAGACAGTTGGGTACACCTTCTATCACAGATCCGAAGGCAAGACTATTGTTGCTAAATTCGGAATCTTTCTAGAGAAGGGGTTTCTATAGAAAGAAGTGAGTGGGAGGAAAGTAGAACTTGATGAGGTAACTGTACCTGCTCCGTTATTGGAAAGTAGTTTATCACAGAAATCTGTTCCTGTGACTCCTACACCAATTAGTGAGGAAGCTGATGATGATGATCATGTAACTTCAGATCAATTTACTACCGAACTTCGTAGGTAAACCATAGTAAGATCCGCACCAGAGTGGTACAGTAATCCTGTTCTGGAGGTCATGTTACTTGACCATGACGAACCTACAAATTATGAGGAAGCGATGATGAGCCCAGATTCCGCAGAATGGTTTGAAGCCATAAAATCTGAGATGGGATCCATGTATAAGAACAAAGTATGAAATTTGATTGACTTGCCCGATGATTGGTGAGCCATTGAGATTAAATGGATCTTCAAGAGGAAGACGGACGTTGATAGTAGTGTTACTATCTACAAAGCTAGAATTGTCGCAAAAGGTTTTTGACAAGTTCAAGGTGTTGACTACGATGATAGTTTCTTACTCGTATCTATGCTTAAGTCTGTCCGAATCATGTTAGCAATTGCCGCATTTTATGAAATCTGGCAAATAGATAAACAAAACTGCATTCCTTAATGGATTTATTAAAAAAAGAGTTGTATATGATGCAACCAGAAGGTTTTGTCAATCCTAAAGGTGCTAACAAAATATGCAAGCTCCAGCGATCCATCTATGGACTGGTGCAAGCATCTCGGAGTTGGAATATACGCTTTGATAAGTTGATCAAAGGATATAGTTTTATACAGACTTGCGGTGAAGCCTGTATTTACAAGAAAGTGAGTGGGAGCACTACATCATTTCTGATAAGTATATGTGAATGACATATTGTTGATCGGAAATAATGTAGAATTATTCTGCAAAGCATAAAGGAGTGTTTGAAAGGAGTTTTTCAAAGAAAGACCTCGGTGAAGCTACTTACACATTGAGCATCAAGATCTATAGAGATAGATCAAGATGCTTGATAAGATTTTTCAAAAAAGTACATACCTTGATAAGATTTTGAAGTAGTTCAAAATGGAACAGTCAAAGAAGGAGTTCTTGCCTGTGTTGCAAGGTGTGAAGTTGAGTAAGACTCAAAGCCCGAACATGGCAGAAGATAGAAAGAGAATGAAAGTCATTCCCTATGCCTCAGCCATAGGTTCTATAAAGTATGCCATCTTGTGTACTGCATCTATTGCATACCCTACCACTCAGTTTGGCAAGGGAGTGCAATAGTGATCTAGGAGTAGATCAATGGACACCGGTCAAAATTATCCTTAGTGGAATAAGGATATGTTTCTCGATTATGGAAGTGACAAAAGGTTCTCGTAAAGGGTTACGTCGATGCATGTTTTGACACTAATCTAGATGACTCTAAGTCTCGGTCTAGATACATATTGAAAGTGGGAGCAATTAGCTAGAGTAGCTCCGTGCAGAGCATTGTAGACATAGAAATTTGCAAAATACTTACGGATCTGAATGTGACAGACCCGTTGACTAAAATTATCTCACAAGCAAAACATGATCACACCTTAGTACTCTTTGGGTGTAGTGATGTGAACTAGATTACTGACTCTAGTAAACCCTTTGGGTGTTGGTCACATGTCGATGTGAACTATGGGTGTTAACCACATAAAGATGTGAACTATTGATGTTAAATCACATGGCGCTGTGAACTAGATTATTGACTCTAGTGCAAGTGGGAGACTGAAGGAAATATGCCCCAGAGGCAATAATAAAGTGATTATTTATTTCCTTATATCATGATAAATGTTTATTATTCATGCTAGAATTGTATTAACCGGAAACATAATACATTTGTGAATACATAGACAAACTGAGTGTCACTAGTATGCCTCTACTTGACTAGCTCGTTAATAGAAGATGGTTATGTTTCCTAACCATAGACATGAGTTGTCATTTGACTAACGGGATCACATCATTAGGAGAATGATGTGATTGACTTGACCCATTCCGTTAGCTTAGCACTTGATCGTTTAGTATGTTGCTATTGCTTTCTTCATGACTTATACATGTTCCTATGACTATGAGATTATGCAACTCCCGTTTACCAGAAGAACACTTTGTGTGCTACCAAACGTCACAAGTAACTGGGTGATTATAAAAGGTGCTCTACAGGTGTCTCCGAAGGTACTTGTTGGGTCGGCGTATTTTGAGATTAGGATTTGTCACTCCGATTGTCGGAGAGGTATCTCTGGGCCACCTCGGTAATGCACATCACTATAAGCCTTGCAAGCATTGCAACTAATGAGTTAGTTGCGGGATGATGTATTACGGAACGAGTAAAGAGACTTGCCGGTAACGAGATTGAACTAGGTATTGAGATACCGACGGTGGAATCTTGGGCAAGTAACATACTGATGACAAAGGGAACAACGTATGTTTTTATGCGGTCTGACCCATAAAGATCTTCGTAGAATATGTGGGAGCCAATATGAGCATCCAGGTTCCGCTATTGGTTATTGACCGGAGAGTTACGGGAATTCGCCGGGGAGTTCTCGAACCCATAGGGTCTGCACGCTTAAAGTTCGATGACGGTTATATTATGAGTTTATGAGTTTTGATGTACTGAAGGAGTTTGGAGTCCCGGATGAGATCGGGGACATGACGGGGAGTCTCGAAATGGTCGAGACGTAAAGATCGATATATTGGACGACTATATTCGGACTTCGAAAAGGTTCCGAGTGATTCAGGTACTTTTCAGAGTACCGGAGAGTTACGGGAATTCGCCGGGGAGTATATGGGCCTTATTGGGCCATACGGGAATAGAGGAGAGAGGCCAAAAGGAAGGAGGCCTACGCCCCCCCTCTGGTTCGAATTGGACAAGGGTGCAGCCCCCTTTTCCTTCTCCCTCTCCTCCTCTTTCCTTCTCTCCTACTCCAACAAGGAAAGGAGGAGTCCTACTCCCGGTGGGAGTAGGACTCCCCCCTTGGCGTGCCCTTCTCCTTGGCCAGCCGCCTCCCCCCTTGCTCCTTTATATACCGGGGCAGGGGGGCACCCCATAGACACAACAACAATTGATCGTTTGATCTTTTAGCCGTGTGCGGTGCCCGCCTCCATCATAGTCCACCTAGATAATACTGTAGCGGTGCTTAGGCGAAGCCCTGCGTCGGTAGAACATCAACATCGTCACCACGCCGTCGTCTTGTGAAACTCTCCCTCAACACTCGGCTGGATCGGAGTTCGAGGGACGTCATCGGGCTGAACGTGTGCTGAACTCGGAGGTGCCGTGCATTCGGTACTTGATCGGTCGGATCGTGAAGATGTACGACTACATCAACCGCGTTGTGCTAACGCTTCCGCTTTCGTTCTACGAGGGTACGTGGACAACACTCTCCCCTCTCGTTGCTATGCATCACCATGATCTTGCGTGTGCGTAGGATTTTTTTTGAAATTACTACGTTCCCCAACACTACACCCCTGGGCGCGCCCACCACCCTCGTGGGCCCCTCGTGGCTCCACCGACCTACTTCTTCCTCCTATATATACCTACGTACCCCCAAACCATCGGGGAGCGCCACGAAAAGCTAATTCCACCGCCGCAACCTTCTGTACTCGTGAGATCCCATCTTGGGGCCTTTTCCGGCGCTCCGTCGGATGGGGCATTGACCACGGAGGGCTTCTACATCAACACCATAGCCTCTCCGATGATGTGTGAGTAGTTTACCTCAGACCTTCGGGTCCATAGTTATTAGCTAGATGGCTTCTTCTCTCTCTTTGCATCTCAATACAAAGTTCTCCTCGATTCTCCTGGAGATCTATTCGATGTAATCTTCTTTTGCGGTGTGTTTGTTGAGATCCAATAAATTGTGAGTTTATGATCCAGATTATCTATGAACAATATTTGAATCTTCTCTGAATTCTTTTATGTATGATTTGTTATCTTTGCAAGTCTCTTCGAATTATCAGTTCGGTTTGGCCTACTAGATTGAACTTTCTTGCAATGGGAGAAGTGCTTAGCTTTGGGTTCAATCTTGAGGTGCTCGATCCAAAGGATGATGGGGAAACGACACGTATTGTATTGTTGCCATCGAGGATAAAAAGATGGGGTTTATATCATATTGCATGAGTTTATCCCTCTACATCATGTCATCTTGCTGAAAGCGTTACTCTGTTCTTATGAACTTAATACTCTAGATGCATGCAGGATAGCGGTCGATGTGTGGAGTAATAGTAGTAGATGCAGGCAGGAGTCGGTCTACTTGTCACAGACGTGATGCCTATATACATGATCATACCAAGATACTCTCATAACTATGTTCAATTCTATCAATTGCTCGACACTAATTTGTTCACCCACCGTAATACTTATGCTATCTTGAGAGAAGCCACTAGTGAAACCTATGGCCCCTGGGTCTATTATCCATCATATTAATCTTCCGTCAATGAGCTATTTCTGGCGTCGTTTATTTTTCTTTCTTTACTTTTAGTCTTTATCATAAAAGTACCAAAAAATATTATCTTATCATCTCTATCAGATCTCACTCTCGTAAGTGACCGTGAAGGGATTGACAACCCCTTTATCGCGTTGGTTGCGAGGTTCTTATTTGTTTGTGTAGGTGTGAGGGACTTGAGCGTGGTCTCCTACTGGATTGATACCTTGGTTCTCAAAAACTGAGGGAAATACTTACGCTACTTTACTGCATGACCCTTTCCTCTTCAAGGGAAAAACCAACCGCTGTGCTCAAGAGGTAGCAAGAAGGATTTCTGGCGCCGTTGCCGGGGAGTCTACGCACAAGTCAACATACCAAGTACCCATCACAAACTCTTATCCCTCACATTACATTATTTGCCATTTGCCTCTCGTTTTCCTCTCCCCCACTTTACCCTTGCCGTTTTATTCGCCCTCTCTTTTCGTTCGCCTCTTTTTCGCTTGCTTCTTGTTTGCTCGTGTGCTGGATTGCTTGCTTGTCACGATGGCTCAAGACAATACTAAATGGTGTGATTTTTCCAATACCAACAACAATGATTTCCTTAGCACTCCGATCGTTCCTCTTACCGATGTTGAATCTTGTGAAATCAATGTTGCTTTGTTGAATCTTGTCATGAAAGATCAATTCGCCGACCTTCCTAGTGAAAATGCCGCTACCCATCTAAATAGCTTTGTTGATTTGTGTGAGATGCAAAAGAAGAAAGATGTGGACAATGATATTGTTAAACTGAAGCTATTTCCGTTTTCGCTTAGAGATCGTGCTAAAACTTGGTTTTCATCTTTGCCTAAAAATAGTATTGATTCTTGGAATAAGTGCAAAGATGCTTTTATCTCTAAGTATTTTCCTCCTGCTAAGATCATCTCTCTTAGAAACGATATTATGAATTTTAAGCAACTTGATCATGAACATGTTGCACAAGCTTGGGAGAGGATGAAATTAATGATACGTAATTGCCCTAGACATGGTTTGAATTTATGGATGATAATACAAAAATTTTATGCCAGATTGAATTTTGCTTCTAGAAATCTTTTAGATTCGGCCGCGGGAGGCAATTTTATGGAAATCACTTTAGGAGAAGCTACCAAACTCCTAGATAATATTATGGTTAATTATTCTCAATGGCACCTTTGAAAGATCTACTAGTAAAAAGGTTCATGCGATTGAAGAAATTAATGTTTTGAGTGGAAAGATGGATGAACTTATGAAATTGTTTGCTAATAAGAGTGTTTCTTCTGATCCTAATGATATGCCTTTGTCTACTTTGATTGAGAATAATAATGAATCTATGGATGTGAATTTTGTTGGTAGAAATAATTTTGGTAACAACGCGTATAGAGGAAACTTTAATCCTAGGCCGTTCACTAGTAATTCCTCTAATAATTATGGTAATTCCTACAACAACTCTTATGGAAATTTTAATAAGATGCCATCTGATTTTGAGACTCGTGTTAAAGAATTTATGATTTCTCAAAATAATTTCAATACTTTGCTTGAAGAAAAATTGCTTAAGGTTGACGAACTGGCTAGGAACATGGATAGAATTTCTCTTGATGTTGATTCTTTGAAACTTAGATCTATTCCACCTAAGCATGATATCAATGAGTCTCTCAAAGCCATGGGAATTTCCATTGATGAGTGTAAGTAAAGAACCGCTAAGATGCGTGCTAAGAAAGATTGTTTTGTGAAGGCGTGTTCTTCTAGTTTTTATGAGAATAAAGATGAAGATATAAAAGTTATTGATGTGTCCCCTATTAAATCTTTGTTTTGCAATATGAATCTTGATAATGATGGGACTGGAGATGAGTCAACTTTAGTTAAAAGGCGTCCCAAAAGTTCGGAGTTTTTAGATCTTGATGCAAAAATTGATAAAAGTGGGATTGAAGAGGTTAAAACTTTAGATAGCAATGAACCCACTATCTTGGATTTCAAGGAATTTAACTATGATAATTGCTCTTTGATAGATTGTATTTCCTTGTTACAATATAGTCAAAATAAAGCTTTTACTAAACATATCGTTGATGCTTTGATGCAATCTTATGAAGAAAAACTTGAGTTGGAAGTTTCTATCCCTAGAAAACTTTATGATGAGTGGGAACCTACAATTAAAATTAAAATAAAGATCGTGAATGCTATGCTTTGTGTGATTTGGGTGCTAGTGTTTCCATGATTCCAAAAACTTTGTGTGATTTTTTAGGTTTCCGTGAATTTGATGATTGTTCTTTAAACTTGCACCTTGCGGATTCCACTATTAAGAAATCTATGAGAAGAATTAATGATGTTCTTATTGTTGCTAATAGGAATTATGTGCCCGTAGATTTTGTTGTTCTTGATATAGATTGCAATCCTTCATGTCCTATTATTCTTGGTAGACCTTTCCTTAGAATGATTGGTGCAATTATTGATATGAAGAAAGGGATATTAGATTCCAATTTCCGTCAAGGAAAGGCATGGAACACTTTCCTAGAAAGAAAATTAAATTACCATATGAATCTATTATGAGAGCCACTTATGGATTGCCTACCAAAGATGGCAATACCTAGATCTATCCTCGCTTTTATGCCTAGCTAGGGGCGTTAAACGATAGCGCTTGTTTGGAGGCAACCCAATTTTATTTTATTTTCTTGCTTTTTGGTTCTGTTTAGGAATAAATCTGCAGCGACCAGACCTCAAACAGTCTGATCTCTGTGCTCAGTGTCATCCACGGATCAAGAATGTCTTTGACACCACACAAGATCAAGGATTTATAACAGAGTAGCAATCACACACTTATTACAATCGAATGTCTCAAGAGAGAACTTAATAAAATAAATATGGCTTAAGGCCATCTAATAACGATAACAATGGAAGGCTTGGAAGAATAAGCGAGTCCATCAACTCCAACGGCATCATGAGTATAGAACCACGACCTATGCACCTTACTGTCATGCGAAAAGTCGCAACATGAAACGTTGCAGCCCCAAAAGCGAATTGACACATGGAATATGCCGCAATGTAACACATAGAGGATAATGGAATGAATAGCCTATACTACATGCATATATGGCTGGTGGAAAGCTCTATGGTTACAGTTTTGCATAAAGCCAAATTTTCCCTACTGCAAAGGAATAAATTTATTTAACTATCATGGTGGTTGTGAAACATTGAGAATGGTTGATGACATTCTCAATCCCAATTAAAAGTACTCATTAACAAACCCAACAATATTAATTTAGAAGTAACATGATGAGATTCACATGATATCCGGTACTAGATACTCAAGATGTCCATAACCGGGACACGACTAACCATGATTAGTTTATACACTCTGCAGAGGTTTGCGCACTTTTCCCCACAAGACTCGATCGCCTCCGTTTGATTTCTCGCACTACATGGTGTTTGAGAAACGGATGACCGAGACATAGTCTTTCAGAAGCACTAGCACCTTACTTGTGGGTAGACCGGTGCACATACTTTCCCCTACATCTGCTAGTCTACCCGTAAGAGTTCGCACAACTTAGTCAACTATGCAGAGCCCATAATGGCTTGTGGCTGCACACGGAAATTTCTAGTTTGAATAATCTCATGATCCATTTGAGCCTGGGTGGCGGCCCGAAGAAATACAGGCAAGTCCTGATAGAAACCAGGTGCCTCAATCCACCTAGATGTGTGTTTAAGTTGCCACCTTAAATAAACCATTAATTAACAATCTCACATCTGTCATGGATACACTCACCCAATCCACGTCTACTAGCATAGCATGGCATAATAAGCAAACGTAGAAGTAACTCCCAAGGGTTTGATAATAAAACAGGTAATAGGTACTACCTCATCTACTTCCCAAAACCCATAATTTAATTAGATCCTAATCATGCAAGTGTTTGAGCATTTATCTAATGCATAAAAAGCTGGGTATGAGAAAAGTATGATCAAAGTGTTACTTGCCTTAGCGATGATCCATGAAACCTAGAGACTCGAGTAACAAATGGCGCACTCGGGTATTCTATCGCAGACAAACAAACAAGCATACAATAAATACTCATCTAATGCACATGTAAAACTCAAATAGATCTAACCAGATAGTTCAACTTAAGAACTCCGGTTTGCAAAAGAATCAAATCAAGCAGCATAGCGAAAATCAAACGGCGGAAGAAAACAACTTCATTTTACTAATCTGGACCTAAGTCAAATTTTACATAAGCAAAAACTTGTTTAAGTAGATTATTCGGAAAGAGGGTTTCGAGGCGAAACTCCAGGCGCTTGAATCGCCTGATTCCGATAAACGAGCGAAAAGTTATACTAAAACTAAAATCAGATCCGAATCGCTATATGAAAAATCACGGATTAAATCCGAGAAAAAGAAAAACGACGAACGGTTAACGAACGGACGTTCGTTAACTAAACTAATCTGACGAACTCGTTCGTTAAAACGAACTAACGGACGAACGTCCGCTAATTAACCTAAACCGGAAAAAAACCGAAAACTAAAAAAACAAAAACTAAAAAAACCCGAAAAAAAACCGTAATAAAAACCGCCCGGTTTTCTACAAAAAAACCGGCGCGGAAATCAAGGCGGCGGTGAACCTCGGCGGCGGCGAACTCCGGCGAGGCTCCGGCGACGGCGGCGGAGTCCGGCGGTGGCGCGGCGGGCAGCGCGGATCGGGCGATGGCCGGATTAGGTTAGGGTTCGGGCGCTGGTCGGAGGGCGGGCGGCGGCAACTTGGGCCGGGGCGGCGGCGTGGCTGGGGCGGGTGGCGGCGGGCGGTTGACGGGCAGGCGGCCGGGTGGCTATTTATATAGCGCCCGAAGCGGTGTCCCGCCGGTACGGCCCAGAAGCGTTCACTTTTTTTTTAAATGATTACGCTCGGAAAAAAAACAAAAGAAGTACTAAACGGACTCCAAAAATCCCGAAATAAATTTTCCCCGGCTTCGAAAATCAAGCCGGATTTACTGAACATTTATTTGGGGCCTAATTGAAATTTTGAAAAACCCGCATTTTTCCTAAATTCAAATAAAAAGGCGAAAAACTCCAAAATAAAATCTTATTTGATTTTATTATTAAATCTTCATTATTTCTTTATTTTGGGAAAGTCATTTTATTCCCTCTCTCATATTTTTGTAATAGAAACAATTGAAGATAAAATAATTAAAATCAAATGATCCTATTTTCAAAATTTGAGAAAACTCAAATATGAAAATAACGAAAATCCCCAACTCTCCCCGTGGGTCCTTGAGTTGTGTAGAATTTCTAGGATCGAGCAAAATGCAATGAAAAAAAATATGATATGCAATGATGCTCTATGTATAACATTCCAAATTGAAAATTTGGGATGTTACAAACTCTTTGATTTAGCCTATGTTTAGATGTGTTATTATGTTTTAATTAGTGTTTGTGCCAAGTTAAACCTATGGGATCTTCTTTGATGATAATTATTTGATCTTGCTGAAAATTCCAGAAACTTTCTGTTCACGAAAACAATTGTTTAAAATCACCAGAACGTGATAAAATACTGATTCCAATTGCGGTAGATCAAAAAAATTTATCTAGGTCTTCCTATTTTGGTAGATTTTTCTGAGTTCCAGAAGTTTGCGCTTGATACAGATTACTACAGACTGTTCTGTTTTTGACAGATTCTGTTTTCTGCATGTTGTTTGCTTATTTTGATGAATCTATGGCTAGTAAAAGAGCTTATAAACCATAGAGAAGTTGGAAAACAGTAGGTTTAACACCAATATAAATAAATAATGAGTTCATTAATGTACCTTGAAGTGGTGTTTTGTTTTCTTTCGCTAACGGAGCTCACGATATTTTCTGTTAAGTTTTGTGTTGTGAAGTTTTCAAGTTTTGGGTAAAGATTTGATGGACTTTGGAACAAGGATTGGCAAGAGCCTAAGCTTGGGGATGGCCGAGGCACCCCAAGGTAAAATTCAAGGACAACCAAAATCCTAAGCTTGGGGATGCCCCGAAAGGTATCCCCTCTTTCGTCTTCTTCTATCGGTAACTTTACTTGGGGCTATATTTTTATTCACCACATGATATGTGTTTTGCTTGGAGCGTCTTGTATGATTTGAGTCTTTGCTTTTCAGTTTACCACAATCATACTTTCTGTACACACCTTTTGAGAGAGACACACATGATTCGGAATTTGTTAGAATACTCTATTGCTTCACTTATATCTTTTGAGCTATATAGTTTTTGCTCTAGTGCTTCACTTATACCTTTTAGAGCATGGCGGTGGTTTTATTATATAGAAATTAGTGATCTCTCATGCTTCACTTATATTATTTTGAGAGTCTTAAACAGCATAGTTATTTGCTTCAATTGTGAAATTAATCCGAATATGATAGGCATCCAAGATGAGCATAATAAAAACTTCCATATTGAGTTCATTGAATATCATGAGAAGTTTGATACTTGATAAGTGTTTTGAGATATAAAGGTGGTAATATTAGAGTGTGCTAGTTGAGTAATTGTGAAATTGAGAAATACTTGTGTTAAGGTTGGCCAGTCCCATAGCATGCACGTATGGTAAAAGTTGTGTCACAATTTTGACATATAAGGTGTTCTTTTATTGCTTTCCTTATGAGTGGCGGTCGGGGACGAGCGATGGTCCTTTCCTACCAATCTATCCCTCTAGGGGCATGCGTAGTAGTACTTTGCTTCGAGGGCTAATAAACTTTTGCAATAAGTATATGAGTTCTTTATGACTAATGTGAGTCCATGAATCATACACATTCTCAACCTTCCACAATTTTCTAGCCTCTACGGTACCGTGGATTGCCCTTTCTCGCCTTGAGAGTTGGTGCAAACTTCGCCGGTGCATCCAAACCCCATGATATGATACGCTCTATCACACATAAACCTCCTTATATCTTCTTCAAAACAGCCACCATACCTACCTATCATGGCATTTCCATAGCCATTCCGAGATATATTGCCATGCAACTTTCCACCATTCCGTTTATTATGACACGCTCCATCATTGTCATATTGCTTTGCATGATCGTGTAGTTGACATCGTATTTGTGGCAAAGCCACCATTCATAATTTTTTTCATACAGGTCACTCTTGATTCATTGCATATCCCGGTACACCGCCGGAGGCATTCACATAGAGTCATAATTTGTTCTAAGTATTGAGTTGTAATTCTTGAGTTGTAAGTAAATAAAAGTGTGATCATCATCATTATTAGAGCATTGTCCCATGTGAGGAAAGGATGATGGAGACTATGATTCCCCCACAAGTCGGGATTAGATTCCGGACTAAATAAAAAAAAGAAGGAGAAGAGGCCAAAGAAAAAAAGATAAGGCCCAAAAAAATGAGAGAAAAAGAGAGAAGGGACAATGTTACTAACCTTTTCCACTCTTGTGCTTCAAAGTAGCACCGTGATCTTCATGATAGAGAGTCTCCTATGTTGTCACTTTCATATACTAGTGGGAATTTTTCATTATAGAACTTGGCTTGTATATTCCAATGATGGGCTTCCTCAAAATGCCCTAGGTCTTCGTGAGCAAGCAAGTTGGATGCACACCCACTTAGTTTCTTTTGTTGAGCTTTCATATATTTATAGCTCTAGTGCATCCGTTGCATGGCATTCCCTACTCCTCTCATTGACATCAATTGATGAGCATCTCCATAGCCTATTGATTAGCCGCGTCAATGTGAGACTTTCTACCTTTTTGTCTTCTCACATAACCCCCGTCATTATACTTTATTCCACCCATAGTGCTATATATCCATGGCTTGTGCTCATGTATTGCGTAAGGGTTGAAAAAGGCTGAAGCAGCGTTAAAAGTATGAACCAATTGCTCGGCTTGTCATCGGGGTTATGCATGATGAGAATGTTTTGTGTGACGAAATTGAAACATGGCCTAACTATATGTCGGTGCGGGGACGACACCTATGGAATCACAAGAATCCCTACTACGGTTGCGGGGCACGGGGTCGTGAGAAGAGCAGATCAAACAGATAGCACGCGGGTTCTTTTATCCAGGTTCGGGCCGCGAGATGCGTAGAACCCTACTCCTGCTTTGGTGGATAGTTTATATGTGTTCTTGAGCTAGCTATGGGGCGTGAGGAGCTCCAAAAAGCCGAATCCTTCTCCTGGTCGCCTTGGGCCTCCTTTTATAGGGAAAGGGGCTGCCACAGTGGCATACATGAGGTGGAAAGGGTACAGTCATACGAGTTTATCCTTGTATTACATGGCAAGGCGCCATTAATGCATCTTGCTTAGGTGTCCTTGCTTTATCGGGGACGGGGCAGAGCCCAGTCTCGTCCGCCGTCGCTCCCTTTCGTGTTGACACGCGCCCTGGCCAGCGGTGCCTGTGGTGCCACGTGGCGGTGCAGGCGGTGAGGTGGCGCAGCGGTGGGTCTCCACGAAGGTTCGCTTGCCGCCACGCAGTGCCCGCCCAACTGGTTGGGTCGGCAATGCATGGTGGAGGCTCGATTAAGCTGAGCACGATGGTGGCCCTCTGGTGGCCTTGGCGGGGTCCTTGCCGCAGCCCCGGCAAAGGGTCTTGCCGCTGCGTCTGCGCCATCCCCTAAGAAGGCTCTTGTCGGGGCCTTGTGGTCCCCTCGGCCGGAATGCCGCCAAGGGTCGTCATCTTCTATAGTATGTACCTGATCTTTGAATGTCTTCACAAAGATCTGCATGCCACCACGGGGACGTCTCCCGAATCCTTTGCCCCATGGGGGGGGCAGTGGACTCAAAGGTAATCCGCTCCATGCGCCTGGGGCCAGCCGCCCGGCAAGGGCCTTGCCGGGTTCTGCTAAAACCGCCCGGCAAGGATCTTGCCGGGGAGTCTGCTTCATCCCTTGCCCTTTGTGGTCTTGGTCTTGGCGTCGTTCTGCTTCTTTCGAGCTTCGGCCTTACCTTGGCTCACCTTCCTTGCCTTGCTTTAGCGTGGCAACGCCCGCGACTCAGACTGCCCGCGCATAGTTAAAAGGTGTACCTTTCTTCCTGTACACCGACAGGAGCCCCCGGGCCTGGGCCACACGTAAGCGCAATCGCGTCATTGGGCTAGGCCCAAAGACGGTGCGCGGGCAGGCAGGGTGGTTTTTTTTACCGCGGTAAGTCTTTTCGCGCGCTGCGCTTCCCATGCCTCCCGCGCGTGGCTTGGCATGGAGAGGCGTGCGTGACGTGGGGGGCATGCGTGGGGCTGAGCTCTGCACGCATGCGTCACGTCGCAGTAAAAGGGAGCGGTTCGCGCCTTCCCCATAAACGAAGGGAGGCGTGGAGGCGCGACTCATTTACTGAACGGGGCCGGGGTGTGGTCTTCAAGGTGTCCACTCCCCACGATCACGGGGTGGGGAGAGGTCACCTCACCCGTCGCCTCGGTCCCGCATGCCTGCCAGGTGGCTCTCATGCGCTCGGGGTGGCGAGTGGCGGAGGCGGGAAACCGGGCCGTCGCGGGCCGGGGCAGCGGGTCAGTCCCAGTTCCCTGCGCCTTCCGCGTCTTGATTGGTTGAGCGGGGCGGTCGTGCCCCCCCCGTTCTTTTATAAAGAGCATGGGGGGGGGAACGGTGTCCCGTACTCTTCCATCTTCTCTTTCCTTCAGCTTCCGCTCCCCCTCCCTCCATTTGCCATGGAGAGTGGGAATCCTGGCTCTTCAACGGTGGCAGCGAGGGTCGCCGCTCGACAACGCGCCCTTCCTTATCCTTCACCTGTGGTGGCAGAGCCAGCTGCGAGGGGAAGGGGGAGGGGGCGAGGCCGCGGGCGAGGCCGTGGACGAGGTCGAGGTGCTCAGGGAAGAGGAGAACGGGGCGGCGCGCTGGTCCCGCCTCCGCCAGCGGTTCCTCCCCCCACGGAGGGCCATGTTGGGGATGACCCTTGCGAGTTCTTTGTCAGGCTGCGCCGGCCGCCTCGCCGTCGCCTCCGTCTCCCGACTCCCTTCACGAGTGAGATGGAGCGGGATCCGCCGGAGTCACTGTGGCTGCATATGAGGGGCTGTTGGATCAGCGGTACACGAGTTCGCGTTGACTTTCCAGCCCCTCAAGTGATGTATCTTGGCCGAGGGTGGAAGATGTTCGCTCACATCCACCGCTTGACGGCGGGGCTCACTCTCCATTTCAAGATGATGGAGGGCGGCCTCCTCTCCGTCAAGGTCTTCGGGTGCTTCGGGACTCGGGCAAGGTGCTGCGTGGAGAGCTCTTCTGATAGCGAAGGCTCCTCCTCGAGCAAGAGTGGTGAGGAGGACAGCAGCAGCGAAGACGAGGGTGGCAGGCGGCAGGATGACGGGTCCGACTAGGTGTCGGGCGTCGCTCCGTGCGGCACCGGCGATCCCATCATCCGTGTCGCCGGCTTCCTGAACTTCTCGGGGTCGTCTCCTTGGGCGGCTGGCGTTGGGAGGCTGCGGAAGAGGAAGAGGGCAGGCAGCAAGGCCGCCAAATCGGAGCATGCGGCACCGACGCCTTCGACGCATGCTGACGTCCTGCCGCCTCGTCTTCGAGCTCTGCTTCTGGCGCCGCCATCACCATCCAGCCTTCGGACAGCCACCGAGATGTTCTCTTGGTGTCTTCTGCCACCCGTAGCTCGTCTAGGCGTCCCTTTTGCCCTTTTCGCCTCCTTGACCTGCCTCCTGAAGAGAGGGGCGAAAGAGGGGTCACGGGCACCTTACCTTTTTTTAGTTTGTAAGCCTTCGGGCCTAGGCTGAACTTAAAAACTTGTAATCCCATCATTCATGTTTTTCATTCTCTATGGACTGTACCTGAGTGGAATGTTTTTTAATGAAAAGGGATGCTTGCGGGCCGTTTGTCATGGGCTGAACCCACGACAAGGAATAAATCCTTGATATCTCTAAGATAAACATTTCCTTGCCCGGCAACAGGCCCTGCCGTCTTCCCACTTCACTCGACCTTCCTCACGCTTTTGGCGGAGGCAGGGATGAGGCGGGTTCAGGCTCCTCGTTTCATCCTTTTGCTGCCGCGACTACGACCAAACCTGGTCCCAGGGACGAGCCTAGAGCCTAGAGTTTTTAGGGGAGCACGGTAGCTTGGGAAACAACGAAGTTTCACATACCTCAGTCCATAAGGGAATGCATGATAAGGAATGAAGAACTTATCTGAAGCTGCAGCCCCCGACAACTCTGGATTGCCGTGGGTGAATCTTCAGAGCTTGCAGCCCGGCAATCTTGGCTTGCCGGGTAAAATATCGATCTGCCCCTCTTTTTCCTCCTTCGTCCTCAAGTGGTCCGGCAAGGGTATCTGTGAGTCCTGCAAACCAAAAGAGACAAAAGAATGGCAAAGAGACGCACACTCGACCTCTAAGCTAGGGGTTAGTCGCCGCCAAGCACTATCAACCCTAACCAAGGACGAGACTTGACCTAGCATGCATACTATAACTTAGGCGCCAGCGCTTCATTTATTTATGCTCAGGGTATGCGCCTGGCTTTGTACAAAGAGTTACATGCATCATCGGCAATGCTTGTACAAAAGGTGGCTTGCCGAGGGGCTCGGCAAGCCGCGCCTCACGGGTAAAACTTGTGAAGATGCTCAATGTTCTAGGAGTTACTCACTGGAATGGCATCTTCGGTCTCCAGGCGGACTGCGCCGGGCCTGGTGACTCGTGTTACCCGGTAAGGGCCTTCCCACTTTGGCGTCAACTTGTTGGAATTCTTGGCGATTGAGCGGCGCCGAAGGACAAGGTCGCCTTCCTCAAGGCTTCGGGCATGAACCTTGTGGCTATGGTAGCGGCGCAAGGCTTCTTTGGTAGCGTGCTGCTCTCACGGCCGCCCGAAGACGATCTTCCTCAAGGAGCACTGCGTCATCTTGCCATGATTGCTCTTGCTCAAGCTCGTCATAAGCGAGCACTCGAGGTGACCCGTATATGAGTTCAGTGGGGAGAACTGCTTCTGCCCCATATACCAGGGCAAAAGGTGTCTGGCCGGTGGCTCGATTTGGCGTCGTCCTGATCGACCAAAGAACCGCCGGCAACTCATCAATCCAGTGCCTTCCATTCTTGTGCAGTCTGTCAAAGGTCTTGGTCCTTAAGCCTCATGATGCTTCAGCATTTGCCCTCTGCTGACCATTGCTCCGTGGGTGAGCAGCAGGCGAAAGCAGACTTTCTTTGCCGAGGTCTCGGGTATATTGCATGAAGGTGTGGCTTGTGAACTGTGTGCCATTGTCGGTGATAACCCTGTTCGGCACGCCAAAACGGCACACTAGTCTCTTGAAGAACTTGACGGCTGACTGAGTTGTGACCTTTCTCACTGCCTCCACTTCTGGCCACTTTGTGAACTTGTCGATTGCAACGTACAAGTACTCAAAGCCCCCAACAGCGCGGGGGAAAGGGCCCAGTATGTCGAGCCCCCAAACAGAGAAGGGCCAGGAGAGAGGAATGGTTTGAAGGGCTTGAGGTGGCTGATGAAGCTTCTTTGAATGGAACTGACACGCTTCACACCTGGTGACTAGTGTCGTTGCATCCTGGAGGGCGGTGGGCCAGAAAAAGCCTTGCCGGAACGCTTTGCCGACAAGGGCCCTTGACCCAATGTGGGATCCACATATGCCTCCGTGTATCTCTGCCAACAGCTCCAGTCCTTCCTCTCGAGGGATACACTTCAATTTCACTCCGTTCGGCCTCTTTCTGTACAGGACGTCATCGACGAACTGGTACATGGTAGAGCGACGGGCTACTTTTTCCGCTTCTTCCTGCTCCTCAGGAAGTTCCCCTGTCTGGAGGAATTGAACGGTGTCAGTGCCACGCCGAGCACAGGGCTCGACGGCGAGGATTAAAGGCATTTCCTCCGCTACAGAGCGGCCGTCTCGAGGCAAGAGCTTGATACTCCGCCGAGCGATGCGTCCGTGGCGGGCTCGGTATTCCGGCAACATCCTTGCCGGGCGGCCCGAAGCTTCGGCGGAAAGTACTTGCCGGGCCCTGATTTCCTCCTCTTGTTCTGCTGTGTTGATGGATCAACGGATGGCTGAGTTAGCTGAAGCACAAAGGTACCTGGTTCCACAGGTAGCTTGAGGGCAGCACGTTTTGACAGGTAATCGGCGACATCGTTCTCCGCTCGGGGAACGTGTTCAGCCTGTATAACGTCGAAACGCTCTTCCAGCTTCCTCACTTCATCGACGTAGGCCTTCATCAATGGGCTCTGGTAATCCTTGTTGACTTTCTTGACGACAAGCTGCGAGTCTCCCTTGACGATGAGTTTCTTGATTCCGAGGTCCGCCGCGATCCTAAGACCGGCAAGCAGCCACTCGTACTCTGTTGTATTGTTTGTTGACACTTCCACAGGGAAGTGCATCCGATAACGTGCTTGAGGTGCTCTCCGATGGGCGCGACAAGCGTACGCCAGCCCGGCGCCTGTAAGGAGAAAGCTCCATCAAAGTACATGGTCCAATCACAACTTGCCTCTTTGCCGGGAGAGCGGTCTCTTGAATTTCTTCGTCGGTGTTGCGGTCCATTACGCAATGAACTCTGCTAGGACTCGGCTCGAATCATCGAGGTACTTTCAAACTTGAGGCCAAAGTCGGACAGCTCCGGTGCCCATTCCACAATTCTCCCGTTGCATCCGGATTGTGCAATATCCGTTCTTGAGAGGGAAGCGAGTGACGACAGTGATCTCGTGTGCCTGGAAGTAGTGACGCGGCTTCCTCGAGGCCATAAAGAGGCCGAAGAGCAGTTTCTGCACACCGGAGTACCTTGATCTAGCCCCCTGCAGGAGGGAACTAACAAAGTAGACCGGGCGCCGCATCATTTTCTTCTTTGGCGGCGCTTCAACTAGCTGTGTCGTCTCTGCATTGGTGGTACCGAGCTTTGCCGCTGCCATTTCCTCGTTGTCGACCTCTCTCTACCCCACCAGTGCGGCGCTGACCACTTGGTCCGTTGCCGCCAGGTATAGCAGCAACGGTTCTTGCGGCCTGGGCGCAACTAGTATTGGCGTGGAAGAGAGATATTTCTTCAAATCTTGCAATGCTGCTTCGGCTTCTGGCGTCCACTCCATTGGGCCCACCTTTTTCAGGATCTTGAAAAAGGGGAGGGCACGCTCGGCAGACTTGGAAATGAACCTGCCCATGGGGGCAACGCAACCAGCAAGCCGGCGCACATCCTTGATCCGCTTGGGTGCTTCAATCTGCTCTATAGCTTTGATTTTGTCCGGATTGGCCTCTATCCCACGCCAGACACCAAGAACCCGAGGAGCTTCTTTGGATGGGACGCCAAAGACGCACTTCTCAGGGTTCAGCTTGAGATTGATCTTCCGCAGGTTTGCAAATGTTTCTTGCAAATCCGGTATGAGGGTTGCCCTATCCTTGGTTTTGACCACTATGTCATCCATATAAGCCTCCATATTTCTATGGAGCTGGGGTTCAAAACCAATCTGGACCGCCCTTGCAAACGTCGAACCAGCACTCTTCAACCCGAAAGGCATCCGCATGAAACAATACGCACCACATGGGGTGATGAATGCTATCTTCTCTTCGTCTTCTCTTGTCATGAAGATCTGGTGGTAGCCGGAGTAGGCGTCGAGGAATGACAACAAATCACACCCGGTCGTGGAGTCAACAATCTGATCGATGCGCGGCAACGGGAAGGGGTCTTTAGGGCAAGCCTTATTGATATCTGTGTAATCAATACACAGCCTCCACTTCCCATTTGCCTTGCACACCACGACCGGATTGGCCAACCACGTTGGATGGAGCACTCCTCTTATCAAACCCGCTGCTTCCAGTTTTCGGATCTCTTCTGTGATGAACTCTTGTCGTTCCAAAGCTTGCTTTCTGACCTTCTGCTTGACGGGCCGCGCATGAGGCGAGACAGCAAGGTGGTGCTCAATCACCTTCACAGGAACACCGGGATGTCGGAAGCTTGCCACGCAAACACATCGACATTCGCGCAGGAAGGTGACGAAAGCGTCTTCCTATTTGTCGTCAAGGGTGGAGCTTATGGTAAAGCTCCTCCCGTGCGTCCTCATTGATGGAACCTTCTTGGTTCCCGGTGGTATATTACAGGCTTCTTGTTTCCGCCGATGGAGCTCTCGGCACGTCCTCGACGGCGGTGCTACACTCCAAAGAGGCGCTTGCGGAGTGGGTGTCCTGAGGTCACACCGGTCTTCTTCTTCTTCTTCCCTCCGGGGTCCCAAATGACAGGAGCAAGTGCCCTAGTGGCGGCAGCTGCTGCAACTACTTGCTGGTATAGTTGGTCAGCGCAAATCAGCGCATCTTTCTTGTCAGAGGGAATGGTGATAATCGTCACAGGTCCCGGCATCTTCAGGGTGTTCTAGGCGTAGTGTGACGTCGCCATGAACTTGGCCAGCGCTGGGCGGCCAAGGATCCCGTTGTAGGGCAAGGGGATCTTGGCAACATCGAACATGATCCTCTCCGTACTGAAATTCAAGTCGCTTCCAAAGGTCACGGGCAGCATGACCTTTCCCTTTGGTTGGCTTCTTCCCGGGTTGACCCCCTGAAACGTGTCCGTCTCTTCGAGGTCTCCATCAGGAATTTGCAGTTTCTCGATCACGACCCCGCCATCGACTAGCATCTTTGTCACCTTGAGGTTGCGTATTGTTGGTGAAACCAACAACGGCAAGCACCCGACCACAGTGGTGCGATCAGGGTGGTCCTCGACGTCAAAGATGATAGGTGTGCTGGACCACTTCAGACCTTTGGGCATCAAACAACGGCTCGCCCGGCTGTAACCTCTCGCGCCCACTTTAAGCCGGTGGTGAGAAGTATGCAGCGGCGCGCCGTCGACGCACATGGCCTCTGTAGCTTTCGAAACTCTTGGTCGCCGGATTAAATCGTCCTCTTCGTGATCGTCGTCTTCGGCTTCTGTCACGGCCCAGGCGGCCTCTCCGTTGCTTATCCTTGCCGTGGCGGCCCGTCTAGCCGTCACGCTTCTTGCCGGACCCTTGACACCATCCGGCCCTTCTCCTTGTCCCGCCTCTCATATTCAGCCCTCGCTTCTCAACGAGGAGCTCAACCTGTCGGCAGTCCTGGAGAGCATGGCCTTTGGTGCGATGGATCTTGCAGTATCGCTTGTCGGGGTTTCCTGGCTTCTCGGCAGCCGCCAAGGCTCGGCAGGCGACGCACCCGGCAACCTCCTTGCTGGGGTCGTCTGGCTTAGTTTTCTTGGTGGAGCCGATGTCATCAGATCCCTCAACGGCAAGCACGGTTTTTCCCTTGCGCTTCCTGTTGTGGCGCCGGCCTTTCTTCGCCGGGGCGGCAATATCCTCATCTGAAGAATCGGTTTCCACGCCGGCATCTTCGCCGGGGTACTTCCTTCCTTTTTCAGCTCGGGCACATTTGTCAGCAAGAACATAGAGTTCTGCTACATCTCTCACCTTGTTCATTGCCGACTCTTCACGCATCTTGCGATTCACGCACGTTCGATGGAACGCAGCGATGATGGCGGCGGTGAACATCGAGGATATTGTATCGCACTGATCGAACCTCTGAATATACTTGCGGAGGCTCTCGCCTCCCTTCTGTGGAATGACGTGCAGGTCGCTTGCTTGGCCATGGGCTTGGTGGCCTCCAGTAAAGGCGCCTACGAACTCATGGCACAAATCCGACCAGGAGGAAATAGAGTTTACCACAAGTGCATCAACCACGACATGGCATTGGGTTTGAGAGCCAACGAAAAGTAGTTCGCAAGCACCTTATCGTTGCAGGCTCTGGCAGCCTGCATCGCGATGGTGTAGACGCTGAGGAACTCAGATGGGTGGGTGTTGCCACTGTACTTTTCGCCTACGTCGGGTTTGAAGGTGCGGTGAGTGGGCCACTGGAACTGCCGCAGCTCACGGGTAAAAGCCGGACAGTCTACCTCGTAAGGTAGGCCTCCAGGGCTCCCCGGTGCCGGGTGACTCACAGCAGGTCCTGCTCGCCTGTCTGATTGGTGGCGCGCTCCGCGCCGGCGCTTGATAGTGGTTCGAGCGTCTTCATGTTCTCGTTCCCGAAGAACTTGGCGCTGGTCACAGTGGGCCCGCGGGTCGGACGATGCTACGGAGATCTCGTTGCCCATAGCGTCGCGCGTCGGACTCCGTCCTTGGATTTGGCGGCATACGGCCCGCTACTAGGCGCACGAACATCGCCGCCTCCCAAACTTCGGCTGCTGGGACGGTGTTGGTGTTCGCGAACAGCGCCCTGGGTCCTTTCTGCGACTGGTCCGCTGCTCGCCCGCGTTGGGACGGGGTGTCCGGCTTCCGACGGGCCAACCGCCACCGTCGTCTTCTTCTTGGGAGCCATGACGATGAAGAAGCGTCGAACTAACCGCTAGAGCTGATTCTCACAACTGCGCCCCCTACCTAGCACGCCAAAGATGTCGGTGCGGGGACGACACCTATGGGATCACAAGAATCCCTACTACGGTTGCGGGGCACGGGGTCGTGAGAAGAGTAGATCAAACAGATAGCACGCGGGTTCTTTTATCCAGGTTCGGGCCGCGAGATGCGTAAAACCCTACTCCTGCTTTGGTGGATAGTTTATCTGTGTTCTTGAGCTAGCTATGGGGCGTGAGGAGCTCCAAAAAGCCGAATCCTTCTCCTGGTCGCCTTGGGCCTCCTTTTATAGGGAAAGGGGCTGCCACAGTGGCATACAGGAGGTGGAAAGGGTACAGTCATACGAGTTTATCCTTGTATTACATGACAAGGCGCCATTAATGCGTCTTGCTTAGGTGTCCTTGCTTTATCGGGGACGGGGCAGAGCCCAGTCTCGTCCGCCACCGCTCCCTTTCGCGTTGACACGCGCCTGGCCAGCGGTGCACTGTGGTGCCACGAGGCGTGCAGGCGGTGAGGTGGCGCAGCGATGGTGGGTCTCCACGAAGGTTCGCTTGCCGCCACGTGAGGTGCACCTTAACCGGTTGGGTCGGAAGTTGCATGGTGGAGGCTCGATTGGCGCGGGAGATGGTGGCCCTCTGGTGGCCTTGGCGGGGTCCTTGCCGCAGCCGGCAAGGGTCTTGCGGGGCCCCGGCAAGGGTCTTGCTTGGCGTCTGCTGCCATCCCCGGCAAGGCTCTTGTCAGGGGCCTTGTGGTCCCCCTCGGCCGGGATCCCGCCAAGGGTCGTCATCTTATATAGTATGTACCTGATCTTTGAATGTCTTCACAAAGATCTGCATGCCACCACGGGGACGTCTCCCGAATCCTTTGCCCCATGGGGGGGGGGGAGTGGACTCAAAGGTAATCTGCTCCGTGGGCGTGGGGTGAGCCGCCCCGGCAAGGGCCTTGCCGGGTCTGCTAAAACTGCCCCCCGGCAAGGATCTTGCCGGGGGAGTCTGCTTCGTCCCCTTTTCCCTTTGTGGTCTTGGTCTTGGCGTCATTCTGCTTCTTTCGAGCTTCGGCCTTACCTTGGCTCACCTTCCTTGCCTTGCTTTAGCGTGGCGACGCCTGCGGCTCAGACTGCCCGCGCACAGTTAAAAGGTGTACCTTTCTTTCTGTACACCGACACTATATGATTTTGTAGGGATAAGATTTCTTTGGCTATGTTATTTTGATAAGACATAATTGCTTGATTAGCATGTTTGAAGTATTATTGTTTTTATGTCAACATTAACTTTTATCTTGAATCTTTCGGATCTAAATATTCATGCCACAATAAAAATAATTACATTGAAAATTATGCTAAGAAGCATTCCACATCAAATTTTTTGTCTTTATCATTTACCTACTCGAGGACGAGCAGGAATTAAGCTTGGGGATGCTTGATACGTCTCCAACGTATCTATAATTTTTGATTGTTCCATGCTATTATATATATTATGTTTTGGATGTTTAATGGGCTTATTTATACACTTATATATTATTTTTGGGACTAACCTATTAACCGGAGGCCCAACCCAAATTGTTGTTTTTTTTGCCTATTTCAGTGTTTCGAAGGAAAGGAATATCAAACGGAGTCCAAATGGAATGAAACCTTCGGGAACGTGATATTTTGAACAAACGTGATCCAGAGAATTTGGAGTGGATGTCAAGCAACCAACGAGGAATCCACGAGGCAGGGGGTGGCTCCTACCGCCCTGGGCGCGCCTTCCACCCTCGTGGCCCCCTCGTGGCTCCACCGACCTACTTCTTCCTCCTTTATATACCTACGTACCCCCAAACCATTGGGGAGCACCACGAAAACCTAATTCAACCGCCGCAACCTTCTGTACCTGTGAGCCCAACTTGGGGCCTTTTCTGGCGCTCCGCCGGAGGGGGCATTGATCACGGAGGGCTTCTACATCAACACCATAGCCTCTCCGATGATGTGTGAGTAGTTTACCTCAGACCTTCGGGTCCAGAGTTATTAGCTAGATGGCTTCTTCTCTCTCTTTGGATCTCAATACAAAGTTCTCCTCGATTCTCTTGGAGATCTATTCGATGTAATCTTCTTTTGCGGTGTGTTTGTCGATATCCGATGAATTGTGGGTTTATGATCTAGATTATCTATGAACAATATTTGAATCTTCTCTGAATTCTTTTATGTATGATTAGTTATCTTTGCAAGTCTCTTCGAATTATTAGTTTGGTTTGGCCTACTAGATTGATCTTTCTTGCAATGGGAGAAGTGCTTAGCTTTGGGTTCAACCTTGCGGTGCTCGATCCTAGTGATGATGGGGAAACGACACGTATTGTATTGTTGCCATCGAGGATAAAAAGATGGGGTTTATATCATATTGCATGAGTTTATCCCTCTACATCATGTCATCTTGCTTAAAGCGTTACTCTGTTCTTATGAACTTACGACGCGTTTGGTTCGCTGAAAAAAGCACGTCTTCTGATTGCAGCGTACTCTGAAACCGTAGCGAGCGTTTGTTTCGGGAGCGATGGTCTCCATAACAGCGCTTTCTGATATGGAGGTTCAGAAAATCGAAACCGCCCAAATCGGGATGGGTTAGAAGTCGGGACCCCGTGCACGAACCAAACAATTAACGTATTACGTAAAAGTATTCTGACGCAGCGCTTTCCAATACGGAAAATTGCATACGTTACCTGCGCTGTACCAAACGCGTCGTTAATACTCTAGATGCATGCTGGATAGCGGTTGATGTGTGGAGTAATAGTAGTAGATGCAGGCAGGAGTCGGTCTACTTGTCACGGACGTGATGCCTATATACATGATCATACCTAGATATTCTCATAACTATGCTCAATTCTATCAATTTCTCGACAAGAATTTGTTCACCCACCGTAATACTTATGCTATCTTGAGAGAAGCCACTAGTGAAACCTATGGCCCCCGGGTCTATTTTCCATCATATTAATCTCCCGTCAACTAGCGATTTCTATTACCGTTTGTTTTGCAATCTTTACTTTTAATCTTTATCATAAAAATACCAAAAATATTATCTTATCATCTCTATCATATCTCACTTTGCAAGTGGCCGTGAAGGGATTGACAACCCCTTTATCGTGTTGGTTGCAAGGTTCTTATTGTTTGTGTAGGTACGAGGGACTTGAGCGTGGTCTCCTACTGGATTGATACCTTGGTTCTCAAAAACTGAGGGAAATACTTACGCTACTTTACTGCATCACCCTTGCCTCTTCAAGGGAAAACCAACGCAGTGCTCAAGAGGTAGCAGCACACAACACCCACCACACGCTTTTCCATGGCTACCCGACGGCAGCTCTTACTGGTCGTTGCCACCACCCCATCGTCGGCCGCCGGGGCCATCGCCCCTCCGCCATCGTGGCCCGAAGGAGAGTGGTGGCCATCGTGGCCGCCACCCCACTGTCGACCGTCGAGGCCATCATCCGATCCACCACCGCGGCCCAAAGGCGGGAGGTGGAGGCTCGCATTTGCGTCAGTGGCCTTGAGTGCTACATCGAGTTCCTACGGGAGGAGGACGAGCGCCTAGTCGAGCACGCAAAGAGTCTTACCGCCAGCATGGCTGCAGTAGAAGCCGCCGTAGTGGCTCATAATGTGGAGAACTACAAGGAGTCATGTTGCTTCGAGAGGAATCGTCAGGAGCGACAAAGGGCATTCGAGCTGGGTGTCGCTAAAGGTGCCTCAGCAGCAGGCACCGATTCCACTCCTCCAGCTCGTCAGTAGACTCCTGCTACTCTGCCTCTTACTAAGCGTGCTCGGCAGTGGAGAGGCTACTGGAAGTAGTACAAAGACCATCCATAGTAGTATTTAGGCACTATTTTGTTCAGTTCATCTGACTATAGATATGGTTGAACTGTACTACGTACTTAAAATTAGCTGGTATATATAGTTGAACTAACCATTTCAGTGCGTGGTTGGCAACTATTGGGGAAAAGTTTGCTCCATTCATCTATCAAATTGAACTGTTTATATAAAGAATGACTGCTTAATCTATGAATGCAATCTATGCTTGCTGAATTTTGTTGCTAAATTAGACAGTTCTAGTGATTTTTAGCTGCAAAATTTGACAAATGGCAGTGTTACAAGGTTGAAAAATGCAATGTTACTAGATTAGAATATGCCCATGTTTCCAATTTGACAAATGGCAATATACCCAATATGACATATGCAAATCTTACCAAATTATCTGTACGTGGTTGCACACGGGTCATCATACAAAATCATCTGCGATGAAGAGATGTATAAATCCTGCACCCGGGAACCATAGCTCCCGCTTTGCGCATGGGTGTTCAATTTGAAATGTTTGCAATGAAGAGATGCACAAATCCTCGCCGTCAAATTTTACCTTGGCTTAGTGGCGAAGGAACCATAGCTCTCGTTTTGCATACAGATGTTCAATCTGAATTGTTTGCAATGAGTGTTTTATTTAGAAAAAAATGATATTTTTTATTTTTTACTTTGATAAGTCTACAGATTCAGAAAGAAAATGCAAGTTTGTTCGAACCATTGATTTCATCCAGTCACACTGTGACTTTACATTCATACAATCGAGATACAATATTAAAAAAACTAATTGCCGAGGCAACGTGCTGCGCCAGAGTTGTCGTCCTCCCGGATGTCGTTGTTCAAGTCTTCAAGCCAGCACATAACGTTCTGGATTTGCAAATCAAAGATCTCGTCATCGCGTGATCGATGGGCGAGGCGGGGGGATGTCGACTCGTGGCGCTGTGAGGCAGCGGTTGACGGCGACGTCTCATGACGTTGAGGGACAGCACGGCGGGTGCAGGCGCGTGCACGGGCACGAGCACGGTGGGTTCAGGCAAGCGCACAGGGACCGGCGCTGCGATGGGTGCAGGGGCACGCACGAGTACATGTAGGGAACTGGCACGTACACGAGCTTGCGCAGGTCCGCTGGACCTCGCTGATGCCCGCGGATTCCACCCCTATGATGGTGCTCGACAACCAGCCCGTCAATGCCACGGGGATGGTTGTTGGCATGAGCTCGGGGATGAGAATTGGGACGGGTGTGAGGGCAGCATCCGCCGTGGCTAGATTGTTCAGGGCCATGTCCCTGAGGGCCCATTCCTCCTTATTTTCTATCTCCTCCGGCTCGGAGTCGACTTCACCAAACCGGAAGACTAGTGGCAGATGATCCTTACGCGCCATGGCGCAGGTGGAGGTCTGGGATATAGGATTCAGGTGGGAGCGGAATGGGAGGCGAAGAGTAAGGACGCCTATTAAACAGCGACTCAGGTGCCATTAATGGAGAATTTGGGAGTGAGGCAGGTGACGATGGAGGTCAAAGGGCTCGCTTCCTAGTGAGTCTGCACAGCGTACTACTCGCACTCCTCCTGGTCAGCTTGCATAGCGGACTGCGCTCGCACGCCTCCATCTACTCAAGCGATAAAAGTGTAACGGGTGGTGTCAGAATGGTTAGCAGAACACCCATGATTTAAATAATACAAACATTTGAGATGATAACGTGGCGGCTTATTTGTTTCAAAATGCCTTTCTTGGCTATTATTTTGTGCACATTCTCTCAAATTTGACACGAAAAATACCGCAGCATGTTGGTGCCATTTCATGACACCACGCCATGTTTCATGAATTTCAAACAAGATGTGGATTTACAGGAATTTTAAAACCAAATTTCTCAATGTTTGCAGCCGAGCCACGATGCCGGGGTGTTTGAAATTCATTCCCAATTCTTGCATGGACCTAAACATGCACCCAAGGACACATATATGATTTTTCAACCCGTTTTGGTGCACTGGAGCATGTACATGTAGTTCAAATTTGAATTATGCATATTCAATGTCTAGAAAACTCAGTTAATGTATAAAAAGACCAAACAAACCCTGAATAGTTCCAAATTTTAACATGACACTCATGTTGGTCTATATTGCCTCTAGAAAAATATTCAAGACGAGAAGAGGAAATGAATGCCGTTTCGTGCAAAAAGGTGACACGTTCCCTACCGGAACCACAAGGCTTCTTGTGAGAAGCTCTGGTTTATGAGAAGCTTATACCAGAACCTGTCCCAAATAGGATAAGAAAATTACCACATGATGTTGGTGCCATTTCATGGCCAAGTTACATCAATTTCAGACGAGTTTTGGATTTACAGGAAATTAAAAACCAAGTTTCCCAAAGTTTGCGGCCAAGCCACGATGCCGGGATGTTTGAAATTCATTCTTATTTCTTGCATGGCACCGAAACATGCACCCGAGGGAAATATATGATTTTCAACCCATTTTGGTGCACTGGAGCATGCGGCTGTAGTTCAAATTTGAATTATGCACATTTAATGTCTAGAAAACTTCATTAATGTATAGAAGGGCCAAACAAACCGAATAGGTCCAAATTATAATATGACACTCCTATTGGTCTATGCTGCTTCTAGAAATATATTCAAGGCGAGAAGAGGCAACGAATGTCGTTTGTGCACAAAGGTGACATGTTGCCTACCAGAACCACGAGGCCTTGTTGTGAGAAGCTCTGGTTTGTGAGATGCTTATACCAAAACCTGCCCCAAATGGGATAAAAAATTTACCACAACACGTTGGTGTCATTTCATGACACCATGCCAAGTTTCATGAATTTCAGACGAGTTTTGGATTTACAGGAATTAAAAGGCATCTCAATGTTTGCGGTCGAGCCACGATGCCGAGGTGGTTGAAATTTATTCCCATTTCTTGCATGGCACCTAATCTTGCACCCAAGGACACATATATGTTTTTTCAACCCATTTTGGTGCACTGGAGCATGTGCCTGTAGTTCAAATTTGATTTATGCACATTAAATGCCTAGAAAACCCAGTTATGTGTAAATGTCCAAACGAAACCCAAATAGTTTCAAATTGTAACCTGACACTCCTATTGGTCTATGTTGCCTCTAGAAAAATATTCACGGCGAGAAGAGGCAATGGATCTTGTTTCATGCACAAAGGTGACACGTTCCCTACCGGAACCACGAGACTTCTTGTGAGAAGCTCATAGCAAAACCTGCCCCTAATGGGAAACAAATTACCACAACATGCTGGTGCCATTTCATGACACTGTGCCAAGTTTCAAGAATTTCAGACGAGTTCTGGATTTATAGGAATTTTCAAACCAAGTTTCTCAATGTTTGCGCCCGAGCCACGATGCCGAGATGTTTAAATTCGTTCATGTTTCTTGCATGTCACCTAAACATGCACCCAAGGACACACATATGATTTTTTAACCCATTTTGGTGCACTGGAGCATATGCATGTAGTTCAAAAACTCAATTAATGCATAAAAATGTCCAAATGAACCCTGAGTAGTTTCAAATTATTACATGACACTCATATTGGTCTATGTTGCCTATAGAAAAATATTCAAGGTGAGAAGAGGCAGCGAATGTTGTTTCGTCCATAAAGGTGACAGGTTCCCTACTGGAACCACGAGGCTTCTTGTGAGAAGGTCTGGTTTGTGAGATGATTATAACAAAACCCGTCCTAAATGGGACAAAATTTTACCACATCATGTTGGTGCCATTTCATGACACCATGCCAAGTTTCATTAATTTCCGATGAGTTTTGGATTTACAGGAATTTAAAAACCAAGTTTCTCAATTTTAGCGGCCGAGCCACAATGCCAAGGTGTTTGAAATTCACTCTCATTTCTTACATGGGCTCCTAAACATGCACCAAAGACACATATATGATTTTTCAACACATTTTGGTGTACCGAAGCATGTGCCTGTAGTTCAAATTTGAATTATGCACATTAAATGCAAAGAAAACTCAGTTAATGTACAAAAATGTCCAAACAAACCCTAAATAATTCCAAATTATAACATGACACTCCTATTATTGCATGTTCACTATAGATGAATGTTCTAGCAATTCAAACACCGTCCTTTTCCATGGTGATCCCCTTTTGTATTTCAATCAAAATGAAAAATCAACTACATCACACACAATTTATTATCACGAACTATGTGAGATGCAGTACAAAATATCTTGGAGCACCCTCATATATGGCTTATGCCAGAAGGTTTGTCAGTTATAGTTCACCGTTGATGGGTAACCACACTAGCTCCCCGATACCATTTTACTGTTCAATCGTCGCCGGTCAAAGATGGGGACATGGACCCGATCGTGAGGGAAACTTTGGCGGCTCACTCCGGCGAGAGCAGGGCCACAGCCGCCTTGAGGGCGCTCACAACCTGGATGAGCGCGGCCGCAATCTGTGACTGGGCGGTTGCGGCAACCAAGCGGTAGCTACTGTAGCTCAGATGGGTGCAGCAACATCTGCGACATGGATAGCAAATGGCAAGAGCGGCACGACAACTATCGGTTTTGTTGCGGCAACCTTAGCCTTGATGGAGGCGGCCAACCCGTGGCTCCTGGCGATCATCGCTCAAATCACATGAAGTTTCTCCGACAATTGTCGCCAATCCATGTTCGAAGAGTTGGCAATTGCCGAGAGCGTTCGAGCAGTCGTCCGTTCTTTCACGGCATACCTTTTCGAGACAGAGGCCGTCCAAGCCCAGACAGCGGCTGCCCACTCCCAGCTCATGGCGGCCTTTTCCAATTAGATGGCGGACACAGACGGCAAGATGCTTGTCGAGTATGTTTGCGATGGATGCCTGCTACCTCTTGAGCATGCATTGGTTTTCCCTTGAAGAGGAAAGGGTGATGCAGCAAAGTAGCGTAAGTATTTGCCTCAGTTTTTGAGAACCAAGGTATCAATCCAGTAGGAGACTACATGCAAATCGCCTAGTACCTGCACAAATAATCAAGAACCTTGCAACCAACGCGATAAAGGGGTTGTCAATCCCTTCACGGCCACTTGCAAAAGTGAGATATGATATAGATAATAAGATAAATATTTTTGGTATTTTTGTTGTATAGATTGGAAAATAAAGATTGCAAAATAAACGGCGACAGAAGTAGCTAGTTGACGGGAAACTAATATGATGTAAAATAGACCCGGGGGCCATAGGTTTCACTAGTGGCTTCTATCAAGATAGCATATATTACAGTGGGTGAACAAATTACTGCCGAGCAATTGATAGAAAAGTGCATAGTTATGATGATCTAAGGCAATGATCATGAATATAGGCATCACGTCCGTGTCAAGTAGACCGAAATGATTTTGCATCTAGTACTATTACTCCACACATCGACCGCTATCCAACATGCATCTAGAGTATTAAGTTCATAAGAACGGAGTAACACATTAGGCAAGATGACATGATGTAGAGGGATAAAATCAAGCAATATAATATAAACCCCATATTTTTATCCTCGATGGCAACAATACAATACGTGTCGTTTCCCTTTTACATCCTTTGAGATTGAAACCTTTGCAAGATTTAACCCAAAGCTAAGCACTTCTCCCATTGCAAGAAAGATCAATCTAGTAGGCCAAACTAAACCGATAATTCGAAGAGACTTGCAAAGATATCAAATCATGCATATAAGAATTCAGAGAAAAACCAAATAGTATTCATAGATAATCAAGTTCATAATCCACAATTCATCGGATCTCGGCAAACACACCGCAAAAGAGTATTACATCGAATAGATCTGCAAGAACACCGAGGAGAACTTTGTATTGAGATCCAAAGAGAGAGAAGAAGCCATCTAGCTAATAACTATGGACCCGAAGGTCTGTGGTAAACTACTCACACATCATCGGAGAGGCTATGGTGTTGATGTAGAAGCACTCCATGATCGAATCCCCCTCCGGCAGATCACCAGAAAAGGCCCCAAGATGGGATCTCACGGGTACAGAAGGTTGCGGCGTTGGAAAAGTGGTTTTATGGCTCCCCTGGATGTTTTCAGGGTATAAGAGTATATATAGGCAAAATAAGTAGGTCGGTGGAGCTACGAGGGGCCCACGAGGGTGGGGGGCGCGCCTACCCCCCTGGGCGTGCCCTCCTGCCTCGTGGCTGCCTCGTTGCCTCCTTGACTTCCACTCCAAGTCTCCTGGATTGCGTTTGTTCCAAAAAAATCCTCGCGAACGTTTCGTTCTGTTTGGATTCCATTTGAAATTCTTTTTCTGCGAAACACTGAAATCGGCAAAAAAAACAGCAATTTGCACAGGGCCTTCGGTTAATAGGTTAGTCCCAAAAATAATATAAAAGAGCATAATAAAGCCCATTAAACATCCAAAACAGATAATATAATAGCATGGAACAATAAAAAATTATAGATACGTTGGAGACGTATCAAGCATCCCCAAGCTTAATTCCTGCTCGTCCTCGAGTAGGTAAATGATAAAATAGAATTTTTGATGTGGAATGCTACCTAACATAATTTTCAATGTAATTATCATTATTGTGGCATGAATGTTTAGATCCAAAAGATTCTAGACAAAGTTTTAATATTGACATAAAAAATAGTAATACTTCAAGCATGCTAACCAAGCAATTATGTCTTATCAAAATAACATAGCCAAAGAAAGCTTATCCCTTTTCGTCACACAAAATGCTCCCATCATGCACAACCCCGATGACAAGCCAAGCAATTGTTTCATACTTAGCCTTTTCAAACTCTTTCTACTTTTACGCAATATATGAGCGCAAGCCATGGACATAGCTCTATGGGTGGAATAGCATATGATGATGGGGGTTATGTGAGAAGACAAAAAATGAGAAAGTCTCACATTGACGTGGCTAATCAACGGGCTATGGAGATGCCCATCAATTGATGTCAAATACATGAAAGCTCATCAAAAGAAACTAAGTGGGTGTGCATCCAACTTGCTTGCTCACAAAGACCTAGGGCATTTTGAGGAAGCCCATCATTGGAATATACAAGCCAAGTTGTATAATGAAAAATTCCCACTAGTATATGAAAGTGACAAAATAAGAAACTCTCTATCATGAAGATCATGGTGCTATTTTGAAGCACAAGTGTGGAAAAAGGATAGTAACATTGTACCTTCTCTCTTTTTCTCTCATTATATATTTTTTGTTTGGGTTTCTTTGGCCTCTTTTTTTATTTGGGCTTCTTTGGCCCTTTTTTTCGTCCGGAGTCTCATCCCGGCTTGTGGGGGACTCATACTCTCCATCATCCTTTCCTCACATGGGACAATGTTCTAATAATGAAAATCATCACACTTCTATTTACTTACAACTCAAGAATTACAACTCGATACTTAGAACAAAATATGACTCTATGTGAATGCCTCCGGCGGTGTACCGGGATTTGCAATGAATCAAGAGCGACATGTATGAAAGAATTATGAAGGTGGCTTTGCCAAAAATACGATATCAACTACATGATCATGCAAAGCAATATGACAATGATGGAGCGTGTCATAATAAACGGAACGGTGGTAAGTTGCATGGCAATATATCTCGGAATGGCTATGGAAATGCTATAATAGGTAGGTATGGTGCTGTTTTGAGGAGGATATAAGGAGGCTTATGTGTGATAGAGCATATCGTATCATGGGATTTGGATGCACCGGCGAAGTTTGCACCAACTCTCAAGGTGAGAAAGGGAAATGCACGGTACCGAAGAGTCTAGCAACGATGGAAGGGTGAGAGTGCGTATAATCCATGGACTCAACATTAGTCATAAAGAACTCACATAATTATTGCTAAAATCTACAATTCATCAAAACTAAGCATTACGCGCATGCTCCTAGAGGGATAGATTGGTAGGAAAAGACCATCGCTCATCCCCGACCGCCACTCATAAGGAAAGCAATCAAAGAACACCCCATGCTTCAAATTTGTCACACAACGTTTACCATACGTGCATGCTACGGGACTTGCAAACCTCAACACAAGTATTTCTCAACTCCATAATTACCCAACTAGCATGACTCTAATATTACCACCTTTATATCTCAAAACAACTATCAAGTATCAAACTTATCATAGTATTTAATGCACTCTATATGAAAGTTTTTATTATACCCATATTGGATGCCTATCATATTATGACTAATTTTATAGGCAAAGCAAATTACCATGCTATTCTAAAAGACTCTTAAAATAATATAAGTGAAGCATGAGATATCAATAATTTCTATAAAATAAAACCACCACCGTGCTATAAAAAGGTATAAGTGAAGCACTAGATTAAAATTATCTTGCTCAAAAGATATAAGTGAAGCACATAGAGTATTCAAATAAATTCCGATTCATGTGTGTCTCTCCCAAAAGGTGTGTATAGCAAGGATGATTGTGGTAAACTAAAAAGAAAAAGACTCAAATCATACAAGACGCTCCAAGCAAAACACATATCATGTGGTGAATAAAAATATAGCCTCGAGTAAAGTTACCGATAGACGAAGACGAAAGAGGGGATGCCTTCCGGGGCATCCCCAAGCTTAGGCTTTTGGTTGTCCTTTAATTTTACCTTGGGGTGCCTTGGGCATCCCCAAGATTAGGCTTTTGACACTCCTTTGTAGCGAACCGACCCGAATGGATCAAGTCTCTGTGCTTTCGTGTCATCCCTGGATCGGTATCTTTGACACACGATTACTCGAAGGATTTATAACAGAGGTAAATCACATGTATAGAGTAGCGTAAATACTATTACCTCAATCCATATAGCGGAAGCTTAACAAGGTTGTGGATTCCCATCAACACCAACGGCAAAGTTGAGTATAGGAAATCGTAACCCTAACGTATCACTTACTCGTAAATGCGAAAAGTCCGCAACATGAAAAGTTGCAGCTCGAAACGGTCAAAGACATGGAATATGCGGCAATGTAACACATAGAGAGTAATGAAAGAATAGGCTATACTACATGCATATATGGCTGGTGGAAAGCTCTATGGTTACAGTTTTTGCGAAAAGCCAATTTTTCCCTACTTCAAAGGAATAAGTTTATTTAGCTATCATGGTGGTTGTTCAACATTGAGAATGGTTGACAGCATCCTCAATCCCAATTAAAAGTACTCATTAAACCCAACAAATTATATTAAGTAACGTGACGAGATCAACAGGATATCCAGGTACTAGATATTCAAAATTGTCCATAACCGGGGACACGGCTAACCATGATTAGTTTGTACACTCTGCAGAGGTTTTGCACTTTTCCCCACAAGACTCGATCGCCTCCGTTTGGTTTCTCGCACTACATGGTGTTTGATAGACGGATGACCGAGACATAGTCTTTCGAAGCGCTAGCACCTTACGATGGGTGGACGGTACACCTACATCCCCTACATCCGCTAGTCCACCACTATAAGAGTTCGCACGACTTAGTCAACTATGCCAGAGCCCATAATGGCTTGTGGCTGCACACGGAAGTTTCTAGTTTGAATAATCTTATGATCCCTTTGAGCCTGGGTGGCGGTCCCAAAAAAACAGGCAAGTCCTGGAAACCCAGGTGCCTAGACAGGCAAGTCCTGGAGTAACCAGGTGCCTCAATCCACCCAGATGTGTGTTTAAGTTGCCACCTTAGATAAACCATTAATTATCAATCTCACATCTGTCATGGATATTCACTCAAACCCAATCCACGTCTACGAGCATAGCATGGCATAATAAGCAAACGTATAAGTAACTCCCAAAGGTTTCATAAGTAAAACAGTAATAGGTACTACCTCAATCTACTTCCCATCCCACAATTTAATTAGATCCTAATCATGCAATGTTTGAGGATTGATCTAATGCATAAAACTAGGTAGTAGAAAAGATATGATCAAGTGTTACTTGCACGCAAATTTGATGAAGATGATTCGCACTCAAAACTCTTGATAGCTCTACTCGTCACACTCCGGTCAATCTATCGTAATCAAGCAATAGTAACCACGCATAAGAAATCACTCAAAAGATCGGAAGGAACGAAGAAAACAATTCAGAAAACGTCAAAACCAAATCAAATAACTCTTGCAGCATAATACAATTTCTAACAGTACCAAAATTATGTGAATTTGGCCTTATCAGAAAGTTTAGGTCAAGAGCTTCGATTAGCAAAAGAATCAACTAAATCGGAGATTCTGAAACTCAAGTTATGATCAAACGAAGTTCAAATACAAATCTGTTTGGATTCAAATTTTAAATTTTCAAAAACATGTTTGAGTTGGATTACTGGATAGAGGGGATCATAACGAAGAAGTGGGCGTTGGTTTCGTTGGATTCCGACTTACGAGTAAAAAGTTATGAGCGTTTGAAGATTAATAATACTACGGATAGGTCCCTGACGGAAATTAAAAATAAAAAGAAAAATCTATCGAGCGAACGCTCGCTAAATAAAACCGGAAAGAAAAAATGGCGAGAAAACTGATCTAGTGTTCGGAAAGAAAACCGAAACGAAAAATCGATCTAGAAAACCGGAACGGAAACCGATCTAGAAAAGGTGACGCGACGTGGGGCTAGTACCTCGAAGAGGCGAGGGGCTCCGGCGGCGGCGGCGTAGGGCGGCAGCGGCGGCAAGTGGCGTTGGTGAGGGGCGGCGGCGGCTATGGCGGCGGCATAGATAGGGCGGCGGCCTTGACTATGGCGGGCGGCAACTGCTTCTTCTTCTTCTGAGGAGAGGAGAGGAGAGTTGATTTGATGTGTTGGAGGAGGGGGGGGTGCTTGGGTATTTATATTGGGGAGGGGAGGGGTTTATCTTGGGGTAGGGGACAAGAAATAGATTAGGATTAGGAATCCTAAGAATAAAAAACGGAATAACAAAACGGGATCAAATCCTACTAGGATTTGTAAAAGAATAGGAAACTTGGGGCTCCTGGCTCCCTAGGTGCGTCGTCACGATGGCCTTGGCCTTCGGCCGGCCGGTGGCTTTGGCGGCTTGGGCCTTTGGCCCAAGGCGCTGTGCTCCTTTTTTTTTAAATTTCCAGACGAAAGAAAAATAATAAAATCAAATAAATAAATATATTATATAGGCATATAATGTATCAAAATTTTCAGAAAAAAATTCCTACAACATGGACATTATTCTAGCTTCAAATAAAATACACAAAAATTCAAATAAAACAAAGAGTGCTTCTGCTCTAATAAAATCTAACCAAAAATCATTTAAAAATACCAAAATGACTTCAAATTAATTTCTCTCCAATTTTCTGATGTAGGGAATCATGTTACCCTATTTTCCATATATTTTATTTTTGGAGAAAAATAATTTGAATAAAACTCAAATAACTCCAAATTGAAAATAATACAAAGGAACTTTGGATTTAATTCTTTTAAAACTCCCAACTCATATTTCATTTAATTTGAAGAAGTCATTTTATCTTCTCTCGTGAAAATCATTGAGTTGCATAAAGTTTTAGAATTGGAAATATTTTCCAAATGAAATTCAAATATTTTCAACACCCTTGTCATTTAAATAAATGGAAGAAGTCATGTCATCTTCTCTCCGTGGTTTTGTGATGAAAAGAATTTGAATTTCGAAGAGCATAAAAGCAAAAATGAAAGTTTGGGAAAGTCCTTTTATTCCCTCTCATTTAACTTTCAAAAAGTTTCGAATTCACTCACTTTCAGTCAATCAACCAAACAACAATCAAAACTATCTATTTGTTTATAACATTCCAAAATTTAGAATTTTGGGATGTTACAAACCTACCACCCTTAAAATGAATCTCGTCCTCGAGATTCGGAGAGGCTAGAAAGAAATGGTTAGGGTTTGGGGGTCTTCAAAATCCATCGATCATCTCCGGGGTCTCGGGTGCTACCACCCTTAGAAGCTTGGTTACGGTTCCATCAAAACTCATATACTCCATCCTTATGGTAGCGATGTCGGTCTTCTCAGATCGTAAGGACAATTCTTCTCTGGGCTCTTCCGGTAGTGGCATAACCTTTTCCTCAATTCTTTTGTCCTTTCCTCTTGGTAAGGTTATCCCGAAATTGGGTCTTCATAGCTGACGGGTCTGACGCCAATTCTAAACAACTATCGATATCTCATGGTGGTCAACAATTTATGGTTTATCCTGCAGAAAATGGGTCTGGGTTGAACCTCACCGTATGACCTACGGTTGGCGACAACTGTCGTGTACAAGGGAAAAATGCTTATACCATTCTAAGGTTCAAACAAGGTTTAATATAAATGCGTCACTCTACTATAGGTAAGTCACTCAGATTTACCATCCCACATAGCAAAGCGAATAAAAAGAGTAAGTCGGTATGGTGATCAATCCATCCCGCACCCAAATCATTACCTTGCACATGGTTTAGCGAATCTCGCATTCTAGCACTCGGTCATCCTCACAAGCATTGCAGAATTTTTCTTGTCGACGAACCAAGTTCGGAAAATCCATTGTTTCTGCAAGCCAAACAAACATCTATCGTTCCTTAACAACTCTCAGGTTTTGCGTAAACTCCTATAAGATCGTCGGTCGATAAAATCGTAACTTCTGCCAGGGTTTCTCCTTCAGCAAGAGTGTGCTTGCTTCTTGGCAGGTCCTGTGGACTGTGGGTTATGGGCCCATCTCATCACTTGCAAACCTTGAACTCATCATCGGGGCAACTGATCTTTATCCCAACATCCAACTTCCTGGCATACTTAAAATCCATTCAATTGTACTGTCTTCCTTCCTTCTATTGGCACCAAACTAGACATGATTACTTAGACTCATCATGGAATTTCCATTGATCCATATTTCCAACATCATACCTCCTTTATATCCAATAGTAATTCATCTCTTCATCCTCATGGGATATCCCACATACCGAGATAAAAACTTATACTTATGAAGTCCATACTCACTTCGTGGAACATCATTATCCTTTCGAGGTCAAGCGTCCTTACAGGGAATATTGGCCATCTCCGCATGGCACTTCTTCAAGCTGGGAAACATGAAACACATCATGAACTCCCCGATTACTTCGGGTGACTCCAACTTGTTAGCCAAATCTCCCATACGTTCCAAACTCGGTATGGTCCTACAAATCTCGGGGCTAACTTTCCTTTAACTCCAAATCGCTTAACTCCTCACAGAGGTGGCACACAAAGATATGCTCTATCTCCAATTTCTTAGACTACCTCCTTGCGTTTTTGAGTCTGCATAACTCTTCTGCCTGGACTGAGCTACTTTCAGTCTATCTCGAATCAACTTAACATTCTCTTCCGAATCCTTGATCACATTTGGTCCAAACAACTGACGGTCTCCAACGTCATCCCACACTCTCTTGGGGTATCAAACATATCAAGACAAAACTCCTATTCCTTTTGTCTGAAATCCATTCAAGGGTATCCTTATCTTTTCCGGGTCAACGGTTCTTATAGGGTACTACCACCCTTAAAATGTTCCAATATTCCATAGACCATATTTCTCATATCCTCAAAATTGGTCAACATCTTTCTTCATAGGGTAACTCATAAAATCCAAAGCAGTACCAACACTGCTAACTTTATTGATTCTTAAATTATTACAATCTCTCGCTTTTCCATTACATGTCTCAACTTAACACCTCAATATAAAAGAAAAAGCTCTCACTTCTACTACTCCATTTCTTTTGTTACAACTTCAACTGTATATCATCAGTCTCCTTCTCCTTCGGACAATCTCTGGCAAAGTGCCCTGCTACATTACAACGGAAACATATTACTTCTGACGGGTTTCGAGGTTTCCTCATGATCACATAGCCTCTTTGGGTCCTCGGCTTCCATTTTGGGCAAGTGTTGATGTAGTGCCCTGACTCCTTGCATTTGTAACAGGTGACATGACTCAGATCCTTCCTGGAATCCAATCTATTCCTCTTTCGGGACCTTTCTGTTTCAATCAGGGCTTCTATTTCCTGTGGGTCATACTCTACTTCCTCTGTCGGGAATTCTACTAGATCTCCATTCAGACAATCTTGGGAGATGTGTCCCTCTTCTCCACATGAATAGCATGACTTGGTGTGGGATTTAATTTTGTTTCCTTTGTGTGTGTCCTCAACATCTTCCTTAAATCACAGGTTCTTCTAACATCTCCATGAGGGCTCCTTTCATTTCTTCTTTCTTCTCATGGATGGTTCTTTGTACCATGGGGAAAATGTGACACCGAAAGGTGGTAGTGGGTAGTCCCTTCACACAAGAAACAAGTGATCTGCCTAGTTGGGCATTCTTCAGCTGGGTGACTTCCTTCACAATTTGGGCATCCATCCTTGTGTTCGTTATGGGTGTGTCCTATTTCTCCACAGAGCTTGCATGCACAAGGTTTCTTCATATCCTTTCCCGAAGGCTTCAATTTCTGGGACACAAACCGAGATATTAGCAAAGTCAACTTAAATTCTTCCCAAACGGTTACTCCTTGCCATCCATTGATGGTTTGGTACATCCTCCACGAAATAGCAGCACCTCTTTCAAAGCACTCTAGAGCATGTTGGGCCATATCCTTTCTGACTATAGGGTTGTTCTCCATTTGATCCTCCATGTTCTGAATCCATTGGTCTGTCTCCAATTGACTCATCGGTCCAGAAAAATACAAGCTCATCTCCATTCTTCCTCTAACGGGTCCATGGGTTTGGGGTGGGATAAGAGAGATCGAGAGGGATGCACACAATACAAACAAAAGTTTTGAAAGACAGATTTTAGTTGTGGCTGTCGGAAAAACAACAAACAAATGACAGCTCACAAACGTCGCATCTAACGCAGGTATGTAACAGGGGTTTGGTCTTCTAAAGGTCAATAGATCTCAAAGTCATCACACTCTTCAAGTCTTGTTCATGTCTCTGATGGCTGCTTCTGATCATGCTTGTTCCTTTTGCCAGATCATATCTGTTGACACGAAGTCTCTTGGGGCGTCCTTTAACAGATCTGAGTTGCATTCCAAGCTTCAGATTTCATCATCCTTGGCATGAACCATGGTCCTACTATCCTCCAGTTCTTGACAAACCTCCGGTATCTCGATGTTTTGCTCGTTCAGCTTGTCTACTTTCAGCTTCTGGGTCCTGAGTTCTTCACGAACTGCTTCCTTATCAAATACTGCTTCTTGTAGGTCCATCTTAACTCCTTGATGTAATACTCCAGATCCTGCTCTTACACCAATACACCTTAATCTCGGGTATTGATTACTTCCATAATCTCTCAATTCCATGAGCGTAACCTTCCTAGGTCATAAAATCTGGGAATTCTTCAAAGCCTTCAAATTCTCCAAGTCTTCGGAGTCTTCAACAGTTGTAGTTTCCATTTACACGGTAAAATCCTCTTCATTCCAAATGGTCTTAGTTGTCCGATATCTTGTCTCCTTGGAGTGGTCTCATCACCAAATCTTCGAGTGGTCAAAAGGGAAAAGGGGTATGGTCTCACTAAAAGGAATATTTGAATAAGCTCGGAAGAAGAGAGGTAAAAGATCTTTTTGAAAAAGAAAGTTGTAGAGAAAAATCTTTCCTATGGGCTTGCCATTTTCTAGGGTCATGTCCTACAGTCAACATGTGCTCTGATACCATCTTGTAGCGACCCGACCCGAATGGATCAAGTCTCTGTGCTTTAGTGTCATCCCTGGATCGGTATGCTGACACACACATTACTCGAAGGATTTATAACAGAGGTAAATCACATGTATAAAGTAGCGTAAATACTATTACCTCAGTCCATATAGCGGAAGCAACAAGGTTGTGGATTCCCATCAACACCAATGGCAAAGTTGAGTATAGGAAATCGTAACCCTAACGTATCACTTACTCGTCGTCTAAAAAGTCTGCAACATGAAAAGTTGCAGCCAAACGGGTCAAGACATGGAATATGCGGCAATGTAACACATAGAGAGTAATGAAAGAATAGGCTATACTACATGCATATATGGCTGGTGGAAAGCTCTATGGTTACAGTTTTTATGAAAAGCCAATTTTTCCCTACTTCAAAGGAATAAGTTTATTTAGCTATCATGGTGGTTGTTCAACATTGAGAATGGTTGACAGCATCCTCAATCCCAATTAAAAGTACTCATTAAACCCAATAAATTATATTAAGTAACGTGACGAGATCAACAGGATATCCAGATACTAGATACTCAAAATTGTCCATAACTGGGGACACGGCTAACCATGATTAGTTTGTACACTCTGCAGAGGTTTGCGCACTTTTCCCCACAAGACTCGATCGCCTCCGTTTGGTTTCTCGCACTACATGGTGTTTGATAGACGGATGACCGAGACATAGTCTTTCGTGCGCTTAGCACCTTACGATGGGTGGACGGTACACCTACATCCCCTACATCTGCTAGTCCACCACTATAAGAGTTCGCACGACTTACTCAACTATGCCAGAGCCCATAATGGCTTGTGGCTGCACACGGAAGTTTCTAGTTTGAATAATCTTATGATCCCTTTGAGCACAGGTGGCGGTCCCAAAAAAAGCAGGCAAGTCACGGAAACCCAGTGCCTAGACAGGCAAGTCCTGGAGTAACCAGGTGCCTCAATCCACCAGGATGTGTGTTTAAGTTGCCACCTTAGATAAACCATTAATTATCAATCTCACATCTGTCATGGATATTCACTCAAACCCAATCCACGTCTACGAGCATAGCATGGCATAATAAGCAAACGTATAAGTAACTCCCAAAGGTTTCATAAGTAAAACAGGTAATAGGTACTACCTCAATCTACTTCCCATCCCACAATTTAATTAGATCCTAATCATGCAATGTTTGAGGATTGATCTAATGCATAAAACTAGGTAGTAGAAAAGATATGATCAAGTGTTACTTGCCTGCAAATTTGATGAAGATGATTTGCACTCAAAACTCTTGATAGCTCTACTCGTCACACTCCGGTCAATCTATCGTAATCAAGCAATAGTAACCACGCATAAGAAATCACTCAAAAGATCGGAAGGAACGAAGAAAACAATTCAGAAAACGTCAAAACCAAATCAAATAACTCTTGCAGCATAAAACAATTTCTAACAGTACCAAAATTATGTGAATTTGGCCTTATCAGAAAGTTTAGGTCAAGAGCTTCGATTAGCAAAAAGAATCAACTAAATCGGAGTTACGAAACTCAAGTTATGATCAAACGAAGTTCAAATACAAATCTGTTTGGATTCAAATTTTAAATTTTCAAAAACATGTTTGAGTTGGATTACTGGATAGAGGGGATCATAACGAAGAAGTGGGCGTTGGTTTCATGGATTCCGACTTACGAGTAAAAAGTTATGAGCGTTTGAAGATTAATAATACTACGGATAGGTCCCCGACGGAAATTAAAAATAAAAGAAAAATCTATCGAGCTTAACGCCGCTAAATAAAACCGGAAAGAAAAACCGACGAAAACCGATCTAGGGTTTCAGAAGAAAACGAAACGAAAAACCGATCTAGAAACCGGAACGAAACCGATCTAGAAAAGGTGACGCCTTGAGGCTAGTACCTCGAAGAGGCGAGGGCTCCCGGCGTGGCGTAAGCGGCGGCGGCAAGTGGCGGCGGCGGTCTTTGGTGAGGGGCGGCTATGGCGGCGGGCGTAGGCGGCGCGGCCTCTGGCGGCGGCGGCACTGCTTCTTCTTCTTCTTCTGAGGAGAGGAGAGGAGAGTTGATTTGATGTGTTGGAGGAGGGGGGTGCTTGGGTATTTATATTGAGGAGGGGAGGGGTTTTGCTTGGGGTAGGGGACAAGAAATAGATTAGGATTAGGAATCCTAAGAATAAAAAACGGAATAACAAAACGAGATCAAATCCTACTAGGATTTGTAAAAGAATAGGAAACTTGGGGCTTCCTGGCTCCCAAGGTGCGTGAGTGCGATGGCCTTGGCCTTCGTCCGGCCGGAGGATTTGGTGGCTTGGGACTTTGGCCCAAGGCGCTAACTCCTTTTTTAAATTTCCGCATTTAAAGAAAAATAATAAAATCAAATAAATAAATATATTATATAGGCATATAATATATCAAAATTTTCAGAAAAAAATTCCTACAACATGGACATTATTCTAGCTTCAAATAAAATACACAAAAATTCAAATAAAACAAAGAGTGCTTCTGCTCTAATAAAATCTAACCAAAAATCATTTAAAAAATACCAAAATGACTTCAAATTAATTTCTCTCCAATTTTCTGATGTAGGGAATCATGTTACCCTATTTTCCATATATTTCATTTTTGGAGAAAAATAATTTGAATAAAACTCAAATAACTCCAAATTGAAAATAATACAAAGGAACTTTGGATTTAATTCTTTTAAAACTCCCAACTCATATTTCATTTAATTTGAAGAAGTCATTTTATCTTCTCTCGTGAAAATCATTGAGTTGCATAAAGTTTTAGAATTGGAAATATTTTCCAAATGAAATTCAAATATTTTCAACACCCCTTGTCATTTAAATAAATGGAAGAAGTCATGTCATCTTCTCTCCAGGGTTTTGTGATGAAAAGAATTTGAATTTCCGAAGAGCATAAAAGCAAAAATGAAAGTTTGGGAAAGTCCTTTTATTCCCTCTCATTTAACTTTCAAAAAGTTTCGAATTCACTCACTTTCAGTCAATCAATCAAACAACAATCAAAACTATCTATTTGTTTATAACATTCCAAAATTTAGAATTTTGGGATGTTACATCCTTGTTCCAAAATCCATCAAATCTTTACCCAAAAACTTGAAAACTTCACAACACAAAACTCAAACAGAAAATCGCATGAGCTCCGTTAGTATAAGAAAACAAATCACCACTTTAATGTACTGTAATGAACTCATTATTTATTTATACCGGTGTTAAACCTACTGTATTCCAACTTCTCTATGGTTCATACCCCCTGATACTATCCATAGATTCATCAAAATAAGCAAACAACACATGAAAAACAGAATCTGTCAAAAACAGAACAGTCTGTAGCAATCTTTATCGAACGTATACTTCTAGAACTCCAAAAATTCAGAAATGAATTGTTGGATGTGGGGAATTTATCTATTAATCATTTGAAAAAATAATCAACCTAATAGCACTCTCCAGTAAAAGAATGGCATCTAATCTCGTGAGCGCTAAAGTTTCTGTTTTTTAGAGCAAGATCACAAAGACTTCACCCAAGTCTTCCCATAGGTTCTACTTGGCACAAACACTAATTAAAACATAAAACCACATCTAAACAGAGGCTAGATGAATTATTTATTACTAAATAGGAAAAAAAGCAAGGAACAAAAGTAAAATTGGGTTGCCTCCCAACAAGCACTATCGTTTAACGCCCCTAGCTAGGCATTGAGATTTCAATGATGCTCACATGAAAGACAAGAATTGAAGCACAAAGAGAGCATCACAAAACACGTGACAAACACATCTAATTCTAACATACTTTCTATGCATAGGCATTTTATAAGCAAACAAATTATCAAGACAAGCAAAAACCAGCATATGCATGTAAGAAGAAAGAAACAATAGCAATCTCAACATAACGAGAGATAATTTTGTAACATGAAAATTTCTACAACCGTATTTTCCTCTCTCATAATAATTACATGTGGGATCTTATTCAAATTCAACAAAATAGCTATCACATAAAATATTCTCAACATGATCCACATGCATGCAAAGTTGACACTCTTCCAAAATAGTGGGATTAACATTAACTAAAGTCATGACCTCTCCAAACCCACTTTTATAAAAAATTTCATAAGATTGTACGTTCTCGAGATATGTGGGATCTAAAGTTGACACTCTTCCAAACCCACTTTCAATAATATTGCAAACACTATTATCAATCTCATATTCATCATGGGGCTTAAATAAATTTTCAAGATCAAAAGAAGAATCACCCCAATCATGATCATTGCAACAAATAGTAGTCATAGAAAAACTAGCATCCCCAAGCTTGAGGTGTTGCATATCATTAACACAATTGACATTAAGAGAATTTATAATAACATCATTGCAATCATGCTTTTCATTGAAGGAACTATCAAGTATGGGTGCAATAGCAACGATCTCATGTTTAACGTAAGGAACCATAGCAAATTCATCTTCATAAATATTGGCATCATGGCCACAAGAATAGAAAGCATCATGTTCATCAAGGGATATTTCAATCAAATCATCGGAATCTTAATTATCTATAGATTCATGCATATCATTATTTTCTTCCAAAGCAACGATCATTCTTACAATAAATTCTTTGGCATAGACATTATGAGCATAGTTTTCATAGCAATATTTAAGTATGTAAAAATTTTCAGGTTCGTAGAGAATAATATCATAAGCACCCTTAAAAGAAACAAATTCTTCAATTTGTTCGATATCGTAGTAACTATAAACACCCTTTGCATAAGAAGGTAAGATTTCATTATCATTAAACTCACATAGGTAGGGGAGGTGTTTTTTAGGGTTCTTAGAGCAAGAAGTGAAATCATAATTTTCACAAAGATTCCAAGCATAACACAGCAATCTGTTTATTTGATCCCATAAGAGTCCCCCTTTTTCAGACAAACGGTGACGCACAAAATGAGCATGCTCATCTAAAGATTTCCCATCAACTAGGGTAGTTGGGGTTTCAAAGACCGAGCATAAGGATCGAAGATGATCCAAGTAGAACACTTTAAGTGGATCCATATCAATAGATTTTTAGCAAGCAAAGATGCAAGAAAATAGAAGGCACATGGAAACACAAACAAAGATACATACAGGAAGAAGGCGAAGAAAAGGCAAAGGTTTTCGAAAATCGTTTTAGAAGTGGGGGAGAGGAAAACGAGAGGCGAATGGGAAATAATGTAATGCGAGGGAGAAGAGTTTATGATGGGTACTTGGTATGTCTTGACTTGAGCGTAGATCTCCCCGGAAACGGTGCTAGAAATCCTTCTTGCTACCTCTTGAACATGTGTTGGTTTTCCCTTGAAGAGGAAAGGGTGATGCAACAAAGTAGCATAAGTATTTCCCTCAGTTTTTGAGAACCAAGGTATCAATCTAGTAGGAGACTACACGCAAATCGCCTAGTACCTACACAAACAATCAAGAACCTTGCAACCAACGCGATAAAGGGGTTGTCAATCCCTTCACGACCACTTGCAAAAGTGAGATCTGATAAAGATAATAAGATAAATATTTTTGGTATTTTTGTTGTATAGATTGGAAAATAAAGCTTGCAAAATAAACGGCGACAGAAATAGCTAGCTGACGGGTAACTAATATGATGTAAAATAGACCCGGGGGCCATCGGTTTCACTAGTGGCTTCTCTCAAGATAGCATATATTACGGTGGGTGAACAAATTACTGCCGAGCAATTGATAGAAAAGTGCATAGTTATGATGATATCTAAGGCAATGATCATGAATATATGCATCACGTGCGTGTCAAGTAGACCGAAACGATTCTGCATCTACTACTATTACTCCACAAATCGACCACTATCCACCATGCATCTAGAGTATTAAGTTCATAAGAACGGAGTAACGCATTAGGCAAGATGACATGATGTTGAGGGATAAACTCAAGCAATATGATATAAACCCCATCTTTTTATCCTCGATGGCAACAATACAATACGTGTCATTTCCCTTTACATCCTTTGGGATCGAGCACCGCAAGAGTGAACCCAAAGCTAAGCACTTCTCCCATTGCAAGAAAGATCAATCTAGTAGGCCAAACTAAACTGATAATTCGAAGAGACTTGCAAAGATATCAAATCATGCATATAAGAATTCAAAGAAGAACCAAATAATATTCATAGATAATCAAGTTCATAAACCCACAATTCATCGGATCTCGGCAAACACACCGCAAAACTTTATTGCATCGAACAGATCTCCAAGAACATTGAGGAGAACTTTGTATTGAGATCCAAAGAGAGAGAAGATGCCATCTAGCTAATAACTATGGACCCGAAGGTCTATGGTAAACTACTCACACATCATCGGAGAGGCTATGGTGTTGATGTAGAAGCCCTCCGTGATCGAATCCCCCTCCGGCAGATCGTCGGAAAAGGCCCCAAGATGGGATCTCACGGGTACAGAAGGTTGCGGCGGTGGAAAAGTGGTTTCGTGGCTCCCCTGGATGTTTTCAGGGTATAAGAGTATATATAGGCGAAAGAAGTAGGTCGGTGGAGCTACGAGGGGCCCACGAGGGTGGGGGGCGCGCCTACCCCCTGCCTCGTGGCTGCCTCGTTGCTTCCTTGACTTCCACTCCAAGTGAGGGAGTCCTGGATTAGGGGGTGTCCGGATGGCCGGACTATAACCTTTGGCCGGACTCCTGGACTATGAAGATACAAGATTGAAGACTTCGTCCCGTGTCCGGATGGGACTTTCCTTGGCGTGGAAGGCAAGCTTGGCGATACAGATATGTAGATCTCCTCCCATTGTAACTGACTCTATATAACCCTAACCCTCTCCGGTGTCTATATAAACCGAAGGGTTTTAGTCCGTAGGACGAACAACAATCATACCATGGGCCAGCTTCTAGGGTTTAGCCTCTCTGATCTCGTGGTAGATCTACTCTTGTACTCCCCATATCATCAATATTAATCAAGCAGGAGTAGGGTTTTACCTCCATCGAGAGGGCCCGAACCTGGGTAAAAACATCGTGTCCCTTGTCTCATGTTACCATCCGCCTAGATGCACAGTCCGGGACCCCCTACCTGAGATCCGCCGGTTTTGACACCGGCATTGATGCTTTCATTGAGAGTTCCTCTGTGTCGTCATCTTTAGGCCCGATGGCTCCTCCGATCGTCAACAATTATGCGGTCCAGGGCGAGAATTTTCTCCCCGGACAGATCTTCGTATTCGGCGGCTTTGCACTGCGGGCCAATTCGCTTGGCCATCTGGAGCAGATCGAAAGCTACGCACCTGGCCATCAGGTCAGATTTGGAAGTTTGAACTACACGGCCAACGTCCGCGGAGACTTGATCTTTGACGGGTTCGAGCCAAAGCCAAGCGCGCCGCACTGTCACGATGGGCATGATCTAGCTCTGCCGCCGAACAGTGGCCTGGAGGCCGCACCAGTGTCCGCTCCGACCCTTAGCTCGGAGCCGACTGCGCCAATCAAGGACGGGTGGCTGGACACCGCCTCGGGTGCTGCAATCTCTACGAAGATCGAGCCGAACACCATACATGTCCTTTGTGAAGCTCGTGACTCCAAGGTGCCGGACTCCTCTCCGGACTCCGAACCTTCCGCGCCCCTGCCAATCGAATCCGGTTGGGCGCCGATCATGGAGTTCACCGCCGCGGACATCTTTCGGCCTTTTCGCCTTTCGGCGACATTCAATTCACTAAAGTCTCTCTCTTTATCGAGAGCCCTGGCGGACTATGGTCAGCAAGGTTGGGATGCGGACGACGAAGAAATTCAAAGCCCACCCAAAGACCCACTTCAGTAGCCACTGCCGATGATTTAACCGACATGCTCGACTTCGACTCGAAGACATCGTCGGTATGGACGCCCGATGCGAGAGGCGACCAAGAGCCAGCGCCTACTGAGCACCGGAAGGCCACCTAAATGCGTATGACATATACATGGTGGGCACACCAAAAGAAGGGAATGGCGATGGAACAACGGAGGATGACCCCTCCAAGAAACAGCCTAAGCGCCGGCGTCAGCGGCGCCGCTCTAAATCCCGCCACAGCAAAAACGGCGATTTCGGCATGGGAGATAATAACACCCCGGGCAGTGCCGAAGAAAATCCCCTCCATCAGGATTCAACGCAGGAGGATGGAGAAACCAGCCCTCATGAGAGAGCGGCAGACAGAGAGGTAGAGGACGATAATTACATGCCTCCCTCCGAAGACGAGGCAAGCCTCGACGATTTACGCAATTTTTGTGCCCGAGGATCCGTCGAACAAGAGCGTTTCAAACGCGGGCTTATGGCCACGGCGAGCAGCCTCAAGAAAAACAACAACAGCTCGAGCTGACCAAGACTTGCTAGCCGACAGATGGACTGAAGTCCTTGCAGCCGAAGAGTACGAACTCGAACGCCCCTCCAAGAGCTACCCAAAACGCAGGCTGCTACCCCAATTAGAGGATGAACCACCTAGACCTACATCACTAGTGCATGATGCGGACGACCGGCCACCCCGTGGCCGCGACAGAGAGGCCTCTCGGCCCTCCGCTCAAGCCGCACCCCGGTGTCGCTCCAAAAATACCAAGGCACGGGGAAACGTGCCAGACTTGCGAGATATATTGGAGGACAAGGCAAGGCAAACAAGGTCGATCTACGGATCGCGTGGGCGCCCATGACACGCGTGATTTACAACCGTCATGCCGGATATGGCAAATCCGTCCGGCCGAACCACGATGAGACAAAGCTCATTTGAGCTACGTCCTGATATAGCCCAGTACAGAGGCGCCACACACCCACTATGCTTCACAGATGAAGTAATGGATCATCAAATCCCTGGGGGTTTCAAACCCGTAAACATCGAATCATATGATGGCACAACAGATCCGGCGGTATGGATCGAGGATTATCTCCTTCATATCCACATGGCCCGCGGCGATGATCTACATGCCATCAAATACCTCCCACTCAAGCTTAAAGGACTAGCTCGGCATTGGCTTAACAACTTGCCAACAGAATCAATTGGTTGTTGGGAGGACCTGGAAGCCGCATTCCTCGACAACTTCCAGGGCACCTATGTGCGACCACCAGATGCCGATGACCTAAGCCACATAATTCAGCAGCCGGAGGAATCGGCCAAACAATTACGGACACGGTTCCTAACCAAGAAAAATCAAATAGTCGATTGTCCGGACGCAGAGGCCCTTGCAGCCTTCAAGCATAACATCCGTGACGAGTGGCTTGCCCGGCACCTAGGACAGGAAAAGCCGAAATACATGGCAGCCCTCACAACACTCATGACCCGCTTTTGCGCGGGAGAAGACAGCTGGCTAGCTCGTAGTAATAACATGACCAAGAGCCCTTGTAATTCGGATACCAAGGACAGCATTGGCAGGTCGTGTCGCAACAAGCAAAAGCGCCGCATTAACGGTGACAATACTGAGGATACGACAGTTAATGCCGGATTCAGAGGCTCTAAACCCGGTCAGCGAAAAAAGCCATTCAAAAGAAATACTCCGGGCCCGTCTAATTGGGACTGAATACTTGATCGCTCGTGCCAGATACACGGCACCCCCGAAAAACCAGCCAACCACACCAACAGGGATTGTTGGGTGTTCAAGCAGGCAGGCAAGTTAAACGTCGAAAACAATGACAAGGGGCTGCATAGCGATGACGAGGATGAGCCCCGGCCGCCGAACAATAGGGAACATAAGGGCTTCCCCCCACAAGTGCGGACGGTGAACATGATATACGCAACCCACATACCCAAAAGGGAGCGGAAGCGTGCACTCAGGGACGTATATGCGTTGGAGCCAGTCACCCCAAAGTTCAACCCATGGTCCTCCTGCCCGATCACTTTTGATCGAAGGGACCACCCCACTAGCATCCGCCATGGCGGATTCGCTGCATTGGTTCTAGACCCAATCATTGACGGATTTCACCTCACCAAAGTCCTTATGGACGGCGGCAGCAGCCTGAACCTGCTTTATCAGGATACAGTGTGAAAAATGGCATAGATCCCTCAAGGATTAAACCCACAAAGACGACCTTTAAAGGCGTCATACCAGGTGTAGAGGCCAATCATGCGAGCTCGGTTACACTTGAGGTGGTCTTCGGATCCCCGGATAATTTCTGAAGTGAGGAGTTAATCTTCGACATAGTCCCGTTCCGCAGTGGCTATCACGCACTGCTCGGACGAACCGCATTTGGAAAGTTCAATGTGGTGCCGCACTACGCATACCTCAAGCTCAAGATGCCAGGCCCTCGAGGAGTCATTACGGTCAATGGAAACGCCGAACTCTCTCTCCGAATGGAGGAGCATACGGTGGCCCTCGCGGCGGAAGTACAAAGCAGCCTCTCAAGGCAATTCTCCAGTCCGGCCATTAAATGTCCAGACACCGTCAAGCGCGCCCGGAGTAACCTACAACAAGACCGCCTGGCACGTTCCGAGCACGCGTAGCAATGTGGCCCCAACCCCAGCCCTCGCGAAACCAGTACTACGCGTACATAACTATGCTCTGGAAATACCATGGGCATAGGGGGAGGGGCACGACCACGACATGCCCAAAATGCGGCTCAACCGCACTAGGGGCTCCCGATTTTGTCATTATTTTTCTTACTTTTAGGACTCCACTCTCACGGAAGGCCTGTCCGTAGACAATCGCTGAACACACGATGCAACAGCCTGTGGAGGCGTAAAGTTACGCCGAGTGTCCAGTGGTCTCTATAACGAAGCGGTATACTTGTTTCACATATCATCCCGCAGCCTACCGAGGGGACATGTCAAATAGTCCCATCTCTTGCTTATCACACTATTTGTATTGTTCTGCTTTTACCGTAGACTTTTCGAATAAACAACACATAGCTTTTGTCTATTATTGCATTCCTTTTTTTATAAAAATATGTTCAGTTATGACATTATGCAACCGTACACTTAGGTACGGACAATACACCGAGGGCTTACGTACCCCAGAATATGGTGTGAGAAGTCCGAACACTCTCATGAGTGCGGCACCCCGAACTTATAGCATTATATGCATCGGCCCCGAATCATGTCTTGGGTCAATAGTTGGGTTTGCCCGGCTCCCATGTTTTGGTACCTTACGTTCCGTTATATCGGCTAAGGTAGCACTGGGAGAACCACTGCGATTGTGCCCCGGTTGAGCTGGGCTAAGCACCTCTATGGAAAAAGCTAAAACTGACCGTCATGATAAGGCGAGAGCTGGTCGCTGTTCGAGAGGTTTTCGAGTCCCTAAAGACTTATGCCGCTTAGAGCGAGGAGTCGGCTTTGTCCGGCCTAGGCATGGATAGCGCCCCGAACTCGGTCTTCGAATACTAGGTGCTTCGCCGAAATTTAAAATTATAGAATTCTATGGCTAAGTGAGAGTGTTCAAGCATTATAGTCCGATTGCCTTGTTCGTTGTGTTGAGCACCTCCCTCGAAGGACCCAATAATGGGAAAAAGAGCGATCAAGTTTATCCCGAACACCCCAGCACTCGTGGCACGGGGGCAGAAGCCGACGACTCGCCATCTCTCAAATTTAATAAACGGCCGCACAGAAGGTAATATTTTAAATTCAAAAGTGTTGCTTAGCGCATATGAACAAGTTTTCAGCGTACAGGATCACAAATGCGAGTTTGCTCGAAAATTACATCTTTGGAGCACTCATCCGCTATACGGCGGGCACCCTTCAGGACGCCCTCATAATACATCTCGGGCTTGCGATGCTCCTTGCCCGACGGTGGTCCGTCCGCCACAAGCTTCTCAGCGTCCATCTTGCCCCAGTGCACTTTAGCACCGGCAAGGGCCCTATGGGCACCTGCGATGCATACGGAGCGCTTGATGACTTCAAGCCTTGGACAGGCATCCACCAGCCGCCTTACCAGCCCAAAGTAGCTCCCAGGCATGGCTACCCCAGGCCACAGCCGGACTACGAGACCCTTCATGGCCTGTTCGGCCACCTTATGGAGTTCGACTAGCTGCTTGAGGTCGCTCAAAGGCTGCCGGGTGTCCGGCCTCGACATCTTGAGACCAGAACACCTTCTCCGTCGAGCTCCCTCTTCGTTTCGGTAGAACGCGGCAGCGTCGGACACACTCCGGGAAGATCTGTGAATGCTCTGGAGAGCTCCGGACTCGGGTAAGTAACAAGTAATTCACTTTCACGTGCTTGCTTTGCATAAAGAATGCCTTACCCGCCGCTATCTTCTTCATCGCCTCAATTTCCTGGAGGGCTTTTTGGGCTTCGGCCTTGGCAGATTTGGCGCCCTCAAGCGCCGAGGCAAGCTCGGACTCTCGAGTCTTTGAGTCAAGCTCCAAACTCTCGTGTTTTTCCATGATAGTCTGGAGCTCTTGCTGCACCTCCGCCACCCGCGCCTCCTGCTTTTCTCGCTGGGTACGCTCCACGGCCGCATTTTCTTCGGCCTTGGACGACGCTTCCTCCAGGGTCGCCACCTGGGTTGTGGCCCCTGTAATACTCACGTTGGTCCTGTCATTTTTTCCAACCACATCTTTTTTATATACTTACATAAGGTATTACTTACCTTCCTTGTCCTCAAGCTGCTTCTTGGCAAGGCAGAGCTTTTTTTCGGACCGCTCGAGGCTTTGCTTCAATGCATTGACCTCCGCAGTCAGTGCGGCAGAGGTCAGTAGCACAGCCCGCATTCCCATATTGACATACATATGTTAGACTCCTGCGTATATCTTTTTGATCCTCAGTTCGGCTTCTTTCTGAACACCAAACTGAGCATCAGGGGCTACTGTCTATGCGGTAATATTTTTACATATCTTAAATACATACCTCAAAGCCTGTTAGAAGGCTGGCACAGGCTTCAGTCAGCCCGCTCTTGGCGGACTGAACCTTCTGGATCACCACACTCATAATAGTGCGGTGCTCCTCATCGATGGAGGCGCCGTTAAGCACCTCCAGCAGATTATTCGGTGCCTCCGGTTGGACGGAGGCCACCGGCGTCGTAGGCTTGCCCTTCTTAGTAGGGGGCCGCCTGCCGGATTCCGGAACCGTTGAAGGTTCCGGTGCGGTGTCCGGCCCAGGGCCGGACTTGGAGCCCTTGGGGGTCTTATCCCCTTTGCGCCTGGAGTCCGGGAGGTCGCCTTGCCGCGCCTCCAGGACCACCTCCTCCTGGCTTGGACCCTTTTGGGACTCCCCCTCGGCATCATCCGATGGGCGAGGGGAGGAGGCGGCCGGAAGTGAAGTGCTATTCACATCCGATGAACCCAGGGAGCCGCTCGTTGAAGCGTCGAGCCCGGCCTTGGGCGGACTGCATGACTATATTCGGCGTCAGAAGATACTGTGCAACAGAGGAACGCCGTGAGTTATTCTGGTATCCAAATACTTACAATTTTGCCAGGGGCTTGACCCTGGATGGCCACTCCTCTTCACCGTCGTCGGTGTTGGTGGAGTAGTCCGAAGGAAGGGTTCTTCCCTTTTTGGACCCTCCCCCCCCCCCAGTTGGGGAGGCCTTCCTTTTCGTTCCTCCCCCCGCTGGAGGGGGAGAGGCCTCTTCTTCCTCCTCCTCGTTTTGGCGGGAGGAGTCCGCCTCGGAGTCATCGGACGATGTGTCTGACACCACCTGGCGCCGGGAACTCCTTCGAGTTCCCGTGGCCTTCTTCTTGGCCTTCTTCTCCGGCACCACGTAAGGTGCCGGAACCAGCAAACCCGTCAAGCGGGCGTCCGCTGGGTCTTCTGGCAAGGGAGTCGGACAGTCAATCTACCCGGACGTCCTCTGCCAATCCTGTCAAAGGTAAGGGAGTTTAGATCCCGCATAGAGTCAAACTATGAAAAACAAGTGTCCCGTAAAGGGCAAAATAGCTTACCGTGTTGGCTTGATGCTGCGCGCTGAATCCGCGATCCTAGGTAGCGGATGCGGGAGCCTCGGCGCTTGAACAGCACCTTCCGGGCATCTTCGTACATAGTGTCGAAGAGCCCGCTTTCGAGGTTTGCTTCTGTGCGGATCAAACTCCCACAAACTGAAAGCCCGTTGTTGGCACGGGAGGATCCGGCGGATGAGCATGACCTGGACTACGTTGACGAGCTTGAGCTTCTTGTTCACCAGGTTTTGGGCCTTGAGTTTGGAGTCCGGTCAGCTCTTCCGAATTACCCACGACAAGCCTGTCTCTTTCCAGAGGTGAGCTGTGTAGGGAAGCGGTCCGAATTCGGGGGCCGCTGCCCATTTAGGGTCACGCGGCTCGGTGATGTAGAACCACCCCGATTGCCACCCCTTTATGGTCTCCACGAAGGAGCCCTCGAGCCATAGGACGTTGGCCATCTTGCCCATCATGGCACCTCCGCATTCCGCTTGGCGGCCGCCCACTACCTTCGGTTTGACATTGAAGGTCTTCAGCCATAAGCCGAAGTGGGGCTGGATGCAGAGGAAGGCCTCGCACACGACAATGAACGCCGGGATGTTGAGGATGAAGTTCGGGGCCAGATCGTGGAATTCAAGGCCGTAGTATAACATCAGACCCCGGACAACTGGGTGAAGTGGAAAACCTAGTCCGCGGAGGAAGTGGGAGAGGAACACCACCCTCTTATGGGGCCTGGGGTGGGGATGAGCTGCCCCTTTTGGGAGCCGGTCTGGCGATGTCATTGGACAAGTATGTCGGCCTTCCTCAGCTTTTTGATGTGCCCCTCCGTGACGGAGGAGGCCATCCACTTGCCTCCCGCTCCGGACATGACTGGAGAAGGTTGACGCGGGATGTGCGGACTTGGGCGCTGGAGCTCGAGTGCGTGAAAATGGATAAGCAAAGGAGGAAGAAGGCATAGATGGAAAAGGTTGATCCTTATCCCCTTATATGGGCGGACGAAACTATGTGCCCCCACCAGCCTGGTAAAACTCGCTTATCTCCCAAGCGCCGTAAATTAATGGCACGGTTGGGTTACCCACGCCCGTATTGATGAAGAATCCCGGAATAAGGGGACACGGTCTCTGCTTCAACAAGACGTGCCAAGGAAACCGCCTCGCTAAGTGCGCTCAGGTGGGACAGTAAAAACGATTCGAATAAAGGCTTGGCTGTGGTGTCACGTTGCGAAATACGTCAGTAGATTGGATTTGTGTAAATGTTATTCTCTCTACGATGGTATGTGGAACTTATTTTGCAGAGCCGGACACTGTCCTTGTGTTCAAAATCTTCTATGAAGTATTCGGAGGAGGAACCCGCCTTGCAATGCCGAAGACAATCTGCGCGCCGGACTCATCGTCATTGAAGCCTGGTTCAGGGGCTACTAAGGGAGTCCAGGATTAGGGGTGTCCGGATGGCCGGACTATAACCTTTGGCCGGACTCCTGGACTATGAAGATACAAGATTGAAGACTTCGTCCCGTGTCCGGATGGGACTTTCCTTGGTGTGGAAGGCAAGCTTGGTGATACGGATATGCAGATCTCCTCCCATTGTAACCAACTCTATGTAACCCTAACCCCATGACGCCCCCGATTCAATCGTACACTAATCATACACGCAAACGTGTACGATCAAGATCAGGGACTCACGGGAAGATATCACAACACAACTCTAAAACATAAACAAGTCATACAAGCATCATAATACAAGCCAGGGGCCTCGAGGGCTCGAATACAAGTGCTCAATCATAGACGAAGTCACCGGAAGCAACAATATCTGAGTACGTACATAAGTTAAACAAGATTGCCTTAAGAAGGCTAGCACAAACCGGGATACATGATCGAAGAGGTGCAGGCCTCCCGCTCGATCCTCCTAACTACTCCTGGTCGTCGGCCGGGCTACACGTAGTAGTAGGCACCTCCGGTGTAGTAGTCGCCATCGACGGTGGCGTCGCTCCTGGGCTCCATCGTGCAGTCGCAGCAATCGAGTAGAGATAGGGGAAAAGGGGAACAAGGCAACCGTGAGTACTCATCCAAAGTACTGCAAGCAAGGAGCTACACTACATATGCATGGATATATGTGTAAAGGGCCATATCGATTGGACTGAACTGCAGAATGCCAGAATAAGAGGGGGATATCTAATCCTGTCGAGGACTACGCTTCTGGCAGCCTCCGTCTTGCAACATGTAGAAGAGAGCAGACTGAAGTCCTCCAAGAAGCATCACATAACATAATCCTACCCGGTGATCCCCTCCTCGTAACCCTGAGAGAGTGACCACCGGGTTGTATCTGGCACTTGGAAGGGTGTGTTTTATTAAGTATCCGGTTCTAGTTGTCATAAGGTCAAGGTGAGAACTCCAAGTCGTCCTGCTACCGAAGATCACGTCTATTCGAATAGATTAACTTCCCTGCAGGGGTGCACCACATAACCCAACACGCTTGATCCCATTTGGCCAGACACACTTTTCTGGGTCATGCCCGGCCGCGGAAGATCAACACGTCGCAGCCCGACCTAGGCCAACAGAGCGGTCAGCACGCCGGTCTAAACCTAAATGCCAAGTCCAGGCCCATCGCCCTTAGCACACCTGCACGCTATGAACGCCGCCGAGCGCACCTAGCAACCTCCATTATAAAGGAAGTCATGTTACGCGGTCCAATCTGGCGCGCCGCTTCGATCGGCCGACGTCATGAAGGCTTGGTGATACCACGACGTCGGGATACCCATAACTACTCCCGTAGATGGTTAGTGCGTATAGACCAAATGGCGGACTCGGATCAAATACCAAGATCTCGTTAAGCGTGTTAAGTATCCATGACGCCGACCAGGGCCAGGCCCACCTCTCTCCTCGGTGGTCTCAACCTGCCCTGTCGCACCGCCACAAAGTAACAGCCGGGGGCCGTCGGGAACCCAGGCCCACCTCTACAGGGATGGAGCCACTGTCCTTTCAGCCCCATCTCCGAGCAGTATTCACGGGTAATGTAACGATGTAAAGTATATAGTATATGCCCGTGATCACCTCCAAGTGATCACAACCCAAAGAGTATAGCATGGCGGACGGACAAGAGTGTAGGGCCATTGATGGAACACTAGCATCCTATACTAAGCGAGGGATAGCGGTAAAGGTAACAACAATAGTAGCAAGGACAGCCTATGCGATAGTATAGGATTAATCGAAAGCGATAACATGCTACACTACTCTAATGCAAGCAGTATAGAGAAGAGTAGGCGATATCTGGTGATCAAAGGGGGGGCTTGCCTGGTTGCTCTGGCAAGAGAGAGGGGTCGTCAACTCCGTAGTCGAACTGGGCCGCAGCAGCGTCGGTCTCGGTGTCTAGCGAGAGAAGAGGGGGAAGAACAATAAATATTTAAGCAAACAGATGCATAGCGATGCATGACATGAAGTATCGGTGCTACGGGTGCCCTAACGCGGTATGAGGTGATACCGGTGAAGGGGGGAAGCATCCGGAAAAGTATTCCCGGTGTTTCGCGTTTTTGGACAGATGAACCGAAGGGGAAAAATTGCAGGTTTGATATGTTAGGGGTGTGTGGTGGACGAACAGGCTGCGTATCCGGGTTCTTCTCGTCGTTCTGAGCAACTTTCATGTTGAAAATATTTTAATCCGAGTTACGGATTAAAAGATATGATTTTCTAAAGATTTTATTAATTTCTGGAATTTAATTAATTATTTAATTAATTCGAAAATGATTTAATGACATCAGCATGATGTCATGCTGACAACAGCAGTCAACAGTGCAGTTGACCCACAACTACGTGTGGGTCCCGCACGTCATACACTTTTTAGTTTAAGTAGGGTTTAGCTAATTAACTATTGCTTAATTAAATTAACTAATTGATTAGATTAATTTAAACATAATTAATTAACTTAATTATTTTACTAATTAATTAATTAACTAATTAATAATTTTATTAATTACATTTTCATTTCTTTTTTTAATTTTCGTTTTAGGGGTGTGGGGCCCCTACGTCAGTGGCCCAGGAGGCCGACCGGGGCGGGTGTGTGGTAACGGGCGTGGGCGCCTGAGGTCGGGCGCAGTTCGCCCAGCAAGGGGGCAGGCCACGGCCACGACCGATGGTGGCCAGGCGGTTGGCCGCCGAGGAGGAGGGCCATGGTGAGGGGAACGACAAAGCAGGCGGGCGGAGGTGTAAGCCACGCGAGAAAAGGCGGCTCAGGCGGCGTGAGGGGCTGGGCATGGCAAGGCGGCCCAGCGGCGTCTTGAGGCAGCGGGAGCGACGGCACTGACCGGCCTCGGCTACAGGCAGGATGCGGGGCGTCTGCAGGAGGAGGAGGCTCGGCGCATCGCCGGGCGGCAGACGCGGGCGACGGCGTGGCCGACGCGGTGGTGCTCGTGCACGACTGCGGGACGGCGCGAGGAGTCGAGAGGAAGAGAGGAGGGGCGTAGGCGCGGCCGGGATGGCCCCGGGTCGCGGTGAGCGCGGCGGGCGCAGGGAGAGGGAGGGAGCGAGGCTCACGACGGGTGCGAGGTTCGTGGCAGCGGGGGTCGGGGTGGTGGTCGGAGACGGCGGTGTCGACGTAGACGAAGCAGACCGGCGAGGGAGAGCTCCGGGGAGGCCGCCCGGCGAGGAGCTCCGGCGGCGGCGACGTCCGGTGGTGTGGTCGCCTCGGATGCGGTCGAGGACGAGCGGCGATGGGTTCGGGGCACTGCGTCGCCGATCTAGATCCAGGGGAGGAGAGGGGGTGCAAGGGGGGGCTCGTTGGGGACGAGGACGGCGGCCGGCGAGGCGGCTCCAGGCGAGGGCCACGAGGCCATCCCCGATCCGATCTGGATCGGGGGAAGAGGGAGACGTGGGGAGTGGGGGGGAGGGTGCGGTTAGGGTTTTGGGGATGGGGGGTTATGGGGAGGCCAGTTGGGCCAAAGGGGAGCTGGGCCGGCCTGGCAGGTTGTGGCCCAGTTGGGCCGGAGCCCCGGGGGGGTTTCTCTTCCTTTTTTTTGTTGTTTCGTTTTTTTTTCTCTTTTCCATTTTCTTTTATTATTTTTTTCTGTTTTAAATCATTTAAAAGTATTTAGGCATTTTATAAAAATATGTTTACTGCACTATAATTACCTATGACATTTTTGGCACAGCCCGAACATTTTAGTTTAATATTTTGAAAACTTTTGTCGTTTGATTGATTTAGGATTTAAATTTGAAACGGTTTCGAATTAACCCGAGATTAATTACAGTGACAGAGGTGATGTGTCATCATTAGTAGGGGATTACTGTAGCTTGATTATCCGGGCGTCACAAACCCTCTCCGGTGTCTATATAAACCAGAGGGTTTTAGTCCGTAGGACGAACAACAATCATACCATAGGCCAGCTTCTAGGGTTTAGCCTCTCTGATCTTGTGGTAGATCTACTCTTGTACTACCCATATCATCAATATTAATCAAGCAGGAGTAGGGTTTTACCTCCATCAAGAGGGCCCGAACCTGGGTAAAAACATCGTGTCCCTTGTCTCCTGTTACAATCCGCCTAGACGCACAGTCCGGGACCCCCTACCCGAGATCCGCCGGTTTTGACACCGACACCAAGTCTCCTGGATTGTGTTTGTTCCAAAAAAGATCCTCGCGAAGGTTTCGTTCCGTTTGGATTCTGTTTGATATTATTTTCTGTGAAACACTGAAATAGGCAAAAAACAACAATTTGCACTGGGCCTTCGGTTAATAGGTTAGTCCCAAAATAATATAAAAGAGCATATTAAAGCCCATTAAACATCCAAAACAGATAATATAATAGCATGGAACAATTAAAAATATAGATACGTTGGAGATGTATCAATGCCATGGCGCCCCTTCCCCAGGACATCATCAAGCATGAGTGGACATGGAGGAGGCGGCAGAGATCGACGAGCGCCAGGCGGAGTAGTAGTCTTTGTTTAGAGTGCCAGTCTTTTGTTAGAGTAATGTTTAGGTCAACCAGCTCTATTTAGTTGCTGAACTTGCTCGATTAAGAAGTGTGGGTGTGCTGTAGGCTCTTTTGTGTACCCAAATTGTGCAATGAGGTGAATGACAACTGTAACCAGGGAAATTCGGACCAACATTTGCACATTCAAACTCATCACACATGGGGTAAGCCATACTAACCGTTTCTAACGTTCAAGTATCGTACATAGTGCTGAATAAGGGATCGTGTCTGATGACACTTTGCGCGCCAGTTTTTCGCTGCACCGTGCGAATAATTTCGACATCCGCGGAAATATCAACATCCCCCACCTCCTAATCAAAAGCGACATTTCCCTGTTTTCTCCTTCCTTTCCAAGTTCAAACCTTCACTGCTTGCTGATACGTCTCCAATGTATCTATAATTTTTTATTGTTCCATGCTATTATAATATCAATCTTGGATGTTTTATATACATTTACTAGCAACTTTATATCATTTTTTGGGACTTACCTATTAACTTAGTGCAAGTGCCAGTTGTTGTTTTCTCGCTTGTTTTTTACTTTGCAGAATATCAGTACCACACGAAATCCAAATGCCACAAAACTTTTTGGAGAATTTTTTCTAGCGATAAGAGACCCTGGAAGCTTCGAGAGGGAACCATAAGATGAAAGGGGGTACACTGTCACATCCCTAGTTCTGGTATGACCTAGGCTAGCTAGTCATTTGTGCATCATGTTTAAATCCCATTTAATTTTGAAATGAGGATTTGTGAAACCCTCAGAATCATTTCTGGAAATGACCCAAGTAAAAAATTGCTCCAAAAAGGTCCAAGAAAATGCTCATGTTGCCCTCTGAAAATACTGGACAGAAATAAAAATCAAACCAATATTTTTGGGAGCTCATAAGTATTTAATTTGGGCATTTGGAATTAATGCATAATTATTTGCATTGGATATATAAATGTTATATATATATTATATGTCCAAAAATTATGCTAGTTGATGAGGAGCTCTGGAATAATGCCACTAGCTCCTACAAAAAAATTGGCATAAGAAAATAAAATGATTTAGTATTCTACTAAATCAGAACCAATGTTAGAAAAATAGAAAATAAATAAAAAAAGGGGAAAACCCTTACGGACTTACAGGCCACTTCTTTGGCATGGCTCTGCTTGGCCCAGTACCGGCCGGCCAATCGTCCCCCTCTCGCGCCCAGAGGGACAGGCGCATGGTCGCCAGACGCCCAAGATAATGCGCCACGGCATTGCCTGCCTGCCCTCTCCCCTCTTCGACCTGGCCTCGCCAGAAGCGCCCAGTGCCGCCCCGCATCTCTCTCTCTCTCTCGCTCTTCCTCCTTCCCTGGATCTCTCCCTCTCCTCGGACCGAACACGCCTATCGCCGCCCGCTTCCTTTGTCGCCTTGCCCGGCCTCGCCCCTCGGCGTGCCCACGAGCTCCGCCACCTTCCTCGTCCTCTCCGCCAAGCCGTGCCTCGCCGGACGCCCCGTGGAGCCATCGTCGTCGCCTTCTTCACCTCCGGCCGCCGTGGATCTCCGCCGACGCTCGCCGCCGTCAGCGCGTCCCCGAGCCCGCTGAGCTGCTCTTCCGGTCCCCTGTGAGCCCCCCACGTCGGTTCCCCCTTCTCCCCTGTCTCCCCGTGCGCCGTAGTCGCGCACCCGCTCAAGCCGAACTCCGGCCGCCGCCGCGACCTTCGCTCCGGCGAGCTCCGGCCTCCCCAGCTCCTCCCACCTACCCCACTAGATGCGGGAGAGCATGGGCTACGCCCCGGTGCTCCCAGCCGCCCCCCGTGGCCTGAATCGCGGATGCCGCCGCATCCAGAGGTCGCCGCCGACGACCCTAGCCGGCCTGACATGCGGGCCCGACCAGCCAGGTGATTAGCTTAAGGCTAATCACCATTTTGCTAACCACCCCTGATACTGACAGTGGGCCCGGCGCCCTCTAATCCTAATTAGACCAAACAAACCCCCTTGTTAACTAACTGAGACATTGACGTGTGGCCCCCACACGTCATATTTGACCTGGTCAGCGCCGTTGACTTGCTGAGGCAGCTATTCATTTTATGGAATTATTTCTAAACAGGAAATTCCAGAAAATGTTCAAAACTTCAAAAATTCATATAAATTCAACCGTAGCTCAGATTGAAATAATTTCTATATGAAAAATTATCAGAAAAATGCAATCTATCCATCTGTACCAGTTTCATGCATGAAAAACCAAGTTATACCTGCTGTATAAGTGAAACACTAAAATGGCTTATATAAAGAGCTTATTTTGGAGATGCATTTGAATCTTTGGTTCAAATGGACTTCATACAAATGAATGCTAGTTGCATTAGCTCAAATAACATCACATCTTCATGCCATCTTCATGCATCATATTGTTGCATATGATTGTGTATTGATTGTCGGCACCGTTCCTTCTCGATAGGTCCTGCTCCGGAGCCGTTCCAGAGTACCTGTCTGTGAAGCAGTGCCTCCCTTGTTGATTTACCAGGCAAGCAAACCCCTTGTTCATTCGGATACAATCCTACTCTCTCGCTCCTGCTCTCAGTTATTGCATTAGGACAACAACGATTCATCTGCTACTTTGTGCTACGGTAGTTGAACCCATTCCTCTGCATGACCTGTCATTGCCAGAGTAAATAGTTGAAACCCACTAGCATGTGTAGGAGTTGATTGAGACATGTTGTGTTCCTACCATGCTATGCCTGCTATTGCTTAGAGTTGAGTCAGGTCTGGTTCATTGGGAATGGATTGGAGTGTTACGATATGTTACGATCTTTGAGAGTGAAGTGTGTGAACACGATTTGGTAAAGGTAGCGGTGAGAGGCCATGTAGGAGTACATGGTGGGTTGTGTATCCTTTGGAACCGTCCTTAAGCACTGAAGTTCTATGTATGTTGTCCAATGACTCGATACTACCACACATTGGGCTCCGGCGCTCCAAGCTCTCTCGACTTATTAACCAACTTGATCTTTGTCCAGAGTCGCAACTAGTTTACGGTGTTTGTAGGTAGTGCTATTTTTCTACCAAGTGGCACCCGGCAGGTGGCCTTGGGACAAACTAGGCACACGTGGCCTGGTGTACCGAGTGGCACCCGGATGGTGGGCTCGGGAACCCTGCACACATCGTTTGGGGCCGTGAGCGACACCCCGGCCGGATCTCCTTGCGGATGGAACCCGAATAGGCGATAAACCTGGGCTAGAGTCTTGTGTGGTTAGTCAGGTTGTGGCCGACACCCTCGCCAGGCTTCCGCTTGAAGGTTGCCGAGGTACATGATGTGTACATGGTGATAAGTGGTGAGAGCGTGTGTGAAGAAGTACACCCCTGCAGGGTTATCATGATCTATTCGAATAGCCGTGTCCTCGGTTATGGACTTCTTGGATGCTTACGTGGTACATAGACAACTTGATGTGGATACTCTAAAATGCTCAAGACAAGTGTGAGTGCTATGGATGGCCTTCTCGTATGTAGACGGGAATGAATCAATAGCAGTGTATTGATGTGGTGATTAGTGGACTCGTGTGCGCTGCTTCACCTCAAAGAAGTTTCTCGTGGTCGTAGAACAGGATAGCCACAGAGTCAAAGCTGGCTTGCTGCAACTAAACCCCACATTACCTTCTTGATACTAATGCATGTATAATAGGATCTGATGGAAGTCTTGTGAGTACCTTTGTACTCACGTTGCTTTATTTATGTTTTTGCAGCGGAGATTTCGGTCTTACTAGTAGTTCCGCTTGGACTTCGACGAGTAGCTTGTTACCTCAGCTACGATCTTGTACCTTGGGAGGGTCTTGTAGATAGTCAGGCTTCTCAGCCTTTTTCTTTTGTAGTTGTCTGTACTCAGACATGTAATGCTTCCGCTTGTTGTTTGTATGCTCTGAATGATGGGTCATGTGACCCCTGTTTGTATTTAATGCTATGTGGCTCTTCTGGGCCTTTATCTATATGAGTTTGCGTTATGTTGTGATGCCATGTTGTATAACACATACTTGCATGGTATGCGTACGTGTAACGTGTATTGCTATGTGTGGGATCCGACAACCTAGTTGTTTATCCTTCGTAGCCTCTCTTATGGGAAAATGTAGTCTAGTGCTTCCACCGAGCCATGGTAGTCCGCTACAGCCCGGTTTACGGAGTCCCGCTAGCCCAGACTACTGCTCCTAACACTTGACTGGCGACATGTGATTCACTTCGCCTCGTGTCTGTCCCTTCGGGAAATGTCACGCGGTGACATCCGAGTCCTGCCTAGCTGCTACAGCCGGGTTCCCGTTCCTGTTAGCCAGTGCTACAGCCCGGATTCGCCGCTGGCGACCGACATGCTCGATGTTGATTCATGTATGCCTGTCCCCATAGGTTAGTGCCACTTTGGGTTCCACGACTAGTCATGTCGGCCCGGGTTCTCTGTCATATGGATGCTAGCGACACTATCATATACGTGAGCCAAAAGGCGCAAACGGTCCCGGGCCATGGTAATGCGACACCCGTGGGAATACCGTGCGTGAGGCCGCAAAGTGATGTGATGTGTTAAATGCTAGATCGGTGTGACTTAGGATCGGGGTCCTGACATACACTAGGCACCAGGGGGCAACAGGGTGCCAGAGGCCCCCCAAGCGCCCTAGTGGGTAGTGGGGCCCACATGCATTGCTTTCACCTACCTCCGCCTCTATAAATACTCTAAAATCCCAAAACCCTGAAGGGAGTCCATGAAATACTTTTTCTGCCGCCGCAAGTTCCAAAACCACGAGATCCAATCTAGAGGCCTTTTTCGGCACTCTGCCGGAGGAGGTAACGATCATGGAGGGGTTCTTCATCATCATTGCTGCCCCTCCGATGATGCGTGAGTAGTTCACCACAGACCTACGGGTCCATTGTTAGTAGCTATATGGCTTCTTCTCTCTTTTTGATCTTCAATACAATGTTCTCCTCGGTGTTCTTGTAGATCTATTTGATGTAATTATTTTTGCGGTGTGTTTGTTGGGATCCGATGAATTGTGAGTTTATGATCAGATCTATCCATGAATATTATTTGAGTTTTCTCTGAACTCTTTTATGCATGATTTTTATAGCCTCGTATTTCTTCTTCGATTTATTGTTTTGGTTTGGCCAACTAGATTGATTTATCTTGCCATGGGAAGAGGAGCTTTGTGATTGGTTCGATCTTGCGGTGCTCAATCTCAATGACAGAAAGAGACATGACACGCATGTATCATTGCTATTAAGGGTAAAAAGATGGGGTTTATTTCATATGTGAGTTTATCTTGTCTACATCATGTCACCTTGCTTAAAGCATTACTCTGTTTTTCATGAACTCAATACACTAGATGCATGCTGTATAGCAGTCGATGTGTGGAGTAATAATAGTAGATGCAGAATCATTTCAGTCCACTAATCTTGGACGTGATGCCTATATACATGATCATTGCCTTGGATATCGTCACAATTATTTGCTTTTCTATCAATTGCCCAACAATAATTTGTTTACCCACAGCATGCTATTTTCTTGAGAGAAGCCTCTAGTGAAAACTATGGCCCCCAGATCTATTTTCTATCATATATTGAAACCCAAAATACCTTGCTGCAATTTTCTTTTATTTATTTTATTTTTCATTTTTGTTACATCTATTTATCAAAACCTATACAATATAATCTTTCTCTTGACCGTTGAGGGATTGACAACCCCTCTATGTGTTGGGTTGCAAGTATTTGTTGTTTGTGTGCAGGTGTTGTTTACATAGTGTTGCTTGGTTCTCCTACTGGATTGATAACCTTGGTTTCATAACTGAGGGAAATGCTTATCTCTACTATACTGCATCATCCCCTCCTCTTTGGGGAAATCCCAACACAGTTCAGAAGTAGCAGGAAAATTTCTGGCGCCGTTGCCGGGGAGACATCATCAACATCTATCAAGTACCTATGCATAAAATCTCATCTCCTTGGATTTACTTTATTTTCCATTTGCCTCTCATTTTCATCACGCCCACTTCTAAAACATTTTTACAAAAAATACAAAAATGTTTCCTGTTTGCCTCTTTGTTTGCTCTCTTGCCTTATCGCTATGACTAGCATAACTATCCCTCCTTTGTCACCGGATTTTGAAGTTCTATACTTCAAACAGAAACAAGGAGAAAATTTGAAAGATGCTTGGTATGGATTAATGGAATCTTACCGTATTTGCACTATAAAAGGGGACGTGAAAATTTTGCTCCGTAATTTTTACATTGGATTAACCATGCCCCACAGATAACTTTTGGATTTTGCTGCAAAAGCGAATTTTATTGAATGTGATGCCAATACTGCCTATGAAATAATAGAGGGAATATTGGGAGTTCCACCACTACCGAAAGGATTTGATTTTACTCAAGAGGGGGTTCAAATACCAGATACTTTAGGTGATATGCAGAAAAATATGGTTGAACTGCAGAAGTCTAATGAACCCCTTAAAAATATTAGTGGAAACCTCAATCGCATGAATACTTTGATGACTCTATCTAATAAGTGATTGGATATCCTAGACCTTAAAATGGCTCCATTCCCTGAGAATAATGGGAAGAGTAAAGAACCCCCGGGTTTTGAGAAAACCCCTACAAAGATTATCAAAACCAAAGATGACAACACTTGAATCTATGCATTATGCCTAGCTAGGGGCATACAATAACACTAGTTGGGAAGCAACCCAATAGTTACCTTTTATTTTTTTGTTTCCTTTATCTTTTTCAATAAATATACAATTATGCTATTGTTATGATTGTGTTTTAGCTTTTTAATTAGTGTTTGTGCCAAGTAAAGCCTTTAGGATGGTTTGGGTGATAGTTGATTTGATTCTGTTGTAAAATAGAAACTTTTGAGCCCAGTTCCGGAATTTTGTAAATTCACAGAAACATGATTTTTCTCTAAATGTTTTACACATAATTGATATACAGATTTCCCATATTGTTCTAATTTTTCAGAAATTTTGGAGTTACAAAAAGTATGCTCAATATTCAGATTTCTACATATTGTTCTGTTTTTGACAGATTCTATTTTCGTTGTATTGTGTGCTTATTTTGATGAATCTATTGATTGTATCGATGGGGGGGGGGTATAAGCCATGGTAAAGTTAGAATATAGTAGGTATAGTGCAATAACAAAATATGAATGGGTTTACAACAGTACTTAAAGTGGTGATTTGCTTTATTCTACTAATGGATCTCATGAAGGTTTTTGTTAAGTTTTGTGTGATTGAAGTTTTCAAGTTTTGGGTGAGATCATGATGGATGAAGGAATAAGGAGTGGAAAGAGCCTACACTTGGGGATGCCCGAGGCACCCCAAGGTAATATTCAACGACTCGCAAGCAACTAAGCTTGGGGATGCCCCAGAAGGCATCGCCTCTTTCTTCTAACGACCATCGGTAATTTTACTTGGAGCTATACTTTTATTCGTCACATATCATGAGTTTTGCTTGGAGCGTCTTGTATTATATAAGTCTTTGCTTGTTTTGCTTTTTAGTTTGTCACAATCATCCTTGCTGAACACACTTATTTGAGAGAGCCACACGCATATCATGATTTGCTAGAATACTCTATGTGCTTCACTTAAATCTTTGGAGCTAGGCAGTTGCTCTAGAACCTCACTTATATCTTTTTGAGCACGGCGGTGGTGATATTTTGAAGAAATAAACTCTCATGCTTCACTTCTATTATTTTGAGAGTTGGGAAATTTTAAGAAATATGCTCTCATGCTTCACTTATATTATTTTGGGAGTTGAATTTTGTTGAAGAAATATTTATGCTCTCGTGCTTCACTTAGATCTTTTTGAGAGTTAAGTATAGTAATGGTAGTTTCAAGATATATGAATTTGGTCCCAAAGTGATAGATATACAAGAGGGATATAATAAAAAAATTCATGAAGATCACTGGATATTATAAACTTGATTCCTTGCAATAGTTTGTGATATGAAGATAGTAATACGTGAGTCATTTTGGTGAGTAATTATGCTTTAGTAAGAATATTGGTGTTAAGATTTGTAATTCCCTATGCATGACGTAAAGTCAATATTTATGCAACGAAGTTATATCCTACCTGTGGTGCATTATTTAGTGTTAATTATGTTCAATGCTCGTTTATGACTGTTTTCATTTTTTGGTTGGTCGCTTCTTAATCTATTTGCTAGCCTTCACTTGTACTAAGCGGAAATACTGCTTTTGCATCCAAATCCTTAAACCAAAGTTGTGCCAAATAAGTCCACCATACCTACCTTAATGCGTTATTTCCATACCGTTCCAAGTAAATTTGTATGTGCCAACTCTAATTTTCAAAATGAATTTCCGTTTTGTGTGCCCGTACCGCTCATGAAGCGGCAGGGAGTGGCCAATATTTTCCATGCTAGGTACGTTATTATCAAGATGAGTGTCTATTCACTTATCATTGCACGAGAGTGTGGCAAATAATAGGGATGCCCAGTCCTGAAATGAAAAAGAATTTATTTGTATGTTGTCAATAATAAATTCCTTGGAAAGTGTTGGTATGGAAGGCACCCGTGGATACGGCTAGCCATGGATTGTGTGAGAATGGTGGAAAGGGAACGAATTTTACTTTCTGTTTGGGAACCGCCTATGATTTATCTAGCACAAAAGATATTGGGAATTCTCAGTTGTTTTCATCGACAGGAAAAGCTTTGAGCTCTGGCACCTCTACAAATCTTTGCTTCCCTCTGCGAAGGGCCTATCTATTTACTTTATGCAATTTTTAGTTTTATTGTCTCCATCTTCTCTTATAAAGCACCAACTTGGGAACACAATTATCATACTTGTGCATTGGGCATAGTTAATATTTGAGTGTGTCACTACTGCAGGACGCTGCTAATGCGACACTACAATAAGAGACCCTTCGATGAAACTGTGTGTGATGCATTAATCGCAAACGGTGATGTAAAAAGACTGTAAAAAAAGATGCAAAACATTTGCGATGGCGGATACATCAAACACAGTCCAGATTTTAGTTGCGTGTGCGACGCGGGGCATACGGTTCATTTCAATGAACTGTTTGCGATGAGGCAGAACAAAAGAAATGGGTAGCCAGATGAAGGTGTGTGCGATATACGACATATAGTTCACTCGGATAAACTGTTTGTGATGAGGCGGAACAACAGAAACGGGCAGCCAGATGAAGGTATGTGCAATATACGACATACAGTTCACTCGGATGAACTATTTGTGATTAGGCAACACAAAAGAAATGATCAGCCAGATCAAGGTGTGTGCGATAGAGGGCAAACAGTTCACTCGGATGAACTGTTTGCGTTGAGGCAAGAGAACAAAAATGGTTCAGCTTAACAAGATGTGTGTGATACGCGGCAAACAGGTTTGTAATCAGAAATATGTGCGAAGACCGATAATAACACAGAAGCTTGCCGCTAATAAGACGTGTGTGTCGAGCGATGTGATTGCATACAGAACAACAACATATATATATATATACACACTTATAAGGACATGGTTGCATAACCAAATTAAACATCCAATTACATAGGTGGCTACTACACACATGACATTTGCACACACCAAAGTAAACTATTACATGCATAACTATATAGGTGGCTACTGCACACATGACCTTTCCACACACCAAAGTAAACTATATATTACATGCATAATTAACTAGGATAAACGATCATCTGATCATCATCTACTTCTTGTGACGCTTGCTACTACTGCTCTGCTTGTGGCTCGATCCGGCCTCGTTGACTTCGGGAACGAGGCACTTCCTCATGTCAATGACCCACCTGTGCATCTCGTAGCATGTGTACGCGCTCTTGGCCATGAACCTGAGGTGAGGTTCATCCAGTTGCCACATCCAGGCCCCGTGCCAGGATACGGGACGTGTTCTGTTGGCATCATGCTTCATATTTTCGTAGTAGGGGTCGATGATGGCCGAGGCGAGTTCAACCAGGGAGTCCTTCTTTGTGCTGCCCCCGACCCTGTAGTGGTCACGGATTTCGACAAGGTTCTTGCAGGCCAAGCCCGTAACCATGAGCAATTTTACATCGTTGGAGGTTTCCACCATAGCAAACTTGTAGTCGGTGCTGTTGACAAACCTGGCGAAACGGTCGCAAGGCTCTGTGGCCATGCATAGATGAGGACATGATGGCGCACGCACAACTGGGCGACGACAACCTTCTGATCTTTGACGGGATGACCGCCGGTGCACTAGAGGTTGATGCCGACCACCTTGTACTTGTCTCGAGCAAGCAACTGCTCCATGGTGTTGATGTAGTCCTCCACCACCGTCGGGTCGATGGTGTACACCATCGAGAGATCTGTCTCTCTCGCGTGGGTCTCCACTTTATGCTCGCCGAACTCCATTGGAGCGCCACTAGATATCTTCTATCTATGTGTCATCGTGGGTGTGCTTGTTGTGTTATGGGGCGAGATCGAAAGGTTGAAGAGACTAAGGTTATAATGGCCGCGGGAATTAATGGGGAAGCCGGACAGCCTGGAATATCCGCACGCCCGAATGGCAGTTCTAATTTGCAGCGCGTAACTCCATCGTGCCGCACGGAACTGCATCGGGGCGATGTGCGCGACACAACCGCATGCATATGGGGCCCCCAACATGATCCTGCGCAGGCCCCAACTACTGGCAGAGCGCACGCACAGGGACGCGAGCAGAGTGCTCCACGGTCGCCTCAACGGTGAGCAACCATATATATGCATATAACAGTTGAACACGCAAGGAAAAGCTGTCCACAAGCCGAGCGCGTGGAGGTACGCGAGCAGAGCGCACCGCGGCGCCTAACGGCGAGCAAAGCGCGTTGCGGCGCCTAACGATGAGCAGAGCGAGCCAAGGGACGCGAGCAGAGGCCGACACAGTGATACGTGGCGAATAAGACGAACTGTACGAGTGATGGCGGAGACATCAAGCACGAATCAGATTAGAGTCGCGTGTGCGATACGTGGCATATAGTTGATCCATCCGAGATGTTTGTGATGGAATAAGCCGTGTGTGTTGTGGGCAAACGCTTGTTGGTATACAACCGTCTGCGATTGACACTACAAAAAAAGACACATTAGTGAAATTTTGGCCCGAACGAAAAGTTTTTCTGTCATGCTTATGACACTCCTATGACGATAATTGTGACAAAACCACGTATCATCATAGATGTGGAGGGCTCCTACTTCTATGACAAAAAATCATGACAGAAAATGGGCTTTTCGTCCTATGCGGGCCGGGGACACACCTGCATAACATTCTTTAGGCTGTCCATGACGGAAAAAGTCATGGTAGAAGCGAGGGCGAGGAAAATTTCGGGGAGTTCCCGGTTACGGTGGGTGGTCGGGTTCGAGCTATGCACACGGAGGTTTGCGCGTTTCTCTCGTACACGTAGGCGCGTTTGTGCGAGGAGTTGGGCTCTAGCGGAACCCGAGCGAGGCGTTCGCTTACTGAACCCGAGCAATTGCACTAGCTACGTTACTGAACCTGAGTGATCAATCCCTTGGCTGTTAACTGAACCCGAGCGATTCCTTAGCTACTGTTGCTAAATGAAGCCGATCGAACGTGCCTCTTGATGAACAATGACCGCTGTTGGGGGTTGTATGAACAGTTCTCGGTGGGGGTTGGATGAACAGGACCGCGTGGTAGTAGAGGCCACTGCTGCTGGATGAACTGGACCCCGATCAAGGAGGCCGCCACACCCGAGCCGGTTGGGGTGGATGAACAGGACCCCATGGAGGGCTGGTTGAACAGTAGCCAGTGGAGGCTGGATGAACAGTAGCTGGTGGAGGCATGAGGAAGACGCGGTGGATGAACAGTAGCAGGTGGAGGCTGGAGGAAGTCGACGGGGGATGAACAGTAGCCCTGTGGAGGTTGGAGCGAGGTAGTAGACGGTGGATGAACAGTAGCCCTCGGAGTCCCGTTTTGCGGTACGCCACACCCCTCCCGATGAACAGGACCCCCGTTTAGACTGTAAGCACTTGATGACCCACAAGTATAGCGATCAATTGTAGCTCTTTTCGATAAGTAAGAGTGTCTAACCCAACGAGGAGCAGAAGGAAATGACAAGTAGTTTTCAGTAAGCTAATGTCTGCAAGTGCTGAAATTGTAAGTACCGGGTAGTTTGATTGCAAGATAATTTGTAACGAGCAAGTAATGATAATAGTAACAAGTATGCAGCAAGGTAGCCCAATCCTTTTGAGGCAAAGGACAGGCCAAAACGGTCTCTTATGATAAGCAAAGCGTTCTTGAGGGTGCACGGTAATTTCATCTAGTCACTTTCATCATGTTGGTTTAATTTGTGTTCGCTACTTTGATAATTTGATATGTGGGTGGACCGGTGCTTAGGTGCTGTTCTTACTTGAACAAACCTCCTACTTATGATTAACCCTCCTACAAGCATCCACAACTACGAGAAAAGTATTAACAATATATTCTAACCATAGCATTAAACTTTTGGATCCAATCGGTCCCTTACGGAATAGCGCATAAACTGGGGTTTAAGCTTCTGTCACTCTCGCAACCCGTCATATCATTGCTACTCCACAATGCATTCCCTTAGGCCCAAATATGGTGAAGTGTCATGTAGTCGACGTTCACATGACACCACTAAGGGTATAACAACATACATACTATCGGAATATCAAACATTATCAAGTTCACATGATTACTTGCAACATGATTTCTCCCGTGACCTCAAGAACAAAAGTAACTACTCACAAATGATAATCATGCTCAAGATCAGAGGGGTATTAAATAGCATATTGGATCTGAACATATAATCTTCCACCAAATAAACCATATAGTAATCAACTACAAGATGTAATCAACACTACTAGTCACCCACAAGCACCAATCTATAGTTCCGGTAACAAGATTGAATACAAGAGATGAACTAGGGTTTGAGATGAGATGGTGTTGTTGAAGATGTTGATGGAGATTGCCCTCCCCAAGACGGGAGAGTTTTTGGTGATGATGATGACGATGATTTCCCCCTCCGGGCGGGAAGTTCCCCTGGCGGAATCGCTCCGCCCGAGGGAAAAAGTGCTCCTGCCCAAGTTCTGCCTCGAGACGGCGACGCTCTGTCCCGAAAGTCCTCTCCTTATTTTTAGGTCAAAATGACTTATATACCAGAAGATGGGCACCGGAGGTGGGCCGAGGAGGCCACAACCCACCAGGGCGCGCCTGGGGGCCCTGGCGCGCCCGGGTGGGTTGTGCCCACCTGGTGGCCCCCCTCTGGTGGTTATTTGCTCCAATAATTCTTAAATAAGCCATAAAAAATCTCTGTGAAGTTTCAGCTTGTTTGGAGTTGTGCAGAATAGATGACCTGGCGTAGCTTTTCCAGGTCCAGATTTCCAGCCGCAGGAATTCTCCCTCTTGGTGTGTTCCTTGCAAATTATGAGAGAAAAGGCATTAGAATTACTCCAAACAGCATTATTATGGATAAAAACATCATAAATTACAGTAAGAAAACATGATGCAAAATGGACGTATCAACTCCCCCAAGCTTAGACCTCGCTTGTCCTCAAGCGAAAACCGAAATCGAAAAACACGTCCACATGCTTTGAGAGAGAGGTGTCGATAAAAACAAAATACGGACATAGAAGCATCATGTTGATTATTATAACAACAACAAAATTAAACATAGGACTTTTATCATAGAACTTTTATCATATACTTCTCATGAATAAGTAATAGTTCATCACACAATCGAAGTATAAAGCAAAAAACTCCATGAGAAACCAACAAACTATGTTCTTAGTCAACTTTGCAACTACAATTCATCATCTTTTCAGGAAGGGTCACGTGTCGGAGCCTTTAGGCAAGTCCACATATTCAACTATCATACAGTCTTCTATGATTGCTAACACTCACCTCGTACCCATGAGCAAAACGTTTCAACCGGACACATAGAAAGATAGGGGCTTATAGTTTCGCCTCCCAACATACTCACCTCAAGGGTGATGTCAACAATAATAACTCATGCTATCTATATTCAAATGGACATATGTGCCTAGATCTTTCCTCACCACATGATGCTTGCCAAAGGAGAAAAATAAAAAGGAATAGAAGTAAAACTTTAATTCTTTGCACAAAAGTAAATACATAAAAGTAAAAGATATGCCCTTCACAGAGGGAAGCAGAGGTTGCCATGCGCTTATTTGTTTGCATGCTCAATCCCTTAGTGCAAGAGAACGTCACATTGTATTGCCCCTTAAGATGACAACCTTTATTATGTAGTCCGCCGCTATTATTCTTTGTCATCCAAGGTCATACAACGCTCAATTTTCTCTTACACTAAATGATCTCACACTTTTAGAGGCAATTTTTATTGCCCTTTTTGCACCGATGACAACTTACTTGAGGGATCTTGCTCAATCCCTAGGTAGGTATGGTGGATGCTTGAAAAGGATTTGGGTTTAAGGGTTTTGGATGCACAAGTAGTATCTCTACTTGGTGCGGAATTTTTGGCTAGCAAAGATAGGGGGCAAGCATCACATGTTAAAGGATCTATGACAATATGACTTCTATGTGAATATAAACAAACATAAATCATGAAGTTATCTTCCTTGTCCAACGTCAACAATTTTGGCATATAATATTTTGATGAGGGCTCACAAATCACAAAATATTTCTAGGATAGTATATTTATATGTGAATCTTCTCTTCCTTTATTAATTCTTTCATGAGTTGCGTAATTGACTAATGCTATGTTTGTCAATCTCGAATAAAATTTTCTACTTATACTTTTCCTTATGTGGTCCTATCACCTATATAGGATTAGTATATAATATTATTGATTTATTTCCTTTATTTCATTTGTTTCCTTTCTCTTTTTCTTTATTTCTTATTTCTTTTCTTTATTTGTAACATGAAAGTAAAGAAAACAAAAACTCAAACTAACTTTATTATATAACCTGCACACAATTACAATGATAGATCACTAAGCAAACCCTCAAACAAGAAAAGATCGAACAAAACTTTATTTCATATAAAGAAAAAAGATCGAACTAAGATAAGTAAAAGCAAAAAGATAGTGGGATGATATGATACCGAGGCACCTCGCCCAAGCTTGGCGGAAGCGAAGGGGAGTGCCCATACCCGATACTTAGTTCTCTTTTGGTGGTGAAGAAGATGGTGGTGTTGAGGTAGTATTCTCCAATATAACCATGAGTAGATCCTTCAAACCTTGAATCTCTCGAAGAGCTTGATGAATTAATATGTTGTTTTTCTTCACCTCAGCCATTATGTGCTTATTCTCAGGACCCCACGGTTTGGTTCCTGCACTGTTTTCTCTTGGCCGAGATATGTCCCATTTGGACGGTATGTGCCTATGAGGAGTGTTCTCGAACCCATAATTGTGAATCAAATTATGAAAATTGTTACGATGTAACCTGTGTAAGGGCCTCCTTTGTGGGAGATCTTCTTGCACTTCTAGGCTTGCTTGATTGTTCGATGATCCCATGGCTTGATGAGGATTAGGGTGAGTAGAGATGCCAGCTAATGTGCCCCTTGTCAGTGTCAAAACCGGCGGATCTCGGGTAGGGGGTCCCGAACTGTGCGTCTAAGGTCGATGGTAACAGGAGACAGGGGACACAATGTTTACCCAGGTTCGGGCCCTCTCTATGGAGGTAATACCTTACTTCCTGCTTGATTGATCTTGATGAATATGAGTATTACAAGAGTTGATCTACCACGAGATCGTAATGGCTAAAAACCCTAGAAGTCTAGCCTGTATGACTATATCTATTTTCGGACTAAGCCCTCCGGTTTATATAGACACTGGAGGGGGCTAGGGTTGTACAAAGTCGGTTACAGAGAAAGGAATCTTCATATTCGGTCACCAACCTTGCCTTCCACGCCAAGGAGAGTCCCATCCGGACACGGGTGAGAGTCTTCGGTCTTCGTATCTTCACAACCCATCAGTCCGGCCCATGTCCAACAGGCCGGACGCCCGAGGACCCCTTAGTCCAGGACTCCCTCATCCCTCTCGGAGGCCGGAGAGTGAACCCCAAAAGGATTTTCCTCTTCTTCCTCCATAGCAACCTCTTGAGCTTCATCCCTCCTCAGATCCTCCTGAACCAACCTTGTGTCTCCTTCTCCATTGTTGAAGGGTGAGGAAGACATGATGTCGGTCTAGCTGAATTGTCAGAAAACAGCAAGCAAAGAAAACAGAGGATTTCTCTGTGATACGGTGATCAATAGGTTTGAGAATTATATATAGATTTTTTATCTTGGGGGACAAGTACATGGAAGAAGAAGGAGTACAGAAGGTGTCCCAGGTGGGCACAACCCACCTGGGCGCGCCTTGCAAGCCTGGCATGCCCTGGTGTCTTATGCCCACCAGGGGATGCTTCCTGGAAGTTTCTTTATTTCCAAAATTCTAAAATATTCCAAAACTAATAAAAAATATATTTCCAGATTTTTCGGAGTCTGTTTACTTACCGTATCACGTACATCCTTATTTTCACGATTCTGGAGTGTTCCGGAAAGACTCTTTTATGTGTTCTTCCAGTTTCAACGTGTGGATAATATTACTTTCAATGTTAAAAGGCGTACCTGAGATATAATGCTTTATTCGTTGCCCATTGACAACCTTTGGTTTAGTACCTTCGGAATTATTTATTTTGATGGCTCCAGACCGGTAAACCTCCTCGATGACATATGGGCCTTCCCATTTTGAGAGGAGCTTTCCTGGGAAAAATCTAAAACGAGAGTTGTACAAAAGAACATATTCTCCGACTTTAAACTCATGCTTTTGGATTCTTTTGTCATGCCATCTTCTAACTTTTTCTTTGAATAACTTTGCATTTTCATAAGCTTGGGTTCTCCATTCATCTAATGAGCTAATATCAAATAACCTCTTTTCACCAGCAAGTTTGAAATCATAATTGAGTTCTTTAACTGCACAAAATGCTTTATGTTCTAATTCAAGAGCAAATGACAAGCTTTTCCATAAACCATTTTATAAGGAGACATACACATAGGATTTTTATATGCTATTCTATAAGCCCAAAGTGCATCATCTAATTTCTTAGACCAATTCTTCCTTGACCTATTAACAGTCTTTTGCAAAATTAATTTTATTTCTCTATTGCTAAGTTCAAGTTGACCACTAGACTGAGGATTATAGGGTGATGCAATTCTATGGTTAACATCATACTTGCCAAGAATTTTACAGAAAGCACCATGAATAAAGTGTGAACCACCATCAGTCATTAAATATCTAGGGACTCCAAACCTTGGGAAAATAACTTCCTTAAGCATTTTACTAGAGGTGTTGTGATCAGCACTACTGGTTGGAATAGCTTCTACCCATTTAGTAACATAATCAACAACAACCAAAATATGTGTATACCCATTAGAGGAAGGAAAAGGTCCCATGTAATCAAATCCCCAAACATCAAATGGTTCAAAAACAAGTGAATAATTCATAGGCATTTCTTGACGCTTACTGATATTACCTATTCTTTGGCATTAATCACAAGATGAGACAAACTTACGTGCATCCTTGAAGAGAGTAGGCCAATAAAATACAGACTGCAATACCTTATGAGCAGTTCTATCTCCAGCATGATGCCCTCCATAAGCCTCGGAGTGACATTTCCGTAGGATTTGTCCCTGTTCATGCTCAGGTACACAACGTCTAATAATACCATCTACCTTCTTTATAAAGACGTGGGTCATCCCAAAAGTAATGTCTTAAATCATAGAAGAATTTTTTCTTTTGTTGGTATGTAAAGCTAGGTGGCAAATATTTAGCAACAATGTAATTAGCATAATCAGCATACCAAGGAGTGCTATTAGCAACATTTATTGCAGCTAACTGTTCATCAGGGAAACTATCATCAATAGGTAGTGGGTCATCAAGCACATTTTCAAGCCTCCACAAGTTATCAGCTACGAGGTTCTCAGCTCCTTTTCTATCAATGATATGTAAATCAAATTCTTGTAACAAGAGAACCCAACGAAAAAGTCTAGGTTTAGCATCTTTCTTTCCATAAGATATTTAATAGCAGCATGGTCTGTGTGAACAGTTACTTTGGAATCAACAATATAAGGTCTAAATTTATCACAAGCAAACACCACTGCTAAGAATTATTTTTCAGTAGTAGCATAATTTCTTTGAGCACTATCTAGAGTTTTACTAGAATAATGAATAACATTCAATTTCTTATCAACTCTTTGTCCTAGAACAACACCAACAGCATAATCACTAGCATCACACATAATTTCAAAAGGCAAGTTCCAATCAGGTGGTTGAACAATAGGTATAGAAATTAAAGCTTTCTTGAGTGTTTCAAAGGCTTCAAGACAATCATCATAAAAAACAAAAGGAATATCCTTTTGCAAAAGATTAGCGAGAGGACTAGAAATTTTAGAAAAGTCTTTAATAAATCTCCTATAGAAACTGGCATGACCTAGGAAACTACGAATACCTTTGATGTCCTTAGGACATGCCATTTTCTCAATTGCATCAACCTTAGTTTGGTCCACTTCAATACCTCTTTCAGAAATTTTATGACCCAAGACAATGCCTTCATTAACCATAAAGTGGCACTTCTCCCATTTCAAGACAAGATTTGTTTGTTCACATCTCTGCAAAACTCGCTCAAGATTGCTTAAACAATCATCAAAAGACTTCCCATAAACAGAAAAGTCATCCATGAAAACCTCAACAATCTTTTCACAAAAGTCAAAGAATATAGCAGTCATACATCTTTGAAAGGTAGCAGGTGCATTGCATAAACCAAAAGGCATACGTCTATAAGCATAGGTTCCAAAAGGACAAGTAAAAGTGGTCTTTTCTTGATTAGGTTGAGAAACAGGTATTTGTGAAAACCCAGAATATCCATCAAGGAAGCAAAAGTGTGTGAGCTTAGATAATATTTCAAGCATTTGATCAATAAAAGGCAAATCGTAATGATCTTTTCTAGTGGCTTTATTTAATTTTGTAAAATCAATTACCATTATATAGCCTGTAATAATTCTTTGTGGAATAAGTTCATTCTTATCATTAGGAACAACAGTAATACCTCCTTTCTTAGGGACACAATGAACAGGACTTACCCATCTACTATCAGCTATAGGATAGATTATACCTACTTCCAGAAGTTTTAGTATTTCCGTTCTTACCACCTCTTTAATCTTCGGATTTAACCGACATTAGTGATCGACAACGGGTTTAGCATGAGGTTCCATATTAATTTTGTGCTGACATAGAGTGGGACTAATGCCCTTTAAATCATCAAGAGTATATCCAATAGCAGCTCGGTGCTTCCTTAGAACTTTCAATAATCTTTCTTCTTCATGTTCTGAAAGGTTAGCACTGATAATAACATGGTATATCTTCTTTTCATCTAGATAAGCATATTTCAAAGTGTCTGGCAATTGTTTTAATTCAAACATAGGATCACCTTTAGGTGGAAGAGGACCTCCTAGAGTTTCAATAGGCAAATTGTGTTTAAGTAGAGGAAATTGTTCAAAGAAAATCTTATCTATTTCATTTCTTTCATGCATATGTAAATCATTTTCATGGTCTAGTAAATATTGTTCTAAAGGATCAGTAGGTGGCACAACAATAGAAGCAAGACCACTTAATTCATCCTTGCTAGGCAATTCTTTTTTCATGAAGCTTTCTACTAAACTTGGAAAAATTAAACTCATGAGACTCATCACCAAAACTAACACCAACAGTTTGTTTCTCAAAATCTATTCTAGCATTAACGGTGTTCAAGAAAGGTCTACCAAAGATAATGGGACAAAAGTCATCTTGTGGGGAACCAAGAACAAGAAAATTAGTAGGGTATTTTATTTTCCTACACAAGACTTCAACATCTCTAAAAATCCCAATTGGTGATATAGTGTCTCTATTAGCAAGTTTAATAGTAACATCTATTTCTTCCATCTCAGTGGGTGCTACATCTTTCATAATTTCTTGATATAAAGTGTAAGGAATAGCACTCACACTATCACCCATGTCACATAAACCAATAATAGTGATCTCCTATTTTAACTGAAATAACAGGCATGCGAACAACAGGTATATGTTTATCTTTTCTATAAGGTTTAGCAATTCTAGCAGCTTATTCATAGAAGTAAAAAACATGCCCATCCATGTCTTCTTCCAAGAGATCTTTAACCATAGCAATGCTCGGTTCTACTTTAATCTGTTCATTAGGTTTAGGTGTTCTAATATAGCTTTTGTTAACCACAATTGAAACTTTAGCATGTTCCTTTATCCTAACAGGGAAAGGTGGTTTCTTTATATAAGCAGAAGGAACAACTGGATCAACATTATAAAGTATAGTTTCTTCTTCAATTGGTATCGGTTCTTTAATTTCATCTTTAATAGGTGGGTGATATTTAAACACTTCTCTTTGGGGAGTTCAACATGAGTAGCAAATGATTCACAAAAGGAGGCTACTATCTCAAAGTCAAGTCCATATTTAGTGCTAAACTTTTGAAAAGCATCAGTATTCATAAAAGATTTAACACAATCATACTTAAGTTTAATACCTGACTCTTTACCTTCTTGAGTTCCCAATCTTCAGAGTTGCGTTTAACTCTTTCCAAAAGATCCCACTGGAATTCAATAGTCTTCTTCATAAAAGAACCAGCACAAGAAGTATCAAGCATGATTTGATCATTACGAGAAAGCCGAGCATAAAAATTCTGGATAATAATTTCTCTTGAGAGCTCATGATTGGGGCATGAATATAAAATTTACTTAAGCCTCCCCCAAGCTAGAGTGATACTTTCTCCTTCACGAGGCCAAAATTTATATATATATAATTCCGATCACGATGAACTAGATGCATAGGATAATTTTTTTGGTGGAACTCCAATTTCAAACGATTCCAATTCCATGATCCAATATCATCGCATAGCCTATATAATGCCAATGCTTTTGCCTTCAAAGATAAAGGGAAAACCTTTTTCATCACCTCATCTCCGGGTAAACCTGCAAGCTTAAACAATCCACAAATTTTTTCCACATATATTAAGTGCATATCGGGTTGTTCGATTCCATCTCCTGCATAAGGATTAACTAGCAGTTGTTCTATCATACCCGAAGGAATTTCATATTCAATTTTTTCAGTAGGTGCAGTAGGTTGAGGGGTAGCTAATTGTGGCTCCGGACGAGGTGAAGATACCCTGAACAAACCCCTCAAAGGATTCTTTTCCATAGTAACAAGTGACAATAAATTTCAGCACACTATATAAATGTTTCCTTACCAAATTCCACTTACCAAAGGTGCTTCACTCCCCGAAGCAGGCGCTTAAAATAGCCTTGATGACCCACAAGTACAGGGGATCAATTGTAGCTCTTTTCGATAAGTAAGAGTGTCGAACCCAACAAGGAGCAGAAGGAAATGACAAGTAGTTTTCAGTAAGGTAATGTCTACAAGTGCTGAAATTGTAAGTAGCGGGTAGTTTGATAGCAAGATCATTTGTAACGAGCAAGTGATGGTAATAGTAAAAAGTATGCAGCAAGGTAACCCAATCCTTTTGAGGCAAAGGGCATGCCAAAACGGTCTCTTATGATAAGCAAAGCGTTCTTGAGGGTGGACGGGAATTTCATCTAGTCACTTTCATCATGTTGGTTTAATTTGTGTTTGCTACTTTGATAATTTGATATGTGGGTGGACCGGTGCTTAGGTGTTGTTCTTACTTGAACAAACCTCCTACTTATGATTAACCCTCCCGCAAGCATCCACAACTATGAGAAAAGTATTAAGAATAAACTCTAAACATAGCATTAAACTTTTGGATCCAATCAGTCCCTTACAGAATAGCGCATAAACTGGGGCTTAAGCTTCTGTCACTCTCGCAACCCATCATCTAATTGCGTCTCCACAATGCATTCCCTTAGGCCCAAATATGGTGAAGTGTCATGTAGTCGACGTTCACATGACACCACTAAGGGAATAACAACATACATACTATCAAAATATCGGACACATGTCAAGTTCACATGATTACTTGCAACATGATTTCTTTCATGACCTCAAGAAGAAAAGTAACTACTCACAAATGATAATCATGCTCAAGATCAGAGGGGTATTAAGTAGCATATTGGATCTGAACATATAATCTTCCACCAAATAAAGCATATAGTAATCAACTACAAGATGTAATCAACACTACTAGTCACCCACAAGCACCAATCTATAGTTCCGGTAACAAGATTGAATACAAGAGATGAACTAGGGTTTGAAATGAGATGGTGATGTTGAAGATGTTGATGGAGATTGCCCTCCCCAAGATGGGAGAGTTATTGGTGATGATGATGACGATGATTTCCCCCTCCGGGAGGGAAGTTCCCCCGGCGGAATCGCTCCGCCGGAGGGCAAATTGCTCCTGCCCAAGTTCCGCCTCGAGGCAATGGCGCTCCGTCCCGAATGTCTTCTCCTTATTTTTTTCTAGGTCAAAATGACTTATATACCAGAAGATGGGCACCGGAGGTGGGTCGAGGAGGCCACAACCCACCAGGGCGCGCCCAGGTGGGTTGTGCCCACCTGGTGGCCCCCCTATGGTGGTTATTTGCTCCAATAATTCTTAAATAATCCATAAAAAATCTCCGTGAAGTTTCAGCTTGTTTGGAGTTGTGCAGAATAGGTGGCCTGATGTAGCTTTTCCAGGTCCAGTTTCCAACTGTCGGAATTCTCCCTCTTGGTGTGTTCCTTGCAAATTATGAGAGAAAAGGCATTAGAATTACTCCAAAAAGCATTATTCTGGATAAACACATCATAAATAATAGTAAGAAAACATGATGCAACATGGACGTATCAGCACTCCAACACAAAGTCCATTTCCTCCATTTTGCTGGACGCCACGCCCCTCTCGATCAACAGGACCTCGTTTCGACCGTAGGAGCTCGAACAGAAGTCTCTTTCCTTTGTTTTGCAGTACGCCAGACCCCTCCTGATGAAAAGGATCCCGTTTCGACCATAGGCGGTCAAACAGAAGGCCGTTTCCTCAGTTCTGCGGTACGCCAGGCCTCGTTTCGGCTGTTCTGTCCAAGCCAGTTGTCTCCCGATGAACACGACGCATTCCGTTGCCTGCCGATGAACACGATGCATTCCGTTGCCTCCCAATGAACACGATGAAGTTTCTCCTTTCTGACCCAGTGATAACCCACAAGTATAGGGGATCACAACAGTTTTCGAGGGTAGAGTATTCAACCCAAATTTATTGATTCAACACAAGGGGAGTGATACGTCTCCAACGTATCTATAATTTGTGATTGCTCCATGCTATATTATCTTCTGTTTTGGACATTATTGGGCTTTATTATTCACTTTTATATTATTTTTGGGACTAACCTATTAACCGGAGGCCCAGCCCAGAACTGTTGTTTTTTGCCTATCTCAGAGTTTCGCAGAAAAAGAATATCAAACGGATCCAAACGGAATGAAACCTTCAGGAACATGATTTTTGGAATGAACATGATCCAGCGGACTTGGACCCTACATCAAGAAAGCCAACACGAAGCCACGAGGTAGGGGGCGCGCCTACCCCCCAGTGTCGCCCTCCACCCTCGCGGGCCCCATGTTGCTCCACCGACGTACTCCTTCCTCCTATATATACCTCGTACCCCAAACGATCGAATCTGGAGCCAAAAACCTAAGTCCACCACCGCAACCTTCTGTACCCACGAGAACCCATCTTGGGGCCTGTTCGGGAGCTCCGCCAGAAGGGGCATCGATCATGGAGGGCTTCTACATCAACACCATAGCCTCTCCAATGATGTGTGAGTAGTTTACCTCTGACCTTCGGGTCCATAGTTATTAGCTAGATGGCTTCTTCTCTCTTTTGGATCTCAATACTATGTTCTCCCCCTCTCTTGTGGAGTTCTATTCGATGTAATCTTCTTTTGCGGTGTGTTTGTTGAGACCGATGAATTGTGGGTTTATGATCAAGTTTATCTATGAACAATACTTGCATCTTCTGAATTCTTTTATGTATGATTGGTTATCTTTGCAAGTCTCTTCGAATTATCAGATTGGTTTGGCCTACTAGATTGATCTTTCTTGCAATGGGAGAAGTGCTTAGCTTTGGGTTCAATCTTGCGATTGTCCTTTCCCAGTGTGATGGGGGCAGCAAGGCATGTATTGTATTGTTGCCATCGAGGATAACAAGATGGGTTTTTTATCATATTGCATGAATTTATCCCTCTACATCATGTCATCTTGCTTAAGGAGTTACTCTGTTCTTATGAACTTAATACTCTAGATGCATGTTGGATAGCGGTCGATGTGTGGAGTAATAGTAGTAGATGCGGGCAGGAGTCGGTCTACTTGTCTCGGGCGTGATGCCTATATACATGATCATACCTAGATATTCTCATAACTATGCTCAGTTACATCAATTGCTCAACAAAGAATTTGTTCACCCACAAGAAAATACTTATGCTCTTGAGAGAAGCCACTAGTGAAACCTATGGCCCCGGGTCTATCATCATCATATTAATCTTCCAACACTTAGTTATTTCCGTTGCTTTTTACTTTGCTTTTTTTACTTTGCATCTTTATCATAAAAATACCAAAAATATTATCCTATCATATCTATCAGATCTCACTCTCGTAAGTGACCGTGTAGGGATTGACAACCCCTTACCGCGTTGGTTGCGAGGATTTATTTGTTTGTGTAGGTATGAGGGACTCGCGCGTAGCCTCCTACTGGATTGATACCTTGGTTCTAAAAATCTGAGGGAAATACTTACGCTACTTTGTTGCAGAACCCTTTCCTCTTCAAGGGAAAACCAACACAGTTCTCAAGAGGTAGCAGGGATCCAAAGAATATTCTCAAGGATTAGCAGTTGAGTTGGCAATTCAATCACACCTGAAATACTTAATATCTACAACAAAATATTTAGTAGCAAAGTAGTATGGAAGTAACGGTAACAGTGGCAAAAGTAACAGTAGCAGTTTTGTAGCAATCGTAACAGTGGCAACGGAAAAGTAACTAAGCGAAGATCAACATGTGAAAATCTCGTAGGCAATGGATCAATGATGGATAATTACGTTGGACGGCATTCATCATGCAACAGTTGTAACCTAGGGTGACACGGAACTAGCTCCAATCCATCAATATAATGTAGGCATGTATTCCGAATATAGTCATACGTGCTTATGGAAAAGAACTAGCATGACATCTTTTGTCCTACCCTCCCGTGGCAGCGGTTTCCTATTGGAAACTAAGGGATATTAAGGCCTCCTTTTAATAGAGTACCGGACCAAAGCATTAACACTTAGTGAATACATGAACTCCTCAAACTACGGTTATCACCGGGAAGTGTCCCGACTATTGCACTCCAGGGTTGCCGGATCATAACACGCAGTAGGTGACTATAACTTGCAAGATAGGATCAAGAACACCAATATATTCATGAAAAAAATAATAGGTTCAGATCTGAAATCATGGCACTCGGGCCCTAGTGACTAGCATTAAGCATAGCAAAGTCATAGCAACATCAATCTTAGAACATAGTGGATACTATTGATCAAACCCTAACAAAACTAACTCGATTACATGGTAAATCTCATCCAACTCATCACCGTCCAGCAAGCCTACGATGGGATTACTCACGCATGGCGGTGAGCATCATGAAATTGGTGATGGAGGATGGTTGATGATGACGATGGCGATGAATTCCCCTCTCCGAAGCCTCGAACGGACTCCAGATCTGCCCTCCCGAGGAAGAACAGGGCTTGGTGGCGTCTCTGTATCGTAAAACGCGATGAATCCTTCTCTTTGATTTTTTCTCGCCGAACGTGAATATATTGAATTGGAGTTGAGGTCGGTGGAGGTCCAGGGGGCCGACAAGGATAAAGGGCATGCCACAGGGGGGTGGCCGCGCCCTCCACCCTTGTGGTCAGGATGTGGGCCCCCTTCGGTTGATTCTTTCGCCAATATTTTTATTAATTCCAAAAATCATCTCTGTAAAGTTTCAGATCATTCTGAAAACTTTTATTTCTGCACAAAAATAACACCATGGCAATTCTGCTGAAAACAGCGTTAGTCTGGGTTAGTTCCTATTCAAATCATGCAAGTTAGGGTCCAAAACAAGGGCAATAGAGTTTGGAAAAGTACATACGATGGAGACATATCAACTCTCCCATGCTTAAACCATTGCTTGTCCTCAAGCAATTCAGTTGACAAACTAAAAGTGATAAAGAAAAAACTTTTACAAAATCTTTTTGATCTTGTTGTTGCAAATATGTAAAGCCAGCATTCAAGTTTTTAGCAAAGATTATGAACTAACCATATTCACAATGACATTTAGGTCTCATATTCACTCAGATCAATGACATAATCAGCTAGCGAGCAATAATAATAAATCTCGGATGACAAAAATTTCTCAAAACAATCATGATATGATATAACAAGATGATATCTCGCTAGCCCTTTTTGAGACCGCAAAACGTAAATGCAAAGCACCCCTGAAGATCATGGAATGACTAGATATTGTAATTCATGGTAAAAGAGATCCAGTCACAGTCATACTCAATATAAATTAATAGCAATGCATACAAATGACAGTGGTGCTCTCTAATGGTGCTTTTTATAACAGGATGATGACTCAGCAATAAAAGTAAATAGATAGGACCTTCGGAGAGGGAAGCTGAGATTTGCAGAGGTGCTAGAGCTCAAGTTTTTGAAATAGAGATAAATAATATTTTGAGCGGTATGCTTTCATTGTCAAAATAACAACCAAGAGATCTCGGTATCTTCCATGCTACATACACTATAGGTGGTTCCCAAACAGAATGGTAAAGTTTATACTCTCCCACCACCAACAAGCACATTCCACGGCTGGTTCGAAACAACGGGTACCGTCCAATTAACAACAATCCTGGGGGAGTTTTGTTTGGAATTATGTTTTATTTGATTTGAGCATGGGACTGGGCATCCCGATTATGAGCCATTTTCTCGTGAATGATGAGCGGAGTCCACTCATCGTGAGAATAACCCACCTAACATGGAAGATACTGATAGCCCGCAGTCGCTACATGAGCAATTCGGGCATACAAACATAATTTCATTTGAAGGTTTAGTGTTTGGCACTTGCAATTTTACTTGGAACGGCAGGAAAATACCGCATATAGGTAGGTATGGTGGACTCTCATGGAACAACTTTGGGTTTATGGAAGTGGATGCACAAGCAATATTCCCGCTTAGTACAAGTGAAGGCTAGAAAAAGACTGGGGAGCGACCAACTAGAGAGCGACAACATTCATAAACATGCATTGAGATTAACCAACACTGAATGCAAGCATGAGTAGGATATAAATCACCATGAACATAAATAGCGTAGAGGCTATGTTGATTTTGTTTGAACTACATGCGTGAACATGTGCCAAGTCAAGCCACTCGAATAATTCAAAGGAGGATACCATCCTATCATACTACATCACAACCATTTTAAAAGCATGTTGGCACGCAAGGTAAACCATTATAAACTCCTAGCTAATTAAGCATGGCATGCATAATTATAATATCTAATGGTCATTGCAAATATGTTTCATTCATAATGAGCTGAATCAAGAATGATGAACTAGTCATATTTGCGAAAACAACATAGGTCGAGTTCATACCAGCTCCTCCTCATCTCAATCATTTCATCATATATCGTCATTATTGCCTTTCACTTGCACGACCGAATGGCGTGAATAATAATAATAGTTCACGTGCATTGGAATAAGCTGGAATCTGCAAACATTTATTCAAAAGAGAGGAGAAGGTAATATGGGCTCTTCGTTAGATCAACAATAATGTATATGAGAGCCACTCAACATTTTCATCGTGGTCTTCTCCTCTCGACTCCCAAAGAAAAGGAAAAGAATTTCAAAGAAACACACTAAAATAATTTTGGAGTTTTTCTTTTTCTGAAGAAAGTAAAACATGAACATGAAAAACTATTTACACGGGAAAGCTCCCAACAAACAAAAGAAGAACGAGAAATCTATTTGGGTTTTCATTTAGGGATTTTTATTTCTGTGCCCCTGGTTCCTTAGTTCTACTCATTCATCCCCACGATCTTAACTTTTGCTCACTTTTCCCCACTCCCTTGGCTGAAACCCTCAGAACTAGTCACAGCAGACATTGCCGTCGGGTCAATGGCTTGACCGTTAACTCTGACGAGTGGGGCCGCGTAGAGCTGGCTCCACATTTTGACCGTTACGTGCTAACCAGTGGGGCCGCGAAACTGACACTCACTGTAGGTTCCCCTCACGGTAACCTGAATCAAATCGAGTCGCTTCTGTGCCGCCTCTGCCATCGTCGTGCCGCCTCTGCCACCATCATGCCGCCTCCGCCACTGTCGTGCCGCCTCCACCACCGTCGTGCCGCCTCCACCGCATCTACCCTCTCTCCCCATCTAGGATTAGGAAGCGATGTCGGGGGAGCACCCCGTCTGGCCCATCGACCGTGGAGATGATTGGGTCGAATCAGAGGCAGATAATTCATGGATTCCACCTGGGTAAGCATCGTTTTGCTCTCAAATTGATAAGGAGATTCGTAAATTAGGTTGTATTTGACCACTGTTAGCGTGAATCCATGCAATTTATCTGAAAATTTTCGGCCTAACTGCGCCCTTTATCTTATCTCAATCGAATAGGGTTGATCCTGCACTTGCTTTTCGGTTGGCGATTAGAATGGAAACTAGCGAGTTGCATGGAACTAAACCGTGTCTGATCTCTAAGTTTTTCTATCCTAATGTGGTAGAAACCAGCGTTTCATTCACAGATTTCCGCGAGGCACTATGTTGTGAGTATCCGTTGAGCCCTGCCGATGCTGTTGAACTGAGATATTTCAATAGTACCAAGCAGAGATTTGTCCCATTAACTTGTGATGAGCATCTGGTATTGCTGTTTAGGTTGAATGCTGACAACCGTTTCGGTAAAATCCATATTGGTGTGCTTCAAGCACGCAAACAATGTATCCCGAAGGGGAAGGGTGTTCAGACATCATCTATCTTTGCTAATAGCGAGCGTCCTCGCACTCCTTGTAGGTCGAGACCAAGTAAACCTAGTGGTTCTGAAAGACACAACATGTCGGCTGCCGCAAATTATGCCACTTCTCCTCTCCCTTCTGCACCTGATGTAGAAGTAGATGCAGAGCCTGACGAGGAAGTGCCTCGACATGATGATGAGGATAAGATTCTTTTCCCTGAACTGGTAGATAGAGTTAGTCAACAGGCAGTGGAAGATGAATATGCAGAGGAGCCTAGCAGTCGCGCTAGATTTGATGACACTGATGATGAAGAGAGGGAGGAGAACATCGACTCCTTAGTTTTACAAGAATATGATGATGAGGACATGCCAACAATTGAGTGGAACAGAGAGAATCCTGAGCTTACTCCAGGAACCGTATTCGAATCGATGGTGGACTGTCGTAATGTAGTGACTACATATTGCATTTCACTGAAAACTCCCATGAGGTTGATAGGAGTGAGCCAAGAAGATTCACTATTCATTTGCCTTATGATAGGTGTAGGTGGAGGTTGCATGCATCCACTATGCTAAAGAGAAAATTCATTCAGGTATTACAATAGAATCTTTTTATCAGATTATCTATCCATATTCAGATCATGTGTATTGTTTCTTAATTGTATTTGACATCATTTTTCATTTTGTTTCAGATAAAAAGCAACCCACACGGGCACACTTTCCCACCTGGAGGGGGAGGGTGACAGGACAAATCTAAGCTTGCAAAGACTAGGTGGGTGGCAGATGTAATCTTGGATTGGGTGAGGGAAACACCAACAATTGGTCCAACATCACTCTATGGGAAGCTATTTGAGAAGTACAAGATTAATATACCTTGCATGAGGATTTTCTATGCTAAGGAAAGAGCTCTTGATAGGATTAATGGTCCATGGAATGAGAGTTTTCAGTTGCTTTACACCTTCAAAGCTGAAGTGGAGACGGCTAGTCTAGGGAGTGTTGTAGAGATTGACAAGCATATAGTTAAGTACAAATTAAAAGGGAAGGCGCTAGAGAAGGAGTGCTTCAGGAGGGCATTTGTTAGTTTCAAGGTTTGCTGGCATGGGTTTCTGAATGGTTGTAGGCCCTATTTGGCTGTTGATGCAACTGCTTTGAATGGAAGACGGAGAGGCCAGCTAGCAGCAGCTTCTGCAGTTGATGGACACAACTGGCTATTCCCAGTTGCATTTGGTGTGTTGGAGGTAGAGTCTGAGGAGAGTTGGGTCTGGTTTCTACAGCAGTTGCGCAACATTATAGGTACACTCTCAGGTTTAGTTATACACACAGATGCTTGCAAGGGTTTAGAAACTGCAGTAGAAATTGTATTCCCTGGAGTGGAACATAGGGAATGTATGCGACACCTAGCGCAGAATTTTAAAAAGAAATTCAGAGGCAAAGTTTATGATGAGAACCTATGGCCAACATCATACACATGCAGCTTGAGGAAGCATGAGCACCATTTGAGAGTGTTGTATGCTCACAATCCTTTAGTGAAGGAGTACATGGATGAACATCATGGAAATTGTGGTCAAGAAGCAAATTCTATGAAATCTGCAAAGTAGATTATGTGACCAATAACCTCGCTGAGTGTTTCAATGCAAAGTTCAAGTCAGTGAAAGGGTTTTTGTTGTGGCAAGCATTTGATAAGATCAGGTAGATGATCATGATAAAGATGGATCTTCGTAAAAGAATTGCAGAAACACAATATGTTGGCCATCTTATGCTCCCATCTCTGATTAAGGCATTGCATGCCAAGGCAAGAGGACTAAGGATGAAATGCATTCGACCGTCGACATACGAGGCTGAGGTGACATACACTGACAGTAAAAATAGGGAATGGAGATATCCAGTGAACCTTGCAAGTAATGAATGCAGTTCTAGGCAATGGCAGATCCACGGGAAGCCATGCATACATGCCCTACATCTCATGACTGTTATTGGAGGTGAAGATGGTGAAGTTGATCAGTATTGCTCTGAATATTTCTATGTTGCCAAATTTAGGACTGCTTATGCTGAAAATGTGCCTGCACTCTTGAGAAAAGACCAATGGAACATAGTAGACCCAGGGTTCAAACTCTGTTCTCCTGTACTGACTAGACCACCAGGAAGACCAAGGAAAAACAAGATAAGAGCAGGTGAAGAGGGCGGCGTAAAAAAACAAGGTAAGTGCAAAAGATGTGGTATCCTAGGGCATATTGCTAGGCATTGTACCAATCCAGTTGATGCATCATTTGGAGAAGAGGAACAATGGGAAACAAGAAATGCAGAGGAGAATGCAGCAAGTATAGAGGAGAATGCAGCGGCAGAGGAGAATGCAACAAGTATAGAGGAGAATGCAGCAGCAGAGGAGAATGAAGCAACTGAAGTAGCAGCGAGGTACGTGTGCAACATTTCCCCTTTTTTTGCATTTGTTCTCTTTTTTATCGAGGACTAAGCTCAATTTGACCTAGGTCTAGGTTAATTAGACGCACAGGACAAAAAAGACCAAGAGAGGAAGAAACTTCATCGGTTGAACCATCATCGATGCGTAATTTGAAACCATGGCTTATGAAGGTTTTGAAGCTATAAGAGAGGAGGAAGTTATTTTGTCTAAAGTTCCTTTAAGGATGAGTGAACCCACAGATGACCGTCAACTGGTCATCACTTGCTCGGTCAGTCAAAGCTCAGCAAAACCGCCACCACCAGAAGTGAAGATCAGAAGTAACAAGATGAAGCTTTCGAAAGCACAAAATATCCCAGGCAGGGAAACCAGAAGCAAGACGGTTAACCCATCCCGGAACACAAGGAGCAAGGCAAAGATTTGAATTTGAACTTGAATGGAAGTCATAAACTTTGAACTTTAAGGATTTGTAATAAGGGTGAAAACTTCAAAGGTGTAATAATTCTATTTGTAGTTTGATGTCAAATTTGAGGTAGAATTTGAATTTTAGGCAAACTTTGAATTTTAGGAAAACTTTGAATTTGAACCAACACTTGAAGTCCATTCCCCCATGGCATGAGTTGCAAAGTTTGTTGAACTATTATAAACGTTAGGTGATCAATTTGATCTCTTTTGCATGGTAAAACTTGTAGTCATGAGAATGTGCTCCAAATGAGCTCCCAAGCTAGGGTAAACAGCCCCATTTGTAATCAAGTTTTTTTGGATCTACTCCAAATGAGCCGAATATTTTTTATTAACACCTATTCAATCTATATAGTGTAGATTCGAAGAATCACTATTTATTGAATTAATCTTTCTATTTTTACATTTTTTGAAACAAATATACTTTAATAGAAAACCATGAAAAAAACAAGTTTAAAATATGAAAATGGAAAACTAAGTTCAGATCCTTCTTATTCACTTCGAAATCAAGCTTTGGTGATTTTTTAAAAAAAATTGCAAAAATCGAAGGGAACCCTACCTCCTCTCCTTGGTCTCTATGAAATGTTGCACGTGATAGCTCATATGTGTGAAGGTTTTCTCATGAAAATGTCCATAGACAAAGTTTATGATTTTTAGTGGGTAACATGTCACACAAGACAACATTGTGCGCAGGTTTTATAATTTTTTGATTTTTTTAAATTAATGGTGCTCATTTGACCTCGATCGTCCTAGTTAGGTTTTTTTGTAAATGTCCGTATACCAAGTTTAGTATTTCCTCGTTAGTGTGTCTTATAAAACGACGAACGACGAAGGTTTCATATGTTTTCGATTATTTTTTAAATTAGTTATGCTCAGTGAAAGCCTTGGAAACCCCGTTGACCAGCTCAAAACCCCTCTAAACCCCGTGGGGTTTCGCCTAACCCTTGCTCCGAACGTCAGCCGTCTGATCATACCCTAGCGCCAAGTGACAACCCTCGGATGTGGTCTTCTAGAAGGAATTCTGAGGACAGGCTGCGTGCAGGCTCCGCGCCATTGGATCACATGGACGGCTCCGCATTGTTGGATCATGGGGCGATCCGCGAGAGGCGATCCGCGAGACTTGTTGGTTGTGCCTCCTCTTTCTTCTGGTGCTTATTCTGCAGCGACGAGAGGATCCACTCCTCCTCTGCTTCTTCTCTGGCGACAAGAGGAGCCACTCCTCTGCTTCTTCTTCTACGGCGAGTTTTGGCGATACACTACTGGAATTAGCTTATTTGCCGTCTGCCAGTTCTTTGCCGTCAGCTGGCTGACGGCAAAGAAGGTCTTTGCCGTCCGCTTACAGAAAACGGACGGCAAAGAACTGGATGATGGCAAAGAAGGTCTTTGCCATCAGCCAGTTCTTTCCCGTCCGCTAGCGGACGACAAAGAATGTTTGCCGTGAGCTGGCGGACGACAAAGAGAGAGGTGGGTGCTACGTCTTGAGCTTGCGTTGGTTTTCCTCGAAGAGGAGAGGGTGATGCAGCAAGTGTAGCGTAAGTATTTCCCTCAGTTTTGAGAACCAAGGTATCAATCCAGTAGGCGGCTCCTCAAAAGTCCCACACACCTACACAAGCAAACTAAGAACTCGCAACCAACGCAATAAAGGGGTTGTCAATCCCTTCACTACCACTTCATGTAAAGTGAGATCTAATAAAGATAGTATGATAAGATAAATATATTTTTGGTATTTTTATAATATAGATGCAAAAAGTAAAGATGCAAATAAAAGTAGATTGGGAGCAAATATGATAAGAGATAGACCCGGGGGCCATAA